>CM026554.1:11673061-12370026 GCA_015143295.1 Tetracentron sinense
AGAGAGAGAGACAGAGGAAGGCAGACACAAGACGGAGGGACGGGGGGGGGGGGGAGCACGGAGCCGATGCCCCGCCTGGAAGCGGCCCGCGGGGAGGAGGGGCCCCCGAGGCCACGAAGCCACTCGCTGGAACAGGCAGAGAGAGCCGTGCAGGCGGAGACAGACTCAGGAAGAACCGCGGTGCAAGCCTGGTGGGAGGGCAGCGAGGAATAACGGGGCAAAGAAGCCGCCCGGCGAACAAAAGACGGGCGCGCCACGGGGGGCACAGAACCGGGAGGCCGGACGGGCAGCGTGGGACAGAGGAGGGAAGGAGAGAAAAGGCAGAAGGTAAAAGCCCTAAGGGAGCGAGAGAAGAGGAAAAGAACAAAAGGGCCGGGAAGCACGCAAGAGGAAGGGAAGTGGAAGAGCAGGACTGAGGGGAGTTGGATTGTAGCTGTCGCGCCCCCAAAAATAACCCCCTGGAGTTTAGGGAGCTTTAGGCGTAGACAATACTTACCTTGCACACTATCCTAATCAAAATAACCGAGCAAGGTAAAATATAATGAAACATAAAGTATGCGAAAGCTTAATCATGTACGAAGCGGAAACTCAATTTTTTTCTTTTCTATATATACTTTATATTCCAAGCCTGTACAATACAAAACAAAAGTAGAGGTGGAACTGCCCACCTATCAAAATACAAAATGATAGTACTCTCTCTCTCCTCTGTAATCTCTATAAGGGCCAGTGGTCTAAGTTGTTTTGCCCTCCCTCCTGAGGCTCCATGTATGGCTCGTCCTCGCCATAATCCTCCTCTATCCAAGGCCCCTGATCACAAATGTCAAAGGGAGTCCGTGTACCTGCCGACATAACGATATCGGCTGAGTATGGAATACTCAGCGAGCCAAACTACTAGCGACAATACTATCATAATTATAATATTAAATACAAGTGTGTAAGAAAATACAGATCACATGTTCATGCTATAAAAACTCGTCGTGGACAACCTTTCGTAAAACTTGTTCTTTGTCATGGCAAAACAAACGTCTTATGCATGCTTATGAATGCTTATGAGCCTCGTGTTTTTTTTAGGAGATCTTGTGAGCTTTCGAGTTCTTAGAACTTATCTATGAGCATGCGAGTTCTTAGGAGTTCTTCACTCTTCACTAGTGGCGTCCTTTGTACCATCCCACTAAACACCCACCCAAAGTAGCTTGAGATATCAGGTGGTTAGTGGCACTCCTCGGGCCGTCCCACTAGCTTACGAGTTCTTACAAGTTTTTACCTAGTGGTGTCCTTTGTACCATCCCACTAAACACCCACCCAAAGTAGCTTGGGAATATCAGGTGGTTAGTGGCGTTCCTCGGGGCGTCCCACTAGTTTACAAGTTCTTACAAGTCTTGTGAGTTATTCTTGTGAGCTTATGATCCTTGGAGATATATGCAAGATCTTAAACTTGTGAGCTTCTTACGAGTTCTTGAAAGCCTTGCAAGACTTATGATCCGTGGAGTTTATGCAAGATCTTAGACTTGATCCTTGTGAGCATGAGTTAACCCGATCTTGGAATGCCAACCCAAGTTTGGCTTTGTCAAATGCTTATGCTTCTTTCTTATGAATGCCTTTGAAAAACTTTCTTATGATTCCTTGAAAAACATGCTTATAGGAAAACTCGATCATGCATAATTTATCGTGCGTGGAGTACTTGTGAGCATCATTGTGTATATATGTAAAACCTTAACATTTCATATAGGTTCATACAAGTCATATTAGCTTTGTAGTATCATTGGATAATTCTAAAACATAACATATTTCCATACATTTCATCACAACATCAAGACCATGACTTTTAGCTTAATTCATCACATCATCAAGACCATGTCATTTTCATCACATCATACTAAAAATCATGATTTATTTATAGATAATGTCATTCACTTGTAATTATAGTCATGTTAACCCCTTTATTGAAAAAAACCCCAAATCTCAAATCCCTATATACTCATTTGTTCATAAAGTGGTTCACCCAAAATCCCATGTGTTATTTGCATCATAAAAAGACTAAAATCACCTATTACATAATCTTTTCCATCTTTATGGGATAACAAAGCTAGGTAATAATTTTACTTACAAATATAGTCATATTAATCCTCTTGTGGAAAAACCCCCAAATTTCAAATCCCTATTCACTCATCGATCATTATCTAGTTTCACCCCAAATTATAGATTTACCATTTGCATCACATTAAAGTTAAAATCACATATTTAATCATCTATTCAATCTTAGTATGATGACAAAGTTAGATAGTGGTTTTTCTTACCTTTTTTGATCAATCCCTAGGTTGAAGAAGGAACCCTTGTGTAGAAAACCAACTTGTGGGAGTTTGATTGGAGCCTTTCTTTCTCAATCCAAAACCCTCTTGATATTCTCCCAAATATTCTTCCTCTCCTTCCTCAAGAACTCCTCTTAGGTTTAGGGTAGCCAAAAACCCTCTAATGATCCTTTATTTATAGTGCAAGGGGTGAAAACCCCAAAAACAATCGCACAAAAGAAAGTAAAATCGCGTATCTACGATTGTTCGTAGCGATTTACGATTGATCGTAGCTTTCTACGATCGATTGTAGCTTCACCCGTGAGTTTTCAGCATTTTCTGGGGCTTTACGATCGATCGTAGCAACTCTATGATCGTTTGTAGCGTCGCTACGATCGTTCGTAGGGTCCCTACGAGTGATCGCAACTTTTGCAGAAAGTTTCAGGATTTCTGCGTTTTCGTATTTCGGCCATAACTTTTGACTCGCTCGTCCGATTTTGACGATTCAACTTGCGTTGGATTCTTCTTTTAAAGGAAAAAAACTTTAATGTTTTGTACAACTTCTAATTATTCATTTTTGCTTAGACCATTTTGCCCCTAAATCTGACTGATCCGAAATTGGGTTTCAGTAGTCCAGATTTTCAACCAACTCGACTTCAGAAATCCTTCTTTTAACATAACCCCGACTCAAAATCGGGAAAAATGATAAACATGAACCCCAAAGAGGGTTCAAATAGATTTCCAAAAATTCAGGAATCACTTGATTCCAATCAGTTATGCGTGAACTAGAGCTGTTCAAAGTTAAGGGTATGCTAAGGCATAACCCTTGTTAATACTTAAGAGTATTCTATACTCTTACCTACTTCCTTCCAAATACCCATATACCAAAATAAATTCTTAAAAAGCTTTAATACATAATATCATTCATCATATTAGGCCATCAAGATCCGGGGTTTTACAGTAGAACCCCGGATCTTTGTGACATGTATTAAAACCTTAAGATGTATTTTCTTAAGTTTATGGGTGTTGGGATGAAGGATTAAGAGAACAAAATACTCTTATGTGCTAATGAAGGTTATGCCTTCGCATTACCCTCAACTTGAAGAAGCTTTAGTTTTATCACCGCTCATTGGAATCAAGTGATTCTTGAATTTTTGGAAATTTATTTAAACCCTCTTTAAGGTTCATGTTGATCACTTTTCCAGATTTTGAGTCGGGGTTGAGTCAAAAGTCCGATTTCCAAAGTTGGGATTGTTGAAAATTTGGACTGTCAAAATCCAATTTCGTACCAGTTGACTTTAGAGCCATTTTTGATAAAGTAAACCAAATTAAGAAGATTTGCAAAACATGAAAGTTGTTCTCCTTTGAAAGACGAATCCAACGCAAGTTGAATTGTCAAAATCCGATAAGGGAGTCAAAAGTTATGGCCGATTTACCGAAGCGCGTTTTTGCAGAAAAACTCGCTCGAGCGAGATCCAAACCCGCTCGAGTGAGATTGACCAAAATCGAGTTTTTGAGGCCAGTGAGCAACCTGCTCGAGCGAGATTGAAGCCCGCTCGAGTGAGATCACCCAGAAATGGTTTTTTTAGGTTTTTCATAAACCAAACACTATATATACCCCATTTTCGAGGGTCCAAGGTTCCTAACACCTAGAGAGGGACTTTCTGAGAGAAAAAGAGAGAAAGCAGAGGAAAGGTTTGGAGATTTCCAAGAGGGGTCTGGTGGAGATCAAAGAGAGTCCAAATCAAGCTTGGATCATCCTCTTAAGCAAGGATCTTCATCCTCAAGTGGTGGTGTCTTCTTCCTCAAGTTGGGATTCTTGTTGAAAGGTTTTTTCAAACTAAGAAGGGATCCTCACAAGGTTAGTACACCCTTACTAACTAGCCTAGTAATAACTAGGGTTTTTCTTTTAAGAATGATGAATGGATCTTGTGTTCTCTCCTTTTCTTAAAATGTATCATTTTCCCTAATTATAAATAAGATAAAGGTAAATGGAATGGAATGGATGAATGGATGAAGAGTTGTGGCGATTGGATGCCGTGTGATGTGATGCACATAATGTAATGGATAATGGTGGATGAGCATTTCAAACATAATGAATACACCCTTGTGATTTGTGGAAATATATGCACAAATAAACTTGAATTTAAGAACCATGAATATGATGCTTGTCAAGTGTTTGATAAAATGCCTAAACGAGAATAAAATGGGTAATAGAGATTATGAAAATACGGATCATGTAATTATTCTTAAAACCCTAATTTTAACATAATGTTTCACTATTTCTTACACACCACATGATATCAAGTAGGATTAGGATGTTGTATGTGTTTTCCCTTTTAATCAATTATGTTAGTATAATGCCCACGAATTGCTGCACACAAACATGCATGCATCCATGGACCGATGTTTTCAAAGTACACGTATTTGGAATGCCACAACAAAAGTGATTCACGAATCTAATGATAAAGCCGGACATCGGGCCGGTCAAGGGTAGGGCATATCTCCGGATATGTCGTGCCTGGCTCACAAGTGAACAAGCAGGTGGATAAAGTCGGACATCGGGCCGGTCAAGGGTAGGGCATATCGCAAGATATGTCATACCTGACTCACAAGAAAAAATGTTGATCAAGCCGGACATAGGGCCGGTCAAGGATGTTAGTGTACCCTCTTCTATTCTATATATATATGTGTACTTACTTCAAGGGCACTAACATCTGGCTCACAAGAAAACAAGGCAAGTCAAGGCAAGACAAGTCAAGTCATGGCAAGTCAAGCAAGAACACAAGACACGTGATTCCAAGCAAGACACGATACATGCGTGATTCTTACGAACGAGACCCAAGACCACACATTGTTTTCAAGTATGACAAACAAGTTTTGAAACACATGAAAACACCCAAACAACTATTTTCAAGACAAGACAAGACATGATTTTAAAGTATGAGTTTTATCGGAGTTTTCGCATTCATGCATGCATATGATGACCTTATATTACTTTATTTATTGTGCTATAAATGTTCTATTGTATACATTATTACTATTGTTTAGCTAGTAGCTTGTACTCGCTGAGTATTCCATGCTCAGCCATACTTTTATGTTGGCAGGTACCGAGGATGACCTCAACCCTGAGCCTTGGGTTGAGGAAGAGTACATAGAGGAGAGAGAGCCACCTATCCAGATGTAGTCTCAAGCGGATAGAGATCTTGATGTGTGGCCCATACTTAGATTACGGTTGAGGGGAGCGATAGTGAGATTGTCTTTTATATTTTGAGATTTTGATAGGTTGGCATGTCCACCTTTACCTTTATGTTTATGCTTGTACATGTAAACTTAGAATACAGACCACCTTATATAGAAAAGAAAAAGTTAGTTCATACTTCCGCATTCATGACATAGCTTCTGCACTCTGATTATAGGGTATTATGTTTACCTTGTTCATTATAGGATGGTTTGACAGGTACGAATAGTCACTCCTAAAGTATCCCTTAACTCCTAGGGGGTATTTTGGGGCGCGACAGAAGTGGTATCAGAGCTCTAGGCATTAGAGTCTCTAGGGTCACTTAGTACTGATACCATGATGGAACAAGGCATTAGGGTCACCTTAAAGAGTTGTATTCCAAGTATGGATTAACGAGTTAGTCCTAGTCAAAATAGGTTGAACTCCAACCGAACTTAGAGTCCTACGCTAGGAACCCAGATTGTATGTCATGCCATTGTTGTGTATACCATGTGTGTATTGTTCTATGCTTAGTGAATATGTATTGATTGAAATTTGAAATGGTTACTAAATGCGTATCCAAGTTAGACTCATGTGTATTGTTATTCTCAGGATCCAATCATGAGACGCAATGCCCGGGGTCGCGGATACAACACGAGGGGCATTGGAGGTGATGCTCCATTGGGTGATGAACAACCCAATTTTGCCCAAGCTTTTGCATCAATAGCTGAGACTTTGGCTATGCTAGCGGCGAGACAACCTACTCCTCCTCCTACCGACACGCTTGTAGCTGCTCCTCTAAATAGAGCACAAGCCGGAATAGAAGCCTTCCGGAGGATGAGGCCTCCGGCTTTTGTGGAAGCATTGATCCGCTAGTGGCCGAAGGATGGATCAGGCAATTAAAAAAGATATTTTCAGTCCTATCTCCTACTGAAGCAGAAAGGGTCCCTTGGGCCGCCTTTATGCTTGAAGGTAATATGTTAGTGGCGGCCTATGAAGCCAAGTTCTCGGAGCTATACAAGTTTGCTTCGCACATGATAGCAACAGAGGTTATGAAAGCCCGAAAGATTGAGAGGTGGTTGAAGGCCTACCTCAAAGATCGAGTTTCAATGTTCCTGCATGAGACATATGCCGAGGTAGTGGACAAAGCACTACTAGCAGAGTCGAATTATGAAGAATTCTTCAAGAGAAGAGGAATGGAGAAAGGCTAGTCTAGTGGCTCACCAGAGAAGAGAGCTAAGACTATGTCATTTCAGTCTGTAGGGCTAGCTCCGTCATAGAGGATGTTTTCTGCATCACAGGCTCCTCGCCCTTTTGCTCTACCAGCTCCACGCTCGGCTATTACTCAGGCTCCTCGCCCTGTATTACCTCAGGCCACAGGATATACGCCCTCCGTATATTCGTATGAGCCTTGTACTATTACGGAAAGAGGCATTTGGCCGGCAATTGTATGAAAGTGACCGGGAGTTGTTTTCACTGTGGTGAGCAAGGCCACATGATTAGAGATTGTCCCCACCGAAACTTGCTGGCTCAGTCTCAGGGGAGCAGGCCCCCAGTTAGGGCATCATCTCAACAGAGTTCTTCACAGGCCTGGAGGCCCTCACAGTCTACACGGCCGCCTCGTCAAGCAACTCAGGGCCGAGTCTTTGCCCTTTCAAAGCGGGATGCACGTGCAGGATGATGTCGTGCAAGGTACGCAACAATACTGAAATTTAAATTATAATTACTAACTATTATGTGATGTGATTGGTTGTGTATGTGTAAGAACCCAATTTTTACACCCCGCCTAACTAGGGTTAGTTTACACTAACCATCCCCCGAAACCCTAAACCTTAGGACCTAAACCATAGAACCCTAAAAACCTAGGTAAACCCTTATGGGCTCAAGGCCCATTAGCTTTGCAAAACCCGAAACCTAAACACAAAGCCTTAGGATAACCCTAGACCTAGCCTTAGACCTAGCCCTAGACCAAACCCTAGCTCAACCCTAGCCTAAGACCTAGGACAACCCTATGGGCTCAAGGCCCATTCAAAACCCAAGAAACCACAAAAAAACCAAAGCCCATAGCCTTTAGGGCCCACACTTGGGCCCACCTCAACCCATGAGGGGCACATGGGTGGGACCCACAACCCCCTACTTGAGAATGGGTGGGAATTGCCCTAAATGGCTGCCCACAACCCTTTTGACCCAAGTGGATTTGGGCTTGGCCCGAAATAGCATTGAAATCAGTAATGTCGGTAATCAAATTACCGACATTAATTTTTTGGCCTAACTTCTGAATGTCGGTAATTCCATTACCGACATTACAGTGTTTCCAGGATTGGCGTGTGCAGGCTGCACTGCAGTACCACCAGAGGCTTGGGACCTCCCCCATTGGTCCCTGAACCTTCCCTAAATACCCTAAATGCCCCTGGGCGACCTCCTTCCTCCCCTATAAATCCTAAGCCATCCCCATGCATTCTTCACTCTCATTCTTCATAGAGAAACCCTGTCAAAACCAAGACCATCACCTCCACCTTCATCCTAACACCCCACCAGGCCTCCACGACCTCCCAGGCGCCACCGCCGGACGTCCAGCTCAACCCACTGCCTCCGTAGCAAATTATCCAAGGGTAGGGATCATCCCTCACCCCTCCATTTTGTTGCCCGAACTGTAAGGGACCCCTGGTCCTGATCCAGGGGTCCCCTTTTGCTTTCCTTTCATTTGTATAGCTGCCACAGCCGAGGATAGGGGTCCCCCACCTTCACCATAGGTGTGGGGCACTCCCTAGAGGCTAAGCTCGGGTGAAACACCCCACCCATTGTGCATGGTCTCACCCCATAGGATCTGGGGGTCCCTCAGGCAATGAGGGAACCCTTAGACCCCTGTTGGTTCAGGTCCAGTGGGCAGAAATAGTTTTTTGGGAAAATCTGCTAATGGTCGGCAATAGCAGTGCCGACCATTAAATTTTAAGCCTAAATCCACTTTGTCGGTAGTTCCTTTACCGACATAGTCAAAAAAGCCTTAAAACAGTCTGTCGGCAGTCCATTTACCGACACTTGGAGATTATTTTTACCATTTTTCGGGCCACTGTGTGGCCCACATGCCTCATCCCCTGGGGGCCCATAATAGCTGTTTGGAAAGCCCTTGACCCCTTCTGCATCCTTGCAAAATTTTAGGTTCAGGGGCCAAGCCTAACCATGGTTAGCAAGGCCCCAAACACAGGTTAAAACACTGTACAGACCGTCGGCAATCGAACTGCCGACATTACCGTATATTTTTTTACCGACTTCAGGCCCCTGTGGGGCCCACTCCTTGCCTATTCAGAGGCTTTTACCTGGTCCATTGGAAAGGTGGCATTCCCAGCTTTCCATCCATGTGCTTACTTTACCCGGGGGAGGTCCCTAACCCTAGTTAATAACCTCACAAACCCTGGTTAAAATTTTACTGAAATGGAGGTAATCTGTTTACCTCCATTCTGTAAAATTTCGATTTCGGGCTTTGTGCAAGGCCCAAACCTGGTAGGAGACCACTCTAGGCCCTGCCATACCCTTTGGGCCCATTTTTGACCAACCTTGACCCTTAACCATGGTTAAAATAGGCCCCGGTTAACTTTTAACCATGGTTAAGCACCACTTAACCCCACAAAAATATGGAAAAATCCCTAAAAATCCATAAAAATACAAAAGACCAAAAAATCAACTCTTGGACCTTTTTAACCCTAGTTAGCAACCCTAACCACGGTTAACCACCTCTTAACCCCGGTTAGCAACCCTAACCCATGGTTAACACCTCTCTTAGTCTACCAGACTACACCCTAGGCTTACCGGGCCTCACCTTCGCTTCCAGGCTTCACCCTTGGCCTCCGGGCTCAATCCCTTTGCACATTGACCAGCCTCGGTCAAGCAAAACCCTAATCTACCCACCTCTTGGTGCACACACACATGCCCCCTTGCCTTAGCACGGGCTCAAGTGCTAGAACTACGCTCGGTCTGATCTCACCCCTCATGTGAGTACGTAGGCAGCCCAACACGGGCCCGACCCTAATTAGCTTTTTACTTTCTTCCGGTTAGTATTAACTTAAACACTAATGACATTCGATTAATCTTGATATTTATTTTGGCTTAAACCTAGCAAGTAGGGAACCACCAAGTGTGGAAGTGTCGGGGTGCCTAACCCCTTCCCCGAACTTAACCGAACCTCTTACCCCGATCTCCGATCCCGGACCAAGCCTTATCCAACATTTCCGGGGGACTTATCCCTTCTGAATTAATAAGTGGCGACTCTAAAGCATACCAAGTGAGTGAATTCTCCGCAGTCACAGCTCTGGTGACTTTGCTGGGGATCATTTTGTCAAGATTCAACCCGGAACCTAGGTTTAAGCCAAAATAAACCTCAGAACTAATCAAATGTCTTAGTGTTTAACTTAATACTAATCCATTTTACACATCTTTTTTGATTTGTGTACTGTGCATTTCATCTATATCATAATAGTGTAATCAAACCCAATACCTATTAGCTAGGCTTATTACGTTAACGGCCGCTGGATGATGATCTTCGGTGTCAGTGGCTTAAAAGTCTTGGAGGTCCGCGAAACTTGCCTGTTGGGTGATGACTCTCAGGAAACGATTCTGAACGCTCCCGCTTGCACCAATCATCCGTTTTCAGGTATGTTCTATACCGGGGAGCAGCATATATGGTGTTAAGTGACCCCCCCATCCTTAGGAACACACTTGCATACACCTGCATTCAGACATTTAGCCTAGGCTAGGGTATAGTCTACAAACAGTCAAACCCTGACTGCTTGCACCCAATACCTATCCCCATCTTGGCTGGATATCCGAGCACTTTACCCGAGAACTCACCCATTCAGGGGCATGTACTGAGCTTTACTTGTGCTTGTAATAAAACACAACCAAACCTATGTCCTGACATAGCTCATGGGGTTCAAAAACCCAGGCAGATAGGTCTTCTTTGGACCTACCTCTCGCCTTGACTTGATAGGCCCCCGGTTACCAATAACCCGGGTTGAAGCACGCCGGAACTCTGTCCGACTGCCCTATCAGCTCACATGCGTCTTGTCATACCCCAAAATCAAAAAAAAATTATTACATCATAACTTGCATAATCATTTTGCATTTTTGCATCTTCACCTGCATTACACAGTACACTCATCGAGTCTGTCCTTGTTCAGGTAGATGGCAGCTCCTTCAGGGATCGTACAGACAACTGGTCAACCCTCGCGCCCCGTGCACTTAACTTTCGAGGGGGCATGTGGCCAAAAACTCCAGGAATCAGTAGAGGCTCTCACTCCCGATCAGCGTTTGACTTGGGCCCAACATTATCATTTGAGATCCGTCCTAGACCTATCCATGGTTAACCCAGATCCGCGCCTCTTAAATGCTGCAATCCAGTGTTGGAATCCATCAAGCATGGTCTTTCGTTTTGGTAAGAACGAGCTATGTCCGACTTTGGAGGAAATCCAACGCATTCTGAGGTTAAACATGGACGGCAATGCCATAGTACCGCGCTGCAAGACAAATTACCAGGCAGACCTATCAAGGTTTTTGCATCTCAAGCTTGTCTGCTTGCAGCTCGGTCCTAACGGCACTTTCGACAGGATCCCCGTACATTCTTTGCAGAAGTTGTACCGTCCCAAGTGGAACCCTGACCAGTTTGTAGCAGAACTTCCCGGTCTCAACGCCTTTGCACTGATAGCTGTATCTCAGTTGTTGTTCCCAAAATACCGCACACTTGCAGAGTCAGTACTGGTCGGGATTATCGAGGACACCTGTAATTCCGGAACCATCATACCTGTCATCCTCGCGGAGCTTCTCAGGGCTCTCAATCAGGCATCAGGCCGTCGGAAGGGCATCTTCCATGCCAGCACACCGCTGCTGCACCTCTGGTTGGTCACGCACCTACCAACGATCATAGCTATACCGGACAACCTCCATGAAGCTTACAGCATACCTCGGAAGATCTCTAAAGATCAGGGTCCGATTGTCACCATCGACGTCAGAGAACTCTACCAGCTTCTCCAGGACCTAACAGAGGAGGACATCGTGTGGCAGTGCGAGTGGCTAGTCATGCCAAGACTACCTCGTGTTGTCATCTCTGGAAGGCGGTGCATGATCCTCGTCGGTCTTACAGGCTCTGCAGCCTATGTACCACTCAGAGTCCTTCGCCAATTTGGACTCCCTCAACGCATACCAGTCATAGACCGGCAGGGAAATGATTTTGCCGACTTCGCTGTGCACTCCGAGCGCCTCACCAGGCGATTCCAGTCCAGTTGGCGAACCTCCAGGCGAGACCAGTGGCCGGACTTCATGGTTACAACAGGGCCATCTACAGATGCGGTATACCAGCTTTGGGTGGAAGATCCTGACCTTCCATCCCCTATGCCTGCACCTAGGGAACTGCCCACTCCAGTCTCAGCACCATCACAAGGGACCATACCCTTAGCTGAGACAGTAGTCCCCTGGAGCGACTTCTTCATAGAGAGACAGCTCCGTATTCAGATGAAAGAACGACGGCTTCAGAAAGCCCGGTAGGCATTCAGGCTACAGGAAGCAGAGCGAGACCGCGAACTCCAGGCCAGACAAGAGCAGGTCCAGCACCTCGAACAGACAATCCGTTCTTACCAGAAGAAACGGAGAGGTGACGCCAAAGAGAGCTCCATCCTCAAGAGCAGCATGATAGTGCAAAGGCAGAGATGACCGACCGCATCCGACAGTTCGGATACCGGATGTTCGGGGCTACAGAGTCCCTTGCTTACATGGAGGTTGAGGTCACATCCCTCCAGCAGCAGCTCATGGACCAAGGAGGCATCTCCCGACCTCTTGACTTTGCGATCCCAGATGGGCCTGCCTAGGATTGAGTCTTTTGCTTTTTGAGTCACATAGTCATGTACTCACTGCACCTCCACATGCATCAATGAAAAAACCTTTTCTAGCATCATCTCTCCTGTCTTCATGCATATTCATGGTTAATCGTTGCATCTTTTCAGTTTGCATGAGCCGACCCATGACTCGTTCTCTGACTGCGATTCTCGTAGAAGTCGCAGAAGCAGTATTGACCGAGATACCAGTCATGGAGCTAGTACCATACCAGCCTCTATCTGAGAATAGTTTAGAAGCGATGACAGAACCATCAGACCATCAGCAGAGAATGGATGATTTAGTACAATCGTATGACCGGGACATCGTCGCCATGCAGAACAAGCTAGACCGAGTTTAGAATCCCTGAACATTCTACTTGGTGCCCGAACCGGAGAGCCCTCTGACCGGATCCCAACAGATAACCCCGATCAGCCTCATCCAGAGCCACATCAGCCTATCCCAGTCGTCATCCCTAATCCTGGACCCGCAACTGGCGGAGGAGAAGCAGAGTTTGATCAGTATGAGGAACAGCCTAGGGCCTCGCATGTCCACCAAGACAGGCCGTCATCTTCAGATCCCACACCATCCCTGCAGGATGAGATCAAGCAGATGAAAGAGGAGATGAGAAGGATAAGAAGGGCATCTGCCAACCCCACCCTATCACTGGAAGACCTCACATTCTCATCAGGGGATGCTGTACCCCCAGGTTTCAAAGTTTCAGACTTTGACAAATACGATGGCTCCGGCTGTCCAAGACAACACCTGCAGATATACCTGGGGGACATGCTCTTGTACAATAAGAATCAGCCACTATTGATTCAGTACTTTCAGAAGAGCCTAAAGAGGACAGCCCTTACTTGGTGGATGTCCGTTGACAAACAGAGAGTCAAAACCTGGCAAGACGCCATGGATATGTTTGTGGAGCAGTACTCCTTCAACCAAGAGCTCTGGCCACAGCGGAGTCAACTGGAACAAATGAGCCAGCGGAATAACGAGACATTCCTGGAATATGCCTCCCGCTGGAGGGCGATGGCTGCAAAAGTCTCCACTCCTATCCCCAAGGAGGATCTGGCGAGCATCTTCATGGGTACTCTGAAGTAGCCCTATTCGACTCTGATGGTCACTCTACCAGTTGTAGACTTTGGCACTATTGTCAAGACAGGTGCCCGTATTGAAACAGCAATACAGAGTGGAGCCATCCATTCCAGTCTTGGGCTCGATCCCCCGAAAACAGTGACAGCTTCTACCAGTAGAAACAGCGGTCTCCGTGACCAGAAAAGGAAAGAGAATGTCAACTTGGTGGCTTCAGCAGCACCTATCAGACTACCGGCTCCGACCGCTCAGCAACAGCCAGCACCAGGAAACACCCGGCCGGCCAGACCAACCCAGGGGCAACCTCGTCCCATCAGAAACTTTACTCCTCTCCCTTATACCCTCAGTTAACTTCTTGACTTCCTGACCAAGCAGGGTCTTCTCGAATTGAGGGGCCCTACCCCTCTCCTTCCACCCGACAAACAAAGCAAAAACTATGATGCTAACCAACACTGCGCCTTTCACCGAGGCCCAGGCCATGCAACGAACTATTGCATTGGCTTTGAAGTGCACAATCCAGGACCTTTTGGATTCTGGCAAGGTTGAACTGACTCCTGGCAACACTAGCATCAATTAGGTGCCACTGCCCCCACATAACAACCAAATCAATTTCATCGAGTGGGAAGAGCCCGGGGCAGGGCATCCGAAACCTTGTGCACCCGCAGTCAGTGATGGCATCATCAGGCCCTCATACCGATCACCGATCATAACCCCTCTCCCTCAGTCAAACATCCAGGCCATCCAAGCCTCGGCACAATTACCTGTTCTCGAACCTGATAGAGAGCAAGTTGTCTACACTATTCCTTGTCCCGCCAATTGGCCCACAGCCTCCGCTCAAGCCTCCACATCTTCTGGCCCAATCAAGATCCCATACATCCCATCTGAGCCCTTCAGCCTAAACCATGTACCCGCCCCTCGCTCTCTTATCTTGGAAAGCGAATACATAGCCAATCTCACCCGATCCGGCCGGGTGTACCAGCCTTCAATGACGGAACCATTAAAGGACAAAGCAAAGGACAAGGCAGGAGTGTCAGACCCAGAGAAAGAAGTGGCAGATTCGGCTCTCTTACTGAAAATCCTAGAGAAGGCAGAAGAGTTCAATATCACCCAGCAGTTGGGTAAGACTCAGGCACAGATCTCCATCCTCGGCCTTCTTCTGACATCTAAACATCACAGAAAGCAGCTTCTGAGGGTATTTAACAATGCCCATGTCACAACGGACATCTCGCCTAAAAAACTGGGGCAGATGGTGAGGCAGGTGCTCGAATCGAGAATCATCTCTTTCACTAAAGAAGAGATACCTGAAGGAGACAGGGACCATACCCGAGCCCTATACATTGCAATTCAGTGCATGGACAGAACTATTTCCTCAGTGCTCATTGATAACGCCTCTGGCCTAAATGTCTGTACACTGTCTACTCTGCAAAGCCTGGGTTTAGACCTCAGCCAAGTAAAGAAGCGTCCGATGACCATCCGAGTTTTTGACAATACCACCAGGCAGAACCTGGGAGATATTGACTTAACCATCGGGGTTGGACCTGCACAGTTCACAACCAACTTTCAGGTAGTAAATGTGCCTGCCTCTTTCACCTTGCTCTTAGGGAGGCCGTGGATCCACACGGCCGGAGCCATTCCCTCCTCCTTGCATCAAAGGATCAAATTCATCCAGGATGACAACCTAGTCATCATTCCTTCGGAGGAATTCGCAAGTTCCTTTGGGGACATCCAAGAGCTGGGACAGGGTTCAGCCTTCATGTCCTTCCAGTTCGAACAAGTTAGCTCGATCTCCTAGACGGAAGAGCTCAGCAAACAGTCAGTGCCGCCATTTGTCAAGATGATGGCCCGCATGAAATACCAGCCAGGACAGGGCCTTGCCAGAAACCAGGGCATAAAAAAGAGATACGTACCTCCTCGCTACACTTCACCATTCAGGCTGGGATATAAGCCCAAGTACGAGGACTATCTCTCGAAGTTAACCCGGAAAAGCAAACAGTCGGCGAAACCTGAGCCCCGACCCCACATTTCTATTACGTTCCCAATCGGAATCTTCGAAACCCATCCAGAAACCCCCCTTGCACCAGTTGCTAACATATCTTACCCTTAACCCGGCACCGAATCGTCAGGGATTCCCGAACCGGAAGTCTTCAGCATCGCCCAGATGTTTGAAGAGCTAGCTGTCCAAGATACGGATTCAAACACAGAATACTCAGCGGGAGAACAAGTTTGCACCCTCTCCAACAGCGCAGAAGCATCTTGCAGCCACCGATTACTGATCCGTTGGTGGACC
The DNA here is from genome assembly GCA_015143295.1 of Tetracentron sinense. Classification (NCBI taxonomy): domain Eukaryota; kingdom Viridiplantae; phylum Streptophyta; class Magnoliopsida; order Trochodendrales; family Trochodendraceae; genus Tetracentron; species Tetracentron sinense. The sequence continues at coordinate 11,688,810 of CM026554.1, forward strand.
GAGGCTCTTACTGTCGAGGCCGTGCAGAGCCGGGGCAAGCACAGTGCAGGGAAGGTTGGTTCGGACAAGTAGTGATCCCAACTCCATTATCCCCTTTCTCCTTAATCTATCTCTCTTTTGCTCCCATTGCAAAATCCAAACAGTCGGCCATCTGTAGGCCTCTTTTTTTGTCGAGTCATTTTGTAACAGTCCACTTTTTATCAATATGAATCTGGAATTTTGGCTCAAAAACATGTTTTCCAAAAACACTTGCATCGGCTAATGAAGAAATCACACGGACTCTTCCCCTTGAAGGCCTAGTGTCCTGAAGCCAACATAATCATAAAATCATCAGCATGCTAAACTAAGCTTAATGATTTGCCAGGAAAACGCCTCTGACAGGGCTACCCTAAAACCCTCCTTGAGCTTCAAGAAGTTGAGTATGACTCAGGGCAGGAAGCAGAGCAGGATGAGGAACCTGCTCAAGAGATACTGGACCTCCTCAAACACAGTGAAGGGCTTTTACAATCAACATTGAGAACACCGAGACAGTGGACCTGGGATCCGCAGACAATCCGCAGTTAGTCAAGATTAGCACAACCATGAGTCCGTAACAGAGGATGGACATGATCAGCTTCCTGAAGAGCTACAGTGATGTCTTTACCTGGTCATACGCAGACATGCCCGGCCTAGATCCAGCCTTGGTGGTACACAGACTACCCCTGAACCCTGACGTCAGACCAGTTAAGCAGAAACTGAGACGGATGAGGCCCGAATGGTCGCAGAAGGTCAAGGAAGAAGTTGAAAAGCAGATCAGTGCAGGCTTCTTGATAGTAGCAAACTATCCCGAGTGGTTGGCCAACATTGTGCCAGTACCTAAAAAGGACGGCAAGGTCCGAATGTGTATCGACTACCGGAACCTGAACAAAGCCAGTCCTAAGGATAACTTCCCTCTCCCGCACATCGACATCCTGGCCGACAACACTGCTGGGCACGAGACACTCTCGTTCATGGACGGTTTCTCTAGATACAACCAAATTAGGATGGCAGAGGAAGACATGGAGAAGACCTCCTTCATTACGCCTTGGGGCACATTCTGCTACAAGGTCATGCCGTTCGGACTGAAGAACGCAGGGGCAACCTATCAGAGGGCCATGACGGCACTGTTCCACGACATGATCCACAAGATAGCTGAAATCTATGTGGACGATATGATCGTCAAATCTCTGACTGCCCGACAGCATCTAGCAGATCTGAAGAAACTCTGTGACAGACTCAGAGAGTACGGCCTAAGACTGAATCCGGCCAAATGTGTCTTTGGAGCCTCATCGGGAAAACTTCTCGGTTTTATAGTCAGCAAGAGAGGCATTGAGAATGATCCAGCTAAATCTAGAGCTATCATCGAAATGAACGCACCCCAAACCGAAAAGGAGATCCGTGGTTTCCTGGGCAGAATTCAGTACATCAGTCGGTTCATCTCTCAGCTAACTCCGATCTGCGAGCCGATCTTCAAGCTTCTCCGAAAGAACACACCAACAGTCTAGACAACAGATTGCCAAGAGGCCTTTGACAAGATAAAACAGTATCTTCTCAACCCTCCCGTACTTGTGCCTCCTACGCCAGGATGGCCCCTGCTACTCTACATCTCTGTGTAAGAAACCTCCTTGGGGTGCGTCCTAGCACAGCATGACGAGACAGGCAGGACAGAGCAAGTTATCTACTACATCAGCAAGCGCCTGTTTGAGTATGAAGAGCGGTACAGTCCTCTGGAGAAGACATGTCTGGCACTGGTCTGGGCTACTCAACGTCTTCGGCACTACCTGCTTTCCTACCCGGTAATCCTGATCTCCCGGATGGATCCATTAAAGTACCTACTGGAAAAGCCAGCCATCATCGGAAGAACTGCCCGATGGCTCATGATGTTGTCTGAATTCGACATCACGTACACGACACAGAAGTCAATCAAAGGACAGGTGATAGCAGATCACCTCGCCCACAGTCCGAGCCAGGACTACGTATCTGTACATGATCAGTTTCCAGATGAAGCTATCCTGTACACAGAAGCAGACGAGCAAGAATACTCTAGCTGGGAGTTGTACTTTGACGGAGCTGCCAACAGTCATGGGAACGGGGCAGGAGCAGTCCTGATCTCACCTAAGGGAGCACACCTTCCTATCTTAGTCAAGCTGAAGTTCAGATGCTCTAATAATGAAACAGAGTATGAGGCATGCATAACCGGTTTGAAAGAAGCCCTGAGCATCGGAATCGAGGAGATAGACTTCTACGGCGACTCATCTTTGGTAATCTGTCAGGCAAACGAATCTTTGGCCATCCGAGAAGCCAGGCTGGTTCTATACCTAGCCTACCTCAACATGTTGATTACTCAGTTCAGGAGAATCACATTCAGTCACCGATCCAGAAACCACAACAGGCTTGCCGATGCACTGGCCACTCTTGCTTCCATGGTTCAGATCCCCAGGGGCATCATGCTCTGGCCGATCGAAATTCAGCAACAGGATCAGCCTGTCTACTGCCTTGAACTAGATGTAGTCACAGACGACAAGCCTTGGTATACAGACATCAAGTAGTACCTTGAAGACAGGACCTTCCCTCTCGAAGCTACTAAAACAGATCGCCGGGCAATCCGAAGACTGGCTATTCAGTTCGTCTTTTCAGGGGGAGTCTTATACAAGAGATCACCGAATTTGATTTGGCTCAGATGCCTGGACACCAGTGAAGCGGCACAGGTAGTCGAAGAGGTTCACGGGGGAACCTGCGGCCCACACATGAATGGGTTAATGCTCTCCAAGAAAATTCTCAGGCTGGGCTACTACTGGTCCACCATAGAAGCCGACTGTTGCAGGCACGTACAGAAATACCACCAATGCCAAATCTATACCGACAGGGTTAATGCACCACCGACAAGGCTGCACAATCTGACTGCCCTTTGGCCTTTCTCTACCTGGGGCATCGACGTCGTCGGAGCCATAGCTCCGAAGGCCTCCAATGGTCATCGATTCATCCTGGTTACAATCGATTACTTTACAAAATGGGTCGAGGCAGCCTCTTATGCCAATGTGACAGCCTTCGTGGTTCAACGCTTTCTGAAAAAGGACATCATCTGCCGATACGGTGTTCCATTCGAGATTGTGACAGACAATGCTCTTAACTTCTGCAACAAGGGGATGACAGATCTCTGCCAGAAATTCAAGATACAGCATCACAATTCCACTCCATATAGGCCACAGACTAATGGCGCAGTGGAAGCAGCCAACAAAAACCTGAAGAAGATCATCGAGAAGATGGCGACCAACTACTCTGCATGGCATGAGATGCTCCCATATGCACTCATGGCCTACAGGACATCCATCAGAACCTCAACAGGGGCAACGCCTTTCTCTCTGGCCTATGGAATGGAAGCAGTCCTCCACATCGAAGTAGCGATCCCATCACTCCGGGTGTTAATGGAAGCAGAAGTCTTAGAAGCAGAATGGGTACAGACCCGGTTTGAGCAGTTAAACCTGATTGAAGAGCGGCGACTGAAAGCCATCAATCATTCTCAGGCCTATCAGAGGCGCATGGCAAGAGCATTCAACAAAAGAGTCAAGCCTCGCAAAATCGAAATCGGTGACCTGGTTCTCCGGAAAGTGTTACTAAACCGCCCTGATCCTAGGGGCAAGTTCATGCCAAACTACGAAGGCCTGTACATCGTCCGAGATAAATTCTCAGGCGGCGCCCTTCGGCTCAGACGTATGGATGACGAAGACCTCCCCGAGCCCGTTAACATGGACAAAGTCAAACGATACTACGCTTAGGGTCTAGATCTGATAGGCGCTTTGCACTCGTAGAATCTCCGGGAAATGATAGGTGGCTATTCTTGGCACACTCTTCATCCCTTTTCATGTAACCCGTTTACAAATCAATGAAAAAAAAAACCGCTAGTTAGCCCCTTGAGCCTGACAGCCTTTCTTTCATTACAACTCTTCAGGGACATCCTCCCTCGCCAATCTGTGGCACAAGCCTGAACTATGTCATGACCTGATCCTACAAAGGGTACGTAGGTAGCCTGACAAAATCAGGTGCGGTCACAAAAGGGGTAGTCAGTCCCCAACTCTCCCCAAGCAGAGTCCTTCTTTCCCCAGAGAGAGCCAACAACTCTCCCCAAAAGAAGTCATCAACTCTCCTCACAGAGTCACTCCCCAAGCAGAGACAAACTCTCCCAACTCCCCTGGCGGAATCAACACCAAGGGTACAAAATTTCCATCAAAGGAAAACCCAAAATAGAAGTTGGAACATTCTTCAAGTCAGGGACTTCCCGAGAAAAACAATCTCCGGGCTTCTCCCCAACAGAATCAACTTCTCTCCCCAGTGGAAACCAAAACCAACCTCTACCAGAGAGGACAATCCCGAGTGGAGTAAAAAAAAAAAAGAAAAAATTTTTCCACTGGAAGTCCCCCAGTACAAGTCTCCAGCAGAAGATCTCATGCAAGCCAGGTGCAAACAAAAAGGAAACTATACCAGGGTATCCCAAACTTCGGTCCCCCAAGCCTACATTTTGTCCTACTCTAAGTCCTCCTAGATCCCCTAGAAACTATGAGTGCAAGCGCAATATCATATCTACATCCTTAGCGGAGTACATTACCCACAGGAATGCATGGTCCAGGGCAATGAAAGGAGCATACCTCTTTCCCCAGTAAACAAAATTCCTCTAATAAGTCGCTGGCATGAGTGAAAACCGGAAACGGCCTCATTGGGCAAAAATCACGCGACACCCAGACCTAGTCTTGCGACTAGGGGCAAAAAAGGGACAAAAATCCATAAGCTTCGCAGGCATGAGGAAAACCGGCAACGGCTTCATTGCGCAAAAAACATGCGAACCCCATGACTTAGTCATTCCAAGGGTAAAAAAGAGAGAAAAAGCTAAAAACCAGTTTGGCAACACCATCCGGCAGTAATCAGGCTCAACGGACTCCCCAATCACCCTCAACAGTCAGCATCTCCCGACAGGGGAGCTTCCTCAGTGGAGATTCCAACAGGGAATACCCCCAACAGATGTGTCACTTCAGGACATATCCCCATCAGAGATTCCAACAAGGAATACCCTCAGCAGATGTGTTACTTCAGGGCATATCTCCAGCATACAGGCAGACATCGGGAAATCCCCAGCAGACTGGAAGTCCCAAGAGTCCCCAGCTAGTAGTCTACAACAGAGATCTACTCCCCAACAGATTTGGGCAACCAGCCGACAGTCTTCAGTCCCCAACAGATCCTTAAGCAGAAGCCTCCGACGGCTCTCAGCAGTACTCTCCCCCAACAAGAGTACCACCAGATTCCGATGCTAACAGAAGGTCTCTCTCCAGCTTGAGTCCAAAAGCCTGCAACGGCGCTCGGACAAACTCGGCTATCCCCAAAAGCATTCCGCTTTGAGTCATACTTTACTCCCCGAGAGTAAAAAGGAAACTTGCAAATCCCCTTAAGCCCTAACCGTAGGCAATTTACCGGCAAATCGGAAAGCTAACAAAGCATACTCTTGTCAAAATCAAAAATCTTTTACAAAAGTCTCCTACACTTTTTCTGCAAAAGGTTTTTGAAAAACAAACTTTTGGTTTCAAAATCCAATTGGACCTACCTGCACCAAGTAGCCCCGGCGGGACAAGCAGAAGAAGCAGCTTCCACATCTCCCCAGGAAGCAACAGTCGAAAAAGTCATGAGAAAACATCCTCGCCTTCATCCCTTGCATGACACCACTTGCATAGCGTCATACCTTGCATGACCAATATCTCAGCATCATCCAATATATTCAAATCTGCGGCACCCCCGCATATCCTTGACATACGAGTCTCCGGCACTCACTGCATGTCCCCTCCGCGGCACCCCCGCATATCCTTGACATACGAGTCTCTGGCACTCACTGCATGTCCTCCAACATACGAGTCTCCAGTACTCACTGCATGTCCCCTCCGCGGCACCCCCGCATATCCTTCGACATACGAGTCTCCGGCACTCAATATATGTCCCCTCTGCGGCACCCTCGCATATCTTTGATATACGAGTCTCCGGCACTCACTGCATGTCCCCTCCGCGGCACCCCCGCATATCTTTGACATACGAGTCTCCGGCACTCACTGCATGTCCCCTCAGCGGCACCCCCGTATATCTTTGACATACGAGTCTCCGGCACTCACTGCGTGTCCTTCGACATACGAGTCTTCGACACTCACCGCATGTCCCCCTCTGTGACGTCCCCGCACGTCCTCGACATCCCAGGTCTCCATTGACGCCGAGTCAATAAGCCGACACCTCGCATGTCCAACGCTCCGTGTGTTCCTGACACCCCGCGTATCTCTCGACCGATTCGGTTAATATCCTCTGGGAAACACCGTTTCGATCAAATCCCCTTTGCCGCTTCCGAGCGACACCTTGCTTTCGGCCAACTCCTCCGGGCTACGCCATCTCTGCATCACTTTACCACACTCAACATATGCACAACCTGCATGCATCTCATCATTTATCCCAATCCATCTCGGTGTAAAAATAGGATGACTCCAGTCTTTGCCCTTCAACTGCCATCCTGGCACTCTCCGGCAAAGAGGGGCAGCTGTAAGCACCCAATTTTTACACCCCGCCTAACTAGGGTTAGTTTACACTAACCATCCCCCGAAACCCTAAACCTTAGGACCTAAACCATAGAACCCTAAAAACCTAGGTAAACTCTTATGGGCTCAAGGCTCATTAGCTTTGCAAAACCCGAAACCTAAACACAAAGCCTTAAGATAACCCTAGACCTAGCCTTAGACCTAGCCCTAGACCAAACCCTAGCTCAACCCTAGCCTAAGACCTAGGACAACCCTATGGGCTCAAGGCCCATTCAAAACCCAAGAAACCACAAAAAAACCAAAGCCCATAGCCTTTAGGGCCCACACTTGGGCCCACCTCAACCCATGAGGGGCACATGGGTGGGACCCACAACCCCCTACTCGAGAATGGGCGGGAATTGCCCTAAATGGCTGCCCACAACCCTTTTGACCCAAGTGGATTTGGGCTTGGCCAGAAATAGCATTGAAATCAGTAATGTCGGTAATCAAATTACCGACATTAATTTTTTGGCCTAACTTCTGAATGTCGGTAATTCCATTACCGACATTACAGTGTTTCTAGGATTGGTGTGTGCAGGCTGCACTGCAGCACCACCAGAGGCGTGGGACCTCCCCCATTGGTCCCTGGACCTTCCCTAAATACCCTAAATGCCCCTGGGTGACCTCCTTCCTCCCCTATAAATCCCAAGCCATCCCCATGCATTCTTCACTCTCATTCTTCATAGAGAAACCCTGTCAAAACCAAAACCATCACCTCCACCTTCATCCTAACACCCCACCAGGCCTCCACGATCTCCCAGGCGCCACCGCCGGATGTCCAGCTCCGCCCACTACCTTCGTAGCAAATTATCCAAGGGTAGGGATCATCCCTCACCCCTCCATTTTGTTGCCCGAACTGTAAGGGACCCCTGGTCCTGATCCAGGGGTCCCCTTTTGCTTTCCTTTCATTTGTATAGCTGCCACAGCCGAGGATAGGGGTCCCCCACCTTCACCATAGGTGTGGGGCACTCCCTAGGGGCTAAGCTTGGGTGCAACACCCCACCCATCGTGCATGGTCTCACCCCATAGGGTCTGGGGGTCCCTCAGGTAATGAGGGAACCCTTAGACCCCTGTTGGTTTAGGTCCAGTGGGCAGAAATAGTTTTTTGGGAAAATCTACTAATGGTCGGCAATAGCAGTGCCGACCATTAAATTTTAAGCCTAAATCCGCTTTGTCGGCAGTTCCTTTACCGACATAGTCAAAAAAGCCTTAAAACAGTCTGTCGGCAGTCCATTTACCGACACTTGGAGATTGTTTTTACCATTGTTTGGGCCACTGTGGGGCCCATATGCCTCATCCCCTGGGGCCCCATAATATCTTTTTGGAAAGCCCTTGATCCCCTCTACATTCCTGCAAAATTTCAGGTTCAGGGGCCAAGCCTAACCATGGTTAGCAAGGCCCCAAACACAGGTTAAAACACTATACAGACTGTCGGCAATCCAACTGCCGACATTACAGTGTATTTTTTTACCGACTTCAGGCCCCTATGGGGCCCCTCCTTGCCTATTCAGAGGCTCCCACCTGGTCCATTGGAAAGGTGGCACTCCCAGCTTTCCATCCATGTGCTTACTTTACCCGGGGGAGGTCCCTAACCCTAGTTAATAACCTCACAAACCCTGGTTAAAATTTTACTGAAATGGAGGTAATCTGTTTACCTCCATTCTGTAAAATTTTGATTTCGGGCTTTGTGCAAGGCCCAAACCTGGTAGGAGGCCACTCTAGGCCCTGCCATACCCTTTGGGCCCATTTTTGACCAACCTTGACCCTTAACCATGGTTAAAATAGGCCCCGGTTAACTTTTAACCATGGTTAAGCACCACTTAACCCCACAAAAATATGGAAAAATCCCTAAAAATCCATAAAAATACAAAAGACCAAAAAATAAACTCTTGGACCTTTTTAACCCTGGTTAGCAACCCTAACCACGATTAACCCCCTTTTAACCCCGGTTAGCAACCCTAACCCAAGGTTAACACCTCTCTTAGTTTACTGGACTACACCCTAGGCCTACCGGGCCTCACCTTTGCCTCCAGGCTTCACCCTTGGCCTCCGGGCTCAATCCCTTTGCACATTGGCCAGCCTCGGTCAAGCAAAACCCTAATCTACCGGATTAGGTCCATTAGCCACCTCTTGGTGCACACACACACGCCCCCTTGCCTTAGCACGGGCTCAAGTGCTAGAACTACGCTCGGTCTGATCTCACCCCTCATGTGAGTACGTAGGCAGCCCAACACGGGCCCGACCCTAATTAGCTTTTTACTTTCTTCCGGTTAGTATTAACTTAAACACTAATGGCATTCGATTAATCTTGATCTTTATTTTGGCTTAAACCTAGCAAGTAGGGAACCACCAAGTGTGGAAGTGTCGGGGTGCCTAACCCCTTCCCCGAACTTAACCGAACCTCTTACCCCGATCTCCGATCGCGGACCAAGCCTTATCCAACATTCCCGGGGGACTTATCCCTTCTGAATTAATAAGTGGCGACTCTAAAGCACACCAAGTGAGTGAATTCTCCGCGCTCACAGTATGTATAGTATAATACGTATACATTATGTATGTCCTTGCTTAAAATACCTTAATGTTAGTTATTTAATTTTACAGGAGTTTTGTTAGTAAATGAGTGTTTAGCCTAAGTGTTGATCGACACAGCATCCACTCAGTCCTTTGTCTCACCCAGTTTTGCAAAGGGCTTCTCAGAGGAATCTAGTCCGTTGGAGCGGGAGTTAACCATTTCGACTCTGCTTGGCAAGTCAGTTGACACTGACCGGATATACAAGGATTGTGTAGTGCAAGTGGGGTAGAATAAATTGTTAGCCGACCTTATCATCTTGGACTTCCAAGACTTGGATTTTGATGTCATTCTTGGAATGGATTGGCTAGCGACTCACCATGGACATGTGGCGTGCTTTGAGAAGGTGATGCACTTTTAGCTGGAAGGAGTAAAGCCATTTCATTTCCGAGGATTGCAAAGAAGGGATATTGCTCGCTTTGTGGCACAAAGCTTAGCAAACTCAGAGGCACAAAACTCATCAACCATCCCGGTTGTGAGTGAGTTCTTAGATGTGTTTCTGGAGGAACTTCCCGGATTACCTCCTAATCGAGAGATCGAGTTCGCTATAGAGCTTGCTCCAGGCACAACCCCCAATTTCAAGAGGTGGTATAGAATGGCCCCAATAGAACTGGAGGAATTGAAGAAGCAAATTGAAGAATTACAACAACTTGGTTTTATTAGATCAAGTGTGTCGCCATGGGGAGCTCCAGTCCTCTTTGTGAAGAAGAAGGATAGGTCGATGAGGATGTGCATCGACTATCGACAGTTGAATAAAGTCACTATTAAGAATCGTTATCTGTTGCCAAGGATAAGCGACTTGTTTGATCAACTGAAGGGAGCTAGATATTTTTCAAAGATTGACCTTAGAGCGGGTTATCACCAATTGAAAATCAAAGCAGAAGATATTCCAAAGATGGCTTTTAGGACTCGGTATGGGCACTACGAGTTCCTTGTTATGCCTTTTGGTTTGACAAATGCACCAGCGGCGTTCATGGATTTGATGAACCGGGTGTTCAGACCCTATCTTGACAAATGTGTCATGGTGTTCGTAGATGACATATTGGTATATTCCCAGACATGGGAAGAGCATGATCGAGATCTTCGCCTTACTCTTGAGACATTTCAAGAGCATAGTTGTATTCTAAGCTAAGTAAGTGCGAATTTTGGTTGGAGAAGGTGGCTTTCCTTGGCGATGTGGTTTTTGCAGAAGGCATTTCAGTAGATCTAGCCAAGGTAGAGGCAGTATTGAATTGGGAAAGACCCAGAAGCATCACCGAGATTCAGAGTTTCCTCAGGTTGGCAGGCTATTATCGGAGATTTGTAGAGGGATTCTCCAGTTTAGCTGCACCACTCACTTATCTCATGAGGAAAAATGCCAAGTTTAGCTGGAGCGACAGATGCGAGATTAGCTTCCAAGAGTTAAAGAAGTGGCTTACTATGGCTCCCGTCCTCACAGTGCCTTCCGGGAGTGGCGGTTTCATAGTGTACAGTGACGCCTCCCACGTGGGGTTGGGATGTGTGCTCATGTAGCATGGTAAGGTCATTGCCTATGCCTGAAGGCCAATTGAAAGATCATGATAAAAAATACCCTACACATGACCTAGAGCTTGCCGCTGTTGTGTTTGCATTAAAGATATGACGACACTATCTCTACGGGGAACAGTTCGATGTGTTCACAGATCATAAAAGCCTTAAGTATCTGTTTTCCCAGAAGGAGTTGAACTTGAGGCAACGGTGATGGATGGAGTTCTTGAAGGATTATGAATGCTCTATTGAATACCATCCAGGCAAGGCGAATGTGGTGGCCGATGCACTTAGTCAGAAGCCTACTGCACTCTTGGCTCACATGATGGTGCAAGAGTGGAGGTTGTTGGAAGATGCATCTAACCTCGACATCTGTTTTAGTCTCCCTTCTGTTGGACCGGTAATGGCTAACGTCACCGTTAGGCCTTACATCCTGGGCATGATCCAAGAATTACAGGAAAAGGATGCCGAGATACTTGCTTACCAGGATAAGTCAATTAACAGTGGTAGTAAGGATTTCACAGTGAGGGATGATGGGATTATCACCTTGAAGGGAAGAATGTGCATCCCATCCGATGAGAAGCTTAAAAGAAAAATCTTGTATGAAGCTCACCAGTCCAAGTACACCGTTCACCTTGGGGGTACCAAAATGTATAGAAACTTGAAGGGGTACTTTTGGTGGCGGAACATGAAGAGAGAAGTGGCCAAGTACGTGTCCCGATGCTTGGTGTGTCAGTAAGTCAAGGCTGAGCACATGAGACCGGTAGGCCTATTGTAGTCCCTCCCTATTCCCGAGTGGAAATTGGAGCATATTTCTATAGACTTCATTATGGGGTTGCCACGGACAGCCAAGAATTCCGATGCTATTTGGGTTGTGGTTGACAGACTAACTAAATCAGCCCATTTCTTGCCATACTGGACTACCTTCAATTCAAATCAGTTAGCGGCACTGTACATCAAGGAAATAGTCCTGCTGCACGGAGTGCCAGTGATCATTGTCTCAGACAGGGATCCAAGATTCACATCCAGGTTCTGGAAGAGCTTTCAGAGTGCCATGGATACCGGACTAGACTTTAGCACCTCTTTTTATCCATAGACGGATAGGCAAACAGAACGGGTGAACCAAGGGATAGAGGACATGCTCTGGGCATGTATGCTAGACTTTAAAGGCAGTTGGGAAGATCACCTACCATTGGTGGAGTTCGCCTACAATAATAGCTATTAAGCGAGCATCAAAATGGTGGCTTTTGAGGCTTCGTACGGGAGGAGTTGTAGATCCCCTTTGTATTGGGATGAAGTCAGGGAAAGGAAAGTATTGGGCCCCGAGTTGATTAAGCAAACCACAAATAAGGTCAAGATCATTAGGAAGAGATTGAAGATGGCTCAGGATAGGTAGAAGAGCTATGCCGATACCCGTAGACGAGATCTTGAGTTCCGTGTTGGCGATATGGTATTTGTGAAGGTTCACCGACAAAGGGTGTTATGAGGTTTGACAAAAGAGGAAAGCTCAGCCCGAGGTATGTGGGTTCATTTGAAATTGTCACTTAAGTTGGTGAAGTTGCATATCGGGTTACTCTACCTATTCATAAGGCCGCGGTCCACAACGTGTTCCATGTGTCCATGCTTCGAAAGTATATCCCTGATCCTTCATATGTTATAAATATAGATTCATTGGAAATCCGGGAGGATCTTACCTAGGTGGAAGAGCCGGTTCAAATTTTGGACCGTAGAGATCAGGTTTTGCGCAACAAGGTTATTCCCTTGGTTCTTGTTCGATGGCAACATCACTCTAGGGAAGAAGCTACATGGGAGCGCAAAGCGGAAGTGAGGAAAAAGTATCCCAATTTATTTGTGTAATGAATGTTTATGTAAATTTTGTTCTTCATCACCTCTATATATCGCTCTAAATTTCGAGGATGAAATTTCTGTAAGGGAGGGAGGATGTAGAACCTTGGATCTTTGTGACATGTATTAAAGCTTTAAGATGTATTTTCTTAAGTTTATGGGTGTTGGGATAAAGGATTAAGAGAACAAAATACCCTTATGTGCTAATGAAGGTTATGCCTTCGCATTACCCTCAAATTTAAGAAGCTTTAGTTTTATCACCGCTCATCGAAATCAATTGATTCTTAAATTTTTGGAAAGGTATTTAAACCCTCTTCAAAGTTCATGTTGACCACTTTTCCAGATTTTGAGTTGGGGTTGAGTCAAAAGTCCGATTTCCAAAGTTGGGACTGTTGAAAATTTGGACTGTCAAAATCCATTTCCGGACCAGTTGACTTTAGAGCCATTTTTGATAAAGTAAACCTTAAAATTAGGAGTTTTGTAAAACATAAAAGTTGTTCCCCTTTGAAAGAAGAATCTAACTCATGTTGAATTTTCAAAATCCAATAAGGGATTCAAAATTTATGGCCAATTTACCGAAGCACATTTTTGCAGAAAAACTCGCTCGAGTGAGATCCAAACCCGCCCGAGCGAGATTGACCAAAATCGAGTTTTTGGGGCCAGTGAGCAACCCGCTCGAGCAAGATTGACGCCCTCTCCAGAGAGATGTTTTTTTTAGGTTTTTCATAAACCTAACACAATATATACCCTATTTTCGAGGGTCCAAGTTTCCTAACACCTAGAGAGGGACTTTTTGAGAGAAAAAGAGAGAAAGGAGAGGAAAGGTTTGGGGATTTCCAAGAGGGGTTTTGTCGAGATCAAAGAGAGTCGAAATAAAGCTTGGATCATCCTCTTAAGCAAGGATCTTCATCCTCAAGTGGTGGTGTCTTCTACCTCAAGTTGGGATTCTTGTTCAAGGGTTTCTTCAAACTAAGAAGGGATCTTCACAAGGTTAGTACACCCTTACTAACTAGCCTAGTAATAACTAGGGTTTTTCTTTTGAGAATGATGAATGGATCTTGTGTTCTCTCCTTTTCTAAAAATGTATCATTTTCCCTAATTATAAATAAGATAAAGGTAAATATAATTGAATGGATGAAGAGTTGTGGCGATTGGATGCCGTGTGATGTGATGCACATAGTTTGATGGATAATGGTTGATGGGCATTTCAAACATAATAAATACACCCTTGTGATTTGTGGAAATATATGCACAAATAAACTTAAATTTAAGAACCATGAATATGATGCTTGTCAAGTGTTTGATAAAATGCCTAAACGAGAACAAAATGGGTAATAGAGATTATGAAAATACGAATCATGTAATTCGTCTTAAAACCCTAATTTTAACATAATGTTTCACTATAGCTTACACACCACATGATTTCAAGTAGGATTAGGATGTTGTATGTGTTTTCCCTTTTAATCAATTATGTTAGTATAATGTCCACAAATTGTAGCACCCAAACACGCATGTATCCATGGACCGATGTTTTCAAAGTACACGTATTTGGAATGCCACAACAAAAGTGATTCACGAATCGAATGATAAAGCCGGACATTGGGCCGGTCAAGGGTAGGGCATATCCTTGGATATGTCATGCTTGGCTAACAAGTAAACAAGCAGGTGGATAAAGCCGGAGCCGGTCAAGGGTAGGGCATATCGCAAGATAAGTTATACTTGGCTCACAAGAAAAAAAGTTGATCAAGCCGGACATAGGGCAGGTCAAGGATGTTAGTGTACCCTCTTCTATTCTATATATATATATGTCTTCTTACCCTCTTCAATGGCACTAACATCTGGCTCACAAGAAAACAAGGCAAGACAAGTCAAGTCATGGCAAGTCAAGCAAGAACACAAGACACGTGATTCCAAGCAAGACACGATACATGCGTGATTCTTATGAACGAGACCCAAGACCACACATTGTTTTCAAGTATGACAAGAAAGTTTTAAAACACATGAACACACCCAAACAACAGTTTTGAAGACAAGACAAGACATGATTTTAAAGTATGAGTTTTATTAGAGTTTTTGCATTCTTGCATGCATATGATGACCTTATATTGTTTTATTTATTGTGCTATAAATGTTCTATTGTATACATTATTACTATTGTTTAGCTAGTAGCTTGTACTCGCTGAGTATTCCATGCTCAACCGTACTTTTATGTCGGCAGGTACCGAGGATGACCTCAACCCTGAGCCTTGGGTTGAGGAAGAGTACATAGAGGAGAGAGAGCCACCTATCCAGATGCAGTCTCAAGCGGATAGAGATCTTGATGTGTGGCCATACTTAGATTACTATTGAGGGGAGAGATAGTGAGATTGTCTTTTGTATTTGAGATTTTGATAGGTGGGCATGTCCACCTTTACCTTTAGGTTTATGCTTGCATATGTAAACTTGGAATACAGACCACCTTATATACAAAAGAAAAACTTAGTTCATACTTCCGCATTCATGACATAGCTTCCGCACTCTGATTAATGACATTATGATATTATGTTTACCTTATGGATTACAGGATGGTTTGACAGGTACGAATAGTCACTCCTAAAGTATCCCTTAACTCCTAGGGGGTATTTTGGGGCGCGACAGAAGTGGTATCGGAGCTCTAGGCATTAGAGTTCCTAGGGTCACTTAGTACTGATATCATTATGGAACAAGGTATTAGGGTCAACTTAAAGAGTCGTATTCCAAGTATGGACTAACGAGTTAGTCCTAGTCAAAATAGGTTGAACTCCAACCGAAGTTAGAGTCCTACACTAGGAACAGGGATTGTATGTCATGCCATTGTTGTGTATACCATGTGTGCATTGTTATATGCTTAGTGAATATGTATTGATTGAAATTTGAAATGGTTACTAAATGCGTATCCAAGTTAGACTCATGTGTATTGTCATTCTCAGGATCCAATCATGAGACGCAATGCTTGGGATCGCGGATACAACACAAGGGGCAATGGAGGTGATGCTCCATCAGGTGATAAACAACCCGATTTCGCCCAAGCTTTTGCATCAATAGCCGAGACTTTGGCTATGCTAGTGGCGAGACAATCTACTCCTCCTCATACTGACACGCTTGTAGCTGCTCCTCAAAATAGAGCGGAAGCCGGAATAGATGCTTTTTGGAGGATGAGGCCTCTGACATTTTGTGGAAGCATTCATCTGCTAGTGGCCAAAGGATGGATCGAGCAATTAGAAAAGATATGTTTTGTCCTATCTCCTACTGAAGCGGAAAGGGTCACTTGGGCTGCCTTTATGCTTGAAGGCGAGGCCGATCATTAGTGGAGGTCTGCACTTAGGACCCGAGAGTGGACCCGGCAAGGCCAAGAATGGACATGGGGAGAATTCTTGGACATGTTTTATAAGAAGTACTTCCCTATAGGAGCAAGGGAGAAGAAGGAAGTAGGATTCATTACCTTGGAACAAGGTAATATGTCAATGGCGGCCTCTGAAACCAAGTTCTCAGAGCTATCCAGGTTTGCTCCGCACATGATAGCAACAGAGGCTATGAAAGCCCGAAAGTTTGAGAGGTGGTTGAAGGCCTACCTCAAAGATCGAGTTTCAATGTTCCGGCATGAGACATATGCCGAGGTAGTTTACAAAGCACTACTAGCAGAGTCGAATTCTGAAGAATTCTTCAAGAAAAGAGGAATGGAGAAGGGCTAGTCTAGTGGCTCATCAGAGAAGAGAGCTAGGACTATGTCATTCCAGTTCACAGGGCCAGCTCCGTCATAGAGGATGTTTTCTGCATCACAGGCTCCTCGCCCTTTTGCTCTACCAGCTCCACGCCTGGCTATTACTCAGCCTCCTCGCCCTGGATTACCTCAGGCCACAGGATATACACCCTCCGCATATTCGTATGAGCCTTGTACCTATTATGGAAAGAGGCATTTGGCCGGCGATTGTATGAAGGTGACCGGGAGTTGTTTTCTCTGTGGTGAGCAAGGCCACATGATTAGAGATTGTCCCTGCCGACACTTGCCGGCTCAGTCTCAGGGGAGCAGGCCTCTAGTTAGGCCATCATCTCAACAGAGTTCTTCATAGGCCTCGAGGCCCTCACAGTCTACATGGTCGCCTGGTTAAGCAACTCAGGGCCGAGTCTTTACCCTTTCAGAGCGGGATGCACGTGCAGGATGATGTCGTGCAAGGTACGCAGCAATACCGAAATTCAAATTATAATTACTAACTATATGTGATGTGATTGGTTGTGTATGTATAGTATAATACGTATACATTATGTATGTCCTTGCTTCAAATACCTTAATGTTAGTTATTTAATTTTACAGGAGTTTTGTTAGTAAATGAGTGTTTAGCCCGAGTGTTGATCGACACAGGATCCACTCACTCCTTTGTCTCACCCAGTTTTGTAAAGGGCTTCTCAGAGGAATCTAGTCCGTTGGAGCGGGAGTTAACCATTTCGACTCTGCTTGGCAAGTCAGTTGACACTGACTGAATATACAAGGATTGTGTAGTGCAAGTGGGGTAGAATGAATTGTTAGCCGACCTTATCATCTTGGACTTCTAAGACTTGGATTTTGATGTCATTCTTGGAATGGATTGGCTAGCGACTCACCATGGACATGTGGCGTGCTTTGAGAAGGTGATGCACTTTTAGCTGGAAGGAGTAAAGCCGTTTCATTTTCGAGGATTGGAAAGAAGGGATATCGCTCGCTTTACGGCACAAAGCTTGGCGAACCCAAAGGCACAAAACTCATCAACCATCCCCGTTGTGAGTGAGTTCTTAGATGTGTTTCTGGAGGAACTTCCCGGATTACCTCCTGATCGAGAGATCAAGTTCGCTATAGAGCTTGCTCCGGGCACAACCCCAATTTCAAGAGCACCGTATAGAATGACCCCTATAAAACTGGAGGAATTGAAGAAGCAAATTGAGGAATTGCAACAACGTGGTTTTATCAGACCAAGTGTGTCACCATGGAGAGCTCTAGTCCTCTTTATGAAGAAGAAGGATGGGTCGATGAGGATGTGCATCGACTATCGACAGTTGAATAAAGTCATTATCAAGAATCGTTATTCATTGCCAAGGATAGACGACTTGTTTGATCAACTGAAGGGAGCTAGATATTTCTCCAAGATTGACCTTAGAGCGGGTTATCACCAGTTGAAAATCAAAGCAGAAGATATTCCAAAGACGGCTTTCAGGACTCGGTATGGGTACAATGATTTCCTTGTTATGCCTTTTGGTTTGACAAATGCACCAGCGGCGTTCATGGGTTTGATGAACCGGGTGTTCAGACCATCTCTTGACAAATGTGTCATGGTGTTTGTAGACGACATATTGGTATTTTCCCTGACATGGGAAGAGCATGATCGAGATCTTCACCTTACTCTTGAGACACTTCGAGAGCACAAGTTGTATGCTAAGCTTAGTAAGTGCGAATTTTGGTTGGAGAAGGTGGCTTTCCTTGACGATGTGGTGTCTGCAGAAGACATTTTAGTAGATCCAACCAAGGTAGAGGTAGTATTGAATCGGGATAGTCCCAGAAGCGTTATCGAGATTCGGAGTTTCCTCAGGTTGGCAGGTTATTATCGGAGATTTATAGAGGGATTCTCCAGTTTAGCTGCACCACTCACTTATCTCATGAGGAAAAATGCCAAGTTTAGTTGGAGCGACAGATGCGAGATTAGCTTCCAAGAGTTGAAGAAGCGGCTCAGTACGGCTCCTGTCCTCACAGTGCCATCCGGGAGTGGCGGTTTCGTAGTGTATAGTGACGCCTCCCACGTGGGGTTGGGATGTGTGCTCATGTAGCATGGTAAGGTCATTGCCTATGCCTCAAGGCAATTGAAAGATCATGAGAAGAACTATCCTACACTCGACCTAGAGCTTACCGCCATGGTGTTTGCATTAAAGATATGGCGACACTATCTCTACGGGGAACAGTTCGATGTGTTCACAGATCATAAAAGCCTTAAGTAACTGTTTCCCAGAAGGAGTAACAAGTACTTCCTCATCTAAATGAAGGAGAAGAAAGAAGTCAAATTTATTACCGTGGAATAAGGGAATATGTTTGTGGCTGCTTATGAGGCTAAGTTTTCTGAGCTATCAAGATTTTCTCCACACATGATCGCTACTGAGGCAATGAAGGGCCAAAAATTTGAGAGGGGGTTAAAGGCCTACCTCAAGGATCGAGTTTTATGTTCCGGTATGAGACATATGCCAAGGTTGTGGACAAAGCACTATTTTGAATAGGCTAATTTTGAAGAGTTTTTCAAGAGAAGAGGGATGAAGAAGGGCCAGTCTAGTGGCTCGGCAGAGAAGAGAGCCAGAACTATGTCGTATCAGCCTTCATGGCCAGCTCAGTCACAGATGATGTATTCTACATCGCAGCTCCTCGCCCTTTTGCTCCACCGGCTTTTCGCCTGGCTACTACTCAGGCTCCTCGCCCTGTAGTGACTCAGGCGACATGATATGCACCCTTCACCTATTCCTATGATATTTGCAACCTTTGTGGAAGGAGACATGTGGCCGGTGAATGTAGGAAGGCTACTGGAGGCTATTTTCATTATGACGACCAAGGCCACATAATTCGAGATTGTCCCCATTGTCACTTTCCAGTTCATTCTCAAGGGAGTAGGCCCCCTGTCAGGCAGGCATCTCAGTAGAGCTCGTCTCAGGCATCGAGGCCCTCACCGTCTACCCGGCCGCCTTGTCAAGTAACTCAAGGATGAGTCTTTGCAT
Source organism: Tetracentron sinense (assembly GCA_015143295.1). Classification (NCBI taxonomy): domain Eukaryota; kingdom Viridiplantae; phylum Streptophyta; class Magnoliopsida; order Trochodendrales; family Trochodendraceae; genus Tetracentron; species Tetracentron sinense. The sequence goes on from CM026554.1 coordinate 11,708,085, forward strand.
TGTTAGAACGGGATTACCCACGTATGATGTATGTATGGTTGTTAGTATTAAAGAGGTTACCCACGTATGATGTATATATGATTGAAATTTATTGATTTTAGTTATTTAATCGCACAAGCACTTTATTGATAAACGAATGCCTAGCCCGAGTGTTGATCGACACAGGATCCACTCACTCCTTTGTCTCACCTAGTTTGCGAAGGACTTAGCGTCCGAGGCTAGTCCTTTGGAGCAGGAGTTAACTATTGTGACTTCTCTTGGAAAGTCAGTCGATACGGATAGGATATTTAAGGACTGTGTGGTTAAAGTTGGGCAGAATGAATTACTAGCCGATCTTATCATCCTAGATTTCCAAGACTTGGACTTTGATGTCATCTTAGGGATGGATTGGTTGTCAAATCACCACGGCCATGTTGCATGATTTGAAAAGATGGTGAACTTCAGGCCGGAAGGAGTTAAGCTGTTTCACATTCGAGGATTGAGAGAAAAGGATATTGCTCGCCTCGCAGCTTTGTGCTTAGCAAACCCAGAGGCATCAAACTCCTCAGCCATTCCGGTTGTGAGTGAGTTTTTGGATGTGCTTCCGGAGGAACTTCCTGGATTGCCTCTTGATAGAGAGATTGAGTTCGCTATAGAGGTTACTCCGGGCACAGCTCCAATTTCAAGAGCTCCATATAGAATGGCCCCGATTGAACTCAAAGAGTTGAAGTTGCAGTTGGACGAACTGCAAAGCCTGGGTTTCATTAGACCGAGTGTCTCACCATGGGGTACCCCAGTGATATTTGTGAAGAAGAAAGATGGGTCAATGTGCATTGATTACAGACAATTGAATAGGGTCACAATTAAGAATCGTTATTCTTTGCCACGGATAGATGACTTATTCGACCAATTGAAGGGAGCTAGATTCTTTTCCAAGATTGATCTTAAATCAGGGTATCATTAGTTAAAGGTCAAGGCAGAAGATATTCAGAAGACGGCTTTCAGGACTTGGTATGGGCACTACGAGTTCCTTGTTATGCCTTTTGGTTTGACGAATGCACCGGTAGCGTTCATGGATTTGATGAATTGGGTTTTCAGACCTTATCTCGATAGATGTGTCGTGGTATTCATGGATGACATTTTAGTATACTCCCCAACACGGGAGAATCATGATCGAGACCTTCACCTTACTCTAGAGACGCTTCGAGAGCATAGGTTATATGTTAAGCTAAGTAAGTGAGAATTCTGGTTGAAGAAGGTGGCTTTCCTGGGTTATGTGGTGTCCGTAGAAGTCATTTCTGTAGACTCAGCCAAGGTAGAGGCAGTATTGAATTGGGAAAGACCTAGAAGCATTACTGAGATTCGGAGTTTTCTCGGGTTGGCTGGATACTATCGGAGATTTGTGGAGGGATTCTCCAGTTTGGCTGCACCTCTCACTTACTTGATGAGAAAAAAGGCCAAGTTCAGTTGGAGTGGAAGATACGAAATTAGCTTCCAGGTGTTGAAGAAACGCCTTACTACAGCCTCCGTACTTACAGCACCATCCGGGAGCGGTGGTTTTGTCATTTACAGTGACGCCTCCCACGTGGGATTGAGATGTGTGCTCATGCAGCATGGTAGGGTCATTGCCTATGCCTCAAGGCAATTGAAGGAGCATGAGAAAAATTATCTCAATTACGATTTAGAACTCGCCGCGGTTGTCTTTGCCTTGAAGATTTGGCGGCATTATCTCTATGGGGAACAGTTTTAGGTGTTCACGGACCATAAAAGCTTGAAGTACCTGTTCTCCCAAAAGGAGTTGAACTTAAGGCAAAGGCGATGGATGAAGTTCTTAAAAGATTATGAATGCTCTATTCAATACCATCCGGGCAAAGTGAATGTGGTTGCGGATGCATTGAATAGGAAGTCACATGGGCTTGTTGCATACATGATGGTTCGAGAATGGAAGTTGTTAGAGGATGCCTCCAACCTCGACATTAGCTTCGGTCATCCTACTCATGGGCCATTGATGGAAAATCTCACGGTGAAACCGTGCATCATTGATCGGATCCAGGAGTTGCAAGTAGCGTTTGCCGAATTAACTGCCTTCCGTGACAAGGTGGTTAGCAAGGGAAGTGATGACTTCACTACGAAGGGAGATGGAACTATCACATTCAAAGGGAGAACATGTATCCCCGCCAACGAAGAGCTTAAAAGAGAGATCTTGGATGAAGCTCACTGATCCAAGTATACCGTTCACCCTAGGGGTACCAAAATGTATAGAAACCTCAAGAGAGATTTTTGGTGGCATAACATGAAGAGAGAAGTAGCAGAATATGTGTCTAAGTGCTTGGTGTGCCAGCAAGTCAAAGCCAAACACAGGAGACCGGCAGGTCTCTTACAGTCCCTTCCTATTCTCGAGTGGAAATGAGAACACATCTCCATAGATTTTATTATGAGGTTGCCGAGGACAATTAGAAACTCTGATGCTATATGGGTTGTGATTGACAGATTAACAAAGTCCGCCCACTTCTTGCCATACTGGACTACTTTCAACTTGAACCAGTTAGCCGCACTGTACATCAAGGAAATAGGTCGGTTACACGGGGTACTAGTAAGCATCATGTCAGATCGAGATCCTAGATTTACATCCAGGTTCTGGAAGAGCTTTCAGAGTGCCATGGGTTCCTGACTAGACTTTAGCACGACTTTCCATCCATAGACCAATGGGCAAGCTGAGAGAGTGAATCAGGCGATAGAAGACATGCTCCGAGCTTGTATGCTAGATTTTAAAGGTAGTTGGGAAGATCACCTACCTTTGGTGGAATTCGCTTATAATAACAGTTATCAAGCAAGCATTCAAATGGCACCTTTTGAGGCTTTATATGGGAGAAGTTGTAGATCCCTTTTGTATTAGGATGAAGTTGGAGAAAGGAAGGTATTGGGCCCCGAATTGATTGAGCAGACTGCAGATAGGGTCAAGATTATCAAGGAAAGACTGAAGGCTGCACAGGATCACCAGAAGAACTATGCAGACAACCGAAGGAGAGATCTTTAATTTCAAGTTGGCGACTTGGTTTTTGTCAAGATTTTACCAACAAAGGGTGTCATGAGGTTCGGGAAGCAAGGAAAGCTCAGTCTGAGATATGTGGGTCCGTTCAAGATCATCACTAGAGTTGGTGAGGTGGCTTACCGTGTAGCCTTACCCGCTCATATGGCGGCGGTCCACAATGTATTCCATGTTTCTATACTCCGAAAGTACATCTCGGATCTATCCCATGTCATTGAGCTTGATCCATTTGAGATTGGGGAGGATCTCACATTAGTTGAGCAACCAGTGCAGATCTTAGATAGGCGAGATCAAGTTTTGTGTAACAAGACCATTCCTTTGGTCCTTATAAGATGGCAACACCATTCAATAGAGGAGGTTACATGGGAACGAGAGGCCGAAGTGAGAGAGAAATATCCTCAATTGTTTGTTTAAAACTTTGGCACTCTTTTGTATTTTGTTACAATTTTGTACACGTATGTATCGTCCAAATTTTAAGGACGAAATTTTTGTAAGGTGGGGAGTGAAAGTATACCCCTTTTTAATTTTAGAAAAACAGTTCTTGGGAAGGCATACATCGAATCCCAAGATCTGACTAAGATTCTAATTGATTTTATTCAATGAAGTTAGAAATCATAATCACCTTTGTGACTTTGAAATTGTTAAGTCAATTCCACGATAGAATGCTAGACTGGCAAAACTTCAAAAGTGTCAAGTCTCCTTCGCAATCCACACAGACCTTCTTTTTTTTAAAGCTTTCTCTAATGGAAGCTAATGACCTTTCTAAATTTCTAGCTCTAGGATCTTGAAATAAAGATCCAATCTTTATTGATCAAGAACCTTTCTTGATAACAAGATCCTTGATGATCTTCTTCTTTATTTTCAAACTAGAAGACAATAGAAGAAGAAAGGGGAGAGGGGTGATCGTACAACTCTAGAGAGAGAGAAGAGGGGGCGTGAGATTTGAGGAGAGGAGGGGAGATCCAAAAACATGGAGAGAATTGTGTTCTCTCTATAGTGGGCGTCCACTCTTATATAGAGTCCCTTTTGGATTTCATCCTTATCCTAATCCAATTAGGATTCTCTCAATACTTTATCCTAATCCAATTAGGATTCCTCAAGTTGTTTCTATTCTTGATTTCTCCTAATTAATTAGGATTAATCATTAATGGAAACTAAGCTTATCCATTTGTAACTAATTAACCATATCCTTATCCTAATCCAATTAGGATTCCTTGATTAGCAAGAAACTAATAGAATTCTTGTCCAACAAGGAATCTTTAATTAGTAACTAACTCTAACTAACTAACTAACCTTATCCAATAAGGATATTAGTTATTAGATACTAATTAAATAATAATAACAATTATTATTATTAATACCTCCATGAAGTGGGCGTCCCACCCTAGGTGAGCCCCACTCCACACGTCCCCAAAGGGTTCCAAACCCTTTTGATCAATTTCTTTGATCTTTAATCATAATCCCCAATGGGTCCTACCCATTTGGTTTTTCACATCTAATGTGATTCCACCTTTTAGAGCTTCACTATACCATATTGTGATTACTTAGAGAAATAAATTAGTTTAATTAATAATTAAATTAAACACTTTAAGAAAGTCCTTGTGTGGGATCTAAAGGGATCTCCTATTTCCGGTTGTGGGACCAAGTACTCAACCTTTTGGTTAAAGCATTGCTACAAGGAAACACCTTTCCTACACTCCATTAGAATTATAGAATGTAATCTATATCCCTGGACTTCCACCAATCACAATTAATGTCCATTAACACAATGTGATTAACCTCTAGAAAATAGAGAATTACTTGTAGGTATTTCTATCTCAAGATTTGTTTACAGATGCGTCCCTCCACTTCCAATATTGTTATAAGTTTACGGAACAATATCTAATACTGTCTTTAATCCCTGACTATATTGAGAACCCATTCTCTTTGATACTTTTAGTCAAACTTAGACTTTCAAAACATTTTAGAAATTCTTTAAAAGAAATAATAATATTAATTACATTTCTTTTATATAGAAAATAAACTCCTCATAAAACCATTTCATCGATAAATACCAGCGCTGGGTTTTTCAAGTCCGGTTTTGACAAGTATCAACTCAATATTAATTTACTCTGTTAAGAGTAGTGGAATCTTTGTTGAGCGTACACGCACTTCTTCTAATACAGCATACATAACCCAACGAGCCCGTATTTAGTCCGGTGTGTTGGACATTGACGATTGGCTACATCAAAGCTACATAGGCAAATACTAGAGAAGATGTAGACCTCTCAGGTTAAGGACAATCTCTTAAATGGACTACCCTAAATATAAAGACAATATATTTTTAAGGGTATCCACTGAGCGATCCAGTTGCAATATAAGTACTTCTTACTTATATCCACATCTTAGTCAAGAGACCCTTCTCTCAGTGATTGAGATTCATCACTCCATCACATGGAACTAACAATGTGTAAGTTATTAGGAGTACATTGTCCAGATGTATCCTGATTAACTTAGAACAATTTTAGGTCTACAAGAAACCGGAAAACCATATCTTCTTAGCAATCAGTTATCAACTAATTGGATGGTTTTCCTACAATGTTACCTAAGGGATAAAGTAGTCTCATCCAATGAGATACTTTAGATATGTTATCAAATGTAGAAGACAATGTGTGAATGTAAAATATGCATTTATTGATTAAATAGATAAATACAATTCTGGAATGGCTTTCGTGGGCATATATGCTTAACAATATCCCACTTGCACTCAAAGCCAATCTCCTATGTATTCAACACCCATCAACTTTAGATGTTTCTTAAACACCTTAGTAAATGGGTCCACCTTGTTGTTCGCTGACGCACTCTTGGATAACTTAATGTTTTCAATCTTGACAATCTAATTGTCTCGAATCACATGAAATCTCCTATCATTGTGCTTATTCTTTTGATTTGCTCTAAGCTTGAGAAATAGCATTACTACTATCACCATAATGTATGGTAGGAGATTATATCAAGAAAACACCACCAATTGTTTAGATAAACTCTTTTTCGATATAGTGCTTGGATAAACTCTTTTATCCATACTGTAAGCAGGACAATTTATTCCACCTTTCATCAAATACTTGAAAATGTGCTTAACTGTTGTCTTATGCTCAAGACCAGGGTTAGATTCATATCTAATCATGAAACTCACTGCATCCTTCTTCTTTCAATCTGTAAACAATTTAAGATCAAGAATATAGGTGGCTTCACCAAGGTCCTTCATTGCAAAGTAACATAACAACCAGATTTTAATTGTAGATAACATTCCTACATCATTTCCAATGAGTAGAATATCATCCACATAAAGAACTAGGAAAGTTATTGCACTCCCACTGACCTTCTTGTACACACATGCCTCATCACTGTTTTGTTGAAAACCAAATAATTTGATTGATTCATCAAAACGGATATTCCAACTCCGAGAAGCTTGCTTAAGGCCATAAATGGATTTTATCAATTTGCAGACTTTATTATTTTGACCATGGAGTTCAAAACCTTTGGGCTGGTTCATATAAATATCCTCTTGAATGTTTTCATTCAAGAAAGTGGTTTTGACATCCATATGCCATATTTCATAATCATAGAAAGTTGCAATTGATAACAGAATTCTGATGGACTTTAGCATTGCTACTGGTAAAAAGGTTTCCTCATAGTCTATACCAGCTCTTTGACTATACCCTTTCGCCACAAGCCTTGCTTTAAAGGTCTCTACCTTTCTATCGGATCCACGCTTCCTCTTGTAGATCCATTTGCACCCAATAGGTCTAATTCTCTCAGGCTTTTCAATCAGGGTCCAGACACCATTCGAGTATATGGAGTCCATTTCAGATTCCATGGCTTTATTCCAATTATCAGAATCAATATCACATATTGCTTTTTGATAAGTGTAAGGATCATCATCTAAGGAATCCGATTCCATATAATATACCTCATAGTGATAAGACAATCTATCTGGAGGTCGACTGATCATTGCACTTCTCCTAGGCTATTGTGTATTTAAAGGTTAAGTAAAGATGGGACTAACCATGGTCACTTTATCCTGACTTTGCTCCTCAAGATCAATTCTAAGTCCATCTTTTCTATTGAGGATCATATCCTCTTTTAGAAAAATGGCATTCCTGCTTACAAACACCTTTTGTTCGCTAGGATTATAGAAATAATATCCATAAGTCTCTTTTGGGTTGTCGCGACCCAAAACCCACCCTAGGAGTTAGAGTGAACTTTGGACGACTAATCATGACTTGCTTGACAACTAACCTGCAAAACCCACAGAGCATATACAATAGAGGATATAAACAGTGGAAACATACTCTAACATAGCACAGCGGAAGACTACCAAACCTCTATGTATATACATACACAAATCCAAGTTTATACAAAAAGTAATCCATACGAAAGAGTGGACATGCCCGCCAAAATACATAAATCTAACTCTCATCTCACCCACAGCTAATCCACTCAGAATCTAATCACCACCTACTGATAACCCTCTACGGGAGGTTCCTCCAAAGGCTCCTCGGCGTACTCTTCCACCCATGGACCAGGAGCACAAACATCAAATGGGGCAGCAGCTCCCTCAGAACCTGCCGACAAAAGAAGTACGGCTGAGCATGGAATACTCAGCGGGTACTAAATACTAACCAACAATTATAGCGTAGAAATAGCAATACATAATCAGGAGCAATTCATATATGTCAAACGGAAACAATTCACATCATACAAGGAAGTAAAGCAGTTTATAATCATGCTTGTAATTCGTAGAAAACCGATAAATCCTCTTGAAACATCGTGTGCTTGACTTGACTTGAAATATCTTTTTGTACTTGAAAGCTTGTCATGTCTATCTTGCTTGATTCTTGTATGTCGTGTCATGTCATGCATGTCATGCGTGCTTGCTTGTGATCATGTAACTTGTGAGATATCCTTGTGAGGTGTCCTTGTGAGATGCCTTGAGAGGGAAGGGAGACCCTTCTTTATGATATGTATGTACTTGCGAGGGAAGGGAGACCCTTCTTCATGATATGCACTTGTGAGTGAGGGGAGACCCCTCGTGGAATGTTGGTTCTTGTCTTCTTGTGAAAAGCGAGGTAAAACATATCGTAGAATATGTCCCACCTCTAACCATGTTCTTGAAAACCTCGATAAATCATGCCATGCATGCCGTGCTCGTGGAAACCGTGTACATACTTGCATTCAAATTTAAAGATGACATTTGGGTAATTTCACAACACATATAGCATCAAAGATTGAGTAATGTAGTATTCATAGCATTATGGGAAAACAGGAAACACACTATCATAGTCCCTAGCAATATTCATAATTTATTAGGCATGCATTTCCAGATTTTCAGCTCACTGTGTTCACCTTGGCATTTCATCAAACATGGTGTGTTCATTATGGATTTACCCTACAACATGCTTTTCTAGATGGGTTTTACTCAAATCATACATGTACATTCATTATTGGAACAATGCCCTTCCCCATTTGTTCATCACACACAACCATTGGCATCCAATCGCCCATTCCATCTCCATTCACCATTCACCATTCACCATTCACCATTCACCATTTACCATTTATCCATCTCATAGCACATGTGTAAATGAAAGAAAATGAAGAGAAAAGAAGGGGAAAGAGGAACTATAACTAGGAGGGTAGTAAGAAGCACCGACCTTGAAGAAATGAGGAAGAAACCCCTTTCCAAAACGACTGTGTAGCTGCTGCCCTAGTTTGAGGAGATGCTCCTCACGAGTTTGTGCCTTGATCTTGAAGAAAAATGGGCTGGAGGTTGATCTAGGGTTTCAAAACCCTTTGATTTCTCTCCAAAATGGGAACCCTAGGTTGGAATCGCCTTCTCCCCTTTCTCCTATTCTCTCAAACTCTCTAAGTGTCGAATGAAGCCCTAAAGGCTTGGGTTAAACTCTTAAGGTAAGAGTAACCGACCAAAGACCATAATACCCTTACTGGAATTTCTGTAAAAACACGAGTGCTGAACACGTTGTGTTGTGAACAGTGCCGAGCACGTTGTGCTGTGAATAGTGCCAACTCGTTGTGCTGTGAATAGTGCCAACTCGTTGTGCTGTGAATAGTGCCAACTCGTTGTACTATGAATAGTGCCAACTCGTTGTGCTGTGAATAGTGCCAACTCGTTGTACTCTGAATAGTGCCAACTCGTTGTGCTGTGAATAGTGCCAACTCGTTGTGCTGTGAATAGTGCCAACTCGTTGTACTATGAATAGTGCCAACTCGTTGTGCTGTGAATAGTGCCAACTCGTTGTGCTGTGAATAGTGCCAACTCGTTGTACTTTGTACTATGAATAGTGCCAACTCGTTGTGCTGTGAATAGTGCCAACTCGTTGTACTGTGAATAGTGCCAACTCGTTGTGCTGTGAATAGTGCCAACTCGTTGTACTATGAATAGTGCCAACTCGTTGTGCTGTGAATAGTGCCAACTCGTTGTGCTGTACAAACGTGCCCGTGGTGAGTTGTACAACGTGCCCGTGGTGAGTTGTACAACGGATGCACACAGTATACGTTTTCCTACAGGTACAGACTGTTTTGGCCATATCTTTTGACTCGTTCGTCCGATTTTGACGATTCAACTTGCGTTGTGTTCGTACTTCGAAGAGGAACAATTCTGACATTTCGAAATTTCCAAATTCTTCCTCATTTATTAATCATACCTCTTAAAAGGCAAGATGACAACGAAAGTGTCATGTATTAAGCATGGAAAAGTCTGGGGCTCTACATGGGTATCCTATAAATAGGTACTTCTCAGTCCTACTTTCCAACTTGTCAAAGTTCTGCTTTCGCACATGAACAGGACAACCCCATACTCTGGCATGCTTTAGACTAGGCTTCCGCCCCATCCATAGCTCAATTGGAGTTCTGGAAATAGACTTAGAAGGTACCCTATTCAGTAGATAGATTGCAGTCTCTAATGCATATCCTCAAAAAGATATTGGTAAATCAGTATTATTCATCATTGAACGAACCATATCCAATAGGGTTATATTTCTTCTTTCTAAAACACCATTAAGTTGGGGTGTTCCTGGGAGATTCTATTGGGATAAAATTCCATTATCTCTAAGATAATCCATGAACTCATTCATGAGGTACTCTCCTCCTCATCTAAAACACCACCTCTGGCTGAATGATTCATGGTCCACATACAGCAGTGTGAATTAATTCCAATACACTTGTGGCTCTCATAGGTTTGCCTATAAATGGCTTTTTGGTTATTTTACCTTGAAAACAAGGTTCACAAGTTGGATAAGGTTCAACATGTAAATGGTTTAAAGGACCATCCTTTACCAATCTGTTGAGCCTATCCAAATTGATATGACCTAATCTGAGATGCCATAAGTATATTGGATTCACAGATTCTCTACCTCTTTTCTGAGGCGTCACACTGGTGGACTCTTTATCCTCAATGTTATTAATAGAATTTCTTATAGGATCAAGATAATAAAGACCATTAAAGAATGCGCCAGAAACAATAAAACTATTATTTTATTTGATAACTACATTAGTATCAAAATTCACTGAATAACCATTAAAGATTAAACTAGAAAAAGAAATCAAATAGGTCATCTATCCGTGGCAAGGGATAACAATTCTTGACAGTGACCTTATTCAACTGCCGGTAATCGATGCACATTCTCATCGATCCATCCTTCTTCTTTACAAAGAGGACCGGAGCTCCCCATGGTTAGACACTTGGTTGGATGAAACCAAGTTGTTGTAACTCTTCAAGTTGCTTCTTCAATTCTTCAAGCTCTATTGGGGCCATCCTATAAGGTGCTCTTGAAATTGGGACTGTGCCCGGAGTAAGCTCTATAGCGAATTCGATCTCCCTATTGGGAGGTAATCTGGGAAGTTCTTCCGTGAACACATCCAGGAACTCGCTCATAACCGGATGGTCGAGGAGTTTTGTACTTTAGGGTTTGCTAAACTCAAAGCTGCTAGGCGAGCGATCTCTTTCCCTCAATCCTCGAAAGTGAAATGGCTTTACTCATTCTGGCTTGAAATTCACCACCTTCTCAAAACATGCAACATGGCCGTGGTGGTTTGACAACCAATCCATCCCTAGGATGACGTCGAAATCCAAGTCTTGGAAATCTAGGATGATGAGGTCTGCTAGTAGTTCATTCTGCCCCACTTGCACCACACTATCCTTGTATATTCTATTCATATCAACCGACTTGCCTAATGGAGTCGCAATGGTTAACTCCTGCTCCAAAGGACTAGACTCGGATGAAAAACCCTTTGCAAAGCTAGGCAAAACGAAGGAATGAGTGGAATCCTGTGTTGATCAACACTCGGGCTAGACATTCATTCACTAATTGAGCGCCTGTGTGATTAAATAACTAATATCAGTAAATTTCAAGCATACATACATCATACATAAGTAACCCCTAGTATAAATAACAATATATCACATAATAGTAATCATTTTTCAACGTAAAACTTCTACATTTTCACGTACCTTACACGACATCATCTGATGCACGTGCGTCTCTCTCCGATAATGCAAAGACTCGTCCTTGAGTTGCTTGACGAGGCGGTCGTGTAGATGGTGAGGACCTCAATGCCTGAGATGAGCTCTACTGAGATGTTTGCCTAATAGGGGGCCTACTCTCTTGAGAATGAGCTGGTAAGTGACGACGGGGACAATCTCGAATTATGTGGCCTTGGTCGCCACAATGAAAACAACCTTCGGTAGCCTTCCTACATCCCCCCGCTGGATGCCTCCTTCCACAAAGGGTACATATATCATAAGAATGAGCGGAAGGTACATAACCCGTAGCCTGAGTCATTGCGGGGTGAGGGGCCTGAGTGAGAGGCGGGCGAAAAGCCGGTGGAGCAAAAGGGTGAAGAGGCTGAGGGGTAGAGTATAGCCTCTGTGACTAGTTGGCCCTGAGGACTGGTATGACATAGTCTTAGCTCTCTTTTCTGATGAGCCACTAGACTGGCCTTCTCCATCCCTCTTCTCTTAAAAAATTCCTCAGAATTCGACTCGGCCAAAAGTGCCTTATCACAACTTCTAAGTATGTCTCATGTCAGAACATTGAGACTCGATCCTTGAGGTAGGCCTTCAACCCCCTCTTGAATTTTTGGGCTTTCATAGCCTCGGTAGCAATCATGTGTGGAGCAAATCTTGATAGCTCCGAAAACTTGGCTTCATAAGCCACCACTGATAGATTACCTTGCTCCAAGGTAATAAACTCGACTTCCTTCTTTTCTTTCATTCTGATGGGGAAGTACTTTTTATAAAACACATCTAAGAATTCTCCCCACGTCCATTCTTGGCCTTGCCGGGTCAAACCTCGGGTCCTAAATGTGGACCTCCACCAATGTTTGGCCTCGCCTTCAAGCATAAAGGCGGCCTAATTGACCCTTTCCGCTTCAGTAGGTGATAGCACCGGGAATATCTTCTCTAATTGTTTGATCCATCCTTCGGCCACGAGTGGATCAATGCTTCCACAAAATGTTGAAGGCCTCATCCTTCGAAAAGCCTCTATTCCGGCTTGTGCTCGATTAGGAGGAACAGTTATAAGTGTGTCGGCCGAAGGAGTAGTAGGTTGCCTTGCGGCCAACATAGCCAAAGTCTCAACTATTGATGCAAAATCTTGAGCGAAATTGGGTTGTTCATCACCCGATGGAGCATCAACTCCATTTCCCCTCACGGTGTATTCGTGACCCCGAGCATTACGTCTCATGATTTGATCTTGAGAATGACGATACACATGAGTCTAACTTGGATACGCATTTAGTAACAATTTCAAATTTTCCTCAATACATATTCACTAAGCATACGACAATGTACACATGGTTTACTTAACAATGTCATCACATACAATTCGTGTTTCTAGCGTTTGGACTCTAAGTTTGGTTGGAGTTCAACCTATTTGACTAGGACTAACTCATTAGTCCATACTTGGAATACAACTCTTCAAGGTGACTCTATTACCTTGTTCAATCATGGTATCAGTACTAAGTGACCCTAGGGACTCTAATGCCTAGAGCTGTGATACCACTTCTGTCGCACCCCAAAATACCCCCTAGGAGTTAAGGGGTACTTTAGAGGTGACTATTTGCACCTGCCAAACCATCCTGCAATAAACAAGGCTAACATATTACAATGACAACAATAATCAGAGTGCGGAAGCTAAAAACATGAGTGCAGAAGCGTGAACTAATATTTTCTTTCCTATCAAAGGTAGTTTGTATTCCAAGTGAATATATACATAACACATCAAGGCAAAGGTGGACAGACCCCCTATCAAAATACAAAAAATAAACCTCCCTCTCATACTCTCTCAACAGTACTCCGAGTAGGGCCACCGTCAAGATCCCTATCCTCCTGAGACTGCATCAGGATAGGTGGCTCCCTCTCCTCTACATACTCTTCCTCAACCCATGGCTCGGGGTTGAGGGCATCCTCAGAACCTGCCGACATAAAAGTACGGCTGAGTGTGGAATACTCAGCGAGTACAAGCTACTAGCTAACAATAGCAATAACAAAACACAACAACAACGAATACAATACACAACATACAATTAAGGCAATACTAGCAATATATGATTCATAGCATTGGAAGTAAAGCAATGAAATGATCTTGACATGCTTGGATTAATGTGAAAACTCCAGTAACTTGTACTTTAAAATCATGTCTTATTCTAAAAAATAGTCTTTCGTGTTTCTTTCCAAAAACTTGCTTGTCGTGTTTGAAAACGTGTTTCTTGTCTTGGTTGTTTGTAAGAATCATGCCTGCTTATCTTGCTTGTTCTTGTCTTGATTTGCTTGTATACTTGTGAGCCAGAGGCTAGCACCCTTCAACTTGGGCTACTAACCTCCTTAACATATCATTCAGTTGTGAGCCTTTTGGTAACGCCCCAAAATCTCCCTTAGGAGTTACAGGGCTTTGGCGATGTCACTTACACTTAAAACCATCCTGCAAGGAGTATATAAGGCAAGCTAAATGGTAAACTAAAAATTTCTTAATAACTTAACTGTATTCCAAGTGCAAAAGTTTACAATACTGAATATGAATCAAGACATGTACATGAAAATCTTAACTTAAGTACCAACTGAAGTGATACAATATCCCTAGACATAAAACCCAAAATACACGTCTCTCTCACACAACCCCACCATAGGGCCACATCTCTAAACCCCTCATATCTGGGTGACAATCCGAGCAATCTCTTGCTCTCCACGACCCACCTCGATCCAAGGAACTAGAGAATGGATATCGTATAGTGTACTTGCCGACATAAATGTACGGCTGAGCATGGAATACTCAGCGAGTACAAGCTACTAGCTAACAATAGTAATAACGAGCATGCAGATTATCCTAAATAGTTAATCAAGAGAATACAGTTCATAATTCACCTTACGAGTTCTTGTGAGCATACGAGTTCTTATAACCTTTCTTGTGAGCATACGAGTTCTTATAATCTTTCTTGTGAGCATACGAGTTCTTATAACCTTTCTTGTGAGTATACGAGTTCTTATAATCTTTCTTGTGAGATTTCTTATGAGCCTTGTGAGATTTTTTGTGAGCTTGCTTTCATGGAAACAGATGATAGTACCCATACCTGGTCTTAGTACACTAAACATCCTTTCATATTTCTTTATTCTTGCTTGGAGACAGATACTAGTACCCGTACCTGGTCTTAGTATACTGGTACCCTCTCGTACTTTCTTGGAAACAGATGTTAATGCCCGTACCTGGTCTTAGTACATTAACATCATTTCATACTTATCTTAGAGACGTATACTAGTGCCCGTACTTGGTCTTAGTACACTAGCATACTTTCATGTACTTGTGAGCTTGTGAGCCTTGAAAACAGATACTAGTGCCCGTACCTGGTCTTAGTACACTAGTATCCTTCCATATTTCTTGTGAGCTTGTGAGATTCCTCTTATCAGTATTTTCTTATTGTCTTATAAGCTTCCATGTAATTCTTTGTATACCCGTACTTATGAACTGGACGTACATATGAGTGTTTTGTCTTTCTTATTGTACTTAAAATCTTATCACTGTCTTGTAGAATTCACTCTTGTCTTGTTCTTATTTCGTGGACATTACTCTTGTTTTGTCTTGGTTTAATTTCATATGATTGTACTTAGAAAACTAGGTTCATGCATGCATACTTTCTTGTGCATAGAGAAATGGTGAACATCGTAGTGACTTGAAGCAATTAAAAGAACATCATATAGCATTTCAACTTTTCCACAATTATATGTGATTTTTAAGGAAACCCATAAAGCATATTAGCATAATTACCAAATTTTGGGGAAAGTCCTTAATCATAATTTCATCTTCTTAAGTTCAATTTTCATACAAGCATTTCGTCAAACACGTGATTTTGAACATTTTCCTAGGCATTTATTTCATGATTTCTTTGTCAAACACCTTGCATTCAACATTCATTTAAGCTTTAAACTCATAATTTCTTAGTCTTAGGTTTTCAATTCCATTCATGCATTTTATCAAACACTTCACATGCGACATTGGTGTAGTCCTTATTTTTACATTTTCCTTAACATGCATTTCATCAACATCTTGGTGTGTGCATTATTCATACATTGCCCATCCACCATTTTCCATCCCACACATTCATCACAACCATAGGGCATCAAATCGCCTCAACCCCCATCTATCCATACATCCACCACCATTATTATTTATCTTGTTTATATTTTAGGGAAAATACCATATTTCAAAAAAAAGGGAGATACAAGATCAAAATCAACATTTTTAAGAGAGAAAACTAGGTTATTGCTAAGATAGTTAGTAGGGTGTACTAACCTTTGAGGATTAACTCCTATTTTTGAGGAAAACCCTTGAATAGAAACCCCCAAGTTTGATGGAGGAGGATCCAACTTGAGGAGGAAGATCCTAACTTGAAGATCCAAGCTAGTGGAAAGAAGTGAGGATTTGAGCTCCTCTTGATCTTCTCACGAAATCCCCTTTGTGGTCGTTTCCTCGTGGCTTAGTTCGTGAGGAAAGCCTTGGTGTGCGCGATTCTTGCTCCCCTTTTTGGTCTTGAGAAGATTGGAGATTGAATTTGGGGGTTTCCTTGATCTTGAGAGAAACCCCCCTTTTGGAAACCTAGGTTTCTTCCCTTTTCTCTCAAAAAGTCTTTCTCTAGGTGTTAGAAACCTTGGTCCCCCGAAAATGGGTATCTATAGGTGTAAGGTTAGTGAAAAACCTTTAAAAAAACATTTCTGGGCAATCTCGCTCGAGCGGGCTTCCATCTCGCTCGAGCGGGTTGCTCCCTGGACTCAAAAATTTAAGTTTGGTCAATCTCGCTCGAGCAGGTTTGGATCTCGCTCGAGCGAGTTTGTCTGCAAAAATGCTCTTCGGTATTTTGGCCATAACTTTTGACTCGGTGGTCTGATTTTGATGATTCAACTTGTGTTGGATTTTTCTTTCAAAGGGCAACAACTTTTATGTTTTATATAACTTCTAATGTTGAGTTTAGCATGGTCCTAAAGGGCCCACAAGTGAACTGGTCCAAGACTAACTTCTGAATTTGCAGCAGACCCATCTTCAGTGAATCCACCTTTCACCTAGCTTTGACTCACAATTGGGAAAAGGGATAAACATGACTATTGAAGAGGGTTTTGATACCTTTCTAATGGCTCATTAATCACTCAATTCCGATAAGCGACGACGACACTAGATGTCTCGCAAGTTGAGGGTTTTTAAGACCTCACTCATCCTTTAAAACTTAGAACCCTTCATTTTTTATATTTTTAACACCCATAAACACAAAGGCGGGTTGTCTAGTACCCTTACACACCATAAATCCTATAATAAACTCCTCACATCATTCACACGCACCTAGGGAACCTTGAACCTCACAAGCACTTTATAGCACTTTTCACAGCACTATTCACTTACAACCCTTTAAGTACTTAGGGTATTTTATATACCCTTGCTTTTAGCCACTTCGAGTATATTTATACTCCCTTTTTGAGACTCAATACACACATATAAAACCCTCACTTGGCTCACCATACTACCAAGAATAAAATGGAAGGCTTTGGGCCTTTATAAACACCATACAAGGGCACTATTCACTAACACTGGTCATAGTATAGTGAACATGAATTCTGGGGTTCTACATCCTCCCCCCTTATAGGAATTTTGTACCCGAAATTAGGACGCAACGCTGACAAGCTAGGATACTTTCCCACACTTCATTTAGTCTTTACGATCCTTCGTACCTAGTAATGCTAAACACATCCACCGGACACTTGAATCCCATGTTGACCAATCCCTTGGTTAGGCACACATTACTCACAACCAAATCAACAATGTGTAATAGTACACATAGAATATACGTAGCGTGCTCGTACACATCTATAAACATATATCACATACTTTTTGCCATTTATAGATCGACACTTTGAATTGGGCGCACCTGTAGAACCCCGATACTTTTTGTATATGTCTTGGAATGTGTGCCAAGGTATGATGCTTTGTAATGTCCAATTTCATGAAATGATAATTTAAAAACTTAGAAAATTGTCTCCAGGATGCTTTAATTTATTAAATAAATTATCTAATAATAAACTATAGCCTTACAAGTGTCCTAGGCAAGTTTAGAAGAGGTTAGAATAGAAGTAGGACAAGTCCAAATAGTAGGAATGGGTGAAAAATGGTCTTAGTGTAGAAAATTGCAGAGCACCGATCGCTCGGTTCATTGTAGCGATCGATCGGTCCACAACGGATCAATCGGAAGCTATCGACTGGTCAACTTTTTTGTATGGGAAAATTTTCCAGAGAGCATGTTTTTGACCGGTCGCTTGGTAAAGCACACCGGTCGCTCGGTAGACAACCGATCGATCGGTCATGACCACCGATCGCTCGGTCTATGGTGTTTTTGCAGAATTTCATTAAGGACTTTTTCGGTATTTGGGTGTTATACCTTTTACCTATAAGGCTTGCCTGAGTCTTTAGGGCTCATTCATAACACTTAGAAGATTTGAAAGATAAGGAGAGAAGAGAAAGGGGTTTCTAAACCTAGGGTATTCTTTTGAGGAGGAATCAAAGGGTTGAAGACCCACAATCATCCTCAAGCTTGTTCTTCTTCAAGTTCAAGGTTCAAGCTCGTGAGGACTACGCTCTCCAAGCTAGGGCAGCAACTCACACACATTTTTGCAAGGGGTTTCTTCCTCTATACAAGGTCGGTACCTTTTGCTACCCTTCCAGTTCATATCTTCCATTCTTTTCCTTCCTTTTATTGTTTTTCCTAAAGTTTGAACCTATTGGGATATGGATGGAGTGGTTGTGTGAGGATGGATTTGGGCGAATGGATGCCGTGTGAATGATGTGATGAATGAAATGGGGAGGGCATTGTATCCATAATGAACATACATGTGTGACGCGTATATCAATCCACCTAGAAAAGCATGATGTAGGTTTAATAAATAATGAACACACCCCATGTTTGATGAAATGTCAAGGTGAATAAAATGAGTTGTAAATTAAGAGATGCATGCTCAATTGATTTTGGAAATTGCTAGGGCCTATGATAGTGTGTTTCCTTGTTTTCCCTAAAATTGCATGAATATTGACTTGCTCAAATTATTGATGTTATATGCATTGTGAATTACCCAATTGTCATATTTAACTTCAAATGCAAGTATGCACACGATTCCACGAGCATGGCAAACATGAGCATTTAGGAAGAAGGGTCTCTCTCCCCTCACAAGTAGTTTATTTTCCAAGTAAGCATGGAACATAACATAGCAAGCATGAGCATTTAGGAAGAAGGGTCTCCCTTCCCTCACAAGTAGTTTATTTTCCAAGCATGGGACATGACATGGCAAGCATGAGCATTTAGGAAGAAGGGTCTCCCTTCCCTCACAAGTAGTTTATTTTCCAAGCAAGCATGGGACATGACATGGCAAGCATGAGCATTTAGGAAGAAGGGTCTCCCTTCCCTCACAAGTAGCATGAACACGTTTATTTTCCAAGAAAGCATGACATGGCATGACACACATGACACGACATGATACGACAAGACAAGATAGACAAGACAAGTTTTCGAGCACAAAAAGGGAAAATTTGAGTCAAGTCAAGTGCACGATGTTTTCAAGGGTTTTATTGGCTTTTACGAAATGCAAGCATGACTATCAACTGCTTTACCTTCCTGTTATGATATTGAATGCTTCCTGCTTTATATATATATCTTGTTCATCATGCTATGGCTGTTAGGTAGCATTTGGTACATGCTGAGTATTCCATGCTCAGCCGTATTTTTTATGTCGGCAGGTTCTGAGGGAGCTGCTGCTCCATTTGATGTCTGTGCTCCTGGCCCATGGGTGGAGGAGGAGTATGTCTAGGAACCTATGGAGGAACCTCCAGTAGAGGGTTATTATTAGATGTGGTAGATTCTGAGTGAATAGCTGTGGGTGAGTTGAGAGATATATGTTCATGTATTTTGGCAGGCCTGTCCGCACTTTCTTTTGTGTATCTTTTTGTGTAAACTTGGATCAGATATATATACATAGAGGTTTGGTTAAGTCTTCCGCTGTGCCATGTTAGAGTATGTTTCCACTGTTTATGTCCTCTATTGTATATGTTTTGTGGGTTTTGCAGGATGATTTTTCAAGCAAGTCATGTAAGTCATGATTAGTCGTCCAAAGTTCACTCTAACTCCTAGGGTGGGTTTTGGGTCGCGACAGAAGTGGTATCAGAGCTTAGGCTTTATGTCTTTAGGGTCACTTAGAATCTAGTACCACAACTTGACAAGAGCATATGTCAGGAAACAAGTTAGGAAGGAAGTAAGTCGGAAGTGAGTCTTGTTCCAAGTATAAGATTAAACTTTAGTCTTAGTTTAAAATGATTGTTTCAACCAAGTACGGGTCTTAGAGACGCTAGAACACCAAAGTATAATATGATAAATACTCCGATGACTTGATATGATGTATGCTAGTATTATACAATTTATACAATTGAATTATGATGAATTGAACCAATGCGATAAAATGTGGTTTCAAGTTAGACTCATGTGGTGCTATTGTTCTCAGGGCTTTGGTCATGAGAGGGGGCACACGGGGTCGTGGACCACATACCAGAGCTTTATCTTCTTCTTGAGATGAGGTTGAGCAGCCGGACCTCTCTCAGGTCTTAGGTTCTATTGCGGAGACACTCACCATACTGGCGGCTCGGCAAACTATACCTTCTTCATCGGCACCTACTCCACTGCCTATGGCTCCAGTACATCGTACAGCTGGGGTTGAGGCATTCAGGAGATTGAGGCCTCCACCATTCCATGGGAGTGTGGACCCTCTTGCTGCGGAGGATGGATCCTCCAGTTGGAAAAAATTTTTGCAGTCCTATCACCGACAGAGGAAGAGAAAGTGGCATGGGCTACTTTCATGCTAGAGGGTGAGGCACACCATTGGTGGTTGTCCGCCTTGAGGACTCGAGACTTGACCATGCAAGGTCAACCTTGGACTTGGGAAGAGTTCAAGGATACTTTTTATAAAAAGTATTTCCCGGTCGGAGCGCGGGAAAGGAAAGAGAAGGAGTTCATCAACCTTGAGCAGGGCTCTATATCAGTGGCTCAGTACGAGGCCAAGTTCTCGGAGCTATCACGCTTCGCGACTCACATGGTTGCCACCGAGGCAATGAAGGCGAGAAGGTTTGAGCAAGGGTTCAAGGATGTTATCATGGAGAAGGTCTCGATTTTCAGGCATGCTACCTACCCTGAGGTAGTAGACAAGGCCTCATTGGTCGAGGCCAATTCAGAGACCGTGTCCAAGAAGAGGGAATTGACGAGAGGCCAATCTAGTAGTTCAGCACCTCCGGAGAGGCTGGCCCGGACTGTCCTTATCAGTATACGTGGCCAGCACCACCGATGAGGCCATCTTATGCGCCTCTAGTTCCACGGTCGTATATGCCTCAGGCACCGCGACCTCAGGCTCTTCTAGCTCCACGACCAGTTGCAGCTCAGGTGGTGAGATACGCTACACCTCCGGCCCCTCCGACTTACACATTTGAGGTCTGCACTTCATGTGGCCGAAGGCATCCGGCAGGAGATTGCCGAAGAGCGTCGGGTGGATGTTATCATTGCGGTCGCCAGGGCCATATGATCAAGGATTGCCCTACCTGGCATTTACCAGGCCATCACAGGGGATTAGGCCCCAGCACACCCAGCAGGATCATATCAGTCATCATCTCAGCCTGCACGGTCTGCACCTCCGCCTCGCCAGGCGAATCAGGGGTGAGTTTTTGCCTTGACAGAGGGTGATGCACTTGCATCTGATGATGTGGTGTAAGGTACGCATTTAGAGTTATTCTTTTACCTGCGATTTCATGTTATGCATTATTCCTTGTGTACGTATGTGGCGTGCTATATATATATCTCTATCTATATGTATGATGATTGATGCATGGATTGACTTAACTAGTTAAAATTTTAGGAACCTTACTATTCAATGAGTGTTTGACTCGTGTGTTGATCAATAGCGGGTCTACGCATTCATTTGTCTCACCGAGCTTTTCTCAAGGCTTCTCTACAGAGCCTAGTCAGCTGGAACCAGAGTTGTTTGTTTCGACTCCTCTCGGCAAAACAGTGGTGGCAGATAGCGTTTTCAGAGGCAGTACAGTCCAAGTGGGGAGCCATGAATTGGCAGTCGACCTCATCGTCCTTGGATTCCAGGACTTTGATGTTATCTTGGGGATGGATTGGTTAGCAGCGCATCATGGGCATGTAGCTTGCTTCGAGAAAATGATACTCTTCAAGCCGATGGAAGGAAAACTATTCCACTTTCGGGGGTTGAAAAGTAGAGATATTGCTCGATTTGCGGCATTGAGCCTAGCGAACCCCGAGGCAAGGGACTCTTCGACTATTCCGGTCGTGACTGAATTCCTGGATGTATTTCTAGAGGAGTTGCCAGGATTACCTCCAAACAGGGAGATTGAGTTTATGATTGAGCTTGCACCAGGCACAGCTCCTATCTTTCGGGCTCTGTATAGAATGGCCCCTATTGAACTCAAGGAGTTGAAAAATCAATTGGAGGAGTTGCAAGGTCTTGGTTTCATTCGACCAAGTGTCTCACCGTGGGGTGCCCCAGTATTATTCGTTAAGAAGAAAGATGGCTCGATGCGGATGTGTGTCGATTACCGGCAATTGAACAAAGGCACTATAAAGAATAAGTATCCATTGCCTAGGATTGATGACTTATTCGATCAGCTAAAGGGGGCGAGATTTTTCTCTAAGATTGACCTTTGGTCCGGCTATCACCTGTTGAAGATCAAGGCAGAAGATGTTCTTAAAACTGCATTCAGGACTCGATACGGGCCTTACGAGTTCTTGGTGATGCCTTTTGGTCTCATGAATGTGCCGACGACTTTTATGGATTTGATGAACCGGGTGTTCCGGCCATGCTTGGATCGGTGCGTGATAGTATTTGTTGATGACATCTTGGTCTATTCCTAGACACGGGAAGATCACGTGCGAGACCTTCGCCTTGCTTTAGAAATACTGAGAGAGCACAAGCTGTATACCAAGCTAAGCAAGTGTGAATTTTGGTTGGAAGATGTGGCATTCCTAGGCCACGTGGTATCTACAGGAGGTATCTCGGTAGATCTGAAGAAAATCGAGGCAGTTATGAGTTGGACAAGGCCCAAGAGTGTCACTGAGATACGCAGTTTCCTTGGATTGGCAAGATATTACAGGAGATTCGTAGAGGGTTTCTCCAGCCTGTTACCCAGGGTATGGACCCTAGAGGGGGGGTGAATAGGGTCTATGACAATTAAAAATTATTTACTCTAAATTCCCTAAGCGGAATTCCAACTTTAAGGTAAGTTAAAGGGAAATAGAGAATCCAACAATTTACTTTAACAATAGTGTAAACAATTATGAAAATCAGTCAAGTAGAGAGAGTTAGAGAGATGCAAACACTTGACACCGGATATTGTTCACGAGGTTCGACAACCCGCCTATGTGCCTGCCTTGAGCTATTCCCACTCCAAGGATTCCCCACGATTTTATTCCCAAACCGTGTCCTCTTCTTCCAGGTGAAGAGTAAACTGTTACACTCCTTTGCAGGCTAGGAGACCACCTTTACTATCCTTTTACGGGCTGAGGATGAACCGTTACACAATCCTTTTATGGCTTAGGATCAAACCTTCACAATCCTTTAAGGCTAAGGATGAACCTTTACAATGTAGGGATTTGGATTTGAATCCAAAATACAAAACTCATTTAGAGTTAGATAAGAATGGAATAACAAACTCTAAGAAATCTCTCAAAGATGGATTGGAGTTTAGCTCAAAAAACAGAGTATTGGGGGTTTTAGATTTTCATGATAGATTTGAGTTTTGGATCTTGGTGAATGATTGAGAATTGATAGATTGATCACTCTCTTTGTTTTAGTTCATAAACCATCTTTATTTATAGTGCATTCAAGAATATAACCGTTAGAGAATCAATAGATGCAAAAAGAGCCATTAAAAATATAGCCGTTACAGCAAAAAACATGTTCTAGATGTTTTTTACTCAATCCAGTCGATCACAAGGCTTGTGTAATCGACTGGATAGTGCTCCTAATCGACTAGATGCTTCATCCGATCGGCTGGATAGAACAACGTTTTTGCCTCTCAGTGTTTTGGCAATAACTATTGATTTTCTTATCAGAATTGGGTCATTCAAAAGCCTATTCCACTAAAATTAAAAGAGAAAAAATATTATATATAATGGTCAAGTCTCAATTCTTTGTTTTTCATGGCCAGAAAGGCTCCCGAAGTTGACTGGTCCATTTCGCGACTGGGTAGAGCAAAGTTTTTGTCTCATTCTGTATTTTGATCATAAATTTTGATTGACTTAATGAAATTAGGTGATTTAAAAGCCTATTTCACTTGAAATGGAAAGAGGAACAATTTTGTATCTAATAGGAAAATCCTAATTCTGCTTCTATCATGGTCAAAAAGGGTCTAAAAAATTTATGGGTTTGAGAAAAACGGTCAGAACAGAATTTGTTCTATCTAGTCAATCACAAGGCTTGTGTGATCGACTGGATAGTGTATTTTTTGTCCAAAAAATGATTAAATCATATTTTCTTGATTTTGGTCTATCTGGTCGATCACAAGACCCTTCTGATCAACTGGATAGTGTATTTTTTGTCCAAAAAACACAGAATTTCAATTTTCTTGATTTTAAAGATTGGAATGATGTCCACGGCCACTTGACTTACTTTTAGAATGGTTTTTAAGTGTTCCAAAGTTCTTTAAAACATTAGATAAACATGATTAACAACTCATAATGATCATTAGAATGATCTAATATGGATTCAAAGAGGTTTCCAACACTAACAGAACATGCAGACAAATTTTTCTAAAATTTGTTCTATCCAGTCGATCACAGGGGTCACCTGATCGACTGGATGGTCTGCCTAATCGACTGGATGGTCTATCTAATCGACTGGATAGACAATTTTTATTTGCAGAATCCATTTTTCAAAACCTATAAGATGGGATTTGATTCCAAGGTTTTGTACTTATGCATTATGAGTAAGATGATCATGTTTAAAGGTTCTTAATCATATTTTAACATTGGTTTAAGGAACCTATGGTCAATCTAAGGTCTTTTGAGCTTTTCACAAAACCATCTAATGAGGACTTTTACAAAAATCCTAAACACTCTCAACTTAAACTAAGACAATATGAACCTTGAGAGTCTTCACTTCGCTTCTAGATCTGATTTTGCTTTGAGATGATTCATCTCCTTCATCTTCATCTTTATCTTGATGCTTGAGCTTATGTCAACTTGATGATGTGAGCTTGAATGACTTTGACTTGGACTTGATCTTGCATATAGGCTTCTTTAACATGGTCCAGCTCATGCTTTTTGGATGAAAAGCACTCTAATGCTCTTCTTAATTCTGATTTTCATAGAAACTCAAGAGAGACATTAGTAACATAATATTCATTCCTTCATTGTGTTATCATCAAAATCAATGATGTTGCCATAGGTCAAATCCTAAAGGCTAACACAGCCTTGCAGCACCGCTCACTTACCTGACACAGATGAACGCCAACTTTGTATGGAGTGATAAGTGCGAGATTAGCTTCACAGAGCTAAAGAAGAGGCTTACCATAGCCCTCGTCCTTACTGTTCCATCCAGACATCTTGGTTACGAGGTGTATAGTGATGCCTCACATGTTGGACTTGGGTGCGTTCTTATGCAGCACAAGAAAGTCATTGCCTATGCATCAAGGCAGTTGAAAGAGTACGAAAAGAATTACCCCACGCACGACTTGGAGCTTGCCGCAGTCATGTTTGCACTTAAGATTTGGCGCCATTACCTTTACAGGGTAGAGTTTTATGTGTTCACGGATCACAAGAGCCTCAAGTACCTCTTTTCCCAAAAAGAGCTAAACTTATGGCAGCGGCGTTGGATGGAATTTCTGAAAGACTATGAGTGCACCATCCAGTATCACCCGAGCAAAGCAAACGTGGTAGCAGATGCTTTGAGTAGAAGACCTCTGGGTTTATTAGCACACATGTTGGTGCAAGAATGAAAATTATTGGAAGATGTAGCAAATCTGGACATCAGTGTGAATGATTCTGTCCTTAGTCCTGTCTTGGCAAATGTCACGGTTCGGCCGTACATTATTGATTTGATCCAAGAGTATCAAGCCACGGACATTGACTTATTGACTTTCCGGGACAAAGAAGTTGCCAATGGTAGTGAAGAATTTTCTCTCACTAGCCATGGTGCGATTACATTCAAGGGAAGACTTTGTGTCCCAGTCAATGAGGATCTTCGGAGGGAGATTATGGATGAAGCACACCGTTCGAAGTATACGATGCATCTTGGGGGTACAAAGATGTACCGGAACCTCAAGAGTCACTTTTGGTGGTGAAATATGAAGAGGGATGTTGCGGAATATGTGGCACGATGCTTGGTGTGCCAGCAGGTGAAAGCAGAGCACATGCGGCCCGCAGGTCTATTACAGTCTCTTCCTATTCCTGAGTGGAAATGGGAGAACATCTCCATGGACTTCATCGTTGGCTTGCCAAAAACGGCAAGGGGCTCAGATGCGATTTGGGTTGTAGTGGACCGTTTGACAAAGTCCGCGCACTTCTTACCCTACCGGACTACTTTCAACTCGAGTTAGTTGGCCGCACTTTATATCAAGGAAGTGGTTAGGTTGCATGGAGTGCCGGTCAGTATTGTCTCAGATCGGGATCTAAGACTCACATCCAGATTCTGAAAAAGCTTTTAGGAAGCTATGGGCTTCCGACTTGATTTCAGCACCGCCTTTCATCCACAAATGGATGGACAAACTGAGAGGGTGAACCAAGTCATTGAAGACATGCTTTGGGCGTGTATGTTGGATTTCAAGGGCATTTGGGAAGAGCAATTGCCGTTGGTAGAATTTGCCTACGACAATAGCTAACAAACGAGTATTCAAATGGCTCCATTTCAGGCCTTGTATGGGCGAAGCTGCAGGTTACCTCTCTACTGGGATGAGGTAGGAGAGAGAAAAGTACTTGGTCTGGAGTTGATCGAGCAAACTGCAAGTATAGTTAAGATCATCCGAGATCGGTTGAAGGCCGCTCAAGATCGTCAAAAGAGCTATACGGACACGCGCTGCAGAGACTTGGAATTTCAGGTTGGAGATCGAGTCTTTGTGAAGGTATCCCCTAGCAAAGGGATTATGAGATTTGGCAGGCGAGGCAAGCTTATTCCTCGGTATGTTGGACCGTTTGAGATTATCATGAGAGTTGGTGAAGTTTCTTACAGAGTAGCTCTTCCACCTCACATGGCCGCGGTTCACAACGTTTTCCATGTGTCTATGCTTCGGAAGTACATTGCGGATCCTTCGCATGTCATAGACTTGGAACCATTGGAAATTCGAGAGGATCTCACTTTAGTTGAGAAGCCGGTTCATATATTGGATTGGAGAGATCAAGTTCTTCACAATAAGACTATTCCGTTGGTTCTCGTGCAGTGGCAACATCATGCTCGAGAAGAGGCTACATGGGAACATGAGGCCGAAGTCAAAGCGAAGTACCCGGAATTGTTTGAATGAGTTTTGTATAGGTTTTGGATATGACTTGTAATTTTGTTTTGGTTTGTAATGCATGTATTGTCCAAATTTCGAGGATGAAATTTTTATAAGGGGGGAGGATGTAAAACCCTGAAACTTTTTTTATATGTCTTGGAATGTGTGCCAAGGCATGATGCCTTGTAATGTCTAATTTCATGAAATGATAATTTGAAAACTTAGAAAATTGTCTCCAAGATGCTATAATTAATTAAATAAATTATCTAATAATAAACTATAGCCTTACAAGTGTCCTAGATAAGTTTAGAAGAGGTTAGAATAGAAGTAGGACAAGTCCAAATAGTAGGAATGGGTGAAAAATGGTCTCAGTGTGGAAAATTGCAAATCACCAATCACTCGGTCCATTGTAGCGATCGATCGGTCCACAACCGATCGATCGAGGCTATCGACTGGTCAACTTTTTTGTATGAGAAAATTTTCCAGAGACCATGTTTTTGACCAGTCACTCAGTCAAGCACACCGGTCGCTCGGTAGACAACCGATCGATCGGTCATGACCACCGATCGCTCGGTCAACCGTGTTTTTGCAGAATTTCATTAAGGGATTTTTCGGTATTTGGGTGTTATACCCTTTACCTATAAGGCTTGCCCGAGTCTTTAGGGCTCATTCTCAACACTTAGAAGATTTAAGAGATAAGGAGAGAAGAGAAAGGGGTTTCTAAACCTAGGGTTTTCTTTTGAGGAGGAATCAAAGGGTTGAAGACCCACAATCATCCTCAAGCTTGTTCTTCTTCAAGTTCAAGGTTCAAGCTCGTGAGGACTACGCTTTCCAAGCTAGGGCAGCAACTCACACACATTTTTGCAAGGGGTTTCTTCCTCTATACAAGGTCGGTACCTTTTGCTACCCTCCCAGTTCATATCTTCCATTCTTTTCCTTCCTTTTATTGTTTTTCCTAAAGTTTGAACCTAATGGGATGTGGATGGAATGGTTGTGTAGGGATGGATTTGGGCGAATGGATGCCGTGTGAATGATGTGATGAATGAAATGGGGAGGGCATTGTATCCATAATGAACATACATGTGTGATGCGAATATCAATCCACCTAGAAAAGCATGATGTAGGTTTAATAAATAATGAACACACCCCATGTTTGATGAAATGTCAAGGTGAATAAAATGAGTTGTAAATTAAGAGATGCATGCTCAATTGATTTTGGAAATTGCTAGGGCCTATGATAGTGTGTTTCCTTGTTTTCCCTAAAATTGCATGAATATTGACTTGCTCAAATTATTGATGTTATATGCATTGTAAATTACCCAATTGTCATATTTAACTTCAAATGCAAGTATGCACACGATTCCACGAGCATGGCAAGCATGAGCATTTAGGAAGAAGGGTCTCCCTTCCCTCACAAGTAGTTTATTTTCCAAGCAAGCATGGAACATGACATGGCAAGCATGAGCATTTAGGAAGAAGGGTCTCCCTTCCCTCACAAGTAGTTTATTTTTCAAGCAAGCATGAGACATGACATGGCAAGCATGAGCATTTAGGAAGAAGGGTCTCCCTTCCCTCACAAGTAGCATGAACACGTTTATTTTCCAAGCAAGCATGACATGGCATGACACGCATGACATGACATGATACGACAAGACACGACAGACAAGTTTTCAGGAGCAAAAAGGGCAAATTTGATTCAAGTCAAGTGCACGATGTTTTCAAGGGTTTTATCGGCTTTTACAAAATGCAAGCATGACTATTAACTGCTTTACCTTCCTGTTATGATATTGACTCTGCTTTATATATATATCTTGTTCATCATGCTATGGCTGTTAGGTAGCATTTGGTACACGCTGAGTATTCCATGCTCAGCCGTACTTTTTATGTCGGCAGGTTCTGAGGGAGTTGCTGCTCAATTTGATGTCTATGCTCCTGGCCCATGGGTGGAGGAGGAGTATATCGAGGAACCTATGGAGGAACCTCCGGTAGAGGGTTATTATTAGATGTGGTAGATTCTGAGTGAATAGCTGTGGGTGAGTTGAGAGATATATGTTCATGTATTTTGGCAGGCCTGTCCGCACTTTCTTTTGTGTATCTTTTTGTGTAAACTTGGATCACATATATATACATAGAGGTTTGGTTAAGTCTTCCGCTGTGCCATGTTAGAGTATGTTTCTGCTATTTATGTCCTCTATTGTATATGCTCTGTGGGTTTTGCAGGATGGTTTGTCAAGCAAGTCATGTAAGTCATGATTAGTCGTCCAAAGTTCACTCTAACTCCTAGGGTGGGTTTTGGGTCGCGACAGCACCTTGCACAACTGAGCCCACAAAGTTAGAAACCTAAGACATGACAAAGGATTATAAATCCGGTGCCGACCAACACCTAACTAGGCACTCGTTTATTAGCAAGGCACCCTTGACTAACCATCATCAAGCCAGTACATAAATCATATATATTATATAGATAGCATGTTATATACAGGCAACACATCAACTTCGTTGAAATAGGGTATAGTATACACATGAATTAGCTTTAACATACAATTGAGGTTTTTCTACCGTGAGACCCTAAGTTCGGTCGAGATGTCAACCGGATTTTTGACTAACAATAATTTGTTAGTCTGCATTTAGAAGCAATAAAAATTCCTAAGTATAACTTGAATCAAGCTCCTAACTATTCAATGAGCATATATTGCTTATGTAAGCGTATTGTATCTGTCCAAGTATACACATAATAGTATAATTATACAATTTGTTTTCCTAGCCAAGCTAAGTTCTTCTGCTCATTTTAAGGTATCAAAATTAATGACTAGTTTATCCAATTGAGTTATTTACACAACTTCCTCTTAATCTTAGGGACATGTATGATGCTTCTAAGATCTACATGATGCATGTAGGATGTGTATGATGATTATGAAATGTATGAAGTGAATGATGTCTACATGATGCATGTAGGATGTGTATGATGATTATGAAATGTATGAAGTGAATGATATGAATGATGCTCATGAGATGCAGGTTGCTTATGATGTGTATGAAGTGCATGTCATGAACGATGCTTATGCCATGCATGATGCTTATGCAATGCATGATGCTTATGCCATGCATGATGCTTATGTAATGCGTGATGCTCATGCCATGAGTGATGCTCATGTTATGTATGAGTGTGCATGCTATGTATGAAATGTATGAGGTCCTTAGAGTTATAATTTCATTTATCATTTTGGACTAGGCATCGGTTCTAGAACGTGCTGCAGAATGAACGCGCATCTGTATCTAGAATTTATGGACCGAGAACTGAGTCTAGAACGTGCTGCAGAAATAATGCACATCTGTATCTAGAAACGTGCCTCAGACATCCATATTGGACCGAGCACTGAGTCTAGAACATGCTGCAGAAATAATGCACATCTGTATCTAGAAACGTGCCTCAGACATCCATATTGGACCGAGCACTGAGTCTAGAACGTGCTGCAGAATTAACGCGTATCTGTATCTAGAAACGTACATCAGACATCTATGTGTTTGTCCAAAATTATATCTGTTCTTGGAGTTTATAATATATTTATCATTTGGGACTGAGCACTGAGTCTAGGACGTGCTGCAGATAATGCGCATCTGTACCTAGAAACGTGCATCAAACATCCGCGAAAATATATTAGTCATTTGGAACTGAGCATTGGGTCTAGAACGTGCTGCATAAAATGCGCATTTGTATCAAGAAGCGTGCCTCAAACATCCCAAGTTGGTTACAAATATATTAATATTTGTATATGTCCCTACTAGTCGTGGGGTTACCTGAACTCACATGGGTTTATCGTCATATTGTGATGTACGAGTTATGCTTATTTGTGGTGTAACACATTAAGTACAGTTTAACCAATCAATTTACACTGGATATGCATAATAGTATATATCAAAATCTATGTCCCTATTTTCGCAATTACTCTAAATATACCAGACTTGTAAGACCTAAGAGCATCCTATAGCCTCTCTTGGGAAACAAATCCTACCTAAATCTAATAACACTATGTATGACAAAGGACCTATCATCCCCTGGTTAACTAACACCTAGGCTAGACTCTAGCCTGAATATCATTCAACTTATGATTCTAACTGGGAATTCGTTCATAAAGCAGAGATCTTCACTTACCTATAACATATAGTATGCATCCAACAAATAACATATAATACCATATAACAATTCAACACGTAATAGTATAGGTATATAAAATTTTTCGGTTTTCCTAGCGAAAATAGACACTAACTTCGGTTGAAATTAACTTGTTCTGGACAAGGACTAAGTGATTAGTCCACACTTGGAATACGACTCTTTCCTTGGACCTAATGCCTTGTATTCATTGTGGTATCGAACTCTAAACGACCCTAGAGACCTAACGCCTAAGCTTTGATACCACCTCTATAACGCCCCAAAATCCCCCTTAGGAGTTACGGGGCTTTGGCGACGTCACTTACACTTAAAACCATCCTGCAAGGAGTATACAAGGCAAGCTAAATGGTGAACTAAAAATTTCTCAATAACTTAACTGTATTCCAAGTGCAAAAGTTTACAATACTGAATATGAACCAAGACATGTACATGAAAATCTTAACTTAAGTACTAACTCAAGTGATACAATATCCCCAGACATAAAACCCAAAATACATGTCTCTCTCACATAACCCCACCATAGGGCCACATCTCTAAACACCTCATATCTGGGTGACAATCCGAGCAATCTCCTGCTCTCCACGACCCGCTTCGATCCAAGGAACTGGAGTATGGATATCGTATAGTGTACCTACCGACATAAATGTACGGCTGAGCATGGAATACTCAGCGAGTACAAGCTACTAGCTAACAATAGTAATAACGAGCATGCAGATTATCCTAAATAGTTAATCAAGAGAATACAGTTCATAATCCACCTTACGAGTTCTTGTGAGTATACGAGTTCTTATGAGTTCTTGTGAGCATACGAGTTCTTATAACCTTTCTTGTGAGCATACGAGTTCTTATAATCTTTCTTGTGAGCATACGACTTCTTATAATCTTTCTTGTGAGCATACGAGTTCTCATAACCTTTCTTGTGAGCATACGAGTTCTTATAATCTTTCTTGTGAGATTTATTATGAGCCTTGTGAGATTTCTTGTGAGCTTGCTTTCATAGAAACAGATGATAGTGCCCATACCTGGTCTTAGTACACTAAACATCCTTTCATATTTCTTTATTGTTGCTTGGAGATAAATACTAGTACCCGTACCTGGTATCCTCTCGTACTTTTTTTGGAAACAGATGTTAATGCCCATATCTGGTCTTAGTACATTAACATCCTTTCATACTTATCTTAGAGACGTATACTAGTGCCCGTACCTGGTCTTAGTACACTAGCATACTTTCATGTACTTGTGAGCTTGTGAACTTTTGAGCTTGTGAGCCTTGAAAACAGATACTAGTGCCTGTACCTATTCTTAGTACACTAGTATCCTTCCATATTTCTTGTGAGCTTGTGAAATTCCGCTTATCAGTATTTTCTTATTGTCTTATAAGCTTCCATGTAATTCTTTGTATACCCGTACTTATGAACTAGACATACATACGAGTGTTTTATCTTTCTTATTATACTTAAAATCTTATCATTGTCTTGTAGAATTCACTCTTGTCTTGTTCTTATTTCGAGGACATCACTCTTGTCTTGTCTTGGTTTAATTTCTTATGATTGTATTTAGAAAACTAGGTTCATCCATGCATACTTTCTTGTGCATAGAGAAATGGTGAACATCGTAGTGACTTGAAGCAATTAAAAGAACATCATATAGCATTTCAACTTTTCCATAAATATATGAGATTTTTAAGGAAACCCATAAAGCATATTAGCATAATTACCAAATTTTGGGGAAAGTCCTTAATCATAATTCCATCTTCTTAAGTTCAATTTTCATACAAGCATTTCGTCAAACACATGATTTTGAACATTTTCCTAGGCATTTATTTCATGATTTCTTTGTCAAACACCTTGCATTCAACATTCCTTTAAGCTTTAAACTCATAATTTCTTAGTCTTAGGTTTTCAAGTCCATTCATGCATTTTATCAAACACTTCACATGAGACATTGGTGTAGTCCTTATTTTTACATTTTCCTTAACATGCATTTCATCAACATCTTGGTGTGTGCATTATTCATACATTGCCCATCCACCATTTTTCATCCCACACATTCATCACAATCATAGGGCATCCAATCGCCTCAACCCCCATCTATCCATACATCCACCACCATTATTATTTATCTTATTTATATTTTAGGGAAAATACCATATTTCAAGAAAAAGGGAGATACAAGATCAAAATCAACATTTTTAAGAGAGAAAACTAGGTTATTGCTAAGATAGTTAGTAGGGTGTACTAACCTTTGAGGATTAACTCCTATTTTTGAGGAAAACCCTTGAATAGAAACCCCCAAGTTTGATGGAGGAGGATCCAACTTGAGGAGGAAGATCCTAGCTTGAAGATCCAAGCTTGTGGAAAGAAGTGAGGATTTGAGCTCTTCTTGATCTTCTCAAGAAATCCCCTTTGTGGTCGTTTCCTCGTGGCTTAGTTCATGAGGAAAGCCTTGGTGTGCACGATTCTTGCTCCCCTTTTTGGTCTTGAGAAGATTGGAGATTGAATTTGGGGGTTTCCTTGATCTTGAGAGAAACCCCCCCTTTTGGAAACTTAGGTTTCTTCCATTTTCTCTCAAAAAGTCTTTCTCTAGGTGTTAGAAACCTTGGTCCCTCGAAAATGGGGTATCTATAGGTGTTAGGTTAGTGAAAAACCTTTAAAAAAACATTTTTGGGCAATCTCGCTCGAGCAGGTTGCTCCCTGGACTCAAAAATTCAAGTTTGGTCAATCTCGCTCGAGCGGGTTTGGATCTCGCTCAAGCGAGTTTGTCTTCAAAAATGCCCTTCGGTATTTTGGCCATAACTTTTGACTCCATTGTCTGATTTTGATGATTCAACTTGCGTTGGATTTGTGTTTTGAATGCAAACAACTTTCATGTTTTATACAACTCCTAATTTTGAGTTTTTTATGGTACAAATGGGCCCACAAGTGATCTGGTCCAAGACTAACTTCTGAATTTGCAGCAGACCCATCTTCAGTAAATCCACCTTTCACCTAGCTTTGAATGACAATTGGGAAAAGTGATAAACATGACTATCGAAGAGGGTTTTGATACCTTTCTAATGGCTCATCAATCACTCAATTCCGATAAGCGACGACGACACTAGAGTTCTCGCAAGTTGAGGGTTGTCAAGAACTCACTCATCCTTTAACACTGAGAACCCTTCCTTTTTTATATTTTTAATACCCATAAACACCAAGGCGGGTTCTCTAGTACTCTTACACACCATAAATCCTATAATAAACTCCTCACATCATTCACACGCACCTAGGGAACCTTGAACCTCACAAGCACTGTTTGTAGCACTTTTCACAACACTATTCACTTACAACCCTTTAAGTACTTAGGGTATTTTATATACCCTTGCTTTTACCCACTTAGAGTATATTTATACTCCCTTTTTGAGACTCAATACAAGCACATAAAACCCTCACTTGGCTCACCGTACTACCAAGAATAAAATGGAAGGCTTTGGGCCTTTATAAACACCATACAAGGGCACTATTCACTAACACTGTTCATAGTACAGTGAACATGAATTCTGGGGTTCTACACTTTTCTTGTGAGCCAGAGGCTAGTACCCGCACACCCCTGGGCTACAAACCTCCTTGACATATCATTTACTTGTGAGCCAGAGGCTAGCAACCTTCAACTTGGGCTACCAACCTCCTTGCTATGTTCTTGTTTCATTTACTTGTGAGCCAGAGGTTAGCACCCTTCAACTTGGGCTACCAACCTCCTTGACATGTACTTGTTTCATTTACTTGTGAGCCAGAGGCTAGTTCCCTTCAACTTGGGCTACCAACCTCCTTGACATATCATTCACTTGTGAGCCTTTCTTGTGAGCCTTTTCTTGAGCCAGAGGCTAGTACCTGCACACCCCTGGGCTACCAACCTCCTTGACATATCATTTACTTGTGAGCCAGAGGCTAGCACCCTTCAACTTGGGCTACCAACCTCCTTGACATGTACTTTTTTTCTTGTTTGGTTTATTATATACATATACTTTAGAAAAGCTGGTTCATGCATGCATGCGTGCTTGTATGTGTGTCAATAGTGAAAACCATGATGACATGAACAATTTAGGAAAAGGCATATTGCATTCAATTTTCAAATATGATCACAATTGAGGAAAGTTGGACAAATATATAAGGCATGCAATCAAGGATAACACGTTGGGAAGGATTACTCAATTTATACTTGTGTTATTCTCTTTTAACTTGTTAATTTCTCATTTGGGCATTTCATCAAACACTTAGTGAGCACTTATTAATAATCATTTGTTCGAGTTCTTAGTTTGTGCATTTCATCAAACATCAATTGTGTGTTTATTATATATACCAAGCCCTTCCACCATTTTTCCATTACATACCATACATCGCACATCATGGCATCCAATCGCCCTAACTCCTCATCCATTCATACATCCCACCATTAATTCCATTTATCTTGTTCATATTTGGGAAAGTAGCATATTGCAAAGAAAAGGGAAGAACACAATATTAACATCATCATTTTCAAGAGAAACCCTAGTTATTGCTAAGGGAGTTAGTAGGGTGTACTAACCTTGAGATCAAAGCTTGATCTTGGAAGAAAACCTTGGATTAGAACACCAATTAGTAGAGGAGAACCCTTGCTTGAAGGATACTTGATTTGGGGAAGAAAACCCTCGAAAATGCCATGGAAAATGCTACCCTAGCTTGGAGAAGGAACTCCACACGTGCTTGAGGGTGGATTTGAGGAATCCAAACTCTTTGGGATGATCTAGGGTATTTAAACCCTTGATATTTCTCTCAAATAGGAAGAGGTCTTTAGAAACCCTAGGTTCTCTTTCCCTTTCTCTCAAAATGCTCTAAGGGTGGTGTGTGGGGACCCAAAGCTTGAGCAAGGCTTATAAAGCCAAGGGGTGATAGCCAAAAGACCTAAAATGCCCTTAATGAAATTCTGCAAAAACACAAAAGACCGAGCGATCAGTGTTTTTGACCGAGCGATTGGTTGAAAATACCCTCTCTGGAAAAATTCTCCATACAAATTTTTGGACCAGTCAATAGATACCGATCGATTGGTTGTGGACCGATCAATCACTAATTTGGACCGAGCAATCGGTTATAGACCGATCGATCGCTCTTGTGACCGAGCGATCGGTTCTCTGCAAATTTGATCATGAGTCGATTTTTTTACTGTTTTGGCCATATCTTTTGACTCGTTCGTCCAATTTTGATGATTCAACTTGCGTTGGATTCATCTTTCGAAGGGGAATATTTCTGACATTTCAGAATTTTCAATTTCTTCTTTATTTATTAATTTTTACTACGTGAAAGGCCAATTGGCTATGAAAGTGCTATTCATTAATGAAAAGTCCAGGGTGCTACAGGGGTTGTCTTCAAGGTTGGGGTTTTATCCTCAAAGGTTAGTACACCCTACTAATTTTAATTAGACTACGTGGAAGGCCAATTGGCTACGAAAACGTTATTCATTAAGTATAGAAAAGTCCAGGGTGCAATATTCTCCCCCCTTACAAAAATTTCATCCTCGAAATTTGGACGATACATACATGCACAACTCACAACAAAATACAAGGAAATGCCATGGTCCTAAACAAATAACTGAGGATACTTTTCTCGCACTTCAACCTCTCGTTCCCATGTAACTTCCTCCATTGAATGGTGTTGTCATCTTACCAAGACCAAGGGAATGGTCTTATTGCGCAAGACTTGATCTTGCTTGTCCAAGATCTGCACTGGTTGTTCAACTAGTGTGAGATCCTCCTGGATTTCCACCGGATCAAGCTCTATGACATGGGAAGGGTTCGAGATGTACTTCTGGAGCATGGAGATGTGAAACACGTTGTGGACTGCTGCTATATGAGCAGGCAAGGCAACACGGTAAGCCACCTTGCCGACTCTAGTAATGATCTCGAACGGACCCACGTATCTCGGGCTAAGTTTGTCTCTCTTCCCGAATCTCATAACACCCTTGGTTGGTGAAACCCGAACAAATACAAAATCTCCAACTCGAAACTCAAGGTCCCGCCTACGGGTGTCGGCATAGCTTTTCTGTCGATCTTGTGCGGTCTTCAACCTCTCTCGGATAAGCTTGACCCTATCCGTAGTTTGTTCAATTAATTCGGGGCCCAACACCTTCCTTTCCCCAACTTCATCCTAATACAACGGGGATCTACAACTCCTCCCATACAAAGCTTTGAAAGGTGCCATTTGTATGCTTGCCTGATAACTATTGTTGTAGGTGAATTCCACCAAAGGCAGGTGATCTTCCCAACTTCCTTTAAAATCTAGCATACAAGCTCGGAGCATGTCTTCTATCACCTGATTCACCCGCTCGGTTTGCCCATCGGTCTGTGGGTGGAAAGCTGTGCTAAAGTCTTGTCGGGAACCCATGGCATCCTGAAAGCTTTTTCAGAACCTGGAAGTGAATCTCTGGTCCCGATTTGACACAATGCTCACTGGCACCCCGTGTAACTGGTCTATCTCTTTGATATACAATGTAGCCAACTGATTTAAATTGAAAGTAGTCCGGTACGGTAAGAAATGAGAGGACTTCGTGAGTCTGTCAACTACTACCCATATAGCATCGGTCTTTCTAACCGTCTTTGGCACACCATTGAAAGTAGAGCACGTGAGTCTGTCAACCCCACAATTGAAAGTAGTCCAGTCGGTCTCAAGTGCTCTGCTTTCACCTGTTGGCACACCAAACACCGCGCCACGTACTCCGCAACCTCCCTCTTCATGTTTCGCCACCAAAAGTGACTCTTGAGGTTTCGGTACATCTTTGTACCCCCAGGTGCACTGTATACTTAGACCGGTGAGCTTCATCCATAATCTCTCTCCGAAGGTCTGCATTGGTTGGGACACAAAGTCTTCCCTTGAATGCAATAGCGCCCTGGCTAGTGAAAGAGAAGTCCTTGTTACCCTTGGCAACTTCCTTGTCCCGGAAAGCCAACAAGTCGGCATCTGTGGCTTGATACTCTTGGATCAAATCTATAATGTATGGTCGAACCGTGACATTGGCCAAGACAGGACTGCGGACAGAATCATTCACACTGATGTCCAAATTTTCCAAATCTTCCAATAGTTTTCATTCCTGCACCAACATGTGAGCCAATAGACCCGGAGGTCTTCTACTCAAAGCGTCAGCCACTACGTTCGCTTTTCCCGGGTGATATTGGATGGTGCACTCGTAATCTTTCAAGAATTCTACCCAACGCCGTTGTCGTAAATTTAGTTTTTTCTGGGAAAAGAGGTACTTGAGACTCTTTTGATCTGTGAACACATAGAACTCCATCCCATAAAGGTAATGGTGCCAAATCTTGAGTGCAAACACGACCGCAGCAAGCTCCAAGTCGTGAGTGGGGTAATTCTTTTCATGCTCCTTCAATTGCCTTGATGCACAGGCAATGAATTTCTTGTGCTGCATGAGGACACACCCAAGTCTGATGTGCGAAGCATCGCTATACACCTCATAACCGCCATGTCCGGATGGCACAGTAAGGACGGGGGCCGTGGTGAGGCGTTTCTTCAACTCTTGGAAACTCACTTCACATTTGTCGCTCCAACTAAACTTAGCATTCTTCCTCATCAAGTAAGTGAGAGGTGCGGCCAAACTGGAGAATCCTTCCACAAACCTCCGGTAGTAGCCTGCTAATCCAAGGAAACTTCGAATTTCGGTGACACTCTTGGGTCTCTCCCAACTCATGACTGCCTCAACCTTGGCTGGGTCTACAGAAATGCCCTCGGCCGACATTACGTGGCCTAGGAACCCCACCTTCTTTAACTAGAATTCACACTTGCTCAATTTGGCATATAGCTTATGCTCTCTCAACCTCTCTAGAGCAAGGCCAAGGTCTCGTGCGTGATCTTCCCGTGTCTGGGAATACACCAAAATGTCGTCGATGAACACAATCATGCATCAATCCAATTATGATCGGAACACCCGGTTCATCAAATCCATAAACACCGCCGGTGCATTCGTCAGTCCAAAAGGCATGACGAGGAACTCGTAATGCCCATACCGAGTCCTGAAAACCATCTTCGGAACATCTTTCGCTTTGATCTTTAACTGATGATATCCCGATCTAAGATCAATCTTGGAGAAGAATCTCGCTCCCTTCAGTTGGTCAAATAAGTCATCTATCTTTGGCAAGGGATAACGATTCTTGATAGTTACCTTGTTCAACTGCTGGTAATCTATGCACATTCACATCGACCCGTCTTTCTTCTTTACAAAGAGGACCGGAGCTCCTAATGGCGAGACACTTGGTTGGATGAAACCAAGTTGTTGTAACTTTTCAATCTGCTTCTTCAATTCTTCAAGCTCTATTGAGGCCATTCTATACGGTGCCCTTGAAATCGGCGCGGTGCTTGGAGCAAGCTCGATTGCGAACTCAATCTCCCGATTCGGAGGCAATCCGGGAAGTTCTTCCAGAAACACATCTAAGAACTCACTTACAACTGGAATGGCCAAAGAGTTTGGTGCCTCTGGGTTTGCTATGCTCAAAGCTGCGAGGCGAGCGATGTCCCTTTCTCTTAATCCTCGAAAGTGAAAAGGCTTAGCCCCTTCCGGCTTGAAGTTCACCATCTTTTCAAAGCATGCAACATGCCCGTGGTGGTTTGATAGCCAATCCATTCCTAGAATGATATCAAAATTCAAGTCTTGGAAATCTAGGACAATGAGATCGGCTAACAGTTCATTCTCCCCCACTTGCACCACACAATCTCTAAATATCTTGTCCGTATCCACGGACTTGCCGAGCGGAGTTGCAATGGTCAATTCTTGTTCTAATGGAGTAGCCTCAGTCAAAAAGCCCTTTGCAATACTGGGTGAGACAAAGTAGTGTGTGGATCCTATGTCTATCAACACTCGGGCGAGAAACTCATTCACTAATAAAGCGTCTGTACGATTAATTAACTAATATAAGCAGATTTCAAACAATAACAAGCAT
The DNA here is from genome assembly GCA_015143295.1 of Tetracentron sinense. Classification (NCBI taxonomy): domain Eukaryota; kingdom Viridiplantae; phylum Streptophyta; class Magnoliopsida; order Trochodendrales; family Trochodendraceae; genus Tetracentron; species Tetracentron sinense. The sequence goes on from CM026554.1 coordinate 11,748,305, forward strand.
CATACATAGGTAACCCCTAGTATAAATAATCACATAACAAACCATAGAAAATTTTCACAACTTAAACTCAAAAATTCTTGCATACCTTACATGACATCATCGGATGCACGTGCGTCTCTCTCTGATAGGGCGAAGACTCGGCCTGTGTGGTTGGGTGAGGAGGCCGTGTAGACGGTGAGGCCCTCGAAGCCTAGGAAGAGCTAGGCTGAGATGTTTGCCTAATCAGGGGTCTGCTCCCTGAAGATTGAGCTGGCAAATGACGTCGGGGACAATCTTTAACCATGTGGCCATGGTCACCACTACGGAAGCAACTTCCTGTAACCCTCCGGCATTCTCCCGCTGGATGCCTCCTTTCACAAAGGGTGCATATATGGTGCAAATAGGTTGGAGGAGCATACCCCGTAGCCTACGTCACTGCGGGGCGAGAAGTCTGGGCAAAAGCCGGGCAAAAAACAGGTGGAGCAAAAGGGCGGGGAGCCTGTGGTGCCGAATACATCCTCTGTGACTAAGCCGGCCCTGCAGACTGATACGAGCTAGTCCTTGCTCTCTTCTCTCCTGAACTGCTTGACTGTCCTTTCTCCATCCCTCTTCTCTTGAAGAACTCTTCAGAATTAGCCTCTGCTAATAGAGCCTTGTCTACAACTTCTGAGTATGTCTCATGCCTAAATATTGAGACTCAATCTTTGAAGTAGGCCTTCAACCCCCTCTCAAATTTCCGGGCTTTCATAGCCTCGGTAGCTATCATGTGTGGAGCAAACCGAGATAGCTCCAAAAATTTGGCTTCATAAGCCGCTACCGACATGTTACCTTGTTCCAAGGTAATAAACTCAACTTCCATCTTCTCTTTCATCCCGACTGGGAAGTACATCTTGTTGAAAACGTCCAAGAATTCTCCCCAAGTCCAGTCTTGACCTTGCCGGGTCAACTCTCAGGTCTGAAGTGCGGACTTCCACCAATGATCGGCCTCACCTTCAAGCATAAAGGCGGCCCATGTGACCCTTTTCGCTTCAGTAGGTGTTAATACCGAGAATATCTTCTCGAGTTGTCGAATCCAACCTTTGGCAACAAGTAGATCAATGCTCCCACAAAAAGTTAGAGGCCTCATCCTCCGAAAAGCCTCTATTCCGGCTTGAGCTCGATTAGGAGGGGCCGGTATAAGTGCCGCATTAGGCGGAGTAGCCGGTTGCCTTGCCGCTAGCATAGCCAAGGTCTCGGCTATTGAAGCGAAGGCTTGAGCAAAGTCGGGTTGATCATCACCCGATGGAGCATCATTTCCGTTGCCCCGTGTGTTGTATTCGCGACCCTGGGTATTGCATCTCATGATTTCTCCTGAGAACGACAATATAAAATGAGTTTAACTTGGACACGCATTTAGTAACAATTTCGCAATTTACTCAATATATATTCATCAAGCATATTTACTAAGCACAATTAATGCACATATGGTATTCAACACAACATCGTAACATACAATCCATGTTCCTAGCATGGGACTCTAAGTTTGGTTGAAGTTCAACCTGTTTTGACTAAGACTAACTTGTTAGTCTATACTTGGAATACAACTCTTTCCTAACACTTTACGGTGTCGAGTACCAAGTGAACCTAGGGACTCTGATGCCTAGAGCTCCGATACCACCTCTATCGCGCCACAAAATACCCCCTAGGAGTTAAGGGATACTTGAAGTGTGACTATACGTACCTGCCAAACCATCCTGTAATGAATAAGGTGAATATAAGACTAACACAATGATAATCAGAGCGCGGAAGCTAAACATAGGTTGCGGAAGCGTAAACTAATTTTTTTCTGTTCTTTATAAGTTTGTATCCCAGGTGAAAATATACATAAAACATATCCAAGCCTAAGGTGGATAGGCCCACCTATCAAAATACACAAACCCACTCGTACTCTCCCCTCAACAATAGTCGAGGTACGACCACACGTCGAGGTCTCGGTCCGCCTGAGCCTGTAGTGGAATAGACGGCTCTCTCTCCTCTATGTACTCTTCCTCAACCCAAAACTCTAGGTCGAGGGCTCCCTCAGTACTTGCCGACATGAAAGTACGACTGAGCATGGAATACTCAGCGAGTACAAGCTACTAGCTAACCATGACAATAATAAACACAACAACAGTAATACAATACAGAGCAGTAAGAGGAACATCCCAAAGAAACAATGTTAAACATGGTACAATACAATCATCTTGACGTACGTGCATGAATGCAAAAACTCTGATAAAACTCATGCTTGGAAATCTGTTTTATGTCTCGGTATGGCTTGAGGAAATCATATATGCGTGCATACATGAATGCCTTGTCATCATCTTGTAAACTTGTATCTTGTAACTTGTGAGCTAGAGGCTAGCATCCGAATCTCCCTGGGCTACCAACCTCCTTGATATATGGTTTTCTTGTGAGCCAGAGGCTAGTACCCGAATTTCCCTGGGCTACCAACCTCCTTGACAATACGTGAATTTTAGTTACTTGTTTAGTTCTCTTGTGAGCTAGAGGCTAGTACCCGAATGTCCCTGGGCTACCAACCTCCTTGACATGTAGTATTTTCAGTTTTCTTGTGAGCCAGAGGCTAGTACCCGAATGTCCCTGGGCTACCAACCTCCTTGACATGCAATGTTTTCTTGTTGATTATTATATACACGTGCTCTTGAAATCTTGGTTCATGCAAACTGCGTGCTCGTGTACGTGACAATAGTGACAATCATGGGCATGGGATAGCAAGAGAGTTATTGCATCACAATTAAATTCATAGTATAAGCATATGAAAATTTGAGTAATCTACATGGCACTTGATCAATTCGTCATTCATAAGAACACATGCATAAGGCCTACTTCCATTTTTCTTCGTTTAAGTCATTTACTCATAGTTTAGGCATTTCGTCAAACACATAACATGCAACGTTCATTAGTAGTTCATCTTATTCTTTTTAGTGCATGTTTTCCATTCAATCATCAAGGTAAGTTCATTATTGGTAAAATGCCCATCCTCCTTGTTCCATTCCCCACACCACACATATTATACATCATACATTCGGCATCCCATCGCCTCAATCAACACCCCATACACATCCATACCCTTGTCTTATCTTTTTTATATTTATTGGAGATGATACAATGCACAAGGAAGAAGAAAACATACCCACAAGAATCACATTTCACAATAAGAAAACCTAGATTATTGCTAGGGGAAGTTAGTAGGGTGTACTAACCTTGAATCAAGGCTTGATCTTGATAGAAACCTTGATTGAAGCTCTAACTTGAAAGAAGACAACCATTGCTTGAAGGGAGCTTTGTGTGGGGAAGAAAACCCTTGTAAAAACGCCGAAGGATTGCTGCCCTAGCTTGGAGAAACAAGCTCCACGAGAACTTGAGCCTTGAACTTGAAGGAAACAAACTTGAGATGATCTAGGGTCTTCACCCCTTTGATTTCTTCTCAAAAGCAAGACCCTAGGCTAGGAATCTCCTTCTCCTCTCTCTCTATCTCCCAAAATCTTTTGACTAAGGTGAATGAAGCCCTAAGGCTCGGGCAAAGCCTTATAGGAAATGGTTTAACCCCCAAAAAACAAAATAGCCCTTACTGAAATTTCTATAAAAACGCGAAGACCGAACGATCGGTGGTTATGACCGATCGATCGGTTGCCTACCGAGCGATCGGTGTTCTTGACCGAGCGATCGGTCAAAAACATGCTCTTTGGAAAATTTTCCCCTACAAAAAGTTAACCAGTCGATAACTACCGATCGATCGGTTTTGGACCGATCGATCATTGAAATGGACCGAGCGATCGGGGTGAACCGATCGATCGCTACATTGGACCGATCGATCAGTGCTCTGCAGGTCCAAACTGTTTTGGCCATATCTTTTGACTCATTCGCTGGATTTTGACGATTCAACTTGCGTTGGGTTCGTCTTTCAAAATCGAACATTCTTGACATTTCAAAATTTTGAATTCCTTCCTTAGTTATTAATTAGAATACGTGGAAGGCCAATTGGCTACGAAAACGTTATTCATTAAGTATAGAAAAGTCCAGGGTGCTACAGATTCTCTCATCATTCGATTTGAGAAAGGCTCTCATTCGAGCTTTCCAGTATGCATAATTATTCCCATCAAAAAGTGGGGGACAAGAGACTAATTCACCTTCTCTCTGAGTACTCATGATCACGGATAATACAGGATCACACTTAAGGGATTAGCCATATTGGTGAACAGGCTCTGATACCAATTGAAATTACCCTGATCGATGATCTCTATGACCTAGAGGGGGTGAATAGGTTTATCTTAGAATTTCTAACCAATTTTAATTTTTCAAATTTTTTGATTAGAAATCTATATGCAATCCACACAAACAATCCACATAAAAGATTTTTACGAGGAAAACCCTTACGGGAAAAAACCAAGGGACCTAGTCCATCAACAAACTTCACTATGAGAAGAATTCAAGTACAAGACAAGACCTTATCAAAACCGGACACGACGTTCCTAGCTATAGACTCTTACTCTTGATTTCCACGAACCAGCAGGTTCGATCTCCGCCGTAGCAGCTTCGGTTCCACATCGACTAGATCTTCTCAAGCTACTCCAAACCACGATCTCACACGATCGATCTCCTTCCATGAAGGCTCCGGATCATACACCGGACACACACACAAGGTGTAGGGTTTTGAATCAGTTTAGAAACTTAAACCCTGAAGGAATCTCATAAGGATCAGAGATCACACAATGTAATATCTAAGGATTAGATCTTTGATTGCATTCTCTAGGATTAATGAAAGAGGAGGGATCAACAAGGATCTATGGAGAAGAAAGGAAAAAGCCCTAGAAGGGTTTCTCATACCTCTACTCTTTCATAAATAAACAATTGACCCGAATTAGGTCATTAAAATTTCTTTATATAGGCTTTAGAAAAGAGTCTAGAAAAGAAAAAATTCTATTTACGGGGACCGATCGATCGGTGCTCAGAACCGATCACTTGGTCCAAAAACGACCGATCGGTCGTGACACTGAGAGATCGGTTAAAAATAACCTCTCTGGAAAATTTTCCCATATAGATTTTCAGACTAGTCGATAGACACCGAGAGCTTGGTAGGCCACCGAGCGATCGGTTAGTATGACCGAGCGAGCTGTCCAAAAACAACTCTCTGGAATTTTATCCCATACAAAAATGATCACCAGTCGATAGCCATCGAGAGATCGGTCTCAACACCGAGCGAGCGGTTGAGACAGAATTCCAGACAAAGCCTTTTACACTAATTTTTGTTTGATCCAACTAAGATCAAATCTTATTCTTAAGCTTAAAACTAACCTCCTAGGTATGTTTAGAGTTATCTAAGTCAAATCCAACCTAGGTAGGGGTCTCTAAGTCCATTACCTGTCTAGATCCAGAGTAAGAGCTTTATCTTCAGTTTCTTCACTCTTCTTGTAGCTTTAGCTCTTATGACAAGTTGAACAAGACTCATACAACATGACCTATCAAATGATCACGAAATTTTCCAACACCTAAGTAGGGATTTACAGCCTTAGGCCTTTACATGCACTGTACACTAACACCATTCACTGCACTATTCATACGAACAGTGCACCAGAAATCTGGGGCTCTACATCCTCCCCCCCCCCCTTATAGGAATTTCGTCCTTGAAATTAGGATGATACATGGATTTATAGTCAAAGGGGTTGGCCAAAGACGTCATACCCATGAAATATCTCAAAAGGTCGATTCAAGGCAAAGCCTCATGATCGGTCGACCGGTAGAGAGGATCGGTCGACCGGTCAAAAACACCCTCTCTGTCTAAATTTTCCATACAAATTTTCGTTTCATCGATCGACCGGTAGTGAGTATTGGTCGACCGATAGTGGTTTGGTTGACCGGTAGGGAGTTCGGTCGATCGGTTTTGCCTGTTTTTCCCTATCTTGTCTAATATCTCCATTTTCCACACTTAGAGTACTTTACATACTCTTTACTTATACCCATAACTTACCTAGGGTACTTATACCCATGCTTTGAACACCCAACACACACCTAACACCAATCACACCTCAGATCATGTGAAACCCTCATTCCATAAATCAAATACCGAGGTCACAAATAAGACCTTGGCTCAAACAAGCTTAGTGCGAAAGCACTTAACACTAGAATAGTAATTCTTGCATTCAGTATGCATAAGTTCATATCTCACAATATATTGCACATATATTTGTATAATGACATGTTCTATCATCATCCTAGAATTTCACAATGGGTTCCTACTTCTTTGATTACTACTTCTCATGATGAGAGTGCTGAGAGTAATAGAACAACATGAGTCTAATTTGAATCAAGTTCTTTGAGTAATTTAAGGAGCATATCAGGCTTATAAAGCACATTGTATACATCCAAGTACACACATAATAGTATAAGCATACAATTGGTTTCCCTAGCAAAGCTAAGTTCTAACACTTGGTTAAGGTGTTAATCGATTGCATACTTAAGATAGTAATCGGCTTAAAACTAAGACTATTGATTAGTTTATACATTTGAGTTCTTTAACCAAAATCTTTTGAAACTTTGAGACATGTATGATGCTTCTAAGATTTGCATGATGCATATGAGATGTATGATACTTATGCTATGTATGATGCTCATGGTATGCATGAAAGTGCATGATGCTTATGCCATGTATGGAGTGCATGCTATGGATGAAGCTTTTGAGATGCATGATTATCCTTGGAGTTATAATGTATTTCTCATTTTGGACTGACATTGGGTCTAGAACATGCTGCAGAATGAACGCGCATCTGTATCTAGAATTTTTGGACTGAGCATTGGTTTTAGAACGTGTTGTAGAATGAATGCGCATCTGTATCTAGAAACGTGCATCAAACATCCATGAGCTCATCCAAAATAATACATATATTTATTTATTTATCATTATTATTTTTTGGCTTGTTTTATCATACGATGATGTGTGACTTGTGCTTGTTTGTGATAAAAGATGCATAACTAAGTATAATGTAATGAATTAAATTATACAGAATACACATAATAACATATATATCGCAACCTAAGTCCTTAGTTTCACAAAATCTCTAATGTACTAGACTTGTAAGACTAAAGCGAATCCATAGTCTCACTTGACACCTAGCTATAAAAAGGACATACTAATCCCTTGACGACCGAACCATGGCGAGGAACTCGCTTATCAACAAGGTGACTAGGTATTTCACATGACTGAACTTCATAAAAAAATTTACGAAAACCTTCATAACATAAGATAGCATGTTTATACTCATAGGGTTTCTAATTAGCATTGTCTTTCAAATTAGCATATAGTACATAGTACGTACACAACACATATCATATAATACCACAAAACAATACAACACATCCTTGTATAAGTATAAAATTTTCAGTTTTCTAGCGAAACTAGACATTAACTTCGGTTGACATCCCAACCTATTTTAAGACTACGCCTAATGATTAGTACCTACTTGGAATATGACTGCTTAACTTCCACTTAGAAGACAACCTATTCCCTAAGCTTGATACCAATTTTGTCGCAGTGTCAACTTATAAATGAGTTCATCTGAGTTCTAAATGCAACTCAAAGACCACCCTTCAGTCCCTATGGTTCTAATGCCTAAACTTGATACTCACCATGTCATGGTATCAAACTTGTACTCCATCTGAGTTCTAATTTCAACTCAAAGGAAGCCTAGCCCGAGGGAATCTAGAGCCTAAGCTCTTATAGGAGTTAGGAGACTTTTGGCTCGTGACCGCCGCGTCATACCATCTTGTCATGACACTTAAGGCGTACATACCATCTTGCAAGAACATACAAGGTATGCTAAAAGGCAAACCTGAAAATTTCTTAATAACTTAATTGTATTCCAAGTGCATACACTGCGACAAATCAAAGTGGACATACCCACTTAGTTAAATATACATGTCTCTCCTTTTCATCACTCAAAGTAGTAACAATAGGGTCGCCTGTCAAGACCCTTATCTTCACATGATAACCCCAAGCAGGATCATCTTTCACTTACTCTTTTTCAACCTGTAGCTCTGGATTGCAAATGCCAAATAGACCTGCCGACATAAAATGTACGGCTGAGCATGGAATACTCAGCATCTACAAACTACTAACTAACAATGTTATCAAACATTAACATGTCATACATAGTACAATTCAACAGAACATATGCATAATCAGAGTACAGCAGTTTAATACAATCTAACAAGTGAATATACTCGAAAAGCATACTTTCAATCATACTTTGAGTCCGTACTTTCACAAAACATATTTTTAATATCTTATGAGTCTTACGAGTCTCTTATGAGCCTTTAACTTATGAGTTCTTTAGTCTTCCTTATGAATTTCCTTTGTTTCTCCTTATTAGATCCTTATGAGTTTCTTATGAAATCCAAAACCATATGAATCTTATGAGCGTATAAGAATCAAGTCTTATGAGTTCTTAGAATGCCTTAGAGTTCTTAGAGTTCTTGTGAGATTCCTTATGAGACTTTCTTGGGAGCAAGAGGTCAGTACCCGCAAAACCCTGGACTACCAACCTCCTTGAGTTCTTGTGAGATTTCTTATGAGACTTTCTTGTGAGCCAGAGGTTAGTACCTGCACAACCCTAGGTTACCAACCTCCTTGAGTTCTTGTAAGATTTCTTATGAGACTTTCTTTTGAGCCAGAGGTTAGTACCCGCACAACCCTGGGCTACCAACCTCCTTGATTTCTTGTGAGATTTCTTATTAGACTTTTGAGATCTTATGAGCTCGTGAGGTTCTTATGAGCATAACTTACAGCCAGATCTTAGCACCCGTGAAAAGACTTAGAGCTGGGTATATAAATACCCTTTATTGAATACATCTGTAGCACCCCAGAACTTTGTTTGACTAATGAATAGTGTAATCGGGGCCAATTGGCAATCCCCGGGTTAGAATTGACATTCGAGATGGCTTGGAGGGTTAATCACCCAAGGGCAGTGTGAGGGAAGGGGTTTAGGACCCTATAGGTTGTGAAAATAAGGTTGGAATCACCCCTATGGATCTGTAGGGGGAAAGAAACAAAATCTGAGATGTGGGATTGATCACAAGTTTGGTGTGATCGATCGCATACAGGCAAAATAGGTCCCAAGGTCTCTGGACCATATGCAATAGATGGCTTCCTATGTGCGATAGATCGCAGGGAGCTGCGATTGATCGCAAGTATGTGCGATCGATCGCCTACAGGGGAAATAAGACATAAGTGCTCGGTTTTATGTGCGATAGATCACATTCATGTGCGATCAATCACAAGGACCTACGATCGATCGCAGACAAGTGTGCGATCGATCGCACGTGGTAACTGGTGCCGGATTTGGGGGTTTTAAACCCTTGTCTTGTTTAGGGATCTCATTTGGGGATTTCCTAAACCTAGAGGAGAGGAAGAAGGGAAAGAGGAGAAGGGAGATTGAAGGATAAATCCAAGAGGGGATCTTGGGATTGAGATCAAGGGAGCAATCTTGAAGGATTCCAAGCTAGAACCATCCTTAATCAAGTGTTTCTTCAAAGATCAAGCTTGATCTTAAAGGTTAGTACACTCTACTAACTTCTCTAGCAATAATCTAGTTCCTCTTTTGAAAACTCATGATGTGGATCTTGTATCTTCCTTCCCTTAAAACATACTATATTTCCTAAACCGAAACAAGATAAATGTGAGTGTGGGGATGTATGAATGAATGGTGGATGAAATGTGGATGAGACGATTGGATGCCGTGTTGGTTGATGAATGTGTGTTGGAAAAATGGTGGATGGGCATTTCAAACATAATGAATACATTTTGTATGGTGTGATGAAATATATGCATTAAGAAATCGAAAAGAAATGACTATGAATGGGGTTGCCCACGAAGTGTTTGATAAAATGCTTAAATGACGAATTGAATAAATGAACTTGAATTATGAAAGCATGTATTAAGTTATTATGTTTAAATGAATACCTTGATCAAATGCCCTACATGTTATCTACATTCCCTTATGCTTATATTCGAAATGGAAATGTTATACTCATGTGATTCTCTCATCCAAGCATGTCATCATGGTCATCACTATTGACACGCACACAAACAAGCATGCATGCATGAACCGGGTTTTTAAGAGTGTATGCATATAATAAATCAAACAAGAAAACATTCCATGTCAAGGAGGTTGGTAGCCCAGGGATGTGCGGGTACTAGCATCTGGCTCACAAGAAAACTAAACAAGAACCTGTCAAGGAGGTTGGTAACCCAGGGATGTGCGGGTGCTAGCCTCTGGCTCACAAGTAACTAAAAGCAATATATGTCAAGGAGGTTGGTAGCCCAGGGATGTGCGGGTACTAGCCTCTGGCTCACAAAAAAACAAATGTCAAGGAGGTTGGCGGCCCAGGGAGTTACGGGTGCTAGCCTCTAGCTCACGAGTAAATGAAACATGTCAAGGAGGTTGGTAGCCCAAATGAAGGGTACTAGCCTCTGGCTCACAAGACCAGACTCACAAGAAAAGGCTCACAAGAAAATGAAAACATCAAATAGGTTGGTAGCCCGGGGAGGTACGGGTGCTAGCCTCTGGATCACAAGTATACAAGATGAGACAAGACACGCATGCATCATTTTCACAAGCAAGACCGAGACATGAAACAGGTTTTTCAAGCATGAGTTTGATCAAAGTTTTTGCATTCATGCATGCACGTCAAGATAATTATATTGCTTCATGTTCAATACTTTTTATCTTATGATGCGACCATTGCTTGAATTGATACTTTGTTTTGTGTTCACTGTTGTTATGCTCTTGCTATTGCTATGGTTAGTTAGTAGCTTGTACTCGCTGAGTATTCCATGCTCAGCCATACTTTTATGTCGGCAAGTACCGAAGAAGCCCTCGACCAAGAGCCTTGGGTCGAGGAAGAGTACGTAGAAGAGAGAGAGCCATCTATCCCATTACAGTCTCAAACGGATAGAGACCTCGAAGTGTGGTAGTACCTCGACTACTGTTGAGGGGAGAGTATGAAAGGGTTCCTTGTGTATATTGATATTTTGATAGGTGGGCCTGTCCACCTTAGACTTGATCATGTTTTGTGTATATGTTCACTTGGAATACTATTTTGGAATTTTAGAAGAAAAGAAAAAGTTAGTTTACGCTTCCGCATCTATATTTAGATTCCGCGCTCTGATTATTGTTCTCATCGTATTATGTTAACCTTGTTTACTTCAGGATGGTTTGGCAGGTACGAATAGTCACTCCTAAAGTATCCCTTAACTCCTAGGGGGTATTTTGGGGCGCGACAGAGATGGTATCAGAGCTCTAGGCATTAGAGTCCCTAGGGTCACTTAAAATCGATACCATGATTGAACAAGGCATTAGGTATTATGAAAGAGTCGTATTCCAAGTATGGACTAACGAGTTAGTCCTAGTCAAAATAGGTTGAACTTCAACCGAACTTAGAGTCCTACGCTAGGAACACAGATTGTATGATATGCGATTGTTATGTAAACCTTGTGTGCACTGTTCTATGCTTAGTGAATATGTTTTGAACAAATGGTGAAATTGTTACTAAATGCGTATCCAAGTTAGACTCATGTTGTATTGTCGTTCTCAGGAGTAATCATGAGACGCAATACTCGGGGTTGCGGGTGCAACACAAGGGGCAATGGAAGTGATGCTCTATCGGGTGATGAACAACCCGACTTTGCCTAAGCTTTTGCTTCAATAGCCGAGACTTTGGCTATGTTAGCGACAAGGCAACCGGCCACTCCGCCTAATTCCGCACTTATACCCGCTCCTCCCAATCGAGCACAAGCCGGAATAGAGGCTTTTCGGAGGATGAGGCCTCCAACTTTTTGTGGAAGCATTGATCCACTAGTGGCCGAATGATGGATTCAGCAACTTGAAAAGATCTTTTCGGTGTTGATGCCTACTGAGGCAGAGAGGGTCACCTTGGGCCGCCTTTATGGTTGAAGGCGAGGCTGACCATTGGTCGAGGTCCACACTCAGGACCCTAGAGTTGACCCGGCAAGGTCAAGAGTGGACATGTGTTGAGTTCTTGGACGTCTTTTATAAGAAGTACTTCCCAGTTGGGATGAAGGAGAAGAAAGAGGTTGAATATATTACCTTGGAGCAAGGTAATATGCCCGTAGCGGCTTATGAAGCCAAATTTTTGGAGCTATCCAGATTTGCTCCTCACATGATAGCTACCGAAGCTATAAAAGCCCAGAAATTTGAGAGGGGTTTGAAGGCCTACCTCAAAGACCGAGTCTCAATGTTCAGACATAAGACATACTCAAAAGTTATGGACAAGGCACTTTTGGCCGAGTCGAACTCCGAGGAATTTTTCAAGAGAAGAGGAATTGAGAGGGGCCAGTCTAGTGGCTCGGTAGAAAAAAGAGCTAGGACTATGTCATACCAGTCCGTAGGGCCGACGCAGTCACAGAGGATGTACTCTACACCACAGGCTCCCCACCCTTTTGCTCCACCGGCTTTTCGCCCAGCTCTCACTCGGGCTCCTCGCCCCGCAGTGACTCAGGCTACGGGATATGCTCCTCCCACTTATTCGCATGATATCTGCACCCGTTGTGGAAGGAGGAATCCAGCGGGGGAATGCAGGAGGGTTACAGGAAGTTGTTTCCATTGTGGTTGATATTCACTTAAAAGTGTTTGTTTTTCACGATTATCCTTCGAGAATTATTGAACTCACCTATGTGAAAATTTTATTTTTACAAACTTTTCTATGTAAGAGTTTTATCCATTGCATAGAACACACTTTTCTAGTTAAAATTGTGTATTTGCATAGTTTAAACACATTTATGAAAGTCTAGATACTGAGCCATTTCGATTAACTCTCATTACGTGTTTTAAATGTCTCAGGAACCCTAACTGGAGATTCTCTAAGACCGGAGGCTGTAGTTAAGTATCAAATCCCAATACCGAAGACTAAAAAGCCAACAGGCTATACCAAGTAGATGTAGGCCAAGTGTGGGCTAAGCTAAGAGATCACAGTTACAGAACGAAGCCTAGGGAGCTGAAGAGTCAATGTCGAAGAAAGAGGACTTGAGTAATAAAGATCACTATACAAGACAAAGGAGAAAAGTTTGCTTAGTTGGTGAAATCTATGGGAGACTGTGTTAGAGACCAGGGTTCAAAACCCTCCGCCATCATTTTCTTTTTTTAGTTCTCAAAACCTTAATCTCTCTCTCCTAATCCTATCCGTCCAACCCTAATCATCCAAACCCTTGTTAGTTCAAAATCCTAATCCCATCTCTTTCTCCTAAACCTAGCCACCACCTTCTAGCCTAAATCCTAGCCACCCATTTCACTAAACCTAAATCCTAGCCACCCATTTCACTAAACCTAAATCCTAGCCACCCATTTCACTAACCCTAAAACCCTAATATCTAAGAGATTAGTAGCCACACCTCACTTTCCCACTTTCCATTCTAGTCATTTTTCTTTACTTAGAAACCTTGGCTAATTCAAAAACTTTCCAAAATTCTAAATCCTTAGTTCCAAACCATTCATCCCACCCCCTCTATATAACTCACGGCCATGTGTAGCCAAATTCAATTCTCAAACTTTCTCTCATTCTCACCTCTATCTCTCCTCACATCTCTTTGTGGTGACCGTACCACACACCTCTCTTTTCTCTCTCTATCTCACATCTCACCTCTTCTTGAGTTCTAACCTTACATCTCTCTCTCCTTCTCTTGGCTCACGGCTTCTCTATCTCATCAAGGTGGACACATCTTCGGCAATCACTTACACCAGTGGGAGCAATACATCGTCATATTCGGCATATTTTTTTAGGTTGTTCTTGCACTAATTTTCATTCAAGGTTTGTAGTGACTTTTGAGTTTATAAATAAATTTTTTTAATGTTGGTTAGTTTGTGCTTACATATCATGCTTTTAATTTATGTTATTTATTTCATTAGTAGATCTTGATAATCTCTTTAAAAAAATGTTTTAAAAAAAATCAATCCACCCTTCTCATCTCTCCACCATTGTAATCTTTTATTTATTTTATTATTTTTATTTCTTTATTTTCTTTATTCCACTAACTAACTAACCCCGAGTGAGGATTCGACATCCGACACACCCTATGCATAATTCATATTTTGCAGGAATTTAAGAATTGGAAAAGAAAAAAATTGTTAGAATAGGGTGATTCGTTTCAACGACCGAAAAACCCTACTTTCAAATGGCGTCGTTGCCGCTCGGGTGAAGGAAGTGCATAAAGAAAGAAGAAAAATTTTCAGGAAAAAAAAAAACAGCAAGGGATTTGGGATCCCCTTCTTTTCTTTCTTTTCTAGTTGGTTATTTTTATTTTTATTTTTTTTAAGCCTCAGATGGCCGTGTGCAACTTGTAATATTTAGGACTTTCTACATCTTTTTCTAGATATGTGTTCAAGGGCTTAGCAACCCTTGAGCGAAAAAAAAAAAAAAACAGCTAAAAAAAAAAAAGTGTTAGGTTTAGATTTACATTCTGTTTTTTTTTTAGGTGATTAGTATTTTGGGAATTATTACTTTTCGAGACTTTTAAAATAAGAATTTTGTTAATTTTAGGCATTTTCCCATAGCTTTTAGAGATTTAGCATATTTGTTTGGAAATTTCTAATTTTCAAAAAAAAATTCTTAATCTAACTAAATCTTTATAGTGGAAAAAGTCTATCTTTAACACAATTCCATTTTGGGAAGTTTGCCTTGATTTCATCAATTTAAATTGGAAGGTTTCCAAAACTTGAGGAAAAATTTAGGAATAGTAGTTCCCTACTTTAGGAAACTACTAAGTTTGAATCAAAACCCAAATTTGGAAATTAATTAATCTGTGTAATTCACTGAATGTTGTGTTCAACCCCTTAAAGGCAGCCACCTTCCAAAAATAATTCCCAATCACGTGACCTATATTTTATTGTGCACTAACTTGTGCGTTGGGAAGGAGTGTGAGTAGGGAGTACTAGCTCGGAGTGGGCCCAAGCCCATTACCCCTCCCTACCTCATGGAGGTGACCCCATGGCATAGCCCAAGGGTAGGTACGTGTTCTATACCTCGCTTGAAAGCGATCCCGGGTGTTGATTGAGCATCTAGGTGGTGATTGTTTATTTCCTTTTGTACAACTTTTTTGAACTGCGTGGATGGCCGAAAAATACATTAATTAAAGAGCAAACCCAGCTCTACTTGAAATTGGTGGATTTTATCACCCACCTCATCACTCCAGCTGTGTGAACCCGAAAGCAATTTAATAAAATGAACCAAGATTTAGAGCCAAATTTAGCTCGGTGTTCATAGAACCATCACAAAATCAGTGAATCCTTCATTTTTGAGTCGAATAAGACCACGAGCGCGGGTCCATGTTTCCTAACATACCCACAGGTCCCTACAACTTTAGTATACTGAGCTCTTAAGTGGCCTCCTCAAAATCTTGTTGGTTAATTGTGCTTGTTGACTTAGGAACACAATCTAGCCCAAGTTATTCTTTCGGGAATACACTTATCAAACTACTTGACTGATCCGGCTAATCTGGGACGTACTTAAGCTTGCCATTGTGTGACATGTTTGTCTAGGCTATGGATTCTCTTGTAGTTAACTCGTGTTAGTACTGGAAGGTTAGCTTGCGAGTGAACCCTTTGTGAGAACCCTAGAGTGCAAGTTAGTCCGGCGGATTAAACAAGATAAAATCAGTGGTCACGCCCACTGTCACAATCTGCTTGCCCACATTAAAAAAAAAAAGATAAAGCCCAGAAAACTATTGATTGCTTAGCTTTGACTTAGGGTTATCTTTGTGTTCTGTGCACATCATATAGATTCACTCAAGTTAGTGCCTCCTTTGGTAATTGTTTGCCAACTCTAGGGCGTATTTTTCAAGTATATGCCCTGTTGGGTCCGATCCAACAAGCGATTGATTCGATCTGAGAGTCATTCAATTCTCCTAGAACTCTTCCCCTCCCTCCTCCCTTCAAATTCCCATGGCAGCAGAAAGGCCCCTTATTGAGACCTATGCACCCATTTCTGCTAACCCTCCTAATTGTATTGTACTTCCACCAACGGACGCGGTTCAATTCGAAATCAGACCACATACAGTACAAATGCTACCTACCTTCCATGGTCTTGCTAGAGAAGATCTATACACTCATTTACGACAATTCCTAAATATCTGCACATTATTTAAAAATCAGTACCTCAATGAAGAAAATGTCAGATTAAGGGTCTTCCCATTCTCTCGGAAAAGTAAAGCCTCTGCTTAGCTTTACTCTTTTCCTACTAACTCGATTACAACTTGGGCCGAGTTAGTTGCTAAATTCATGTCCAAATTCTATATGATGTCTAGGACAAATGAAATGAAACAATTCATTCAGGACTTTCGACAGAAGTCTGATTAAAAATTCTATGAAGCATGGGATAGATTTCAGGATTTTCAAACCAAATGTCCCCATCATAACTTCGACAAGAGCAGCCTTGTTAACTTTTTCTATAAAGGACTTACTGATGAGTCTCGAAATATGCTGGAATCTATGTGTCAAGGAAAATTCATGCACAAGACTCCTACAGAAGCCTACTTATTCCTCATGGAATTAAGAGAAAACTCCCAGCATTGGACGACTAATTCTGAATTTAGTCGAACTACTCTACCCTCCAGGACCTCCACGGGACATGAGGTTAAAAGTGATCCAGAATTGAAATCCCTGCTCCTGGAACTCAAAAAATCTATTTCAGCCTTAGCCGTATCGGTTCAGAAACCAATACCTTCCAATACTGTCATGCATGTGGGTCAGGATAACCCAATCATGCATTGTGATTTCTGTCTCCAGAATACCCATTCCACTTCTACATGTCATTTAAATGAAGGATGTACCCCACAAATCCAAGAAGAGGTCTGTAACTTAAGTACCTTTAAACCTCTCACTCCAAATTCCTATAGCCAGACTTACCATCCGGATACTAGGAATCATCCAAATTTTTCTTGGAAGCAGCAGTCTACCCCACAGCAGCGACCGCAACAGGACACTTATCCTCCAGGGTTTCACCAACCCAATAGGCCATATAATGGGCAGTACTCGCAACAGCAGTACCACCAGTTTCAGCAACCTCACCAGAATTTTTATTCTGGACAGCAGAGAGCCCCTCCACATCTGCAAAATCAGCAGTTAGTCCCAGTTGCTCCCCAGTCCTATAATTACTCCACCCCTCTGAGCTCCAATAGAGAGTTGGTGCAACAGCTTCCCTTAGCTGCACCACAACATCATACTCTTAAACCAGGTCTAGAAGACCTTCTCTCATAGTTTATAACACGGCAAGAACAATCTTACCAACGTCTAGAGCACCGGCTAGGTCAATTAGAAGTCGAGAGAGAGAAGGGCAAATTCCCTAACCAACCTATTGTCAATCCAAAGGGAAATGCCAAAGAGGTAGTTTATGAAGTCGATTCACAATCCACGAACCACAACTTTCAGGGTGAGGTACAAGCTGTTACCACACTCCGCTCAGGCAGAAATGTTGACATGGGAGTACAACGATGCCCAGTGCCATCAAAGGCACCAACTGCTAACTTAGAGGAACCTAGCTCCAAAGCTGCTGCCTCTACCTCTGCACCCAATTCTACTATTCCGGTGCAGAAACTTCAGGCTAAGGACAAGCTGATTTGTCAGTTGAAGCCACCTTTTCCCAGAAAGGCTTGTCCAGAATAAATGGGATCAACAATTCTCAGAGATCATGGAAGTCTTCAAAGACTTACAGATCAACATCCCATTCCTTACTGCTATCAAACAGATTCCAACTTATGCTAAGTTCCTCAAGGACTTATGCATAGTCAAGCGGCGTACTCATGTACCCAAGGATCCCTTTTTGGCCGAGAAGGCCACTGCATTCATTCAATGCAATGGCATTATAAAATATAAGGATCCTAGAAGCCCTACCATTCCGTGTGGAATAGGGAATGATTTCACCTGCACTGCCTTACTCGACTTAGGAGCCAGTGTGAATCTCCTACCTTACTCAGTCTATCAACAGTTAGGCTTAAAGGACATAAAGCCTACTAGGGTCACATGAAAACTTGCGGACCAATCTATAAAGATCCCTAGAGGTATCATTGAGGATGTCCTCGTAAAAGTTACAGACTTTTACTATCCGGTCGATTTCATCATTCTCGATACAGAACCGTGTCCGGATAACAGGATACCCGCCATTTTAGGCAAACCTTTCCTAGCTACTGTTGATGCACACATAGGGTGTAGGGATGGGAACATGTCGATCGCATTTGGCAACCTCAAAGCAGAGGTCAACATCTTTCGCTTAATGCACCAACCTACCGATGTCGACATGGTTGAAGAAATGTGTGCTGTTGAAAGTCTAACTCAAGACTCTCCCGAAGACATACTCCGTAAGTGTCTCGAACACTTTGGGGCTGATTTTCAATCTGAAATAGCAATTTCTGAAGTCAATGATCTCTTAGAGTCTACTCCTTTGATTTCTACTCCTGCTCCACTCAATGAGTTTGAGCCTTTGATAACCTTGGATAGAGAACCACTTTCCATCCTCTTTGTATCCACTGAGATCGAATCCACTGATGCCTCAGTGCCTAAGCTTGAACTGAAACCTCTTCCTTTAGAGCTCACATATGCTTACCTTGGACCAGAGGAAACTTATCCTGTCATCATCGCATCTGCTCTCTCTGAATTCCAAAGAGATAAACTTCTAAAATTGTTGAAAAAGCACAAGACAGCCATTGGTTGGATGATCGATGATATTCGTGGGATAAACCCTTCTGTTTGCCAATACCATATCTATCTGGAAGATGATTCCAAGACTTCTAGGGAGCCTCAAAGGAGGCTAAATCCTATTCTAAAGGAAGTTGTCCGGGATGAAATCCTTAAATTGCTGGATGCAGGAATCATCTATCCCATCTCGGACAGCAAATGGGTCAGTCCTATTCATATTGTTCCCAAGAAAGCAGGATTCACAGTGGTGGAAAATGAGAAGCAGGAAATGGTCACCCAACGACTAAAAAAAGGTTGGAGAGTTTGTATTGATTACAGAAAACTCAACACCAACACTAGGAAAGACCATTTTCCGTTGCCCTTTATTGATCAGATGTTGGAAAGATTGGCTGGTCACTCCTTCTACTGCTTCTTAGATGGATACTTAGGGTACAATCAAATACCCATCGCCCCTGAGGACCAAGAGAAAACCACTTTCACCTGTCATTTCGGCACATTTGCCTATCGTCGTATGCCCTTTGGCCTCTGCAATGCACCTGCGACTTTTCAAAGGTGCATGACTAGCATTTTTAGTGACATGGTAGAGAGATTTCTTGAAGTCTTCATGGATGACTTCTCTGCTTTTGGATCATCTTTTGATGAGTGTCTGCATCACCTCAATCTGGTTTTAGAGCGGTGTCAGGACAAATGGCTTGTCCTAAATTGGGAGAAATGCCACTTCATGGTGAAGAAAGGCATAGTTTTGGGCCATGTGATATCCGATCAAGGGATCGAGGTTGATAAGGCAAAGATAGATGTTATCTCTACTCTACCAATCCCTAAGTCTGTTCGTGACATTCGATCTTTCCTCGGACATGCTGGTTTTTATCGGAGATTTATCAAGGATTTTTCTCAAATCACTCATCCCTTGTGTAGTCTATTGGCTAAAGATAGCCCTTTTGACTTCAACACCGAGTGTATGACTGCATTTGAGCACCTCAAATCTGACCTCACCTCTACTCCTATCATTCGTCCTCCCGATTGGACCCTTCCATTCGAAGTGATGTGCGATGCTTCCGATTATGCCTTAGGTGCAGTTCTAGGGCAGTGAGTCAACAAGCTACCACATGTCATATACTATGCCAGCAAGACTTTAAATTCAGCACAACTGAATTATTCCACCACTGAGAAAGAGCTCTTAGCTGTAGTATTTGCCTTGGATAAATTCATATCTTATTTACTTGACACAAAGGTCATAGTCTACTCAGATCATGTAGCATTGCGTTATCTTCTTTCCAAGAAGGATACCAAACCCAGGCTGATTCGTTGGATTCTTTTATTACAAGAATTTGATCTTGAAATTCGGGACAAGAAAGGAACTGAGAATGTCGTCGCTGACCATTTATCTCGACTGACTGTAGAGTCCATCTCTAAACCTCTACCCATCCTTGAGACCTTTCCTGACGAACAACTATTCGCGGTCTCGGATTCTCCGTGGTATGCTGACATTGTCAACTATCTCGTGACTGAAGCCATTCCTTCCCACTGGTCCAAACAAGATAAACATCAATTCTTGGCCAGGGTGAAGAACTACTCATGGGACGACCCTTATCTCTATAAGTATTGTCCAGACCAGCTCCTTCATTTGTGTGTCCCTGAGTCTGAGCAATTGAATATTCTCTCCTCCTATCATGATCAGCCCTGTGGTGGTCATTTCAGCACTAAAAAGATTGCAGAGAAAGTTCTACAATGTGGATTCTACTGGTCATCTCTCTTTCGAGATGCACATGTCTACTCCAAGGCCTGCCCAAATTGTCAACATCTAGGCAAAATTTCTCAGAGAAACATGATGCCCCTCACACTTATTCAGGTTGATGAGATTTTTGATATTTGGGGCATCGACTTCATGGGACCATTTCCGATCTCATATGGTTTCCAATATATTCTCCTTGCGGTCGATTATGTCTCTAAATGGATAGAGGCAATTCCCACAAAAACCAATGACCATAGAGTTGTGGTCAGATTTCTTCAAGAGAACATCTTCACTCGATTTGGAGCCCCCAAAGCTATCATCAGTGATGGGGGAAAACATTTATGCAATAGGGTCTTTAAGCATCTTCTAAAAAAGTATGGAGTCACCCACAAGGTTGCCCTTGCTTATCATCCTCAGACTAGTGGTCAGGTAGAAGTCTCCAACCGTCAGATAAAGCAAATCTTAGAGAAAATAGTCAATACTACTCGTAAAGACTGGTCCACTCATCTCACTGACTCTCTTTGGGCCTACCGTACAGCTTTCAAGACCCCTCTTAATATGTCTCCGTATTGATTGATTTTTGGGAAACCATGCCACCTCCCTATAGAGTAAGAGCATCGTGCCCTCTAGGCCATTAAAAAGCTAAATTTTGACTTAGACTCTGTAGGCGAGGAGAGGAAAATGCAACTCAATGAGTTGGATGAATTACGAAATGATGCTTATAGTTTGTCGAAGCAATACAAAGAACAAATGAAAAGGATTCACAACAAGAGCATTCTTAGAAAAGAGTTCAACCCAGGACAGAAATTTCTTCTGTATAATTCTAGACTCCATATCTTTCCTGGGAAATTAAAATCTAGATGGTCCGGTCCATTCATTGTTACTGAGGTCAGGCCCTATGGGGCTGTCATTGTCAAGGATCCAAAGGATAATTCCACTTTCCAAGTTAATGGTCAGCGTTTGAAACATTTCAATGAACTTGATGTTTCACCCATCCAAGCTGATGAGATTGATCGAATCGATCCTGTCTACGAAGACTGATGACTCACTCAGTCTCCATGTTTCCAACTTGTTTGGGGGTGCTTTTTTGTACCCCCTTTGTGTCTGGCTGAAGACGTTAAACTTAGTGCTGTCAGAAAGGCAATTCCGAGATTCATGAGTTGCATGATTATTTTGACACTATTTTTCAGGTTGTACGGATCTCATTACTTTTGCAGATACCTACCAGTGTACATTTTTGCCAAGCTGGTAATACCCTTCCTCAACTTTTGCATCTTATAGTCCACAGTCATATCTTTTTGTCTTGGTCATGAACACCAAGGACGGTGCTATCTTTTGTTTGGGGGTGGTATTTTCCGAAACTCATGTTTTCCCTTTTAAAAAAAGTTGTTTTCTTTTGCTAACTCTTTGGAGCTTTAGAGACTGTGGAAGCTTCCGACCTGTCCCGTAGGCTGCCTAGGAGGTAGAAATCTGGGTTTTGCGGGTAGGATATATAGACTTATTTTCTTTTTATTTTAAAAAAAAAAGTTTGTCTAGTACTTTCAAAAATGTTTTCAAGTAACTTTACAATGATGAGACCAAAACTAACTGTTAGTCTACTTATTGAAAGAGATGTCAGCTTTTGAAATACAAGTTAGCACTTAGTTCAGTACTACTTTGGATTGAGATGCTTAGAAAATTCAAATTCGGCACAAATTACACAAAATCAACATCAAAGTCATCCTAAGTTCAGATTCTCTAGAGATCCTAGAAGAATATTTGTGGAGACCTAACCCAGTGAGTTTTGAGCATTTCATCATTTCAAAGGGTTATACAAAGATTCTGAGTCACAAGTTGACTCACAATTTCTTCCAGCCCAGACATATTCCTTTGAGAGACCTCATTAATTCTTGATTTGATCATTAAACTCGGAACGACATCAAACATTGGGTCATTACAAAAGAACTTTCTCTGTACCCATTCAAGACATTAGACATGATAGTGCAACCCTAGAAAATGATATAGGCCATGTTTGTAACCTGTCAGAATTTTTAGCTTACCTAACTTTTACATCTATAGAAAACCCTTTTGAGCCTTTAATGAAAACCTTTTCTTGTCAACCCATTAACCGAAAACCCAATCCAGATAAGAAATATGACTCGCGACCCTATTTTTGAGAAGGATAAAAGAGTAAATGGTATGGGTACACCATAAAAGATAGAAATCAAGAAAGGAAAGAAAAACCAAGTGGGTTCGAACTGAAAAGAAAATATGGAAAGCTGAAAAACAATATTGAGCAATCTCAAAAAGATCAAAAAATGAAAGAAGGAAAAGAAAAAAGAACTGGTGTCACACCCTCAGGAAAAATTGTAAAGAATATTGAGATATCCTCTCAAAACTTTGAATCCTGTGTCCCCTTCTTTTCTTAAACCAATCCCAAGCCTCAATACAACCTATTAAAGTCCTACTTGATTCTAAGTTAGCATAATTATAAAATGTGGAGAATGGAGAAAGAGAAACTATAGAGTTTGATCTAACGTTTCAAGTGACATGATATTCCTATCATGAGATCTTATTTTCTAATGTCCTCCTTTCTAGACCATATATGTGAGATATTTACCTGTTTTCATCAACATATCTCCTCACATATAACTTAAGAGAAAAGAAATAAAACCATTTTCGAATGATTCATTTTTGAGTGGTATGCAAGTGAGAATTGAGGTCAAGATATACAATCTTAGAGGTGATTTGAAAATCTTTGCTGCCGGATAATGATGATGTTGAGCACACACACACACATGTTGAATCTGACTTTTCTTGTATTGAGTGTCCATCTGTATTCTTGCTGAAACTTACTGACTGAGTTCTAACTTGTAAATATTTT
Organism: Tetracentron sinense; assembly: GCA_015143295.1. Lineage (NCBI taxonomy): Eukaryota > Viridiplantae > Streptophyta > Magnoliopsida > Trochodendrales > Trochodendraceae > Tetracentron > Tetracentron sinense. The sequence goes on from CM026554.1 coordinate 11,771,613, forward strand.
GTTACATCCTTGAAATAATTTGACAAACAGAGTTTTCTCTGAGTAATGAGAAACAGTGTGTAGCATGTGCCAAACCCTTTCAAGCTCAATTTTTTCGCACTAATTGCCAAGGACTGGCAATATGCTGGTTGGGGGTTGTGATATTCACTTAAAAGTGTTTGTTTTTCACGATTATCCTTCGAGAATTATTGAACTCTCCTATGTAAAAATTTTATTTTTACAAACTTTTCTATGTAAGAGTTTTATCCATTGCATAGAACACATTTTTCTAGTTAAAATTGGGTATTTGCATAGTTTAAACACATTTATGAAAGTCTAGATACTGAGCCATTTCGATGAACTCTCATTACGTGTTTTAAATGTCTCAGTAACCCTAACTGGACGATTCTCAAGGACCGGAGGCCGTAGTTAAGTATCAAAGCCCAATACCGAAGACTAAAAAGCCAACAGGCTATACCAAGTAGATGTAGGCCAAGTGTGGGCTACGCCAAGAGATCACAATTACAGAATGAAGCCTAGGGAGCTGAAGAGTCAATTTCCAAGAAAGATGACTTGAGTAATAAACAAAGGAGAGAAGTTTGATTAGTTGGTGAAATCTATGGGAAACTGTGTTAGAGACCAGGGTTCAAAACCCTCCGCCATCATTTTCTTTTTTTATTTCTCAAAACCTTAATCTCTCTCTCCTAATCCTATCCGTCCAACCCAAATCATCCAAACCCTTGTTAGTTCAAAATCCTAATCCCATCTCTTTCTCCTAAACCTAGCCACCACCTTCTAGCCTAAATCCTAGCCACCCATTTCACTAAACCTAAATCCTAGCCACCCATTTCACTAACCCTAAAACCCTAATATCTAAGAGATTAGTGACCACACCTCACTTTCCCACTTTCCATTCTAGCCATTTTTCTTTAGTTTGAAACCTTGGTTAATTCAAAAACTTTCTAAAATTCTAAATCCTTATCCTTAGTTCCAAAACCATTCATCCCTCCCCCTCTATATAACTCACGGCCATGTGTGGCCAAATTCAATTCTCAAACTTTCTCTCATTCTTACCTCCATCTCTTTGTGGTGACCGTACCACACACCTCTCTTTTCTCTCTCTCTATCTCACATCTCACCTCTTCTTGAATTCTAACCTTACATCTCTCTCTCCTTCTCTTGGCTCATGGCTTCTCTATCTCATCAAGGCGGACACATCTCCGACAATCATCGTCATATTTGGCATATTTTTTTACGTTGTTCTTGCACTAATTTTAATTCAAGGTTTGTAGTGACTTTTGAGTTTATAAATAAAATTCTTTAATGTTGGTTAGTTTGTGCTTACATATCATGCTTTTTAATTTATGTTATTTATTTCATTAGTAGATCTTGATAATCTCTAAAAAAAAATGTTTTAAAAAAAAAATCAAGCCACCCTTCTCATCTCTCCACCATTCTAATCTTTTATTTATTTTATTATTTTTATTTATTTATTGCACTAACTAACTAACCCCGAGTGAGGATTCGACATCCGACACACCCTATGCATAATTCATATTTTGCAGGAATTTAAGAATTGGAAAAGAACAAAATTGTTGGAATAGGGTTATTCGTTTCAACGACTGAAAAACCATGTTTCAGTGGTGACCAAGGCCACCTTTTTAGAGATTGTCCCCGACGTCACTTGCCAGGTCAGTCTCAAGGAAGCAGGCCCCCGTTTAGACAGACATCTCAGCCTAACTCTTCCCAGGCTTCGAGGGCCTCACCGTCTACCCGGCCTCCTCGCTTAGCCACCCAGGGTCGAGTTTTCGCCCTATCCGAGAGAGACGCATGTGCATCCGACGATGTCGTGCAAGGTACGCAAGAGTTTTAGACCTTAAGTTGTGAATAAATTAATATTATGTGATGTATTGTGATTTATGCTAAGGGTTACCTATGTATGATGTGTATTCTTGTCTGAAACCTATTGATGTTAGTGTTTAATCGCACAGGCGCATTATTAGTGAACGAGTGCCTCGCCTGAGTGTTGATCGACACAGGATCCACTCACTCCTTTGTCTCACCTAATTTTGCAAAGGGATTTTTGATTGAGGCTACTCCGTTAGAGCTGGAGTTGACCATTGCAACTCCACTTGGCAAGTCAGTGGATACGGACAAAGTATTTAGAGATTGTGTGGTTCAAGTAGGGGAGAATGAACTGTTAACCGACCTTATCATTTTGGACTTCTAAGATTTAGGCTTTGACATCATTTTTGGTATGGATTGGCTAACGACTCACATGGCCATGTTGCATGTTTTGAGAAGGTGGTAAATTTCAAGCCGGAAGGAGTAAAGGCATTCCACTTTCGGGGATTGCAAGGAAGAAACATAGCTCGCTTTGCGGCCTTGAGTTTAGCGAACTCAGAAGCACAAAACTCCTCGGCCATTCTGGTTATGAGTGAGTTCTTAGATGTGTTTCTGAAAGAGCTTCCCGGATTGCCTCCGAATCAGGAGATTGAGTTTGCGATAGAGCTTGCTCCGGGTACTGCTCCGATTTCAAGAGCACCATATAGAATGGCCCCGATAGAATCGATGAGAATGTGCATCGATTACCGGCAGTTGAACAAGGTCACTATCAAGAATCGTTATCCCTTTCCACGGATAGACGACCTATTTGACCAATTAAAGGGAGCGAGATTCTTCTCCAAGATTGATCTTAGATCGGGGTATCATCAATTAAAGATCAAGTCAAAAGATGTTCCGAAGACGGCTTTCAGGACTCGATATGGGCATTACGAGTTCCTTGTCATGCCTTTTGGGCTAACGAATGCACTGGCGGCATTCATGGATTTGATGAACCGGGTGTTCCGAACGTACTTGGATCGATGCGTGATTGTATTCATTGATGACATCTTGGTGTATTCCCAAACATGAGAAGATCACGCATGAGAACTTCTCCTTGCTCTAGAGATGTTGAGAGAGCATAGGCTATACGCCAAGTTAAGCAAGTGCGAATTCTGGTTGGAGAAGGTGGCATTCCTAGGCCACGTGGTGTCGGCTGAGGGCATTTCTGTTGATCCAACAAAGATTGAGGCCGTGATTAGTTGGAAGAGGCCCAAGAGTGCCATAGAAATTCGGAGTTTCCTTGGACTAGCGGGCTACTACCGGAGATTTATAGAGGGATTCTCTAGTTTAGCTGCAATGCTCACTTATCTTACGAGGAAGAATGTCAAGTTCAGTTGGAGTGACAAATGTGAAGTGAGCTTCCAGGAGTTGAAGAGACGCCTTGCCACGGCTCCCGTCCTCACAGTGCCATCCGAGAGTGGCGGTTTCGTAGTGTACAGTGACACCTCCCATGTGGGGTTGGGATGTATGTTCATGCAGCATGACAAGGTCATTGCCTATGCCTCTAGGCAATTGAAAGAGCATGAAAAGAATTATCCCATTCATGATTTGGAGCTTGCCGCGGTTGTGTTTGCCTTGAAGATTTGGCGACATTATCTCTATGGGGAACAGTTTGAAGTATTTACAGACCATAAAAGCCTTAAGTATTTGTTTTCCCAGAAGGAGTTGAACTTAAGGCAGAGAAGATGGGTATAATTTTTGAAAGACTATGAGTGCTCCATTTAATACCACCCAAGTAAAGCCAATGTGATAGCCGATGCTCTTAGCCGAAAGCCTACTGAACTTTTGGCGTACATTATGCTAAAAGAGTGGAGATTGTTGGAGGAGGTTTCCAACCTTGATAGTTGGTTCAACCCACCTACTCGCGGGCCATTGATGGAAAATATCATGGTGAAGCCGTGCATCATAGATCGGATCCGAGAGTTGCAAGTAGCAGATGCCGAGTTGATCGCCTTCCGTGACAAGGCGGTTAACAAAGGAAGCAAGGATTTCGCCACGAATGGTGATGGGGCAATCACATTTAAGGGTAGACTTTGTATTCCCGCCTATGAAGAGCTAAAAAGGGAGATATTGGATGAGGCTCACCATTCTAAGTATACAATTCACCCCGGGGGTACCAAAATGTATAGAAACTTGAAGGGGCACTTTTGGTGATGAAACATGAAGCGAGAAATAGCGGAGTATGTGTCTAAGTGCTTGGTGTGCCAGCACTTTTTGAGGCTTTGTACGGAAGAAGTTGTAGATCCCCTTTGCATTGGGATGAAGTTGGAGAAAGAAAAATTTTGAGCCCCGAATTGATTGAACAAACTGTGGATAGAGTCAAGCTCATCCGGGAGAGGTTGAAGACCGCGCAAGATCGACAGAAAAGCTATGCCGACAACCGAATGAGAAATCTTGAATTCTGAGTTGGTGACTTGGTTTTTGTCAAGATTTCACCGACCAAGGGTGTTATGAGATTCGGGAAGAGGGGCAAGCTCAGTCCAAGATACGTGGGTCCATTTGAGATCATCACTAGAGTCGGTGAGATAGCTTACCGCGTTGCCTTGCCCGCTCATATGGCGGCGGTCCATAACGTGTTTCACATCTCTATGCTCCGGAAGTACATCCCAGACCCTTCCCATGTCATTGAGCTTGATCCGATGGAAATTTAGGAGGACCTCACACTTGTTGAGCAACCAGTGCAGATCTTGGACAGGCGAGATCAAGTCTTGCACAACAAGACCATCTCTTTGGTCCTTGTAAGGTGGAAACATCACTCAGTAGAAGAAGCTACATGGGAGCGTGACGCAGAAGTAAAAGAAAAACACCCTTAATTGTTCATTTAAGGCCTTGGCCTTCTTTTGTAAATTTTTGTTGTTTTGTGCATGTATGTCCGTCCAAATTTGAGGATGAAATTTTATAAGAGAGGGAGGATGTAGCACCCCGGAACTTTGTTTAACTAATGAATAGTGTAATCGGGGCCAATTGGCAATCCTCTGGTTAGAATTGACATTCGAGATGGCTTAGAGGGTTAATCACCCAAGGGCAGCGTGAGGGAAGGGGTTTAGGACCCTATAGGTTGTGAAAATAAGGTTGGAATCGCCCCTATGGATCTGCAGGGGGAAAGCAATAAAATCTGGGATGTGCGATCGATCGCAGGTTTGGTGCGATTGATCGCATACCGGCGAAATAGGTCCCAAGGTCTCTGGACCATATGCGATAGATGGCTTCCTATGTGCGATAGATCGCAGGGAGCTGCAATTGATCGCAAGTATGTGCGATCGATCGCCTGCAGGGGGAAATCAGACATAAGTGCTCGGGTTCATGTGCGATAGATTGCATCCATGAGCGATCGATCGCAAGGACCTGCGATCGATCGCAGACAAGTGTGCAATCGATCGCAAACGTGGTAACTAGTGCCAGATTTGGGGATTTTAAACCCTTATCTTGTTCAGGGATCTCATTTTGGGATTTCCTAAAGATAGAGGAGAGGAAGAAGGGAAAGAGGAGAAAGGAGATTGAAGGAGAAATCCAAGAGGGGATCTTGGGATTGAAGGGGGATCCATATAAAAATTTATGCGTAAACTGGATCCCCTAGATCTTAACAACATAAAAAGCATCAAAATTATCAAAGAATTTTAGTCAAATCACCTCGGTGAATGTTTTTCACTGGTGAACCTTAATCCACTCGAACCGTCAGAACTCTTTGTAGAGATTTCTCCAAAAAAATACTAGAAGCTCGATCCTTGTTCTTCGCTATCCCCACGAAGCTTTACAATCTCCTCTGGAACTATAGAACCAAGAGGAAGAAGATGGATCAATGGATTAGACCTTTTATCACCAATAATACTAAGGTTCAAAACCCTAGATTTGTAAAACCCAACTAGGACCACCAATATAGCTCACGAAAATCCCTACGGGTCTCCCCTAGGGCTCACGGTTTGGAGAGAGAGAGGAGAGGAGAGAAAAAATTCTGGATAGTTCCACTTAATGGTCTAGGGTGTTGGGGTATTTATAGACTAGGATCTTATTCTAATCCTACTCCAACTTGATCTTATTTAGTAGGATTTATTAATTAACAATAACTCTTATTATTAATTAAATAAACTCCTACGTAATCTATAACTACTTTAGTTATAGTAATCCTATTAATTAAAGAGTCCCTATTATAAGAGGATTCCTTAATTAAAAGGGATAAGTCAACATCCTACACCAAAGTAGGAAACCTAGTCAAACGAGGAATCCACAAGGGGGGCGTGAGCTTCTATGGGGCGTGGGATTTGGGGAGTTAAAACTCATTATTGTAATCCAATTACAATAACATCTTCATCCTAATTGCAATCCAACACTTGGACTTTAATTCCATAATAAAAGGAATTATATTTCAATAATTATTCAATTAAACATATCATAATCCAATTAGGATTCCTCAAGTGGGCGCCCCACCCTAGGGTTTAAACCCATGGGCTTTGGCCCATATTAAAGGTCCATTTTAATGGGTTTATGGATATGGGTCAAACTCATTTCTCCTTTAATTATGTTAATCAAATAATTACTAAAATAATCCCTTAGTTTAAATTAACAATTAATTTAAACAATAGATTAACTATTAATCTATTTAATTAAATGATTAACTTTTAATCACTTAAAATAATTGATTAAATTTTAATCAATTATCGAGCTTGTATTTCTTATGTGAGCACCTCCATAGATTGCTCTGGGACATTCTTACCCTGGCTTATCCAATGTTATCCCATTGACCCTAAACGGGAATTACATCGGAATTCCAAGTGACGTGAGATATCCATGTTGCAATTGAATCCCAATGTACGAACATTAACCATTACGGATCCTGCCACATTAACTTTTAAATTCGAATTATCCTTCCAAATACATTATCCCTAATGGGCCTTCGAGATTGACATACTATCTAACCCATAGCCCATTGCAAATCATCCGGGTTTCCAAGACTTATGATTAAGCCATGAGAAATAATTTCTCATGAAAAACATTTTGAAAAAAAATCATTTTATAAGTATAATACCTTTTAATAAAATTATATTTCAAAACTTATTTTGTTTTCAAAATCACCTTCGTAGGATTTGAACTTAATCAACTGTCTTACCCAGAACATGGATAATCTCTCAAATTAATGAGCATGAATTTCTTGTTTGAAATTCATCATGACTCGAATAACTTTCTGACTATCCAACTATCATTGTATTGTATTCCCTAAGTTAGAAAATACGTTGGTGGAATTAAAACAGTCAGATCACTGCCTAGTCATAGATGAACTCATCAGATCTAAGGATCATCGAAACCATTCAATGTGAATGAGAGACCAACTATATGATATTATGTTTATGCAATAGGTCTCTCTTTGAATGCAATCAATCAGTGTACATTTAAGCACCCATATGCTGATGTGTAGTCTCCACTACAATAGTTCGAGATAGAACTACATCTCAACTATTGAGAACATCTTAGCATTCTGGCAGTCATATAAGTGAAGTGCCCAGCTTCACCCACAGCTGTGTAGATATAAGTTATATCTACCTATGTTATTCTAATCACATAACTTTTTTACAATATATCCTATGGACCTTTATCAATATCTCATATCGTATAGATCATCTCATGATCATGGTCAATTACCCATAATGAATACACAATAGATTAAGAAGAAGTATTTATTAATCAAATTAATAAGGTTCTAACAATCTAAATGACTTTTCTGGGCATCATGTCCACCATTCTCCCACTTGCCCTAAAAGTCACTGTGCCATAGATTTCAATCCCATACTGTCTAAGTGTGTTACAAAAACTTTATCTGATAAAGCCTTAGTCATTGGGTCTGCAACATTAAGTTGAGACCTAATCTTTGTAACCACTACATCTTGCCTGTCAATGATCTCACGAATGAGATGATACTTCCGCTCCATATGTTTCATCCATTTATGGTTCCTAGGTTCTTTGCTATGGGCTACTGCACTGTTACTATCACAGAAGAGAGTGATAGGTCTGAGTGCTGAAGGAACATTTCCTAGCTCTTGCAAAAACCTTCTGAACTAGACTGCTTCTTTTGCTGCTTCTGAAGCTGCAATATATTCCGCTTCTGCGGTTGAGTCAGCAATACTCTTCTGCTTTATGCTGGGCCAACTGACAGCAGCACCACCCAGTGTAAACACATACCCAGATGTGGAAGCTATATTGTCCGGATCAGATTGGAAATCAGAATCAGTTTAACCCAGTCGAACTAAATCTTCTGATTGAAAGGTAAGCACATAATCGCTAGTCCTTTTTAGGTACTTCATAATGTGCTTCACTGCAGTCCAATGATTAACACCTGGATTGCTTTAGAACCGATTAACAACTCCCACTACATGATAAATATCCGGTCTAGTATATAACATGGCATACATGAGGCTCCCAACTGCCGAAGCATAAGGGCACCTCTTCATCTGCTCGATCTCATCAGCTGATGTAGGGGCCATCTTTTTAGACAAAGTAACACCATGTCTAAACGGAATGAGTGTTGTCTTACAATCACTAATACTGTACCTAGAAAATATCTTATCTATGTAGGAAGTTTGGTTCAATCCCAACATTCGGTATTTTCTATCTCTCAGAATCTTTATTCCGAGAATATATGATGCCTCTCCCAAGTCTTTCAATGAGAAATGCTGAGAAAGCCATATCTTGACTGATGACAACATCCCTACATCATTTCCAATTAGTAGGATTTCATCTACATAAAGAATTAGGTATATTATCGCTCTCCCATTGTCCTTCTTGTATATACAAGATTCTTCCAAATTCTTATGGAATCCAAATTATTTGATCGAAAGATCAAATCTTTGGTTCTAGCTTCTTGAAGCTTGTTTCAAACCATATATCAACTTGTTGAGCTTGCATACCATGTTCTCCTGGTTAGGAGCAATGAAGCCCTCTGGTTGCTTCATATAGATGTCTTCATCTAACATTCCATTAAGGAAAGCAGTTTTGACATCCATTTGTCATATCTCATAGTCATGGTGTACAGCTATAGCTAATAATATCCTGATGGATTTAAGCATAGCTACAGGTGAAAAGGTATCCTCATAATCAACTCCTTGAATTTGAGTATAACCTTTTGCAACAAGTCTAGCTCTACAGGTCTCCACGTTACCATCGGCACCCTTCTTCCTCTTGTAAATCCATTTGCATCCAATTGGCCAAATACCATCTGGTGGATTTACTAAAGTCCAAAAACCGTTGTCATACATGGAATCTATTTCAGCATTCATGGCTTTATTCCATTGAGATGCATCTACATCCAATGTAGCTTCCTGAGACCTTTCAGCATTCATGGCTTTATCAGGGGTAACTAGATAAACTTCATTATTGTAATACTGAAGTCTATCCGGTGGTCTAAAAACTCTTTCAGACCTTCTCAGTGGAACAAAATTATGAGAAATTAAAGTGAAATGATTAGGTTCAGTTTGGATACTGGCTGTGTCATCTTTCATCTCATGAAATTCAACTTTCTTAAGGAGATCCATTTCTTCCTCCAAGAAAGTGGCATAAAGCCTAACAACTATTATTTGGTTTGCCTTCGAGTAGAAATAGAAACCCTTAGTTTCTTTTGGATATCCTACAAAATTCCATTTCTCTATCCTAAATTCCAATTTAGTGGGTTCGAGTTTGCGAACATGCGCAGGACAACCCCATACCCTTAGATGCTGTAAACTAGGTTTTCGCCCAGTCCATTATTCATAGGGTGTAAACGGAAAGACTTAGATGGAACCCGGTTTAGAATATAAATGACAGTTTGTATTGCATATCCCCAAAGGTATGAAAGGAACATCAGCATGGCTCATCATAGAGCGAACCATATCTAATAAGGTCCGGTTTCTTCTTTCTGAAACTCCATTTTGTTGACGAGAGGCAGGGCTTGTCCATTGCGAGATAATTCCATTATCCCTTAAGTAATCCATAAACTCGTTGGTGAGGTATTCACCACCTCGATCTGATCAAAGTGTCTTTATGGTTTTGTCAGTTTGATTCTCAACTTCTAATCTAAATTTCTTGAACTTTTCAAAGGTGTCAGATTTGTGTTACATCAAATAGGCATATCCATATCTGGAATAGTCATCGGTAAATGTGGTAAAATACCGGTATTGATCTCGTGCAACAATGTTAAATAAACCACATACATCACTATGTATTAGTCTTAACTTTTCTTCGGCTCTTCCCACCTTTTTAGGATAAGGCTTCTTGGTCATCTTCCCTTCGAGACAAGACTCGCATGTAGGGAGTGGTTCTACCTTGAGGAAGCCAATGGGACCATCTTTTACTAACCTCTTGATCCTATCAAGATTAATGTGACCAAGTCTCTTGTGCCAAAGATAAGTAGACTCAGTGCAATGTCTCTTCATTCCAAACATTCTAGATGATGAGACATTGTCACTTTGCAAACATTCATTATTTACCAATGGAAATATCAAATAAAAACCATTAATTAGATTACCAGTTATCAAGACCATTCCATCTTTCTTAATTTCAACAATTGAATTAAAATTGATAGAGAATCCATAAAATAAGAGTCTAGATACTGAAAATCAAATTTCGATGTGCTGAAGGCACATAAAAGCAGTCTTCTAAAATTAATGTCTTTCCATTAGGTAAATAAGGAGTAAACAAGCCGATTGACTTCACTGCAATATTTGCACCGGAGCCAACTTTAAGCTTCTGCTCCTATTTGGTCGGCTTTCTGGTTTCCTTGAACCCCTACAAAGATTTGCAAACGTGAACAGTGGATCCAGAATCCACGCACCATGAGTTAGGAGGACCGTCCAGAAAGTTAGACTCAACAGTAATATGTACTTCAAAGTATCTCATACCTTGAGTACTTCCGCTACCCTTCTTAAGAGTTACGAGGTAAGTCCTGCAATTCCTCTTCCAGTGGCCTATTTTACAATAGTGGAAACACTTTCCATTGCCTTTGTTTTCCTTGCCAGCTGTCCTAGAAGAACCTTTGGCAACTCTTGCCTTACCCTTATTTTCTTTAAACTTTCCTTTGCCTTTCTTCCATTTTCTAAACTTTTTAGATTTCTTGGAGGTATCAGGTTTATCGACGATTAAAGTTTCACCTTTAGTTGACTTTTTGATCAAATCTTCTGCAGCCACAAGTGAGTTCATAAGCTCACTTAGTGACATTTCACTCTTGTTCATGTTATAATTTAACACGAACGAATTGAAGGATGGAGGGAGTGATTGCAGAACAATGTCAACTTGAGTGATGGCATCCATCTCTTCACCAAGAATTTTCAGTTCATTCAATAATCCCATCATCTTTATGATTTGTTCCTTGACTAGAGTTCCCTCAGCCATCTTGGTGTTAACAAGGGATTTCAACTTTACTTGTCGAGCTGACCTATTTTGCTCACCAAACATCTCATGAAGGTTTTGCAAAATGTCAGAAGCCTTATCCATGTGTTCATACTGGCTTTGCAAAATGTTAGACATCGAAGCCAGTATGTAACATTTGGTCATCTGATTGGACCTCTCTCATTGCTCTAACTCAGCCTTTTGGGCTGGTGAAGCATCTGGAGGAATTTCGGGTTTAGGTGTCTTGAGACATAGGTCAAGGTTATCCACGGCAAACACAATTCTAATCTTTCTTTTCCAGTCTACATAGTTAGTTCCTACTAACTTTTCATCTCGAAGAATTTCAGTTAATGGGTGTAGGCCTGTCATGATCTAATCAAATGACAAATAAGATAGTATTAAGGATCTATTGTATTCATTAATACCAATTAGATTATGGGTCTGTTTCTATTGGTATTGTCAATTTGGGAAGAATTAATTGGCATAAAAAACCTAGACACTGGCTCAATGTGATCCTGCCTTTGGGCACATCATCACATCGCCTTGAATAGGCATATAGAAACTATCTTCTCCAATTTCACAGATCTCATCTTGTGAATTTTGGTGTATTCGATCTATTGTCTGATCTATAAGGGATGTTATACTCACGCTTTGGCGTTATTGTATAATATCTCTTATTCATGTGCCCACCTACCATGAACCTAATAAACCCCTAATGAAAGCAACGCTTTGGTGTTATTGGTCCCACTATTTGCTTATTCAGTTTTCACCATTTTCACTCATAGGTGAAAGGAATTGGGCCTGGCTTTGGCCTGTGAGCTTACTCACACTCCCCACTATAGGATCACATAGTGTATGGTAGAAGATCATAATACTTAGGGACTTGTCCCCAGTCTTATATACACATGATATATCAAGAGCAATTATTTCAACAGAATAATTAAACATATAAACAAATATCATCTCATGATAAATAAATAGCAGTTATCATCTTATGATGATAAAACATTAGTATACAAGATTAATCGTTATGGGTCAATAAATTAAAATGCATGGATGCAAGGGAATGTGATAAGAACAAAGGTAGCTCACAAACTCCTTCGCGATCCCTTCCTTTATCATCTTATCTAGATCACATCGCAACATCCTTCTTCGCAGCATGTCCATCAATGCATTAAATAGAATTTAAATGGCATTAGGGAAACCAGTAATCTATTCGCCCTTTTCAGGGAAACCGAATGAATCTGCCCTTTATAAATTGCCAAAACCTACTACATATTAACCTCTAGTATGAATGCATGAATGATGAACAATTTATCATATATTATGACCCATAACTATAATCTCATATAAAAAAGATGCTACATGGTGATGAAATACTTTTTCTTATTTTTTAAAGGATTTAAAATTTGATAACAATTATCAAATCGCCCGATAAAAATCTATATCTTATATAGATGAAATCCCAAAAAAAATAAATCAATTTTATTTTCCATAAAAAAATTTTCATAATCAAATAATGCAATTTAGGAAGAAATTTGAAAGCCTCTTGGAAAATTAATTTAGAAAACTCCTTTTCTTGCTTTAGATTTTCGAATCAAGTTTAGACCCTCAAAAAGATTGATTCTGGAAAAACTTTCTTCACGAAAGTTGTAGATCTTTTCGATGGCTTCGAAACGATATACTGATGGACCTAAATCGGACTAACGGTCATAAAGTTATGGCCAAAATACCAAAACTATATCGATTCTTCTAATCAAATACAAATCCGAAAAATCCATGAATCAATTTAAATCGAAATAAGCTTTAATCTCCAAGATCGCTTAAGCAAGGTGTCAAACACCATGAGATTTATTAATTAATGATCAAATCATGTAAAAGGAATTTCAAAATAAACTCTTTGTTTTGAATTTAATTATATCACATATAATACTAGTTTTTAAAATTTATTTAATTATTAAATCTCATTCAATAATATAATAAATATTTATTTATTCATCTAATGAACAAATAAAATAATAAAAACTACGAGCAATATTAAATAGATCTAAATTAATTCATCTCATGAATTAAATCCTCCATTTAATTACCTTATCAAAATAGACAAAAAATACTCCTAACCATGGGCTCTGATACCAATTGAACGGGGATCCGGATAAAAATTTATGCGGAAAATGGATCCCCTAGATCTTAACACCATAAAAAGCATCAAAATTATCTAAGAATTTTAGTCATATCACTTCGTGAATGTTTTTCACTGGTGAAGCTTAATCCACTCGAACCGTCAGAACTCTTTGTAGAGATTTCTCCGAAAAAATACTAGAAGCTCGATCCTTGTTCTTTGTTATCCCCACGAAGCTTTAGAATCTCCTTTGGAATTATAGAAGTAAGAGGAAAAAGATGGATCAATGGTGTAGACCTTCTATCACCAATAATACTAAGGTTCAAAATCCTAGATTTGCAAAACCCAACTAGGACCACCAATATAGGTCACGAAAATCCCTAGGGGTCTCCCCTAGGGCTCACGGTTTGGAGAGAGAGAGGAGAGGAGAAAAAAATTTCTGGAGAATTCTACTTAAAGGTCTAGGGTGTTGGGGTATTTATAGACTAGGATCTTATCCTAATCCTACTCCAACTTGATCTTATCTAGTAGGATTTATTAATTAACAATAACTCTTATTATTAATTAAATAAACTCCTACTTAATCTATAACTACTTTAGTTATAGTAATCCTATTAATTAAAGAGTCCCTATTATAAGAGGATTCTTTAATTAAAAGGGATTAGTCAACATCCTACACCAAAGTAGGAAACCTAGTCAAACGAGGAATCCACAAGGGGGCGTGAGCATCTATGGGGCGTGGGATTTAGGGAGTTAAAACTCCTTATTGTAATCCAATTACAATAACATCTTCATCCTAATTGCAATCCAACACTTGGACTTTAATTCCATAATAAAAGGAATTAAATTTCAATAATTATTCAATTAAACAAATCATAATCCAATTAGGATTCCTCAAGTGGGCGCCCCACCCTAGGGTTTAAACCTATGGGCTTTGGCCCATATTAAAGGTCCATTTTAATGGGTTTATGGTTATCGGTCAAACCCATTTCTCCTTTAATTATGTTAATCAAAAAATTTCCTAAAATAATCTCTTAGTTTAAATTAACAATTAATTTAAACAATAGATTAACTATTAATCTATTTAATTAAATGATTAACTTTTAATCACTTAAAATAATTGATTAACTTTTAATCAATTATTGAGCTTGTATTTCTTATGTGAGCACCTCCACAGATTGCTCTGGGACATTCTTACCCTAGCTTATCCACTGTTATCCCATTGACCCTAAACGGGAATTACATCGGAATTGCAAGTGACGTGAGATATCCATGTTGCAATTGAATCTCAGTGTACGAACATTAACCATTACGGATCCCGCCACATGAACTTTTAAATTCGATTTATCCTTCCAAATACATTATCCCTAATGGGCCTTCGAGATTGACATACTATCTAACCCATAGCCCATTGCAAATCATCCGGGTTTCCAAGACTTATGATTAAGCCATGAGAAACAATTTCTCATGGAAAACATTTTGAAAAAAATCCTTTTATAAGTATAATACCTTTAAATAAAAGTATATTTCAAAACTTAATTATTTTTCAAAATCACATGCGCAGGATTTGAACTTAATCAACTGTCATACCCAGAACTTGAATAATCTTTCAAATTAATGAGCATGGATTTCTTGTTTGAAATTCATCATGACTCGAACAACTTTCTGACTATCCAACTATCACTGTATTGTATTCCCTAAGTTAGAAAATACGTTGGTGGAATCAAAACAGTCAGATCACTGCCCAGTTATAGATGAACTCATCAGATCTAAGGATCATCGAAACCGTTCAATGTGAATGAGAGACCAACTATCTGATAGTATGTTTATGCAAGAGGCCCCTCTTTGAATGCAATCAATCAGTGTACATTTAAGCACCCATATGCTGATGTGTAGTCTCCACTATAATAGTTTGGGATAGAACTACATCTTAACTATTGAAAACATCTTAGCATTCTAGCAGCCATATAAGTGAAGTGCCCAGCTTCACCCACAGCTGAGACTATATAAGGTATAAGGAACTGGAAAGTTATATCTACCTATGTTAATCTAATCACATAACTTTCCTATAATATATCCTATGGACCTTTATCAATATCTCATTTCGTATAGATCATCTCATGATCATGGTAAATTACCCATAATGAATACACAATAGATTAAGAAGAAGCATTTATTAATCAAATTAATAAGGTTCTAACAATCTAAATAACTTTTCTGGGCATCATGTCCGACAGGGATTGAGATCAAGGGTGCAAGCTTGAAGGATTCCAAGCCAAAACCATCCTTAATCAAGGGTTTCTTCAAAGATCAAGCTTGATCTTCAAGGTTAGTACACTCTACTAACTTCTCTAACAATAATCTAGTTCTTCTTTTGAAAAATCATGATATGGATCTTGTATCTTCCTTCCCTTAAAACATACTATATTTCCTAAACCTAAACAAGATAAACGTGAGTATGGGGATGTATGAATGAATGGTGGATGAAATGTGGATGAGGCGATTGGATGCCCTGTTGGTTGATAAATGTGTGTTGGAAAAATGGTGGATGGGCATTTCAAACATAATGAATACATTTTGTGTGGTGTGATGAAATATATGCATTAAGAAATCAAAACGAAATGACTATGAATGGGGTTGCACACCAAGTGTTTGATAAAATGCTTAAATGACGAATTGAATAAATGAACTTAAATTATGAAAGCATGTATTGAGTTATTATGTTTAAATGCCTACCTTGATCAAATGCCCTATATGTTATCTACATTCCCTTATGCTTATATTCGAAATGGAAATGCTATATATAAAGTCCATGTTTTTTGTGTTGGCATATTCCAATGTCAAAACAAGTGAGTCTAGGTGTCTAGGTGTGTGTCTTGTGTCATTACCTTCAAGCATCCACGCCAAAGTGAAGTTGAAGACCAAAGAAGACCGGTTGATCCACTCAGTTGATCATTTCCTTCATAGGATGATAAATGACCTAGATACCTTGTGACCATAGGTGGGATTTGACCTAGAATAATCCTAACATATTGCCTTAGGTGTTAAGTGTCCTAGACTAACCATACGGACCCTAGGTGATGAGATAAACAGTGCAAAACTTGTTTAAAATTTCTGAACATTTCTGAAAATTTTCAAAAAACCAAGGTTCCTTGTTTTGGGCATATCTCCCAAACCGTAGTCAGATTTTACTCCATAATATGTCAAATCGACCGCGTCGAAAAGAACTAAAACTTTCATGAAGGGACCGAGAGCTGAAAATGAATTTTTAAAGAAAAATTTAGCCTCAGAGTCGACCCTGGGCGTTTAGGGTCGACCCTGAAATGCTCAAAATTAGTATGGGAAAATTTTCCAGCAAGTTCAAATTTTGAGGGTCGACCCTGGAGGATTGTTTGGTTGAACCAAGTGTACATTTTGGTCGACCAAACCATCCTTGTGGGTCGACCCTGATATGGAGTTTTGCTATAATCCCTTCTAAATTGATTTTTTGACTTTTTGGGTTTTTAAACTACTTTAGCAACTTCTAAAACCTTGTTTTTTATCCTCTATTTATTGTGAACCCTTCCACTTCGTGGAGTACAACTTAGGGAGTGTGTTGAGAGTATTTTTAAGTATCTCCAGAGGTTATGAAACCTATGGAATATATTTTTCTCAACCCTTTTTGTTAGTGCATTAAACCTAGAGTTTGCAAGCCCAAAGTTCCAGTTTTGCTTGTTTGGACTTATCCTTTGAAGGAGTCCATCTAGGTATTTATTTATATCAAACCATCAACCCGTTTTGGATAGAACACCTTGACCGGAGTGTTCCGGAGCCTTTGCGAAGGAGATTGATCCGAGAAGGATCGTGGTAGAGTGATTTGGTCAGTGGAATCCGAAGCCGTCATTGACGGAGAACGATCGAAAGATCATGGACTGTTTTCGAGACACAAAGAGAAGTATGAGCAGCTGCGGTTGATCCTGGGACTTGTGAGTACGTGATGACTTTTCGAGGCATGGAGGACTAAGAACTGAAGGATTGTGGTGTCGAGTCCGAATGAGTCAAGTTCGAGTCTTGTAAGTTTTTGTTTACTTTGTCGTAGTGGATTCTCATGGCTGGACTAGGTCCCGTGGTTTTTCCCGGAAGGGTTTCCACGTAAAAATCTTTGTGTTGTGGCTTGATTGTTTTCCTTATTCCGCATTTTAACATTATCACCTCTTTAATTAATAAACTTAATTGTTAAACATGAAAAGGGTAGATAGACTTATAGGAAAACCGAACCATCCCCTTATCTTGTGAGATTCTCAACTCAAACATAGATTTGGGATTCATCGAATTAGATTTGTCAATTGATATCAGAGTGGGTTCACTAACTTTTTAGTGTGATCTTGTCTCATATTTTTCAGTGAATATGAATCTCTAAAGAGAGGGAGGATCCATCTCTTGTCCCCCATTATTTGATAGGAATAATTATGCCTATTGGAAAGCTCGAATGAGAGCGTTTCTAAAATCATTGGATGAGAGAGTATGGTTCTCCATTGAACAAGGCTGGACCCATCCAGTAAAGACCATAAATGACCAGACCATCCCTAAACCTTCTTCTCAATGGACCAATGCAGAACTTGAGAGTTGTAGATGGAACAATAAGGGTCTAAATGCAATCTTCGCTACTGTCACACTCGAAGAATTTCGACATATTTCTACATGTGACACTTCGAAGGAGGTATGGGATATTCTCTAAATCACTCATGAAAGGACTACAACTGTCAAGATCTCCAAACTTCAATTGCTGACCTCTAAGTTTGAAAAGTTGATGATGAATGAGAATGAAACTTTTGATAGTTTTTATGCTAATCTGAGTGACATTGTCAATTCTAGTTTCAATCCAGGGGAAAGAATTCCAGAGTCCAAAATTGTCAATTCTAGTTTCAATCCAGGGGAAAGAATTCCAGAGTCCAAAATTTTTAGGAAAATTTTGAGATCTCTACCTAAGAGATTTCGATCGAAGGTTACCGCCATCGAGGAGAGCAAAAATGTTGATGCTCTCAAACTTTAAGAGTTGGTTGGTTCACTCCAAACCTATGAGTTAAATCTGAACCCATCTAAGAAACCAAAATCTATTGCCTTGAAATCTGTCAAGGATCCATAGATGGTTCAGATAGTGACTTTAAGGATGAAGAAGAAGAGTTGGCTTTATTTGCAAAGAAATTTAGAAAATTTTTGAAACTTGATAAGAGATTTAATTCGAAAGGACAAAAATCCATTGAAAATCCCAAGTCCAAGCACTTTGTAAACAAGAAACATTTTTAAAGTATGGACAAGAAATCCCAAGGTGTTTTAGCTTGTAACATTGAGTCACCCTGTGAGCATCATAGTCTTCATAATGAGTATTGAAAACATGGAGAGAGATCATGGAATTTTATTCATGGAGTTATCATGGCATATATATGGGCTACTTAGCCTATTTTGTAAAAATCAAAATTCTAAGCTTACTTTATGATAAAACCATCCTTTTAATACTTATGCTTAATACAAAATTCATCATAAAAGCATGGTGGTAATATACATCATTTGTGAGCAAAAGCAAGGGAGAATCATTAAGTATAGTGAAGTTCCCTATTCCCTTTCATTCCTTCAATAACATAAACATGAGTCATAACAAAACTCATTTATGAGAGTGTCTTCACACTCTCTTCATCGAAACTCATCCCGTTTGTATTCCTTTTCATTAGTTACTTATAACAAGTAATAGAGGAATTACAAAAATTGACCAGAAGAACTCAACTTGCATAGCAATCATTCATGAAACCATAGTTCATATTAATGAATCATAACATAGCTAGTTAGTAGATTGTTCTACCTTTCCTAGATCAATCCCTTGATCTAATTCGCTTGAGAATGCACCGAGGAAGACACCGTGAAAGAGAAATGATCTTCTCTTTGGTTCACAACTCAAGCCAACACCCAAGCTAAGAACAATCCAAGAAGGACCCAACCTTCTCTTCTTCTTCCTCTTTCAAAACCCCTTTCAAATTCTCTCTAGGGTTTTGGAACCCTGACCCATGAATTCTTGGGTTTATATAAGGGTTTGGGGGTTGAAAAGACCCCAAACCACTCTTAAAATATCACTGGGAGTCGGCCACAGCACAAATGAATAGTTGACCGGTCGACCGGTTAGAAGTTTGGTCGACCGGATTGATCACCCTGTTTCCCGTTTTTCCCGCCTTTGTATTTTGACCATAACTTTTGAGTCGCTTATCGTATTTTGACGATTCAACTTGCGTTGGACTCATCTTTCAAAGGAAAACAACTTTTATGTTTTATAAAAATCCTAATTATGGTTTCTTAATGGTCTAAATGGGCCCACAAGTGGACAGGTCCAAAATGACTGCTGATTCGGCAGCAGACCACCTTTTAGAAACCTCACAATTGACATAACTTATACTTAAAGTCTGAAAAATGTAAAGCCTGAACCTCGAAGAGGGCTTCAATAACTTTCCAAAAATTCCAGAATCACTCAATTCCGATATACAATGACAAAACTAGAGCTCCCACAAGTTGAGGAAATGTAAAGACATTCCTCTTTCTCGACACTTAGAGTATGTTATACTCTTGTTTCTTCATCCCAACCATTCAACAACAACACTTAACCTAATTTAAACTATTCTTATCATATCTCATAAACCAAGTTGCATAAATGACCCTTGGCCTTTACAAGACTTGTACCCATGACACTATTCACAACATTGTGAAATGGGTTCCCGGGTTCTACATTCACACTTAGGGTATTTTATACCCTAGATACTTGAGTATAATTATACACTTGTTTTGAGACTCAACATACACATATAAAGTCCTCACTTCACTTTCCCTAATATCAAGAATACATGGTAGGCCTTAGGCCTTTACATGCACTGTATACTAACACTATTCACTGCATTATTCATATGAACAGTACACAGGAAATCCGGGGCTCTACACTTTGCGAATGAGATCGATCCGAGAAGGATCGTGGATGTGATTTTCGGTCGGTGGAATCTGAAGCTGTCATTGACGAAGATCGATCATGGAGATCGTGGCTGTCAAGACACAAGAGAAGAACAGGCTACTACGGTAGATTGTGAGTCTTGCGAGATCCTGATTACTTATTGAGGCGTGGAGGACAAGCCATGGATCGAGGAAGTCAAGTCCTGTTTGGGTGAGGTTCAAGTCTGTAATTTTGTCTTAGTGGATTCTCATTACTGGACTAGGTCCCGCAGTTTTCTAGGAAGGGTTTCCACGTAAAAATTGCTTGTGTTGTGGTTTTCTTGTTTCCCTTATTCTGTGCTTTAAGTTCATCATCCCTTAGTTAATATTTTAATTGTTAAATCTTAAGAAGGGTAGATAGAATTTGTAGGGAGACCTAACCACCCCTTCAATTTGTGAGTTCTCAACTCAAACATTAGATTTGAGGTTCACTGGATTTTTTCAACTCTTAAGGAGATTTCGAAGACTGATAGCTAGCTATCTTCATATTCGCAACCTTCTACCACCTCAAACTATCTTGGACAACTTGCAGTTTTGGGGTGCTAAAAAAATAGCATTTTCACTCAACTGAAGCATCAGATTTTCTTTCGCATTCATGGTTGGAAAGACAGTCTCCTTACTCAAGCTAGTAGAGGTATGTTAATTTGCTCCATAGGTCAAGTTATACCATTCATAGTTACCAAGTATGGGTACGAGTAAAAAACAGCAATGATTTGTTCGGGAAGTATGAGTATTATACGGCAAAACCAAGGCAAAAGTACGACAAAATTAAAAAATAATTATAAATAAATAAAATTCATGATATTAACTAATAACAATCATTTGATGTGGAATATGTGTTTAACAAGGTAAAAGAACGGTAAAAAGATGCGTATTATAAGCATTTAATACGTAATTTGCGTATTAAATGGCGATATGGGTACAACACGACAAAAATACAGAGTTTTAAATGACGACCCCCCCTAAAAGTATTATACAAGTACTATACGGGTATAATACGGGTGTTTGGTAACTATGATACCATTATATACCATAAGTTGTTTCAAGCTACCAAGCATTGGCTAAGCGAGGTAAATTTAGCAACGACCAAATTTTGGTGGAGCAACCACCAAGGCTGAAAGATCCATTGGCTAAATTGGGATACTCTCTACACCCCACAAGACAGGGACATCATAAGTGTGAGGGACCTTCAAGCCTTTAACTTGGGCCTTTTGGCCAAAAAAGGATGGATGCTACTATAACATCCATCAACCTTATAGGCAATGTTGATGAAAGCAATTTATTTTCACCGATCTTCCTTCTTCAATGCCAAATTGGGATCTCGCTCTTTGGCCATGAAGAAGTATATTGGCAGGGCGCGACATTCTCAAGAAGGGATTACGGTGGCAAATTGGGACGGGCAGCTCCGTCCTAACAAGTGATGACCCGTGGATTCCAATATTACCCCACCTCAACTTCATCCTAAATTTTCTCACACATCTCTGTAGAGCCCCAGAAATTTGGTTCAGTGTTCATGTGAACAGTGCCCTTATATGGTGTGTGAAAAGGCCTAAGGCCTTACATAGTGTTCTTGGTATTATGGTGAGTCAAGTGAGCATTTTGGGTGCATGTGTTAAGTCTCAAAGAGAGAGTATAAATATACTCTAAGTGGGGAAAAGCAAGGGTATAAAATACCCTCGGTGTTTAATGGGTTGTAGGTAAGTAGTGTTGTGAATAGTGCTAGTGCACGAGGCATTAAGAGGTTGGGGCCTCTCATGCATGTGAGTGTGAATTCAATTGTGACGCCCCGAACCCGCGCCTAGGGAAACAAGTTCCGAGACGCATGCTCGTTCGTCATAACCACGCATGCGTAAGAGTTTACCCGTGAAAATGCGGGAACTTTTCAACTTTTCTTATGAGCTTACATAAGCAATAACAACCGGTCATCACAATAACCCATCATAAGCAAATACGTTACCTCACTGGCTAGAATAGCCTTTACTTTTGGCGCCACAACTGTGCCGGAACACTCTCCAGACTCTATCAAGCTACCCGCTTCAGAATCTGAAAACATCAAATGAGAGGAGTGAGCCATAAAGCCCAGCAAAATCCACAATCCATCTAGGCTATTTTCCACCTAGTAATACACATCAGAATGATATAATAATATCGCTCAATTTCCATATTACAATAGTAAATAATATCATAAATCGTGACCCGAGGTCACCCAGAGTTATTTCACTTTAGCCGAGGTTCTCAACCTCCAAATATTTTCCTTTGTCAAATTCATCCAATATCAACTATATTCCCAACACAAGGTTACTGATTCCAGATAACCGCTCACTCTCTATTCTTGAGTCCACAGATTCGATCGACCAGGCTTTCGTCCGCATACAACTTCTATCCCTGAGTTCACAGACTTAGCTATCAATCAATCGGGCTCATGCCCATTCAAATCATACCTTAAGTCTTTAGACTCAATACAAGATCATACAACTATCTGACTCGGCCACAGTGAGAACCTTGTCCTCACGACATCTCTTTCGAATGGTACACCCATCGCCTTCCCTGACCTAGTCAAAGAGGATCTATGAATATCAAATTCACCCACTCCCGACTATCAGTCACGGAGGACTAACATAACTCACCACTCCAGACCTAGCCAAAGAGGATATATGGATATCAAATCCACCCACTCCTGACTATCAGTCACAGAGGATTTCATAACACCACCACTCCAGACCTAGCCAAAGAGGATCTATGGATAACACTCCACCCACTCCAGACGATTAGTCACGTACCTCGCCAAAGAGGATCCATGGACATTATTCCACCCACTCCCGACGATCAGTCACGCACCTCGCCAAAGAGGATCTATGGATATTATTCCACCCACTCCCAGCTATCAGTCACGGAGGATTACATAACTCACCACTCCAGACCTAGCCAAAGAGGATCTATGGATATCAAATCCACCCACTCTCGACTATCAGTCATAGAGGATTTCATAACACCACCACTCCAGACCTAGCCAAAGAGGATCTATGGATAACACTCCACCCACTCCCGACGATTAGTCACGTACCTCGCCAAAGAGGATCCATGGACATTATTCCACCCACTCCCGACGATCAGTCACGCATCTCGCCAAAGAGGATCTATGGATATTATTCCACCCACTCCTGACTATCAGTCACGGAGGATTACATAACTCACCACTCCAGACCTAGCCAAAGAGGATCTATGGATATCAAATCCACCCACTCTCGACTATCAGTCACAGAGGATTACATAACACCACCACTCCAGACCTAGCCAAAGAGGATCTATGGATAACACTCCACCCACTCTCGACGATCAGTCACGTACCTTGCCAAAGAGGATCCATGGGCATTATTCCACCCACTCCCGAAGATCAGTCACGCACCTCGCCAAAGAGGATCTATGGATATTATTCCACCCACTCCCGACTATCAGTCACGGAAGATTACATAACTCACCACTCCAGACCTAGCCAAAGAGGATCTATTGATATCAAATCCACCCACTCTCGACTATCAGTCACAGAGGATTACATAACTCACTATTCCAAACCTAGCCAAAGAGGATCTGTGGGTAATACTCCACCCACTCCCGACGATCAGTCACGTACCTTGCCAAAGAGGATCCGTGGACATTATTCCACCCACTCCCGACGATCTGTCACGCACCTCGCCAAAGAGGATCTATGGATATTATTCCACCCACTCCCGACTATCAGTCACGGAAGATTACATAACTCACCACTCTAGACCTAGCCAAAGAGGATCTATGGATATCAAATCCACCCACTCTCGACTATCAGTCACAGAGGATTACATAACTCCCCACTCCAGACCTAGCCAAAGAGGATCTATGGATATTACTCCACCCACTCCCGACGATCAGTCACGTACCTCGCCAAAGAGGATCCATGGACATTAGTCCACCCACTCCCGACGATCAGTCACGCACCTCGCCAAAGAGGATCTTGGATATTATTCCACCCACTCCCGACTATCAGTCACAGAGGATTAACATAACCCACAACTCCAGACCTAGTCAAAGAGGATCTATGGATATCAAATCCACCCACTCCCGACTATCAGTCACGGAGGATTACACTTTACCCTGGTTAGGTTTTCTAACCACCGAGTAACCCCAGTTAATCCAAGCTTTGCTTGATTAACTGAAACAGCTGGGCCTCGCGCCCGTAAACCAAATCCAGTAACACACCGTCCCGTTAGGGAACGTTTCCAGGCTAATGGATGTGTCCATAGCCTTATACAACTTGCAAAACAACTTTTCGACACCCCAGGGTGACGATACAATTTACCCGGGACCCAATCTGGGCTCCACGAAGGTCCACAGAAAATCAAAACATCACGTAGGGGTTTCCGACCATTTTTCCATCCACGCCTTTTACACAGTGAGTCTAAATCTGGGGTTTTGAGACCCGAGACCGAGGGCTACACCCCTCTACTCATTTTCCACGCACAACCACCTTCCCATAACACATCCACGGGGTCTCATACCCTTTTCCATCAACGTACATACATTCCACATAAATAATATAGCAAATAATAGGAAAAATAGAAGAGATGGAAGGGGTTTTTACCTCTTTCACATACTTCGAGGCGTCTAGTGCCGAATGAACACCGTCAACGTGCTTGGGAGAACGATCATCCCCAACGTGAAGCTCCTCGCCTTCAAACCTGATTTTCCACAAATTTATCAATCACTTAACTAATCAACCTTAGTTAAGGACCTATAAACGCATAATTTTATTCTATTAAAATTTCGGGTCGTTACAATCTCCCCTCCTTACAAAAATTTCATCCTCGAAATTTGATCAACACCTATCTTCCAACAGGGGGAGAGTACTTTATACCCCTAATTTCACTGTAAGGGTACGAGAGTTCTATTTAGTTAAACATTACATCCTCATATGCACTCGAACACATTATAAAATATATCGATTCTATTTCAAAATCGCTTAGTTTTTACATACATATTATCAGAGATGAAAATACAAAACATACATCATGGCAATGCCTACTAGAGCAAAACAAAAGTGTCTAAAGTCTATCCGTCTATCCCTGATGATGTCCTCATTGTGTCAGACCTCTTCTTGTGAAATTGTAATGACATGACCCTTTTTGAACTCGTTTGACTTTTGTTTCAAATCGGGGCATTCCCTTTTTTTTTTCTTTTTTTTTTCTTTTTTGTGGCCCGACTTGCCACACTGATAGCAAACCCTAGCTTTGTAAGCTTCAGTTCACGGGTCTCAATTATCACGCCCAAAATTTGATGTTTTCATTTCCGTTAAAGCATTTTCTCTGCGAAAATTCTCAAATCTTCTTTCTTGTTAAAGTCTTCCGAACACTCTTTGTCCACTGGTCTTTCAATTGGTCCCTTTTCTCTGACTGCCAATGACTTGTATTTCTTTATGCACTTTTTCAATTCTCAAAGCTCTGGCTAGAATCTCCGAGAACGAAGTAAACCTTTGAACTGCCAGTTTTCCATTGATTGTTGGCTTCAATCTATCCTCGAACTTGTCAACTCTTCATTGTTCATCCTCAACAAGTCTCATTGCAAATCGGGAGAGCTGGTTGAACTTCTGTTCATTTTCACTGACTGACATATTGTTTTGAGTCAGTTGAAGGAATTTCATCTCCTTTGTCTTCCTCATGGAGACGGAAAAATACTTCTTGTAGAATAATTCTACAGATTTTACCCAGGAGATAGGCTTTTGATTTTCTGGAACTATCCGCTCGATGGTCGTCTACCAATGCTCAGCCTCTCCTGACTACAAGAATATTGCTAACTCTAGCTTAACCTCTTCTGGGCATGTCATCGCCCGAAAGATCTTCTCAATTTCTCTAATCCAGTTTTCGGCCACTAACAGATTGGTGGCACCGGAGAACGAGTTCGGTTTAAGTCTCTTGAACTTCTCAAGTCTATTACCGTTCCCTTGCTCTTGTTCTAGATTAATAGGGACACGGTTACCACTCTGTTACCGTTGAATCAATTCTGTTAGAGCAGTGATGGCCTCAAATGTTCCGGCCAGAGTATTTCCAAGTGCACGTCTAGGTGGCATCACATTCTGATTACGAAAATAACAATGTTTCACTATCTCGCAATAGGGACATCAAAATCAAATTGTCATCCATAATATCTCACATGCCTATACTAATTAGTATAATCATGCTTATCCTCTTCCAGTATGATTAGACTATCCCTTACACTCTCCTGGAGATGATCTATATCTCAAACCTTCACTCCTAACAGCATACGCAAGGATTCAAATCATCATTTGATTCGATACCGGTAGTGTACAATGGTCCTAATTGAGTCTAATATACAATTAGACCCTATAACTAGTACGATTTGTTATGATGGTTACTGCTTTTAGCTCTGATACCAACTGTGACGCCCCGAACCCTCGCCTAGGGAAACAAGTTCCGAGACGCGTGCTCGTTCGTCATAACCACGCATGCGGAAGACTTTACCCGTGAAAATGCGGGAATTTTTCAACTTTTCTTATGAGCTTACATAAGCAATAACAACCGGTCATCACAATAACCCATCATAAGCAAATAATTTACCTCACTGGCTAGAATAGTCTTTACTTTTGGCGCCACAACAGTGCCGGAACACTCTCCAGACTCTATCAAGCTACCCGCTTCAGAATCTGAAAACATCAAATGAGAGGAGTGAGCCATAAAGCCCAGCAAAATCCACAATCCATCTAGGCTATTTTCCACCTAGTAATACACATCAGAATGATATAATAATATCGCTCAATTTCCATATTACAATAGTAAATAATATCATAAATCGTGACTCGAGGTCACCCAGAGTTATTTCACTTTAGCCGAGGTTCTCAACCTCCAAATATTTTCCCTTGTCAAATTCATCCAATATCAACTATATTCCCAACACAAGGTTACCGATTCCAGATAACCGCTCACTCTCTATTCTTGAGTCCACAGATTCGATCGACCAGGCTTTCGTCCGCATACAACTTCTATCCCTGAGTTCACAGACTTAGCTATCAATCAATCGGGCTCATGCCCATTCAAATCATACCTTAAGTCTTTAGACTCAATACAAGATCATACAACTATCTGACTCGGCCACAGTGAGAACCTTGTCCTCACGACATCTCTTTCGAATGGTACACCCATCGCCTTCCCTGACCTAGTCAAAGAGGATCTATGAATATCAAATTCACCCACTCCCGACTATCAGTCACGGAGGACTAACATAACTCACCACTCCAGACCTAGCCAAAGAGGATCTATGGATATCAAATCCACCCACTCCTGACTATCAGTCATAGAGGATTTCATAACACCACCACTCTAGACCTAGCCAAAGAGGATCTACGGATAACACTCCACCCACTCCCGACGATTAGTCACGTACCTCGCCAAAGAGGATCCATGAACATTATTCCACCCACTCCCGACGATCAGTCACGCACCTCGCCAAAGAGGATCTATGGATATTATTCCACCCACTCCCGACTATCAGTCACGGAGGATTACATAACTCACCACTCCAGACCTAGCCACAGAGGATCTATGGATATCAAATCCACCCACTCTCGACTATCAGTCACAGAGGATTACATAACACCACTATTCCAGACCTAGCCAAAGAGGATCTATGGATAATACTCCACCCACTCCCGACGATCAGTCATGTACCTCGCCAAAGAGGATCCATGGACATTATTCCACCCACTCCCGACGATCAGTCACGCACCTCGTCAAAGAGGATCTATGGATATTATTCCACCCACTCCCGACTATCAGTCACGGAGGATTACATAACTCACCACTCCAGACCTAGCCAAAGAGGATCTATGGATATCAAATCCACCCACTCTCGACTATCAGTCACAGAGGATTACATAACACCACCACTCCAGACCTAGCCAAAGAGGATCTATGGATAACACTCCACCCACTCCCGACGATCAGTCACGTACCTTGCCCAAGAGGATCCATGGACATTATTCCACCCACTCCCGACGATCTGTCACGCACCTCGCCAAAGAGGATCTATGGATATTATTCCACCCACTCCCGACTATCAGTCACGGAGGATTACATAACTCACCACTCCAGACCTAGCCAAAGAGGATCTATGGATATCAAATCCACCCACTCTCGACTATCAGTCACAGAGGATTACATAACACCACCACTCCAGACCTAGCCAAAGAGGATCTATGGATAACACTCCACCCACTCCCGACGATCAGTCACGTACCTTGCCAAAGAGGATCCATGGACATTATTCCTCCCACTCCCGACGATCAGTCACGCACCTCGCCAAAGAGGATCTATGGATATTATTCCACCCACTCCCGACTATCAGTCACGGAAGATTACATAACTCACCACTCCAGACCTAGCCAAAGAGGATCTATGGATATCAAATCCACCCACTCTCGACTATCAGTCACAGAGGATTACATAACTCACCACTCCAGACCTAGCCAAAGAGGATCTATAGATAATACTCCACCTACTCCCGACGATCAGTCACGTACCTCGCCAAAGAGGATCCATGGACATTATTCCACCCACTCCCGACGATCTGTCACGCACCTCGCCAAAGAGGATCTATGGATATTATTCCACCCACTCCCGACTATCAGTCACAAAAGATTACATAACTCACCACTCCAGACCTAGCCAAAGAGGATCTATGGATATCAAATCCACCCACTCTCGACTATCAGTCACAGAGGATTACATAACTCACCACTCCAGACCTAGCCAAAGAGGATCTATGGATAATACTCCACCCACTCCCGACGATCAGTCACGTACCTCGCCAAAAAGGATCCATGGACATTATTCCACCCACTCCCGACGATCAGTCACGCACCTCGCCGAAGAGGATCTTGGATATTATTCCACCCACTCCCGACTATCAGTCACGGAGGATTAACATAACCCACAACTCCAGACCTAGTCAAAGAGGATCTATGGATATCAAATCCACCCACTCCCGACTATCAGTCACGGAGGATTACACTTTACCCTGGTTAGGTTTTCTAACCACCGAGTAACCCCAGTTAATCCAAGCTTTGCTTGATTAACTGAAACAGCTGGGCCTCGCGCCCGTAAACCAAATCCAGTAACACACCGTCCCGTTAGGGAACGTTTCCAGGCTAATGGATGCGTCCATAGCCTTATACGACTTGCAAAACAACTTTTCGACACCCCAGGGTGACGATACAATTTACCCGGGACCCAATCTGGGCTCTACGAAGGTCCACAGAAAATCAAAACATCACATAGGGGTTTCCGACCATTTTTCCATCCACGCCTTTTACACAGTGAGTCTAAATCTGGGGTTTTGAGACCCGAGACCGAGGGCTACACCCCTCTACTCATTTTCCACGCACAACCACCTTCCCATAACACATCCACGGGGTCTCATACCCTTTTCCATCAACGTACATACATTCCACACAAATAATATAGCAAATAATAGGAAAAATAGAAGAGATGGAAGGGGTTTTTACCTCTTTCACGTACTTCGAGGCGTCTAGTGCCAAATGAACACCGTCAACGTGCTTGGGAGAACGATCATCCCCAACGTGAAGCTCCTCGCCTTCAAACCTGATTTTCCACAAATTTATCAATCATTTAACTAATCAACCTCAGTTAAGGACCCATAAACGCATAATTTTATTCTATTAAAATTTCGGGTCATTACATCAATGATCACCTATGTGGGTTACAAACCTATGGAGAATGATTAATGAGGTTTGAGTAGGGTGTTGGACCAAAGGTGAGAGAGTATCAAAGCACTTGAAATGTGCTAAGGGTCAAGAAGGGATGTCTTGAAATTCCCTCAAACTTGTGGGAGCTCTAGTTTTGTCGTCTCTCATCGGAATCAAGTAATTCTTGAATTTTTAGAAAGGTATTTGAACTCTCTTTGATATTCATGTTTATCACATTTCCCGGTTTTCAGGCGGGGTTATATTAAAAGACGGATTTCTGAAGTCGTGTCTGTTCAAAATCTGGACTGCTGAAACACAATTTCAGATCAGTTAGATTTAGGGGCAAAATGATCCAAGAATAAAGAAGAATTAGAATTTTTACGAAACATAAAAAGTTGTTCTCCATCGAATGATGAGTTCAACGCAGGTTGAATCATCAAAATCCAACAAGCGAGTCAAAAGTTATAACTGAAATACGAAAGTGCAAAATCCAGAAAAGTTTCTACAAAAGTTGCGATCGTTCGTAGGGACCCTACGAACGATCGTAGCAACTTTACGAACGATCGTAGAGTTTCTACGATCGATTGTAAAGGCCCAAAAATGCTGAAAACCTTCTAGGAAACCTACGATCGATTGAAAGAAGCCTACGAATGATCGTAGATCGCTACGAACGATTGTGGATTTCTACGAACGATCGTAGGCGCGCGAATCCAACTTTTGATGTGTGATTTTTTTGGGGTTTTCACCCCTTGGCCTATAAATAGGAGATGATTTGGGGGTTTTTGGATTGCCTTAAACCTAAAGAAAGACCTTAGAAGAGAAGGGAAGAGAGTGAGGGTTTTCAAGAGGGGGTTTTGGATTGGAAGAGGAAGAGCACGAATCAAGCTTTGATCTCGCTCCTACGCACCATTGGAGCTTGGATCTTCATCCACAAGCTGGGTTTCACTTCTACAAGCTTCCTTAAGCTTTTTCAAGCGTTGGATCAAAGGGATTTCATCTCATAAGATAGATACACTCTACTAGGTTCTAATTTCATAAACCATCAATGATAAACATGAATTTCTTGATAAGTATAGATATACATAGCCACATATATGTGGAAATACTCTCTTCTAGCTATTGAATTTATGAATCCTTTCCTATATCAAGATAAAATCCTATGGATGGTGACATGAGTTAATTGTGAAGATGCTATGCATTTAACCAATAAATAAAGGATGGTAAATATTGAGTTGTTCTATAAGTTAGTATCCAAAGATGAAAAGCATGTTAAAAGATATAAGTTTTGGGAAATAAAAGTAGAAAAACCTTATTTTCGATGTAATTGGAATGGTGTGATTTAATGGTATATGGGCTATTACGATGGATGAATGACGTTGAGTATTGAATATATGACTATATGTAAAGTGTTTCCTTTAATGTTTACAATGTTATATCACAATTGCTACACAGACACATATGCATATACATGATCAAGCTTTTCTAAATTATGGGTATCCAAAAGAAGTATAAGTATATAAGATGTAATACGAAGAGGAAAGTACAAGAAGCAAAAGAGGTATACGGAAAGTATAAGAAGCAAAACATGTATATGGGAAGTATAAGAGGCAAAAGATAATACAAGATGTATATGTTGAAAGTCGACGGGGATGCATGATAGCAGGCCACCTAAAATGGAAATGGATACTAGCAACGGACTTCGGTGATAGCAGGCCGCCCGGAAGGGAAATGGATTTTGGTCGTCTACTCTGAATGTAGCCAAGGGTGAGGATAACATTAGGCCACCCAGCTTACATAGGTATGGGTACTAGTTGTCCGACTCCCGAGGTAGCAAATAATGAATACCAAGGTATTTTAAATACCCGTACATGAGAAGATAATGAAAGATGAAAACCAAGGTATTTTAAATACTTGTATATGCAAAGATAAAAGATGATAAGAAGATGTTTTCTGATAGTATTTTTCCGAGATATATGCACAAGATATGATTTTGTTTTCTACTCTCTGATTTCAGGAATATGCACATGGGTACGGGTACTACAAGATGTATATGTGAAATGATTAAACTGTGACATATGTTGTATTACTGTTTATGATATTACTATCTAGTGGTGTGTATACGCGGAGTATTCAATACTCAGCCGTACATTCATGTCGGCAGGTCCCATTGATGCACATACTCAGGAGCCGTGGGTCGAGGAGGAGTATATCAAGGAGGTGCCTACTCAGGAGGAACTTCAAGAGCATCAGAGGGCCTTTGTTAGGTGGCCCCATCATGAGTGATGAGAGAGAGAGAGACTTGTATATAAATTTTGTTGAGCGAGTATGTTCGCTCTTTGTTTTGGGTTATGTATAAACTGAGATATAGTATGTATAGAAATTTTGTAGTACGCTTCCGCTACCATATATAGATTTGTATTATGCTCCCGCTAATATATGTCATACATGTTGTACAGGATGTTTAGTAATATGTTCACGTTGCCCGCTAGGGTGGTTGTTTTAAGGTAGACATGTCTCCTTCGAGTTAGATTATGTTCAAGTCTAGGCATTAGAATGGTATGGGTAGAAGTGGTCCTTTGAGTTGAACTTAGAACTTATCTTTAACCGGTTTATACTTCAACCGACTTGATTTCTAGCTTCGCTAAATTATTTATGAATCTCTATTATGCGTATACTATATATACAGTGTTACATCATGGTTAGGAACCCTGGAAGAAAAGGTTAATAATAATAAATGAATAAAAATAAATATAGTTTTGGACAAGCTCATGGATGTTTAAAGCACGTTTCTAGATACAAATGCGCATTTTTGTAGCACGTTCTAGACTCAGTGCTCAGTCCAAAAAGTCTAGATACAAATGCGCGTTAATTTTGCAATACATTCTAGACCCATAGCTCCGATCAAAATGAACATATTATAAAATCCAAGGATAATTTTCATCATACATAAGCATCATCTATATCATGAGCATCATACATAGCATCATACATGACATGAGCATCATACATGGCATGAGCATCATACTTGACATGAGCATCATACATAGCATTCACCTCATACATATCATATGCATCATATAGATCCTAGGAGCATCATACATGTCACAAGGATTTAAAGGAAATTGCTTAAATAACTCAATGGTGTAAACAACTCATTAGTCTTAATCCTAAGCCGGCTAATGTCTTAGGTATGTAATCGTTTAGTGTTTAACCAAGTTTTAGAACGTAGCTTCGCTAGGCAAACCAAAGTGTATACTATACTATTATTTGTGTATGAGCACTGATAGGCGTACCCATGAATTGTATTTGCAAACCTAAGGCTGGACCTCATTGGTCCAGCTCTCCCCTCTTAAATGCTCACCATAGTTAATGAGCATTTAAGAGGGGGGAGCTGGACCAATGAGGTCCAGCCTTAGGTTTGCAAATACAATTCATGGGTACCTTAACTATTTTCCTTTGTGTATCTTGATATTTGGATAGTATATGGTACAACTTCTCCTTACTAATTTGCACTAGAAGCTCTGGAGGAGCAGGTTAGCAAGAGTTCAAAATTAGGTGCAAGTTAGCAAGAAACTTATGCTTGTTGAACGTATTCAAGCTCTGGAGGAGATTCTTCTTCTCGTCCCCGGGATCCTAAGGTCTCATATGCTCAAGCCTTGGGAAATTCCCTAAGATTTGGTGTGCAAGGATTTTCAAAGAATCATCTTCGTCTTGATGAGGTCCCAATCTCAAAGAAAGCTTCTTCCTACCAAGGTGAAACAGCCCTATACTTTTCTGTAGAAGAACTTTCTTCCTCATCTTCCCCTCTAAAATCTGCACTCATTGCTAAATGTGCATATGGGAGACCCTCCATTAGTAGTTTGAAGGAATTTATCCAAGAAAATTTTCATACTAAGTTATCTTTCTCAATAGGAATCATCGATCTTAGGCATTTTCTTATTAGATTTGATTCTGAATCAGATTTTTTATTTGTTTGGCTAAAAGAGGCGAGCTATGTTCAAGGTAAATTAGTTAGATTTTTCAAGTGGACGCCATTCTTCTTTGCTGGATCTGAAACTCCTCTGGTTCCAATCTGGATAACTCTTCCAGGCCTTCCTGTAAACTTCTTTAATCCAAAAGATCTCACATCTATTGGTTGCATCATAGGTAAGGTTCTTCTTGTTGATGGCCCAACTCATTCGCTCTCTAGACCAAGCTTGTCGAGAATCTGTGTTGAAGTAGATCTGACTAAAGATAGAACTAAGCGGTTCTAGTTAGGTCTGGGTACTCAAGGAAGATGGCAAACAATCGTGTATGAAAAAGAGCCTACCTACTGTGCGATCTGTTATAAGCTCGGTCACAAGAAGGAGAACTGCAACCGGAATAATAACAAGGGCTCTAAGAATGTTGAAAAGAAAGTTGCGATTCAGATGGAGAAGGAAAAAGGTCTTCAACTTGAGAACAGCAGCAATGAGAATGTAAGCCACGAAAACCAGAAGAATAAACAGCACCATCATACCAAATGGGTGATGAAAGATAAGGTATCTAGCAAGGATAAAGATAGAGAAAATCAAAAAAACAAGGCTGCTTGTGCGAGTAGCTCAGATGGAAAATTCCAGAACAGCCATACGGTTAGAGAGAATGATTTTAGATCTGAAAATAGTTTCCTAAATTCAGATCTGAATCGTCCCCCTAATTCTACTCATAGAGATCTTGATATTGTTGTTGTATTGGAAAATTCAGATTTTTCTAAGGAAGATATGGAGTAGTTTGAAGTCAAGAATATAGGTTTATCTAAAAGTTCCAATCCTCAGTTTGTCCCAAGAGTAATAGTGAATGGATCTTCCCAAAAAAATCTGCTGGTGAAAGACAAGGGATCTAGTATGGACAAAGATAGAGAAAACCAAAAAAACAAGGATGATGGTGCGAGTACTTCAGATGGAAATCACCCGAACAGAATTACGGATAATGGGATTGTTTCTAGATCTGAAAATATTTTCCTAAATTCAGAGTTCAATCGTCCTTCTAATTCTACTCGTTTAGATCTTGATCGTGTTCTGGTTATGGAAACTTAGAAGTTTCTAAGGAAGATGTGGAGGAGATAGATGACAGAGACAAAGAACATACTAACATCTCCATTCCTCATCTTGCCCCAAACGTAACAGTGGGTGATTCCCCCTCAACAAAAACTACTGCAAACATATCAGAGGGTGGATCTCTTTAAAAAAAATCTGCTCCGAACCCTGCTCAAGTAAGTAATTCGGTCCTCTCAAGTTCTCATGGTATTCTTAGAATTGATAGTGTTGAAAATGTTGATCACATGCATAATATTTTTTCCTATATCAATAATAATACCAGTAATAAAGAAGATAGAGATTACATTCAAAAGTCAATCATCCCCCATAGAAAAATCTGCAAACCCTTTTCGAGTTTTCATAGATCTCACTCAGTTGTGCTAAGTGATGAATCTCATCCTATTGTTGATGAGTTTCTGGATAATTTTAACTCGAATTGCTTTGTAGATGACCCTTCAGAGCGATGTTATCACATGTGGAATTCTCTTTTTGAAAAAAGAACTATGATTCCCTTTGCTAATTGTCATAAAAAAGAAAAGAATTAAATATTGGGAGAAATCCCAATCTATGGAATTTCATGACAATATAAATCCTTGGAACTTTGATAATATAAAATCTCACATTTTAGAAGGAAAAAGTTTTTCTTCAAAGGTAGCTTCTTCTACGATAATTAAATATAATAACAAGGATTACAAATCTCTTAAATCTAAGGCTGATAAAGACCCTCCGAATTCTGATAGGATGACTCGATCTAGAACTGCAGCTTTATCCCTAGGTCTTTATCTTCCCAATATTTATCAATGATTAATATTCTTTCTTGGAACATTTGCGGGATAGGAATTAACATCCCAAGCTAGATTAAAGAATATTATTTCTTCTCATAATATAGACCTTGTTGCTATTATGGAACCCAAAACCAAAGTTAACCGCCTTAAAGATGTTTGCAAGAGCACTTGTATGGATTGCCATCTTGATCCCAATCTTGATCATCCTAAAATATGGCTTATGTGGAAAAATTACATCCAAGTTACTCATATTCATTCTTTTGACCAGCTGATTATTGTTGATGTGAAAAAATCTAATATGATTTCTTTTAGATGTACTTTTATATATGCTAAATGTAATAGAAGAGAGAGACTAACCCATTGGGCAGATCTAGTTTCTTGTTTTTCTTCTTATTCAGGCCCTTATCTCATTGGAGGGGGTTTTAGTGTTATATCTAGTACTGAGGATAAAATGGTTGGGAAGGATATTAATGTGGATTCCATGGAAGACTTTAACTCAATGATTAACTCTCTTGGATTGATTGATGCGGGTTTTACTAGTAATCGTTTTATGTGGTGTAATAAACAATCTAGTTCTAATCGTATTTATGCCTGGCTGGATCGTATTCTTATTAATTCTGATTGGAGTATTAACTTTACCAATACTTCTATTTCTCATCTTCCTCGTGTGGCTTCTGATCACTTCCCTCTCCTTGTATCTATTGGAGATGTTCAGAGTAGAAAGCCTTCCTCTTTAAAATTCCAACAGATGTGGCTCCAACATCTAGATTTTCAGAAAGTTGTGCAGGATTCCTGGGATCCTCCTATTTTTACTGATCTTATTATGTCTTTTTTCCTCAAATTAAAGAGGCTGAAAGCCTGCCTGAAAGTTTGGAACAAGTCTGTTTTTGGTAAAATCTTCCAGAAAATTAAAGATATTGAAATGCATATTTCTGATTTAGAGCTGGATATCCAAAATAATTGGAATGATGACAAAGATACTCAATTGGCCAACTTCAAAGTTGAGCTTCAAAAACTTCTTCTTCGGGAAGAAATATTTTGGAGACAAAATTCCAGAGTTAAATGGCTTCAGAAAGGAGATAAAAATACTAAGTTCTTTCATTTGTCTACTAAAGCGAGATGGGGGAGAAATCATATCTCTCGTATTAAAGATTCTCTTGGTATTTGGAAAGATACAGATGAAGATATTGGTAATGAAGCGGTATCTTATTTTAAACACCTTCTTACTTCTAATTATTGTAATCCTGATAGTGATATCCTGTCTAATATTCCGAATCTTATCTCTGATGAGGATAACTATCTTGTTTCTGCTATTCCTTCTATTGATGATATTAACAAGGTTGTTTTTAGTATGTCGGCTGTGAGTGCTCCAGGTCCGGATGGTTTTTCAAGTCACTTCTACCATTCCTGCTGGGATATTATTAAAAAGGATCTTCTGGATGCGGTTATTTGCTTTTTTACCTTCAATCATATTCCCAGGGCAGTGAATGCTATAGCTATTGCTTTGATTCCTAAATGCAGATCTCCTTCAACCTTTGCAGATTTTAGACCTATTAGTTTATGTAATTTCTTCTATAAAATCCTTCTCGTCTTATTTCGGATCGTCTGTGGCTCATTTTGCCTCGTATTATCTCCAAAGAGCAAAGTGCTTTTGTGAAAGGCAGAAATATTATTGAAAATGTTACCTTAGCCCAAGAGATGATTCAAGATATTGATCGTAAGGTTCAAGGAGGGAATGTGATATTTAAACTTGATATGACCAAGGCCTATGACAGAATGGAATGGAACTTCATTATTGCAGTTCTTAAAAAGTTGGGGTTTAGTGATGGAGTTACTAATTTGATTCGAGGGTGTCTTCTAGACCAATCTTTCTCTATCATTGTTAATGGAGGATCTTATGGCTTCTTTCAAAGTTCTCGTGGGCTTAGGCAAGGTGATCCCCTATCTCTAGCTCTTTTTATTATAGCAGAGGAAGTGTTGAGTCGTGGTATTAAAAAGATCTTTGAAGATGTTTCAATTTGCTAAGAGCTGGGTAGGCATGGTTTTCCGATTTCTCACATTCTCTTTGCGGTTGACATATTGATTTTTTGCAATGGAAAAAAAAGTAGTACCAAGAAAATCTTTGATATGATTTCTTCTTATGAAGTATCTTCAGGTCAGCTCCTCAATCGCTCCAAAAGTGCTTTTTATTGTTCTTCTAATCTTTCCCGCAATAGAATTAATTATATCAATTCTAACTTGGGTATAATTAGTAAGCAATTTCCTTTTGTCTATCTTGGTGTTCCTCTTTATAAAGGTCGGTTAAAGCATTCCTTGTTTCTTCCTATGGTAGAAAAAATCCAGCTTAGGATTGAAGGTTGGCAAGGTAAGCTCTTAAATGCAGGAGCTAGACTAACTCTTATAAATCATATTTTATCTTCTATCCTTACCCATCTTATTACGGGTATTGATGCTCCAAAAAAAACCTCTTCTCTTATTGATAAAATTTTGGCTAAATTTTTTTGGAATAATTATGGGGATTCTAAAAGAAGACATTGGATCAACTAGAATAAATGTTCTCTTCCCTATTCCGAAGGAGGACCGGGGATTAGAAAAATGCATGATTTCTCTACAGCTTTTCGTATGAAACAAGCTTGGAATCTCTATTAGTCTAAGTCCATGTGGACCAAATTTTTTAAAGCTAGATACAAATTTGATCATATTTGGAATGCCTCCTTTAGACCTAATTCTTCTAAAACTTGGAAGTCTATATGTAATTTTTGTAAGCCTGTTATTTATAATTCTGTTTCTTTGATAGGCAATGGTACTAAAATTAATTTTTGGTTAGATGTCTGGATTAGAGATGACCCTCTTATTGTTAATGCTATTACTAATCCTTCTTATTTTCCCCTGATCGTGGATATCCTTAATTTTGAAGGTAATTTGGATTTTAGTAGTATCAATGATAATCTTTCTAACCAAAGTAAAACAGATATTATAGATGCAGGTTTGTTTATTTCTGCGGATCCAGATACATTTATCTAGAAATTAAATCCTAAAGGAAAATTCTCGATTAAAATAACTTGGAATTACATTCGCAATTCTGAAGATATTAAAGATTGGAGTAAGTATATTTGGCACTCTATGATCCCAAAAAAAATCCAGGTTTTTAGTTGGAAGGTAATGTATGATGTTATCCCTGTTGATTATAAAATCCAAAATCTTGATATTCCTCTGGTGAGTTGTTGCTCTTGTTGTAACAAAGGAAATATTGAAAATTCTAATCATCTCTTTCTTCATAGTGATATTGCAGGTTTCCTTTGGAGATTCTTTTGTAGATTATATTTCTACACCCCGCTTATTAGTGATAACCTTCAATGTTATCTGATGAGATGGTTCCGTGCTTCAGATAGATCAAATAACTCCACTTTAAGGATTCTTCCAGTTATCATTTTATGGGAAATTTGGAAAGAAAGATGCGCTCGCAGATTTAACAATACTAAAGTTCCAAGTCATGTTCTTATTGATAAGATTAAAAACTGGCATATCGAGATTAGTAGTTTCACTTCAAAGGATAAATTGGACTTGTTGTTTTCTATGAATAAATTTATTCCATTTCATAGAAAGATATTTGTTATCTATGTTAAATGGCTCCACCCCCCTCAAGGTAGATTAAAGCTCATTGTTGACGGTGCTTCGCATAGAAATCTAGGTGTTGCTGGTGGGGATGGCATTATCCGGGATCATAGAGGCAATTTGATTGCTGGTTTCGTTTCATCTTATGGGGTCTACTCCAACTATATTGCTGAATCTCGTGCCCTCCTTGATGGTCTAAGGCTTTTTCATAACTTTGGAGGCCTTATTGTGGATGTGGAATTAGACTCTAAATCTCTAGTTGAAGCTTGGAATGGTAAAAAAATCTCATCCTTGGAATGTTTGATATTGGAACAAACAAATTGCAGCTTTATATCCCTTTTGTGCCTCTATCGGCCATATATTTAGAGAAGCTAATGTGGTTGATGATTCGCTTGCTAATCATGGGTGTGATACTCTCAGCTCTGGTGTTTTCTTCTTCAATCAAGATTGTCCTTGTTCTGCTCAATTTTTTTTGGATAAGGTTGGTTTAGGTAATATTCGAGTTTCTCATAGATAATTGTTTTTAGTTGAGTCAGTTTGTTTGTTTGTAGGGGTAAGGTTTATGTCCCCTCCTCTCTTTTTCTTTCTTTTGGTTCGTCCTGTAGGGGTAAGGTTTTATGTCCCCCCCATTCTCTTTTATTATTAATAAATAGGTAGGGGTTTGCCAAACCCCCTACTCCCTCTGAGTGGTTTAAAAAAAAGCATATGGTAAGCTGATATAGGCAAGATGTGCTCGCTGAATTGTTATGTTCAAATGCTTGGTTTTCCGTTAGACTCACGCCTTGCTATTGTCCTCAAGATTTGATTATAAGGCGTGGCACCTGAGGTAGAGGGTATCAGACTAGAGGGAACGGATGAGGTATCCCTATGGGAGATGAGCAGCCGGACTTGACTCAGATCCTTGGGGTTATGGTAGTGGCTATGACTAGGCTTATAGATAGGGTTGATGCTCCTGCTGTTGTTGTACCTGCACCTCCTCCTATGCATCACACGGCAAGACTTGAGGCGTTTCGAAAACTGAGGCCTCCTACTTTTTATGGGACTACTGACCCCATGGTCGCAAAGGCTTGGGTCATGCAGTTGGAGAAGACCTTTCGAGTTCTTCATTGCATGGACGAGGAGAGAGTTGACTAGGCTTCCTTCATGATGGAAGTTGAAGCCGAGCATTGGTGGAGGTCTGCACTGAGGCAGAGGGATGCCGTCAAGGCAGGGACACCATGGACATGGGCAGAGTTCTTGGATGTTATTTACGAGCAGTATTTTCTTAGGTTCATGAGAAAGCAGAAGGAAAGGGAGTTCATGTTCTTGGAACAAGGAGAGATGAGCGTGGTTAAGTACAAGGCCAAGTTCGTCGGACTCTCGAGGTTTGCTCCACATCTAGTCGCATCTGAGAGTATGAAAGTTAGAAAATTTGAAGGTGGCTTGAGACCTTCCATTCGAGAGCGAGTGGCTATACTGCAGGTGGAAACCTAGAAAGAAATTGT
Source organism: Tetracentron sinense (assembly GCA_015143295.1). NCBI lineage: Eukaryota > Viridiplantae > Streptophyta > Magnoliopsida > Trochodendrales > Trochodendraceae > Tetracentron > Tetracentron sinense. The sequence continues at coordinate 11,812,634 of CM026554.1, forward strand.
GGGGAAGGCGAAAATTGTTGAGAGACATTTTGAGGAGTCTCTCCTGAAGAGTGATAGTGGCCAAGTGAGAAGCATTGTTAGAGGCCAGTAAAGTGGGCCAGTGCCACTAGAGAGAAGGTTCAGACCTGCCTCGTACCAGACTATTATGTCTACAACGGTTCAGAGGCCTCCATTTGCACCATAGATTCCTCATCCTACCACTTCTCAGACCACGTGATATGGGTCTTTGGGATCGACTACCTCTAAGATGTGTAGCCACTGTGAGAGAAATCACAAGGGGGATTATCGTACACTCATAGGTGCGTGTTATCACTGCGGTGATTGGGGACATCAGTTTAGAGATTGCCCACACCGCTAGTTGCCATTATCGTCGCAAGGGAATAGGCCTCCGGCCCAACAAGTCTCACAGCAGGGGTCTTCTTAGGCTTCCAGGCCCCCGGGTAGATCGGTTCCTCAGCAGAGGTATCCACAGCCTCTGGTCCCCCACAGCCCATACAGCCGCCTCAACAGGTGAATCAGGGTAGAGTCTTTGCCTTGACCGAGCAAGGTGCACATGCATCCAAGGATGTTGTGCCCATTTGAGTGCTTAAACATACTGTGTAAAATATATGATATATGTTGATAGAACATGCTAATTCTATGTCATATGTGTTGTGATGCATTACTTGATGATTATGGATGATAAAGTGTAGGAGTTAATAAACCATGGGGGAATTATCTCTGCTTCATTGTGCCTTGTCTGAATTTTGCAGAGGAAATTCTTATATGGGGGGGAGGATGTAGAGCCTCAGAAATTTGGTTCACTATTCATCTGAACAGTGCCCTTATATGGTGCATGTAAAGGCCTAAGTGTCACGCCCCAAAATACCCCCTAGGAGTTAAGGGATACTTTAGAGGTGACTACGTGTACCTGTCAAACCATCCTGTAATGCAAGAGGCTAAACATAATATAATACAATGATAATCAGAGCGCGGAAACTAAACTTAAGTGCGGAAGCATAAGCCAACTTTTTCTTTTCTTCTATAACTCCAAATAGTATTCCAAGTTAACATATACCAAATACAATCAAAGTAAAGGTGGACATGCCCACCTATCAAAATACCAAAAAAAGGAACTCTCTAACACTCTCCTCTCAACAGTAGTCGAGGTATGGCCACACATCCAAGTCCCCATCCTCTTGAGACTGCCATGGAATAGGTGGCTCCCTCTCCTCTACATACTCCTCCTCGACCCAAGGCTCGGGGTCGAGGACATCCACGGTACCTGCCGACATAAAAGTACGGCTGAGCATGGAATACTCAGCGAGTACAAACTACTAGCTAACCATAACAATAACGAACGCATAACAACAGTGAGCAATACAAGATATTAATTTAAAGCAATAGTGAAAGCATAAGATACATAGTCATATCTTGACATGCGTATATGAATGCAAAAACCTCGGTAAAACTCATGTCTCGGAAACCTTTTTCGTGTCTCGGTCAAATCATGTATGTGTATCGTGTCTTGTCTTGTATTTCATGTCTTGATTTGTTTTTGACTTGTATACTTGTGAGCCAGAGGCTAGCACCCTTCCTTGGGCTACCAACCTCCTTGTCATGTTCTTGTTCCGTTTCTCTTGTGAGCCAGAGGCTAGCACCCTTCCTTGGGCTACCAACCTCATTGTCATGTTCTTGTTCCGTTTCTCTTGTGAGCCAGAGGCTAGCACCCTTCCTTGGGCTACCAACCTCCTTGTCATGTTCTCTCTTGCATTTCACTTGTGAGCCAGAGGCTAGCACCCTTCCTGGGGCTACCAACCTCCTTGTCATGTTCTCTCTTGCATTTCACTTGTGAGCCAGAGGCTAGCACCCTTCCTGGGGCTACCAACCTCCTTGTCATGTTCTTGATTCATTTCATATACAAATACAATCTTGGAAAAACCCGGTTTCATGCATGCATGCGTGCTTGTGTGCTTGTCAATAGTGGTAATCATGATGACATACTTGAATGGGCGGATCACATGGCTATGGCATTTCAATCCTTAACATAGTGGTATAAAAATTTAGGCAACATATAGCACATTTGAGCAATTTATCATTTCTAAGAACACTTACACAATTTCTATTTCCATTTTCTTCATTAAGTCCATTTATCCCTTGTTTAGTCATTTTATCAAACACCCGGTGGGCCACATTTCTTAGTCCTTCCATTTCCCTTATTTAGTGCGTATTTTTCATCAAGACATCAAGGTACATTCGTTATTTGTAAAGTGCCCATCTTCCATTTTCCTTTTCACACATCACACAACATCCATACGGCATCCAATCACCTCAATCGACATCCCATCCACACATCCATACCTTTTTCTTATCTTGTTTATATTTAGTGAAGATGATACAATTTATAAGGAAGAAAACATACTATCAAGAGTCACATTTCACAATAGAAGATCTAGACTATTGCTAAGGGAAGTTAGTAGGGTGTACTAACCTTAGATCAAGGTTTGATCTTGAAGAAACCTTGAAATAGAAGCTCTATTTGGAAGGAGGAAGCCTTTGCTTGAAGGGGACTTGAGTTGGGGGAAGAAACCTCTTTCAAAACGTGAGTGAGTGCTGCCCTAGCTTGGAGAATGCACCTCCACACGAGCTTGAGTTGAAATCTTGAAGAAAACGTGCTTGGGGACGATCTAGGGTCTTCACCCCTTTGATTTCTTCTCCAAAAGCAACCTAGGTTTAGGAAACCCTTTTCTCTTCTCTCTTATCTCCCAAATCTCTCTAAGTATAGTGAATGATGCCCTAAGGCTCGGGCAAGCCTTAAGGAGAAAGGGTTTAACCCCCAAAAGACGATAAAGCCCTTACTGAAATTTCTGCAAAAACGCGAAGACCGAGCGATCGGTGTTCATGACCGATCGATCGGTTGCCTACCGAGCGATCGGTGTTTATGACAAATCGATCGGTCAAAAACTCACTCTCTGGAAAATTTCCCCATACAAAATTTCTGACCGTGCGATAGCTACCGATCGATCGGTTATGGACCGATCGATCGCTGACTAGACCGAGCGATCGGTGCTCTGTATGTCTGGACTGTTTTGACCATATCTTTTGACTCGCTCGTCGGATTTCGACGATTCAACTTGCGTTGGGTTCATCTTTCGAAAACGCACATTAATTAGACTATAAAAACGGCCAATTAGCTACGAAGGTGGTATTCATTAAGGATGAAAAAGTCTGGGGTGCTACACTAAGGCCTTAGATAGTGTTCTTGGTATTATGGTGAGTCAAGTGAGCATTTTGGGCGCATGTGTTAAGTCTCAAAGAAAGAGTATAAATATATTCTAAGTGAGTAAAAGCAAGGGTATAAAATACCCTAAGTGTTTAATGGGTTGTAGGTGAGTAGTGTTGTGAATAGTGCTAGTGTGCGAGGCATAAAGAGGTTGGGGCCTCTCATGCATGTGGGTGTGAATTCAATGATCACCTAGGTAGGTTACAAACCTATGGGGAATGATTAATTAGGTGTAAATAGGGTGTTGGACCAAAGGTGAGAGAATATGAAAGCACTTGAAATGTGCTAAGGGTCAAAAAGGGATGTCTTAAAATTCCCTCAAACTTGTGGGAGCTCTAGTTTTGTCGTCTCTCATCAGAATCAAGTGATTCTTGAATTTTTGGAAAGGTATTTGAACCCTCTTTCAGGTTCATGTTTATCATTTTTCCTGGTTTTGAGGCGGGGTTATATTAAAAGATGGATTTCCTAAGTCGAGTCGGTTGAAAATCTGGACTGCTAAAACCCAATTTCAGATCAGTCAGCTTTAGGGGAAACATGGTCCAAGAATAAAGAAGAATTAGAATTTGTTTAAATCATAAAAGTTGTTCTCCTTCAAATGATGAGTCCAACGCAAGTTGAAACGTCAAAATCCGAAGACCGAGTCAAAAGTTATTGCTGAAATATGAAAGTGCAAAATCTGGAAAAGTTTCTGCAAAAGTTGCGATCGTTCGTAGAGACCCTACAAACGATCGTAGCAGCGCTACGAATGATCGTAGAGTTACTACGATCGATCGTAAAGGCCAAAAATGCTGAAAACCTTCTAGTCGACCTACGATCGATCGTAAGAAGCCTACGAACGATTGTGGATGCCTATGAACGATCGTAGGTGCGCGAATCCAACTTTTGATGCGTGATTTTTTTGGGGTTTTCACCCCTTGGCCTATAAATAGGAGATGATTTGGGGGTTTTTGGGTTACCCTAAACCTAAAGAAAGATCTCAGAAGAGAAGGGAAGAGAGTGAGGGTTTTCAAGAGGAGATTTTGAATTAGAAGAGGAAGAGCACGAATCAAGCTTTGATCTCGCTCCTACGTGCCATTGGAGCTTGGATCTTCATCCACAAGCTTGGGTTTCACTTCTACAAGCTTCCTCAAGCTTTTTCAAGCATTGGATCAAAGGAATTCCATCCCATAAAGTAGATACACTCTACTGGGTTCTAATTTCATAAACCATCAATGATAAACATGAATTTCTTGATAAGTATAGATATACATAGCCTCATATATGTGGAAATACACTCTTCTAGCTATTGATTTCATGAATCATTTTCTATATCAAGATAAAATCCTATGGATGGTGATATGAGTTAATTGTGAAGATACTATGCATTTAACCAACAAATAAAGGATTGTAAATAGTGAGTTGTTCTATAAGTTAGTATCCAAAGATAAAAAGCATGTTAAAAGACATAAGTTTTGGGAAAAACAAAGTAGAAAAACCTTATTTTCGATGTAATTGGAATGGTGTGATTTAATGGTATATGGGCTATTATGATGGATGAATGACGTTGAGTATTGAATATATGACTATATGTAAAGTGTTTTCTTTAATGTCTGCCATGTTATATCACAATTGTTACACGGACACATATGCATATGCATGATCGAGCTTTTCTAAATTATGGATATCCAAAAGATGTATAAGTATATAGATGTAATACAAGAATAAGAAGAGGAAAGTACAAGAAGCAAAAGAGGTATACGAAAAATACAAGAAGCAAAAGATATATATGAGAAGTATAAAAGGCAAAAGATGATACAAGAAGTATATGTTGAAAGCCGACGGGGATGCACGATAGTAGGCCGCCTGAAAGGGAAATGGATACTGGCATTGGACTCCGATGATAGCAGGCCGCCCGAAAGGGAAATGGATACTAGTCGTCTACTCCGAAGGTAGCCATGTGTGAGGATAACATTAGGCCACCCAGCTTATGTGGGTACGGGTACTAGTTGTCCGACTCCCGAGGTAGCAAATGATGAATACCAAGGTATTTTTAATACCCATACATGAGAAGATAATAACAGATGAAAACCAAGGTATTTGAAATACCTGTATATGCAAAGATAAAAGATGATAAGAAGATGTTTTCCGATAGTATTTTTCCAAGATATATGCACGTGATATGATTTTGTTTTCCGCTCTCTGATTTTAGGAATGCATGTGAAATGATTAAACTGTGACATATGATGTATCACTGTTTATGATATTACTATCTAGTGGTGTGTATATGCAGAGTATTCAATACTTAGCTATACATTCATGTCAGCAGGTCCCATTGATGCACATACTTAGGAGCCGTGGGTCGAGGAGAAGTATATCGAGGAGGTGTGTAGAGCCCCGAAAATTTCATTTCACTAAGAATGAATAGTGTGTGAATAGTGCCCAAGTGTGGTTTTGTACACTTATGAGTCTTATGTTAATATATGTGTTTGGAATTATGGTGTATATGTTCTAATGGGTCTATATGTCCTTAGGGAATGTGTTGAAAGCATAAAAAAGTGTTGGAAGTGCATTGGGGAAGATTCGAGTGGTGTAAACAAGGTTTTTCAGCAAAACAGGGGTCGATCAATCGCTCGGTCATTACCTGCGATCGATCGGTCAACTACCGATCGCTCGATAGCTGTCGTACGGTCAACTTTTTTGTATGGGGAAAAATTCCAGAGAGTGTGTTTTTGACCGATCTCTCGTTCATAACACTGTTCGACCGGTAAGCCACCGATCGCTCGGTCCATACCACCGATCGATCGGTCATACGCAGATTTTCTTCATTAAGGGCGTTTAAGACTTTAACCATCACCCTTTGCCTATAAAAGGGCTGGGTTCGTGCCTTAGGGTTTCACAAACCCTTTGTGCATTGTTTTTGAGGGATTTGAAGAGGAGAAGGAGGAGAGGACCTTGGTGATCGTTCAAGCTTGTGGAAGATCAAGTTCTTCCTTTCCATTTGTGTTTTCCAACCAAGAACTCACTGTTCTTGCTTGTTCCAGCCATTGGGAGTCAAACTCATTGATTTCTCTAAGGTAGATACACTCTACTAGGTTCTAATTTCATAAACCCTTAATGAAAAGCATGATTTTCTTGACAAGTATAGTTATATATAGCCTCTTATATGTAAAAATACACTCTTCTAGCAATTGATTTTATGAAACCCTTTCTACATCAAGATAAAATCTCATGAATGATGGTGTGAATTAAATGTGATGATGTTATGCTTCCAAGCAACAAATAAAATATGGTAATTTTTGAGTTGTTCTATATGTTAGTATCCAAGATGAAAAGCATGTTAAAAGCAACAAGTTTTGGGAAGAACAAGTAGAAAAACCTTATTTTAAATGTGATTGGAATGGTGTGATGTTATTGTATATGGATTATGGTGATGGATGAATTATGTTGAGTATGAGACATATGACCATATGTAAAGGGTTTTCCCTAATGTCTACCATGTTATATCACAACTGCTATACGGACACATATGCATATGCATGATCGAGTTTTTCTAAATTATGGGTATCCCAAAGGAAGAAATACATGTATATAAGATGCAATACAAGAATAAGAAGAAGAAGAGTATAAGATGCAAATGAACCACACGAAAAGTATAAGATGTAAATGAACCAAATGAAAAGTATAAGAAGCACAAGATACATACGGAAAATACAAGAAGCACAAGATGTTACAAGAAATACAAGAAGATGGAAAGTATACGGAAAAAGCCGACAGGGATGCAACGATAGCAGGCCGCCTGAAAGGGAAAGGGATACTGGCATCGGATTCCGATGATAGCAGGCCGCCCGGAAGGGAGATGGATACTGGTCGTCTACTCTTAAGGTAGCCGAAGGTGAGGAGAACATTAGGCCACCCAGCTTATGTGGGTACATGTACTAGTTGTCCTACTCCGGAGGTAGCAAATGATGAATACCAAGGTATTTTAAATACCCGTACAGGATAATAAAAGATAAATGCCAAGGTATTTTAAATACCCGTATATGCAAAGGTACAAGATGATAAGAAGATGTTTTCGACAAAAGATGATAAGAAGATGTAAAAGACAAAAGATGATAAAAAGATGTTTTCCGATAGTATTTTCCGAGATATATGCACATGATATGATTTTGTTTTCCGCGCTCTGATTTCAGGAATGCATGTGAGATGATTAGATTGTGATATGTACACGTTGTATTCTTGTTTACGATATTACTATCTAGTGGTTTGTATACGCTGAGTATTCCATGCTCAGCCGTACATATTATGTCGGCAGGTCCCTTCGACATTTGTGGCAAGCGTCCTCAAGAACCATGGGTCGAGGAAGAGTATGTTGAGGAGGAGGAGACTTGGGGTAGTCTTCAGCAGCAGAGGGCTCAGGAGGAGCAGAGGGCTTTTGTTAGGTGGCCCCATCATGAGTGACGAGAGGGAGAGTCATGTACATATATTTTGTTGAGCGAGTATGTTCGCTCTTTATTTTGGGTCATGTATAAACTGAGACATATACTATTGATAGAAATTTTGTAGTCCGCTTCCACTACCATATATAGATTAGTATTACGCTTCCGCTATCACAGGTTTTATATGTTGTACAGGATTCATATATTATATAGGATGGTTTGGTTATGAGTTCACGTCGCCAAAGTATCCTAACTACTAGGGGGTATTTTGGGTCGTGACAAGGTGCCTACTCAGGAGGAGCTTCAGGAGCATCAGAGGGTATTTGTTAGGTGGTCCCATCATGAGTGATGAGAGAGAGAGACTTATATATAAATTTTGTTGAGCGAGTATGTTAGCTATTTGTTTTGGGTTATGTATAAACTGAGATATAGTATGTATAGAAATTTTGTAGTATGCTTCCGCTACCATATATAGATTTGTATTATGCTCCCGCTAATATATGTCATACATGTTGTACAAGATGTTTTGTAATATGTTCACGACGCCAAAGTATCCTAACTCCTAGGGGGTATTTTGGGTCGTAACAATCTCTATCTTTATCTATCTCCCCAAAAAATACTCAATTTGTAAGGAGTTGTAGCTATCGCGAAATTTCTCTCCCGTCTCTTGGTCATGACTCTCCACATCTCTCCCAAACGAATTACTCACGTCTCTCTCTATCTCCTTTCTTCCCCTCAAGAGTTATCTATTTTAAGAGTTAATTTTATTCTTTATATATCAAAACTTTTCCACTTTATTCTAACAACCTAACCTCCCCTCAATTCCCACGCCTCTGTAAATAGTATGGTTTCAAAGAAAACCCCTACATATGCAATGAAAGGTGCGGGAGGCAGTGAGGACATGTCCATGGGTATGTTAAGTTGCAGCTTACAAATGAAATAGAGAGATAATTTTTCTTCAAAGTTTTGGTTATTTTAGCATACTTAGCAGTAATGTCATTCATTCGTTGAATGTATTGACTAATTTTTTAGTACTATTGTTTTTTCTTTTTTTTGTGGTTGTAGCCCCTTTGCATCTCATGCCTTGCTAACGGTGAAATATGACATATTGCAACAAATATGAACTCCTGATATAGTTTGTTTTTACTTTATTATAATCTCTTTTTATGTATTGTGTGAGAAAACTTTTAAGTTCTAACGATTTTATTTTATTTTTTCATTTGAGCATGAATTATTTTGAATAAGCAAAAATTCTGCCGGATTTGCATTCCTTATCAACAAGCCAATCTCTTTATCAAAGATACACATCTCTCCCTCTACTTCAATCCTACCACTACCACCGGTGTTTGCTGCCTGTTACCCTTATATGGAATTTTTTGTTTGGTAAGTCAAGAATGGAATTTACTTATATATTCAACATCAAACCCTAGCCTCATTCGCAAGGCCTCCCTCGAAGGAACCCTACCTCCCGTGTTCATCCCCTGCTCCCGAGAGCATCTCCCGCCGTTCAACTTGCAGGCGATCGCCTGATTCCAGAACGGTAAGTCCGCCGTTCAACAGGTTCGGCCGCCTCTCTTATCTTCTCAAAACACGCTAAGCCCTAATATTCTCCCCTTTCTTTCCCCCTCTTTCAAACTAGATCTAATCTACGACATGTCGAAAATTGACCGTCGTCCATTTTTGTCGAGTGAAGATGAGGTATGCATTTTCTAATATCAAACCCTTTTTATTCGTGAGTCAAGTATCCTCTTAGAAATTAGTATTTGATTTTCCTTATTTTAGATGGATCCGGAATTCACGGATGACCTCAACGTTGAAGTTGAAGAGGCATCGCGCATACAGAATGTACCGTGCCGCCGTAAACATTCACGGGTTGAGGTGTTCTCGGTGCACATCTTGAGCATCCGCGGATCAGGCCACCTCTACGGCATCATCACAGCCACCGACGGATTAAATACTCATTTCCTCTACAACCGAACAAGGGAGGAATCCGAATCCTTCTGCCCGGGCAATACTGTTTTGCTCACTGGCCCTGCTCTTTCCGTCTCAGCCTGCGGGAACTTCAACATCGATGTGCATCTCATGGATAGGGACGACTACCAATCTCGGGGTGGTGTTTCTAGTAGTGATCTGATGGCGTGGCATTATAGTCGTGATCGGATGCCCTGGAACTATAGTCCTGGTCGGATTGCGTGGAACTATTACGAAGTCGGCAATGTGTATGACAATCCCTTATATGGCATAGTTGAGAGCGAGTATTGTTCCGTCAGAGTGAACTACATTGTGATTAAGGATGCGGTGCAGGCCACTGTGAAGGTTATGCTCATAGTCCCAGATACGAATACGAAAGAGACTCTCAATGTTTCTGGATTGATTACTGCTGCCAATCACAACGGTTCATATGAAAGTGTGCTATTCCAAAAGGCATCGAATGAGCACATATATGGAAGGCCTGGGAAGCTCATTCCCTTGTCAAGGTCTGTAGTAGCCGTGCCTTTGAACTCCGCCCTCGTCATTGAAGCAGATTTGTGCGACGCCATTTCTTCCGATGTGATTGCCAAGGGCACTGCAGTGTTCCCTTCAAAACTCTCCGGTAAATCCACGAAGCATATTTATGGCGAGTGCAGTTTGAATCCGAGTGAAAGTGACTTTTACTTGAGATAGATATTTAAGTCGTATATTTGCTACTACTTTTATGTTACTATGTTACATCTAACGCACTAGACTGTTTTCCTTCCTATGCATTGCTTGTATTCTTTGTAATTCAGTCTACAATTTGTTTCAATTGATTTGTTAATGCGTTTTATCCCCTGTAGAAACATGCATGTTATCTGAGTTCAGGAACCTCAGATCTTATTGAAAAAATAGCGTTTTGGTAATGTTTCATCATTTTTGATTCTTTTGATTCCATGACAATCTTTTCTGCACTTGGATGAATCTATGATTTTTTTTATTTGGAGAATTTGTTCTTTGGACGTATGAATTGATTTTGAAATTCTGATTTAATTTGTTTTTGAAAAATGTGGTTACTGATTGTATAGAGTTTTAAGAGAACTGATTTGTATTTTCTTTTGTTCCCCATGTTCACTTTTGGTGATCCTTGGGATGTAGTTCCTTCCTTTTCTTTTAATAAAGCACTTCTTTACCAATCAAAAAAAACAAGAGAATTGATATGTTGGAACAAATATTGGAGCTTATTAGGGTTTTGAGTGATCGATGTGTTTCTCTTGAAAACATCATTCCATGCAGATAAGTATGGTTTTAGGGTTTTAGATGAATGTAGGAATCTATTTTCTTTATTCAATTTCGCTTTTGAAATTTACAGAAAAAAGTGTGTGGTATGGGATACATGGACAGGATTTCAGATGAATTTTGAGTGTTTTACAATCTTCCTTAGGTTTTATGAACGAGTTTTAGCACTGCCATTCCTTCGGTGGATTTAAGGTTTGTTTTTGGTTTACAGAGATATGGGTGAGGAAGAAACCAAGGGAGGGCATGTGATTCCCAATTCAGCAACGTGTTGCCATGGTACTCTATCCCAAGAATATTTTATGTATAATATGCATGTACAAACACTCCTGTATATACACTTAGTATTCGAAGAACAGATCCCCCTCTTTTGGGGGATAGGATCACCCTCCTAAGAAGCTCCCTCACAAGTTTGCTTGCCGGTATATAAATGATCCATTGGTGGTTAATCATTTAGATAAGTTCCATATTAATGGTGAGCAGAAGATGTATTACTTAATTTAGTGGTACATGGCGTGTTCTCAAAAAAATGAGAGACTGGGACTGAAAAGACTAAGGATTTAGAATTCAACTCTTCTTAATAAAGGGTAAGAGATACTAGGAAAAAAAAGGAAGTTCCTATGTGATGAATGACTATTAGTCATAGATTTAGATGAAATTGCAAGAGGTGGAATTTACGTTCTTATTATGAGTCGGTACTCAAAAAGTTATGATGAAGAATCATAGTTCAAAATATCGATACGTATCGGCCGATACGGGCCGATACGTACCGGATTTCCAGCCTACCGATACAGAGATACGCAGGAAGGAAAAAAATGCTGCGTATCGGTGCGTATTGGTACCGATACTCACCGATACGCACCGATACGCTGTGATACGCAGCTGTTTTACAAATTTTTTTTTTTTTTAAAGCATCGACCGATGGTGTTCAAGGGAGAGATTTAAAAAAAAAAAAGAGGAGAGCTATTAAAAAATGACTGATACAGATTAAAAGGATATACATTTTTAGTAGAGAATGAGACATACCTGTGGGCCTATGGGAGATCGTCAATTGCCGTCGCCGTGGGCTTTCATCCATTGCCGGCGTTAATCGCAGAGGGTTCGATTTCCCTCTTCCGTTGCCGTTCTCCCCACTCCCTCTTTGCCCCTTTCCTTTCAAATGCCAAAACAGTGAGAGATTGGGGTTGTGTATTGTGCAAGTTTCATCTCTTATGCACGTGACAGATGATATTTGCTTAATGGAGAAGTGCTAGCCTCACTCAGTCGTGCATACCTTTCCCTAAAATAGACTTTGGTCAACCCACAAAGTGTCTGTGTGGTTATTAGATTACCTCTTCAACAAAAAAAACAGAGTTCAATCGCACCCCAAGTTCAATGCACCCCAGGCCAACATGCCCTTTTTAACTTTAATAACTGTGGTTAAAATTTACTAACCTTATAGTTCAACAATCTAACTTTGGTTTGATCTAAAAATGATTTAAAAAATTAAACTTAGGGTTAAGAATTTTTCACTCTAAAGTTTTTTTTTTTTTTTTAAATCAAGCTTAGATTATTGAATCCTAAGGGTTAGTGAATCTTAACTACAGTTAGTAGGAGTTAAAAGGGACAGTCAATAAGTGCGATTGAAATCTCCCAAGGTTATAAAAATAAATAAAATTAACCCTATTAAAAAAATCACACCCACATGCCAACGTGTCTCTTTTAACTCTTATTAACTGTGCTTAAGATTCACTAACCCTTGGGGTTCAACAATCTAACCTTGGTTTTTTTTTTTAAAAAAATTAACCCTGTTAACTTGTAATCACCTAAACGGCTAAACACCACTCAATAGATATGGAAGTCCTACTTGTTTATATTTTTTTTTGTCGGTAAAAAGTAATTTCATTAAAAAATGAGGATTCACAAATAGTGAATCATAAAGAGCCCAAACAAACAGAGCATAGACTAACAACTACCAAATAAAATTACAGTCATCCTGCTTGTTTACATCAAAAATAAAAAATTAAAAAAATTGAACAATGGTCCTGCTTGATTACATAAAAAAATAAAAAATTATATTTACATCCACTTCATAGTCAAATAAAATTATAATCATCTTCGTTTGATCTTGATTTCGTTTGATTTTGATGCAGGGTCTTCGATTATTCAACAATTTCCTCATCTTCCCATATTGTTTAAGTCCTGAAAAAAAACATCGAGCTCGTCAATTGCAGATAGAAATAGGTTTGGAAACTAAATTGCTAAATTTCAATTAGTGAAATGTGTATTCATAAATTCTTTAGATATCTAAAACAATTAAAATGGATAATCATTGAAATATTAAGTGTAGATAACTTAAATTTTCAACTCTAAGTTGATATATACTAATGATCATTAATTCTAGATTGTATTTCTTATACTTGGTTAACTAACTATTGTTTGTATTTCATGCATATTTATCAACGCGCACGCCTTTTTTAACTCTCATATGTATGATTATAAATGTAGTTGAAGGTCTTCATTTAGTTTGTTTTTAGATTATATCTGCATTAAAAGAGGTTTTATGTAAGGTATCCAAGTTTTTCCTTGCGTATCCAAGCTTTTTTTAGCGTATCCTGAATTTTTACGCCGTATCCAACCGATACGGTACCGATACGCCGATACGTATCCTATTTTGGGCTAACCGATACGGCGACCGATACCGATATTTTGAACCATGTGAAGAATATGACAAGGGCATACATGACAGTGGGTATTGGTTGGAGCATTTAATTTTTTGTCTTGGGAAGACGAATGGAGTAGGATTCCTAATCATGTGAACTGTAGCCCAGATTATAGAGACTGTTTTAGAGGAAGAAGATTAACCATAACTGTGGAAAAATGCGGTGTTCTTGATGGTACCCATTGTCCTAAAATATCTATTTGTGTCATTGAGAAAGAATGGTTGGAAATGACACCCAAAAGAGCAACCATGACGTGTTTGGAGGTTTCCCCAGTGTGGAAAGTTTGGTGATCACCAGCCCCTCCATGACGAGAGGCTTTTTCTACAGTGGCTGTGCTTGATAGTATACTTATCACAAGAGTCATGGACCATGTCATCCATATGCAGCCCCCGCCTGTCTAGGGGTTGGGTTAATCAAAATTTTGATGGAAGCTTCCATTATCCCCTGATTCAGCATGCCTTATTGGAATTTTTAGGAAACTTTTAAGATAATTTTGCTGGATTTATTGGTAGTGAAAGGACTCTTTGAATGCAATTAGATGGACCCAAGAGTGAAGGATATCTGGTGTAGGACAATGGACACTTGGTCATACAAGGGAGTGAATAATGCGGTGGATTCCTTGGTTAATATTGGTGTAATAGAAACTACTCATATACAACAAAAACTAAACACCCTTCTTTAGCTGATATTGGTGTAATAGAAACTACTTGTATTCAGCAAAAACTAAACACCCTTCTTGGAGATTTTTAAATTTTCTTTATTGTATCTCAAATTGTCATTAATTAGGAAGAGAAGAAGAACAAAAAATGTAAAATGATCACAAGATCCTGTTCCAGTTGAAGCAAAATGAAGTAAAGCCTTGAAGAAATTTAAATGACTTTGATCATGAGTACATGCTAGCAAAACCACTAAACCTCACAATTGTTTGACAACATAATTAATGAGCAAGAAAAGAGCAAAACCTTGATTTCACCTTTCTCCTCTTAAACTGGCATGCTAGCTATTTTAGTAAAGAATATTAAACTGTCATGCTAGCTATTTTAGAAAAGAGCAATCCCCTCTCAATTATGAGGAAATCAAGACCGCGGCATCACCATTCTCGCCAATTTATATAGGCGCTCTTGGCAAACAACAGAATACCAAACTTGAAATAATTGCAATGACGGTCCCTGTAATTACCTGATCCCCAGAAACCACTACCGAGAAAATTGCCATGATGGTGCCTGTTGTCACAAAGACTGGTGGAGCCAACACCGATGAGGGAGAGAAGAAAATGGCAATGAAATTTTTGTTATTATCAAATTACACAAAAATGGAGGGGGTGCCGAAGCCTGAAGATGAGAGCATGGTGATTAAAGAGGAGGTTGAGAGGAAATATGGGGTGGTGAAGTTTGGGGGAGTGACAACCTATAAAATGGGGAAGGAAAGGGTGGAAAAGTTGAAGAAGAGCTTGGAGAGAGATGGGTTTAATGTTATTGGGGAGTTCTTGTTGGCAAGATATATGAGGTCATGATCCCCATTGTCTGTGTTTTAGATGCAGGGGAAGCTTTTGCTGATTTTGCTTTATTTGAGAATGTGGTGTTTGTAGGACTTAGCTTTATGTCTGGTCTTCCCTTTGTTGTTCATTGCTATTAGATTGATTTTTTTTTTTGGTTAACTCAACTACACCACAAGCCGATAGCTGTAGGCAACAAAAAGGAAACACACACCCCAAACACTCACACACCCACACCCACACCCACACCCACAGCGCTTTGTATTGCTATTAGATAATACTAGTGAACACCCCGTGCTATGCACGGGAAATGAAAAGAAAATGGCAAAATAAAAAAATGGAGTAAAATAAATAATATACAATTTTTATGGTCATTTTATTTTTCTAACAAATAATATACTATTAGTATATTGTAGGGGGTCTTCTTTACCTTACCAAATTTGCATAAATAGGGTATTTTTTGTCTTTGATTTTGTAGTTGTAACATGTCAAAAGCGTGCTTTCTGGATATATGAATATTGTATAAATAGTTATATTTTAGGAGGAAACTTTGAAAGAATTTACACACATGATCAGAAAAGAGAAGAAAAAAAAAAAAAATAGTACACAGGATAATCAAATCATGCCCTCTTTTTTGATGCTCTAGTTCGCAAGTGGCTGCCTTGGGGTAATCCCACTAATAGTAATAATAGATAGATCATGTGTTTATAGAAGTTATTGTATTTCCACTGAAAATAAAGCCATTTAAGGTTTACCTAATCTTTTGCATCATAACTTTATAATCTTCAATTTAAACACCCCCGTGCACACACACAATCAATTCCCATGGAACTATAAATTCTATTTTTTTTTTTTGAATTTGTTTGAGACACACATGAGCACAACCAACCATTGATTGGAGGAAAAAACATAGAAAGAGGGGGTACTGCAGTTGCCTTACAACCCCAAAGGGACCCCTTTAAACTGCCCTTTTAACCCAGGTTATGAAAATTTAACTCCCATGGTTCAATTATTTTTAAGTATCTTTTCTTCTAAAAACCAAGGTTACATGGTTGAACTCTTAAGGGTTATTGATTCTTAATCATGCATTGTACTATGAAAAATAACCCATAGAATCTGTTCGATCTGAATTGGACATATACATGCTAAAATACTTATTATGTATGGGCAGAGCCACCCTTAACTCTTGGGAATACTAAAATGATAAAATTCATTCTCTGAAACCCACTTAACTTTAGACCAACAACAGTAGTATCTACCACTGAAATCTTCGAAGGAACCAACTATCCATGAAAAAAATTCGTATTAAAAAGAAAATTGCACTCTTTTATTATATCCATGCTTAAAACCCAAATTGGACTTTTAAGAAGTGCATGAGAGAACACGAATAAATGAAGTTTTCCAAAAAAATAAAATAAAATAATAACGAACTGCACTAAAAACAAAACCCATAAGGGATAAATCCAGAAGACCTAAATGTCTTATAAAAAAAAATTAATTAATTAATTTTGGGGTATTAGTAGAGTACCTGAATCTTGAATTAAAAGCAAAAGTAAATGCCCCAAACATAAACCAAAATGAAAAATAGGAACCCTTCTGCTACATGCTAAAAATCCTAAATTGATGTTATTGCAATGATTTTTAGAGAAAATGAAACAAAGAACTTAAGGAAGCGATAAACGCTTGATTATAAAATATCAGATCAAATTAAAAATAAATTTTTATATGATCTCTCTTGAAAAAAGATGAAATCTTGTGCAGAATAAATTACAAAACAAAAAAAAATTGTTTAATTAACAACCTGTTCTTAACATTCACAAAAAATAAAAAGAACATTAGAAGAGTTTTTTGGATGGTACATTAGTAAGAACATTAGAAGAGTTATCTGTATATATATATATATATAGCAACATTCAAAATGTTAGAAAGAAAGTAACAATATTTAGGCGTTTAGAGGGGTTTTAAAAGGAACGCGTGTTTGAAAAGAAAATGTCTTTCCATCTGGGTCCCAGTCCCCACCTTACTGATTCCATTTGGGTTGCCACCTAACTAACTTCACAAATTAATGTAACTTTCAACAAAAAAAAAAACCCATTTTAGTCCACAATTGAGCCATACCCCTATTTAACCCAAAAAAAAACCTGAATCATGCTCATTTTAGTCACGTATGCCTAATTCACACGCATGACAAAAATTGGGGTCTGTAATCTCGAGATTGTTGACCCACTCCCTCATTTGCTTCCTTTTCTCCTCACCATTTCAGCACAGACCTTTCTTCCATTTGTTCTTCTTCATCCGCCAGAGTGGGTGGACACCATTTCGTCTTTCTATCCATAGCTCTTTGCAAAATCCATGTCCCACATCCACCTCTCTCTCTCTCTCTCTCTCTCGCTCTCTGGGTCGATCTGCTGGAGCGGGTGCAAACCTTCTACTCTCTTTCTATCCCTATCTCACTGCCAAATCCAAGTCCCAATTCCTACTCTCCCTCCATCTTTCTCGAGGGGTTATATCGGCTATAATATGATCAGCCACTTCTTTGACGGTTTCTGAGTTTTAAATTTATGTAAGTTCGGATTAGACTAATGTAGCAGTGTGTGAGGAAAATATTAGGTTCCATACCATTTATACAAAAAGAATGTTGGTGAATGCTAGGATTTCGTACCAACAAAAACCTATGTTAGGGATTAGTTTCTATTAAAAAAAGGAATCGGTTTTTGCATAGCACAAAATAATAAGAAGAAGAAGATCAGGAAGAAGAGAAGTAGAGGAAAATACCGTATTTTTAGAGGGCCGATCCAACTATATGAAGAAATCACTTTGTTGTATGATATAGGACTGTAGAAGAAGAAAAGAAGAAGCAAGAAGAAGATGCGGCAACAACAAATGATTCAATCAAGTGAGAGGGAATCGTGCAACTAAATAGGGATTGTAGATTAGTAGGTAGTTATGGTTGATAATTACATTAGTAACCTTTATTAACTACCTAATGTGCTAACATAACAATGAAATTTATGGTATTATCAAAAGATTCAATCAATCTTTTTTACCCCTACCATTCTCTTTATAATAGTAGAGATTACATACCGTTTGATTTGAGGGAATCATACAGATACTACATGGAAATGATAGATAGGGAATTGCATATTTAGAGGCTTTGGAGTGGTTGACAAAGTGATCAAAGCGGTAGCATCCAATGGTGGGATCAAGGAGCTCTAAGCACACATCACAGCCGAGTGCATCACAAATGAATTTCCCGGCTAGAAATCCACACGCCTGTAACGTTTGAGTGTAAGCATGTCAAGACCCCAAAGTGCCTCAAGATTGCCAACATGATAAATAAGGCTAATGAGGGAAACTCATGGGATTTAAACAATATAAAATCAAGCATAGTTAGCACAACACTTTTAAAAACTTACTAATAATTATAATTTCATTATTGAGATAGTCACAGGTAAGATTAAGTAATCTGCAAGAAATACATATAACCAAAAAATCTAATTTAGCAAACACATGAAAGAACATAATCTAAGTAGCATTAAGGAAATTAACAGTGAGGCATGGAAAAGACAAATCAAGAAAGGAGGGAGAAAGAGAGACGGTGGAGTATTTGCTTGGTTGAAGTACTCACCTCCATTATGAAATGAGACCTCAACAGATTCAGTTTGGAATCCTGCCATTTAATAAACAAACGAAAAATTGGAGAGAGAAACTATTCTTGGTGAATGTTGAAAATTTAGCTGATAATCAATAAACAAACGAAAAATTGTTTTAGTGGTGCCATTAGACTAGTCCTACCTAGATCTTCAGGAAAAAAAAATTTGTGTATGAATTATATGATTATGACAGATGTATTTGAAGGTTGATTGGTGCTCAAGGAATAGACTGCAGACATAAAGCTAGAACTCACTCTTGGTGAGCTGAACCTCCGGGCAAAAGTGGCTAATGGAAATAATTCTCAAGCTTCAGGCCACCGGGGATATATTCTATCGGTAGGAATGTAGCTGTCATGAAGATGAAACTTGTAATTTGTTTCATTCATGGGCTACGTGCATATATGCGTAAAGAAACAAATACTTACTTGAGCAGGGTTTGAGTGACCGTGGCCTCTTCTTGTGCTGATCAATTGATCTCTTGTGTTGACCAAACAGGTCTTTTGTTGGTTAAAGTACTGATTGCAACTTCTGTAAAGTCCATGTTTTAGTGTTGGCTTATTCCGTTGTCAAAACAGTGAAGATGAAGACCGAAGAAGATCAGTTGAAGGCATTCCTATCATATCATTCGTTTCGCTCATAGGATGGTAAGTGACCTAGATACCATGTTACCGTAGGTGAAAATTGATTTAGAATAATCATATGAACCTTAGGTGACTAGATATGTAGCCTTAATAGTATTAGAAAATCTTAAAAACCAAGGTTCCTTGTAAGAGGTATATCTCTCAAACCGTAGTTCCGATTTTGCTCAATAATATATTAAATCGACTGTATCGAAACGATCTACAATTTTTGTGAAGAAAGTGAGCAAAAAATGAGTTTTTGAAAGTCGGTCAACCGAACCAAGATTGCCCGGTCCTGAAAAATTTTGTGTGGGAAAAACAACCAGAGAGCATGCAAAAGTTGGGTCGACCGAACTGTCCAACTGGGTTCACCCAATGCTTAAGAAAGTTTCTAAATCCGATTTTTCACCTTCTAAAAGCTTGGTTTGGCTTCTTTATTTAATAGAACCCTTCTAGTCTGTGAATGTGGACTTGTAGAGAGTGCATTGGGCTACCTCTAGAGTTCTCATAAACTCTGGAATTATTTTTTCTCATTCTCCTTTGTTAGTTGTGTGAGTACCAGAATTTTAACCCCTATTCCCGATCAGGATAGATCCCAATAAGGAATAATGATAAATTGCAATTTAAAAAGAGAGTTGCCACCTATCTAATTCTGAGGAAAATAGGTCCTTGAAATGGTTGGATAAGGTATGGTTTGGAAGTTAGAGGTCAGGATAAGGGATTCAGTTGAGTTAGAGGAAGGTGTTAGGCACCCCTAAACTCCCATTTGGAAATGGTTACCTACTCCTTGAGTCTGAATTAAATAAAGGAAACCATAAAGAAGCTTGCAGTTTGATCTATATGCTGAATAATGTAATATTAACAGTAACGAATGTAATGAGATGGACATGATAGAAACATAATAAAGATTCTATCCTAGGGGAGCTGAACCTGATCAGGGTTGCTTGCGTATCCACTGTTAGTGGAATCAAGCCGCACGTAGTTCCGGAGGGGATTGATGGATGATTTGATTTGATTAATGGTTTGATTTGATCAAAAATTTAAATAAATTTCACTTTTGGGTTCGAAATGTCCTTTTAAGCTCGTGCTGAGGAGCGATGGGGCAGTTTAAGCTTATGCCGGGGAGCCATGGGGGATGCCTGAATAGGGTTTTGAACCAAGGTTCGGATAAGGGTTCGACTAGGTAGGTAGGGTTTAGGGGATTAAGCTAGAGTTAAGCTAGGGTTAAGCTAGGTTTTAGCTAGGGTTAAACTAGGGTTTACCTAGGGTTTAGCTAGAGTTTAGCTAGGGTTTAACTAGGGTTAAGTTAGGATTTAGCTGGATTTGAACCGGGATTTAGACAGAGGTTCGACTAGGCTAGGCTAGATTTGATCTAGGATTTGGGTAGGGGTTCAACTAAGTAAGGCTATATTCGATCTGGGATTTAGGCAGAGGTTCGACTAGGCAATGTTATATTTGATCTGGGATTTGGGCAAAGGTTCGACTAGATAAGTTAAGCAAGCAGTCTTAGCAATTAAAGCAATTTAAAAAATAATGAAAAAGTGAATTAAACTGCTAAAAGACAAAACAAAAGTCAGTGTTTAGAGAAAAATTACCTTTCGGGAAACCCAAAAGGGTCTTTGAAATAAGTGCTCCCGAGAATGATTATTCGAAATCAAATTCCCGAGATCGCCAAATGCTAGAGATGGTTTTTTGAAAGAGGAGAGAGGAGAGGAAGTGGAAATTTTTGATGAAAAATGAAGAAGAGGTGAAGAGTTTATATAGGTTTCGAAAAAGGATATTCCAAGGAATATTCTTTTGGATATTTACAAAGGAATATTCTATGGAATATTCCTTAGGATATTATAAGGAATATTCCTTAGGATATTCCAAGGAATATTCCTTAGGATATTCCAAGGAATACTTTTTTTTAAAAAAAATTTCTTTATTTCTTTATTTTTTTATTTTTTGGCGGCGCGCATTGCTCTCGGGTTTGCCAAAATCCCGATTTCTCGTTTTAAGTTTGATTTGAGCCCGGAAACAACCAAAATTGAACTGATAAAATCTAGAAAAATATTTTAGATAAAATGTCACTTTTTCAGAACTTCTCAGAGGTATTTTGGTCATTTTGTGCTTTAGGGGTATTTTGGTCATTTTTACTATTTAGGCCCGATTTGATCCCAAAAATAGCCAAAATTGAACTGATAAAATCCAGAAAAATATTTGAGATAAAATATGAGTTTTTCAAAACTTTTCAGGGGTATTTTGGTCATTTTAAACTCCAGGGACATTTTAGTCATTTTTTACCTCAGGGCCGTTTTTGAAAATCGAAGCACGCGGAAAGAGGGTTTTAAAAGAGGGTTTTTGAAAGAGTTTTTAAGAGTACGAAAAGAGACTAGAGGGGTGTAAAACTGGGTGCTTATAGTTGCTCTTCTTTGTCGGAGGGTGCGGGCACGTGAACGGCAAAGGTTATATGACCTCAATTTTGCACATGCAGAAAAAACTTGTGAATTTGAAGACAAAAGAGAAAAAAAAAGAAAAAGTTAAATTATGGTTTGACTACTTACCACAAATGGGATCCTAGAGGATGGAGTTGATGGGAGAACGCTCAATTGCTGGGGATAGAGAGGAGAAATGAATGGTTTGAACTTAGTGAAGCGACACCCAAAATGAGGAAAAATGGTGGATGACAAGCTCGGCAATGTCAGCCAGATTGAAAGGGTGGATGACAACCTCGGCGATGTCAGCCAGATTGAAAGGGTGGATGATAAGCTCAGCGATATCAGCCAGATTGAAATGGTGGATGACAAGCTCGATGATGTTAGCCAGATTGAAAGGGTGGATGACAAGCTCGGCAATATTAGTCAGATTGAAAATGGTGGATGACAAGCTCAGCGATGTCGGTCAGATTCAAAGGGTGGATGACAAGCTTGACGATGTCAGCTAGATTGAAAGGGTGGATGACAAGCTCGGCGATGTCAGCCAAATTGAAAGGGTGGATGACAAGCTTGGTGATGTCAAAGAGAATGGGAAGATCCTTAATCTGACACTTGCTTCATTAAGGTACTGATTTTAAACAATGTGTAGATATTTAGGAATTACCGTAAATGAGTGTATTGAGTCTTCTCTGGCTAGACCGTGAAAGGTAGGTAGCATTTGTACTGTATGCTGTCTGATTTCGAATTGAGCCGCATCCGTTGGTGGAAGTACAATGCAATTAGGAGGGTTAGCTGAAATGGGTGCATAGGTCTCAAGGAGAGACCTTCCAGCAGCCATGGTTACTCTTGGTACTTGAGGAGAGGGTGGAGGTGAAGAAGAAGGTGAAGACTCTGGAAACGATTCCAAGTTAGAATGACTCTTAGATCGAATTAAACGGAGATTAGGCCGAACCAACTGGTCATATGTTTAAAGAAACACGCCCAAGACCTGGCAAGAAATTGCCAAAAGGAGATACAATCCTAAGTGAGTCTATATGATGCGCAAGAAGTCACAAAGACAATCCTAAGCCAATACTAAACAATCAATATGTTTCAGGGCTTTATCTTTTTATCTTTGATGGCAAATGAGTTATGACAATGGGTGGAACCACTGGTTTTATCTTGGATTAGTCCGTCGGACTAACTTGCACTCGAGGGTTATCACAAAAGCTGTCTCTCACAAGCTAACCTTTTAGTACTAACACGAGTTAACTGTGAGATAATTCGTTGCCTAGACAAACGTGTAGCACAATGACCTGCTTAAATACGCCCTAGGCTAGCTGGATTAGTCAAGTAGTTTGACAAGTGTATTCCCAAAAGAATAACTAGGTAAAGATTGTGTTCCTAAGTCAACAAGTACAGTTAACCAACAAGATTTTGAGGAGGTCACTTTAGAGCTCAGTATACTAAAGTAGTAGGGACCTGTGGGTATATTAAGAAACAAGGACCTGCGCTCGTGGTCTTATTTGACTCACAAATGAAGGAGTCACTGATTGTGTGATGGCCTTGTGAACACCGCGCTAAATTTGGCTTTAAATCTTGGTTCCTTTTATTAAATAGAGGGGTTCACATAGTTGTAGTGATGAGGTGGGTGATGAAATCCCACCAGTATAATATAGAATTGGGTTGTGCTCTTTTTAATTAAGGTAACTTTCGGCCATCCACACAATTCAAATAAAGGTTTACAGAATGAAATAAACAAACATCACCTTGTTGCTCAATCACCTGGGATCACTCTTATAAGCGAGGTTGAGAGATCTTACCTACCAGTGGGCTATGCCATGAGGTCGCTTCCATGAGGTAGGGAGGGGTAATGGGCTTGGGCCCACTTCGAGCTAGTACTCCATACTCACACCCCTTCTCTGCAAAAGAGTTAGTTCACAATAAATAGGTCAAGTTAGAGAATTGATTTGGAATGTTGCTTCCTTTAGGGTTTGCACATGTAAATCAAAGAAATTAAGGCAGGTTTAAATAGTTCCCAATTAGGGTTTAAGTTGAATTTAGAAGTTTCCTAAATAAGGAGATTACTATTTTCGATTTTTTCCAAGCTTGAAAGCCTTCCAAATTAAGAATTCCAAACACAATGGAAACATTCCAAAAAGGAAAACTTCTGCTTAAGATAGTCCTTTCCCAAAGAAGGAAAATGCCTAAATGAGCGAAGACACTTTTTGGAAATTTCCCAATATGCTCAATTCCCAAAATCTAATCACCTAGAAATTAATTCTATCCTACATTTTTTTGGTTTTTTAAAATTTTGTAAAATGTAAAATTAACTTAAAAGAATCAAATTTGCAAAGTGTTGATTTTTTTTTTGGTAACAACAAAAAGGAATCAACTCACGTTTTGGTTGTTGTGTTTTGTGAACCACAACTAAAACGTGATGTTTTAATTGCTGTTTTTTTTTCTAAAAAAAAAAGGAATAGTTGAACACTTAATCAAGGGTTACTAAACCCTTGAACAACAATCCAAAAAAATTGCTTTAAGAGGTCTTACAACTTGCACTCAGCCATTTGAGGCTGAAAAAAGAAAATAAACAAGTAGAAAAGAAAGAGAAGAAGGGGGATCCAAAATCTCTTACTTTTTTTTTTGAATTGTTTTCTTCTTTCTTTATGCACTTCCTTCACAGTTCACACGAGCGACGACGACGCCATTTGATATATGGTTTTTTCCGTTGTTTAGAAAATCACCCTACTATCAACACTTTAGTTAATCTGAATCCTGCAAACACATGAGAATGATATAGGGATTGTGTCGGATGTCGTATCCTCACTTATGAATTATGGGGATAACTCAATAAAGAAATCGCAAAGGAAGAAAATTTATAAAACGATGGAAGGATAAGAATGATGAATAATGAATTTTCTTTTTAAAACAATTGTGGGAGATGTATTATTAAGACCTACTAATAAAATAACATGGAATAAAATGACCTACTATTAATTAATGAAAGACAATAAAGCATAAAAAAATTAACATTTATTCATTAAAAAGAGTCACCTACAAAGTTTAATTAAATCTCATCACATTCAAGAAAAATTCAACAAACCGGAAACTCGCACTAAACATAGTTGTAAGTGTTCCAAGAGAGGTTTTTGAGAAGGGGTTGAGAAAAGAAGAGGTTGAAAGGCTTAGACAGAAAATAGGTTGAGAAAAAAAGGGGTTGAGAAATGAGAGAGAGATGCGTAGAGAGGTAGGTCAAGTGGGTGAGAGAACATGAGATGGGGTGAGAAAGGAAGAAGGTGAAAGAAATGGGGCACTTGAGTTTGTGGTTTTCGAGAGCCAAGGCCTACACTAGCGTGTGCAGAGAGATGATGGGACATTTGGATGACATGAGATGGAGTGAGAAAAACCGTGGGTGATAGAGATGGGGTGAGAAGAGTTCGTCCCCTAGGCGTAGGGGTGAGAACATGAGAGAAGTGAGAAGAGAAGTTAGGGGGTGGGAACCAGTTATAAGGAGAGAGGGGAGATAGGTTATATAGATGGACTTTGCCACTGAGACCCTATTAGGGCCGAGACCACTGAGAGCATGCTCTAAGAGCATTGGATTTCAAGTGGGGGCCATTTCACATGATAGGCCCCACCTGAAATCCCATGCTCTTAGAGCATGGTCTCAGTGGTCTCAGCCCTAATGGGGTCTCAGAAGCTTTATCCTATATCGAAGGTGGCTAGGATTCGGGTTAGGGTTTGAAGTGAATGAGAATTAGGGTTTGAGAGATAAGGATTAAGGTTGGGAAAAGGAGAGGGAAAAATAGGCTGCTAGGATTTGGAGAAAAGGAAGATTGGGGTTTTGGGAGAAAGAGATGGACAGCTAGGATTAGGGTTTGAATGATTAGGGTTGGATGGATAGGATTAGATGAGAGAGATTAGGGTTTTAAAAAATAAAAGAGAAAAAGAAGAGACAATGATGCCAGAGGGTTTTGAACAACGGTCTCTGGTATTATCTTCCAAATACTTCACCAACTAAGCTAACAGACAACTTATGTCTTCAATTGTGGCTTTTCATACTTTGGTTTCTCTTCTTGGAGATTGCCTCTGCTGCTCTCTTGGCCTTCGTTCTGACTTTGTGATCTTTTGGCTCAGCCCACACTTGGCCTGCATCTAACTGGTATAGTCTGTTGACTCTTTAGTCTTTGGTAATGAGCTTTAGTGCTTAACTATGACATCAGTTTCTTGAGAATTATCCAGTCAGGGTTCCTGAGACAGTTAAAAACACGTAATGAGAGTTCATCGAAACAGCTTTATATCTGGACTTTTAGAAATACTATTTTGACCAGAAAAGTGTGTTCTATGCAATGGAGGAAACTTTTACGTAGAAAAGCTTATAAAAATAAAGGTTTTACGTAGGAGAGTTTGATAATGCTTTAAAGAATAATAGTGAAAATAAGCACTTTTAAGCGAATTTCAAGTTGCTTCGCTGGAATTCACATGTAGAATTAGACTCCCTGCAATCCATCTTTTTATGTTTCATAACATTTTCCTTGGAAGCATATCGTTTGCTCCCATTCCTGGGTTCATCCCGGTGGTCGGAACGAGCTGACGCATGGCATGAGGGGGCATGCCACTCACGTGGTCGCTAGTTGACGGAATGAGCTCACAGCGTGTGATTTGAGAGAGAAAAAAAAAGGAGGAAAATTGAGGTTATTTACCATGTCATGTCAGTAGTATTCCTTTCTGTTTTGTTTTAGTCTTTGGCGGTGGAGCAGTAGTAGTAATGAGGTTATTTATGTTTTTAAAAGAATTGTTATATGTCATCTTTCTAAAAGGGCGCTCTGAGCATGGCTCATTAGTACTTTTCCTATGTATTAGTACATTTTCATATGTATATAATATGTCTACTAATATAAAGAGGGTGAACCCTATGGGGTGGGTGAACTCTAGGGGGTAGGTGAATCTTAACCACAGTTAAGGGTGTCAAAAGAGACACATGGAACTCCTAGGGTTCACCCACTATTTTGGTTGTTAGAAAATAATAAAAAAAATTAAACCTTGTTTAAAATTCACTAACACCTAGGGTTAATTTGTTTTTCATTTTTTTTTCTCTAAAACCAAGGATAGGTGGATGAACCCTAAGGGTGGGTGAATCTTAACCGTAGTTAAGGGGTGTCAAAAGAGACACATGGAAACCTCAAGGGCACAATTGGACTCCAATTGTGGTTAAGATTCACCCACCCCTAAGGTTCACCCACTTTGCAACCAATATTTGACGCGAGGCCTGTTCTCCTTTTTTTAAAATTAAAAACTTTTAAAATCCTGATTAAAATTCAATAACTCCTAGGGGTAAATTATTTTCAATTTTTTAAAAAATAACCAAGGATAAGTGGGTGGACTTAAGGGATGGGTGAATCTTAAGCACAATTAAGGAGTGTTAAAAGGGACACATGGTGACCTTAGTGGCATAACCGGACTCCTCGCTCTCTTGGCAAAATGCTCTGAAAGAAGAACGCCTTGCTAAGGCCCTGCCCACCCCCTTTCTTTGCTATACCCAAAATTCTCTAAAGCTTTTTGAAAGTCTTAAAATGTCCCTATGTCATATTTCTATAACCGTGTCCCTCACAATTTTTTTTTTATAGAAATCCAAAATGTTCCTCAAGTTTTTATACCCAAAATATATTTTTTTTAAAATGCCCTCACTAGGGTCTCTCTTCCCAGTCTCTCTCCTCTTCCTCTCTCTCTCTCTCACACGTGCATTTGCACGTGCGGCCCACTAGTAAGAATATATAGACAATCGACAATGTGTTAAGTTAAGGGATGGAACTATTAATTATTATGACTCTAAGATGAGATGTGTGAAGGAGTGATATGAGAGGGTTTGTAACTTTTCTCATTGGATTGGATATGTTTATATGAGGAGTGCTAGCCCTACTCTCAATCAATCCATACTCTCACTCTCTACCAACCACATGTCTATTATTATTATTTTTTTTTGTAAAAGTGTGCTTTAATGTTGTAGAATGTTTTGGTGGAGGGTGAGAGTAGAGGTTGACTGAGAGTAAGGCTAGCATTCCTCATGTTGGTGCATTTGTTTATAGGGTGCAAAAGAAAAAAAAAATAAGTAAAGAACATATTCCTATTTCCTAGTGTTCTATCCGTTCATTTTCTTGTTTAAATACACTAGCAAACACCCCCGTGCCGATGCATGAGAAAATGAAAAAAAAAATAAAAATAAAAGAGAAATAAATAAAATAATTTTAAGATATGATATGTTTGTTTGATAAAAACACATTAATTATTGTCATACGAATTTTTTACATCAAATTATTTATTTGATATAAAATTATAGAAATATGTAGCTCATCCTCACCTTATTCTCTTTTAATTTAGAAAAATAATAATGTTAATTAAATATAATTAATAGGAAAGCTGCCACAATTAATAAAAGGAGGACAAAAGTTTGTAAGGAACATTGTCTTTAAAGAGAGAAATAATGAGGGAGAAATTTTTGGAAAAAAAAGTGGTAAACAAAGATCATGATAGAAATTTGTGGGTCATATCCATTAATTTTAGTTTTTGATGTAGCCTCACAAATGAAGTGGAAACCTATGTGACATCAAAGGAAAACATAGGTGGTATCCAAAGAAACACTCTAACTGTATTATATTTATCCTTCAGTTATGCACATAAAAGCCAAACACTAATAGGAGTAATATTGAAATACATACCATCTTTGGTAAAACTTTTCAAATCATGCCTTTTTTAAACCATGATATTTGTTAGTAAGGGCAACGAAACAGTACCTACTCATTGAAGCTTGTAATGAGCGCTCCTTAATAATGTGACACATGGTAATTTACTGTTGGATGTTAAGACTGGTTGCTCGTGAGGCATGCGACAAAAAATTATCTCGATCGGACATTCATGAATCGTCTGATCAAATAAGGGAATATCAATCATTTCTATATCTTAGGTGGGGTTAGTGCCACAAAATAAGGTCTAATTGGACAGTCTAAATGTAATGACCCAAATTAAATTTACTTGTTTTCATGATTATATGAGTTAATTTTCTAGGTAAATACTCTTAAATTATGCATCAATCCTAAGAGAAATTAACGTGTTAAAAATTTCAAATAAGAAAACTCATTTATTTCATTCAATTTAGATAGTTTGGATAAATAAATTGCATGAAATAAAAGGAAAATAAAAAGCAGCAAAAGACTTAAAAAAAATCTGGAGATTAGTGCACTGGTCGATCGATCGATCGCCTGACATGGGATTTTCCCGTGTTGTACGATTTTTCGACCCTTTTAACTCTCTGGGGTCTCCAAACTCTATAAATAGTCCTCCACCTCGAGAGTTAGGGTTTCTATAGGCTTCAAAACCTAAAAGAGAGAAAATGGAGAGCTTTCTGAGAGATCAAAAGGGGAAAACTGAAGGAGTTCAAAGATTGGAGCAGAAAAAGAAGAAAAGAGGTTTGGAGATTGATATAGAGCCCTATTCGCAAGCAATAGATCATAGAGAAGCGATCAAGGGAGGTAAATAACAAATCCAGTATTCTATATTTTGAACATTAAACTAAAAGATGAATTAAAAAGAGTGAACCTAATTAAGAATGTAAGAATATGTAGGTTGTGAAGAACCATATTTATGATTCTAGTTTCATTATTTTTGAATCGCTAAAATAGGATGTGAAGAATCATATTTTGATTTCCTGTTTCATTATTTATGGATTTGTTAAAATAGGATGTGAAGAACCATAATTTGATTCATCTTTCGTTATTTATGGATTTGTTAAAATAGGATGTGAATAACCGTATTTGATTTCATGTTTTATTATTTATGGATTTTTTAAAAATAGGATGTGAAGAACTTGTTAAAATTATTTATGATTCAACGAAGGATTGAAGAATTTTATCGAAATGTGTGGATGATTGAGGAGAATTGATGAAATTGAATGGATGAATTATTATGAGATTTTAACTGTATGTGAGTTTGATTTTATATTTATCATTCAAGAGAATTCTTATTAATAAAAGGTGTTATAATTAGGATATTAATCTTGATTTAAACAAAAAGGGGATTTTGATATTTACATTAGATCGTAATTTATGCGTGATTTGATATAAACTATGATTTTATATTGTCGAATCATTAGAAATATGATAGTTTGTGTGCTTCTTTTATGCTCCTTATATGTAATATACATTTTGGTAAATGAGCCTTTGAGGAAAGTCAAGCTTGCTTAGGCCTGGTTAACATAATGAAATGAGATGCTATAGTGAGATGTCCTATGACCCTTGACGGTTACTCTTAGGAGTAATTTAAATAAAAGGTGTATCATTGAGTACTCATAAATGAAAAAGATACATAATGATTAAGAGAGAACCTAAGACACTAAGAAGAGTATAAGTAAGACCTAAGATAAAATAAGTAAGTAAGAAAGAAGAACACGCAAAAGCGATAATGCATGTATGTGTTGTGCACCACTGGATACCATCAAAGAGCGAGAAGTATACCAAAGTAAGTAAGCCGTCGTACCGGGAAATGTATTAAGCCGTCTATACCGGGTAATGTACGAAGGGTGGTATCTCAGTAAAGTAAAGTATAGTAACCCCTTTCCTTATATTGTAAAGCGTTATTTTAAGTTATTACTAATGCATGTGGATGTGTATTGAATAAAATGATAAAGTATAAAAAGAAAATATTAAGAAAAGTAAGAGAAGTAAGAAAGTAAGAAAATAAAGAAATAAATTAAAGAAATAAAGAAAAGAAAGAGATCAACATAATGTACCAGTTTGTTTTCTGCACTCTGATTATGTATGTAAACTGATTTATGAATTTGTAAAACATATGCAAGTGATTGTTTATTATATTGTTTGCTATGGTCTGTTATATACGTGGACTAACTCGTTATTCAGCCGATGACTTTTGTTGTTGGCAGGTTCAAGGTTTGATATTTGTGCGCCCGGACCGTGAGATAAAAGAGGAATATTTCGAGAAACCGGAAGGTGATTATCACGAGGAAGAACGGGATCTTGATCGTTGGCCCTACTGTTGAACATAATTTATTAGTAGTTAAATTTCAGCGAGACTTTAATTGACTTTATAGAGATCCGTGTTTAGTTTAGTTTGATTATGATCATGATGGATGATCAGGATTTATTATATTTAGTTACAGTTGGAGATTTTGAATTTATTGATGTCATGAATTGAAGAAATTTTTAAGTTCGTATTTTGGTATGCCTTAAATGCTTTTAACAGAATGGTTTGTTAAGTAAGTCACGTGCCAAGATCGCACATTCTCCTAGGTGAGGTTTTGGGGCGCGACACTACACATATCTGATTGGACTGATTTTTTTGACACGTGTCTCTAATTGACCCAACTTAATAGCCAACGGTCAGATTCAAAAAGCATGTCACGTGTCATCTTTTTAGAGGGACAGCTCATTACAAGCTTCAATGAACATGACTCATTAGTACCTCTCCCTATATATATATATATATATATAACACTATATATATATTATTATATATATTATATATGTATAAATATTTTTTTTATGGATATATATATATATATATTTATTTTATTTTATATTATATTATTATTAATATTTATTTATTTTGTATTATTTTATATTTTTTTTATTATAAAAGAGAACAAGTCAAAGGGTGTTTTAAAATTTCGTTCTCAAGTGTTTTATCTTATTTCCAATCATGTCTCATCTCTATTTGAAAACTACACACAAAAGGGTTAATACTCACCCACTGTGGTTAAGATTCACTCACCCATAGGGTTAAGCAATCCAACCATGATTTTTCAACAAAAAAAAAACAAAATCTTAGTTTTAATTTTGTTAAGCTTAACCAGGGTTAAAGTGGTGTTAAAAGGGACACAAGGACACGGGGGTAAGATAGGAAACGGACCCATGGGTCTACTAAGTAGTGCTCTATTATTTATTGCCTCTCTTGTTGTTAGACATATATGCCCACGAAAGCCATTCCAGAATTATATTTATCTACTTAATCACTAAATGCATATTTTACATTCACACATTGTCTTCTCCAATTGGTAATATATCAAAAGTATCTCATTAGATGAGATTACTTTGTCTCTTAGGTAAACATTGGAGGAAAATCATCAAATTAATTAATAACTGATTGCTAAGGAGATATGGTTTTTTCGGTTCCTCGTAGACCTAAAAATTGTTCTAAGTTAATCAGGATACATCTAGATAATCTATTCCTAATAACTTACACATTGTTAGTTTCATATGATGGAGTGATGAATCTCAATCACTGAGAGAAGGGTCTTTTGACTAAGATGTGGATATAAGTAAGAAGTACTTATATTGTAACTGGATCACTCAATGGATACCCTTAGAAATATACTGTCTTTATATTTAGGGTAGTCCATTTGACAAATTGTCCATAGTCTGAGAGGTCGACATCTTCTCTAGTATTTGCCTATATAGCTTTGATGTAGCCAATCGTTAATGTCCAACACACCAGACTAAATACGGGCTCTTTGGGTTATATACGCTTTATTAGAAGAAGTGTGTGTATGCTCAACAAGGATTCCACTACTCTTAACAGAGTAAATAATATTGAGTTGATACTTGTCAAAACCGGACTTGAAAAACTCAGCGTTGGTATTTATCGATAAAATGGTTGTATCGAGGAATTTATTTTATGTATAAAATAAATGTAATTATTATTATTATTTCCTTTAAAGAATTTCTAAAATGTTTTGAAAGTCCAAGTTTGACTAAAAGTATCAAAGAGAATGAGTTCTCAATATAAGCCAGGGATTAAAGACAGTATTAGATATTGTCCTGTAAGCTTATAACAATATTAGAAGTGGAGGGACGTATCTGTAAATAAATCTTGAGATAGGAATACCTGCAAGTAATTCTCTATTTTATGGAGGTTAATCACAATATGTTAATGGAAATTATTGTGATTGGTGAAAGTCCAAGAATATAGATAAAATTCTATAATCCTAATGGAGTGTAGGAAATGTGTTTCCTCATAACAATGCTTTAACCAAAAGGCTGAGTACTTGGTTCCACAACAAGAAATAGGAGATCTCTTTGGATCCTACACACAAGGACTTCTTAAAGTATTTAATTTAATGATTTATTAAAATAATTAATTTCTCTAAGTAATCACTATATGATATAGTGAAGTTCTAAAATGTGGAATCACATTAGATGTGAAAAAACAAATGGGTAGGACCCATTGAGAATTATTTTAAAAGAATAATTAAAGTGACCTAAGGGTTTGTAAAACCCTAGGGGCATGTGGAGTGGGGCCCAACTAGGGTGGACCGCCCACTTCATGGTGGTAATTAAGTTTAATTAGTTTCTAATAACTAATGTCCTTATTGGATAAGGTTAGTTAGTCAGTTAGGGTTAGTTACTAATTAAAGATTCCTTGTTGGACTAGAATTTCATTAGTTTGTTACTAATCTTAGGATCTTAATTGGATTAGGATAAGGATAAGATTAGTTAGTTACTAAATGGATAAGGTTGGTTTCTCTTAAAGATAATTCCTAATTAATTAAGGATTATTATTAAAGAATCAAATTGAGGAATCCTTATTAGATAAGGATTAGGAGACTTGGGTTGCAAGCAACCCGAGTAAACCCTATATAAAGAAGTGTACGGTCACACTATGAGAGCAAGGGTTAGTTCCAGATTTCTCTCACTCTTTCTCCTCAATATACCTCACGCCCAGCCCCTCTCTCTCTCTAGAGTGTACGGTCAGACCCCTTCCCCCTTTCTTCTTCTATCTTGTGTTCTTAGTGCTTGAATATCGAGAAGGTTCTTGATCAATAAAGATTGGATCTTTATTTCAAGATCCTAGAGCTATAAATTTGGAAGGGTCATTAGCTTCCATTAGAGAAAGCTTTAAAGAAAAAAAAGGTCCGAGTGGATTCCGAAGGAGACTTGACGCTTGTAAAGTTTTTCCGGTCTAACATTCTATCGTGAAATTGACTTAAGAATTTCAAAGTCGTAAAGGTGATTGTGATCTTAACTCTCATTGAATAAAATCAATTACAATCTTAGTCAGATCTTGGGATTCGATGTATGCGCCCCAAGAACTGTTTTTCTAAAATTAAAAAGAGGCATACTTTCACTTGTTACATGCTTCTTCGTATAAACACAAATGAATTTGCTATTGAGACCGTAGAAGGGTCGAGACCGTGCACGGATGTACAGGATTTTAGGTGGGGCCATGTTCACATGGTAGGTCCCACCTAAAATCCCGTGCATCCATGCAAGGTTTCAGTGGTCTCGGCCCTTATGCGGTTTCAAAATCATTTCCCTAAACACAAATCCTACCAAAAAGGAAAGCAACTATTTAAGGTAGAAGAGTGCTAGCCCCCAGGGCCTCGGATTCTCCCTGGCGAAGCAAGAAATATTTATCTCGGGCATCTAGAAAATAGGGGACGTGGTGGAGAAGTCAAATTCATGGGTCCCATGATTTTGACTTCTCCACACACTAAACGACATGTGGTGATAAATGGGTGAGAAAAAGGGGGAGAGACACCAAGTGGGGAGAAGTCAAAATCATGGGGAGAAAACGAACTGCCACCTGTCGCATGATGTATGGATGCCCGAGACCAACTTCCTAGCTTTGCTAGAGACAATCCTGAGCCTAGCTCGAGTCTCGGGGCATTTCTACTTTCAGTGTGAGTTCACCATTTGTTCATTTTCAGTGTTAAAGTACATACTTTATCACTCTAAGATTCACTATACCTTTTTTTTGTGCGGTTATCATTTATCTACGTTAGTCCGTTAGTACAATTAGATGTTAGCTGGGCAGTGGAGCTCTTACAACTCGTACCGGGGGGATTGGATCCCCTGACCTTCTTCCACGATGAAGGCCACACCCCTACCAGTTGCGCAAGAGTCGGTGGTGTCATTATACCTACATACCTCCAATTTGGTTGATCTTTGCCACGTGTTTCTCAAGAGGCCCACGTTGACATCCAAATATCCAATAAACGAATTCAAAATTCACATGCTACTCCAACTTATAATGAGATGGACTTATTACTCTTTTTGGTTAACTCAACTACACCACAATGCAATAGCTGAAGGCAAGACAAATGAAACACACACCCAGAAGGTATTCAAAAGTCCAAATATTCATGACGTCATTATAGTAGTTTATTATTGTTATTATTATTATTATTATTATTATTATTATTGAACTTTTGAAGTTCTTTGTTTTTTTTTGGGTAAATTGCGCTCACCTCCCCTGAGGTTTGGTCAAATTGCAGAGACCTCCCCTCTAGTTTCTAAAATAGCACTGCCTCCCTTGTTTTTTAATTGTAAGTAGAAAACTCCCCCTTCACTTAATCTACCATTAGTAAGGTAGATGAACTTTGTTGATGTCATGCTCTAAATATTTTAAAATACCTAAATTACCCCTGAAAGTGCCAGTGTGTGCCATTTCTAAGTCTTGCAAATGTAAATGCAATTTACACACGACCTAAATGGCTTCAGTTATGTGTAAGTATGATATGCTTTGCAAGTTTCATATATTGACCTCAAGTTTATTGCCATTTAGTTTGAAGTAATTCTTGATTCTTGAGTGGAATTATTTTCATATATTGACCTCAAGTTTCATATTTTGGGCATAATGTTCTCCCTAATAGGTTGCCAAACACCATGTGCAACAAGTAGAGCCTGGATAGCAAGTGTGGCTTGGGCTCCATGAGATTTCTCTTCATTGAAATGCATCATCTCTATCCAGGAATCTAGGTATTTGAATGTCATTACCTCACATATATCAATCAGTGCATCTAATCATCCCAAAATAATTACAGTCTTTATTTACAACGGAGAGAATGGTAACCTGTAGGCATACATGTTTTGTTAAGCACATATTGTGATAGAAGTTTCGATGTGGTCAATCCAAAAGATAACATCGACACAAACACCATTAAAATTTAATATCATTAATTAGTAAATATGTCAAAAAAATATAAAAATGTCAAAAGTAAACATGTCCAAAAGATGTTGCGACCCAAAACCCACCCTAGGAGTTAGGGTGAATCTTGGACGACTTGTCATGACATACATGACATGCTTGATTAACCATCCTGCAAAATATACAGAGCATATACAATAGAGGACAAAATAGTGGAAGCATAAACTATTATGGCACAGTGGAAGTCTAACCAAAACCTCTATGTATAGACATGATCCAAGTTTTGATACAAAAGAGAAATCAAAAGAAACAAAGTGCGGACATGCCCGCCAAAACACATGGGTATGAATCTCTCGTGCTCACCTACACTCACTTAAAATCTACCACCTAGTAGTACCCATCTACATGAGGCTCCTCAACGTACTCCTCTTCTACCCATGGACCAGGAGCACATATGTCAAACGGAGCAGTAGCTCCCTCAATACTTGCCGACATAAACGTACGGCTGAGCATGGAATACTCAGGGTGTACCAAATGCTAACCAACAATCATAGTATAATAATAACATAAAGCAGGAAGCAGTTCATATCATGACAGGAAAGTAAACCATTTATATTTCATGCTTGCATCACGTTAAAACCGGGAAAACTCTTGAAAATATCGTGTGCTTGTCTTGACTTGAAATACTCTTTTCGTGCTTGAAAACTTGTCTTGTCATGTTCTGCTTGTCATGCATGTCATGTCATGTCATGTTCTTGCAAATGCTCATGCTTGCTTGCCTTGTCATGTTCTGTCTTGCTTGGAAACTTAACATGTTCATGTAACTTGTGAGATGCACTTGAGAGGGAGGGGAGACCCCTCTTTTCAATGGGATGCACTTGTAAGGGAGGGTGGTTTAGAACCCCCTCTTTTAATGAGATGCAACTTGTGAGGGAGGGTGGTTTAGAACCCCCTCTTTTTCATGCTATGCAACTTGTGAGGAAGGGTGGTATAGAACCACCTCTTATCAACTTGAAGGGAGAGAAGTGTATACTCCTTCATTTGCAATTGTTTTGTTCTTGAAAAAACTCGGTAAACCATGTCATGCATGCCGTGCTTGTGAGGTCGTGTACATTTCAAACATGGGATAATTGGATATAGCAATTTCAAGACAATAATTCATTTGGACAAGTAAATCTACAATTATGGAATTGTAGAAAACAAGTAAATCTGCAATCATGCTATTCTAGAAAGCGAATAGGTTCATTTCATCCCTAACTCATATTATGGTGATCTTGATTTAAATTTCTCACACATGCATTTCATCAAACACTTGGTGTTCATTATTTCCTTTAATCTTTTATTCTTATTTTCATCCAACAAATCATGTGTGTTCATTATGTGTAAATACCCTCCACATTTGTCTCATCACAACACAACATCCATCCCCATCCATACTAAATTCATCTTATATCATATGAACATTTAAGGAAAAATAAGGAAATAGAAAATCATAGCAATAAGGGAAAGAAAATATGACAAGGAGGGTAGCATCAGGTACCGACCTTCAATAGGTGAGGAAAACCTTCCAAAAACGTGGATGGAGTCGCTACTGTGCTTGGAGGAGGTGCTCCTCACGAACCTTGCCTTGGATTTGAAGAATCCAAGCCTTTGGGAGTGATCTAGGTCACCCACTTACTCAATCTCTCCTCAAGGATGAAAACCCCTCTTGGAAACCCTCTTCTTCTCTCAATCTCCAAAGGACTCTCTCTAAGTTTAGGGTAAACCAAAAACCCCAAATGTAAGTCCCTATTTATAGGCAAAAGGTAGAAACCCTAAAAATCCTGAAATAAAATTATGTGTTCGCGATTTACGACCGGTTGTAGGTTATTCTACTATCGATCATAGCTTACGATCGGTTGTAAATTTTTCTATGATCGATCGTAAACGTTACTGAGAGTTTTGCCATTTTTTGAGATTCTACGATCGATTGTAAATTTCTACGATCGATCGTAACTCACCTACGATCGTTCGTAGGGTCTGTACGATCGTTCGTAACCTGACAGTAAATTTCCGAAATTTTCTTCTTTGGTATTTTGGCCATAACTTTTGACCCATTCGTCGCATTTTGACGATTCAACTTGCGTTGGATTCGTCTTTTGAAAAGGAACATTTCTGGTGTTTTAGAATCTTCCAATTCTACTTTATTCATGGACCAAATTACCCCTAAAGTTGATTGGTCTGTAAATGGAGTTTAGAAACTCAGATTTTCAATAGATCCGACTTCGAAAATCCAACTTTTAATTCAAGAAAATGACATTAAAGCTTTAATATATGTCAAAATTATCCGGGGTGCTACAAAAGACATCCAAAGTATAGAGCTAGAGCCCCACAAACAAAAAATAAAGGGGTCACCCAGCTGTAACATCCAAAAAGTAGTGCCACACTGGCAACAAAAAAAATGTGGCCGCCTATCCATCTGTAGTATGCTATATGTATTATATCCAAAAATCAGTTGCTATCGCTCTAAGTTAGCCCTCCCTCCAGAAGTACTAAAAACAACTACAATCACAGATAACATATCATATTAGAAAGGGTACAAACATCATCTTGCACTTACAAAAATATGTCCAACAATGTTACTTAGAACAAGTATGGCCCTATACCTGTTTATGTCCATCATTAGGACATGCTCATAGAATACGCATGGTCCTATACATAAGGTCTCTCCCCCTATATTACACAAGTTAAACATGAGAAATATAAGCAAGAATTAAAATATATGCAATACTTGAAACTTAACAAATTAGGTAATGATTTCTTACTTGGTGTCTTGCATTTGATGAGCGTTTACTTTTCACAGGACCTCGCTAACATGTACGTTTGTTGTGTCCAAACTGCTTACAAATGCAACACTTAATAGTGCTTGATCTATGAGATTGGCTCCCTGGGGTGGGCTCATCTAGTTCTCTTCTCCTATTTTTCTTAGGTCGATCAGGCAAGCAATGAAGGGGTGGAGGTTCCACTTGATCATGATTTCTTACTGGCCACATGCTTTCATCAGATAATGGGTGTATGATACCACCATGTGCCTTCAAATATGTCTCCTTGGAGTAGTACCCATCACAATAATATTCAATATTGGCCCTTTTACGTGCAATACATGTAGCTAAATGCTTACAAGGCAGTCCAGATATTTTCCAAGCTCGACAACTACATGATTTAGCATCAAAATTCACCACAAATCTAGAAGAACCTTCAATCACCTCATACTCCTCACCTCCAGCAAATGCAACTACACACGTCCTTGAATCTTGTTTGATGACATCCATTTTACATTTTATCTAAGGGGTCACTAAGCTCTCCCAAGAAAATGCTTTTTCATACTTACATTGAATCCTACCCATTAACTTGACCCTTATAGAATCAACCAAAGTAAGGATTGGTTTGTCTCTAAGATCGCTAATCTACTGATTGAAGGAATCAGTCATGTTATTTGTTACGTGATCACTCCTCACTTTGGGGTCAAATGCATGCCTAGACTCTGAATGCATAGGTTTTTCCATCAACCATTCGTGAACTTCTTTTCTTTCTCTTTTCATTTTATCCATAGCAAAATTAAAGACTATTGTTATATGCTCGAGCAGCAACCCAAAAGTAATTCCTCAATTTCAACCCTGGGAACTTTTTTTTGAAATTGTTGTATAGATGCTTACAACACACTCGATGCGTAGCTTCTGGGATGATTTCATTAATGGCGTCCACAACACCCTATAATAAATACTTACATCACCCAACTATACCTTTCATTGAAAACAAATTAATATAATAATTATAAAACTATAAACATTGCATACCTTTTGTTGGTTGGTCATGAAACACATAGGCCTTTGATGTGTAACTATCCCAATGATAGTGTGTAGATAATGGAGAAAAAAATTCTAACTTTCCTTGGTTTCACCCTCCACAATAGCAAAAGCCACGTGAAATAATCTATTATTCCCATCAAGTGCAATGGCTGCAACAACACTCCACCATATGGGCCCTTTAAATGGCACTCATCCAATCCTATAAAAGGTCTACATTCTTCTAAAAACAAATTCTTCATGGCTTCAAAGCAAATGAAAAATCTCTTGAATGTGGGATTTACATTGAGGCTGAGCCGATCATATCCAATCTTCACCAAGCTACCGTAGTTTGTCTCTCGAACCACTTCAGCATGCACAGACATTTTATTATATGACTTGTCATGGTTGCCCTCAATTTCATCCCTTGCTTTCATCCGTGCTCTATACAATTGCCATTTGCTTGTTTCAATCCCATAAGTCTCACGAATTTCAGATCGTATACCATCTGTCTTCATAGTAGGATTAACACGCAACCTCTTTGCAAGCTTCTTAGCAATCCACGCCGAGGTAGCATTAGTATTCTTGGTAGCTCT
The DNA here is from genome assembly GCA_015143295.1 of Tetracentron sinense. NCBI lineage: Eukaryota > Viridiplantae > Streptophyta > Magnoliopsida > Trochodendrales > Trochodendraceae > Tetracentron > Tetracentron sinense. Next base: position 11,852,784 of record CM026554.1, read on the forward strand.
CACACATGTGTGCTCAGACTGAAATGTCTTGATCTTATAAGTTACCCCATCTAGCAAAGGAGATGCATGAATGAGCCATAGACATCCCTCACCTGAACAATGTGCAGTTACCCTTGCTTTCTCATTATTATCTCTAAAAATTTCAAAGCCTTCTTGAATGATATAGTCCCTCAAAGCCTCCCTAAACTATGTCAAATTGCCAAACAATATGCCTACCTCCAATGAAACCTTTATACCCTTTTGCACTTCAAATTGCTTTCCACACATAAACCTATTAATATCATCACACTCATCATCAGAATCTGAATTAGAAATAAAATCAAAATCATCATTGGATTGGTAATCAGACAACACATCATTGTTCTCTTGCCCTCCACCCCCTAAATTAGATGCAACCATCTCACAAGCACTAACAGTATTCTCATTATCACTACCAACCCTCCTCTCATCATCAACACTAAAATCACACCCTTCATTAAATATCACATTATCACCAACATCACCACTATTAATCTCTGAAGCCCCGAGAAAGACATGTATATCACTTATTCTTCGATATAGCTCGAACATCCGTAACACATTATCAGTAGAGGTAACATCCATTAAATCACTAGACCCAGGTATGGCACAATGCATGGTGAGTACCATGCCCATATTAGAAGGTTGATTACCTAGTGCCACTTCACAAACATCAGTGAACATGTCCATGTAACAATATCGATCTGGGTCCACTTTTGTGATTATAAAAACTTTGTCCATATAGTGGATAACCAAATTGTGCAAATAGACCTGAAAAAAAATTCCAAAATAAGAAAAGACAATTACTTTTGAATCAATGTAAAATGCATTATAACAATATATCATAATGGGAAGAAAGATATGAGAAATTAAACAAGGAATTGACAGCATTTTATTTTAACTTGAAGGTTAATTTTTCAAAAAGTTCTAGGCAGCACACTGCAAACATTGAAGCAGTACAAATTAAATAAAAAATAATGCTCTACTATGCACAAGATTCAATCTGTAACAGTGATAACTTGCAATGTTTAATGAGTAATATAGAAGAAAAAATTGTTATGCAGAGGATTCAATTTGTAACAGTGATAACCTTGCGATGTTGAATGAGTAATATAGAAGAAAAAAAAATCAAGTGAAGGGATTGAAGCTTTATTTGGCACACTATGAAAGATACCTTCACACATATAATTAAGAAATCACATAAATTTAGCCTGAAAATATTTGCAACTCGGTAGAAGTATATTATCGCCAACCAAAGGAATATGATGGATTGTTAGAAGGCATTAAAGAGCTTCATGACAAGTCATAACAAATGCCCCAACCTGTCTGTAGAACTAATGCTTACAATAATCCAATTTTTGTAACCTTTCAACATTATACATCCAAAAGGGATGATCAAATAAGAACTAAATAAACAATCAAAATTAGTAAAAAAAAATATTTTTTTTCCACAGCCACGAACTTGAACAATAAAATGATCACAGAAAGAGACTACCGAATGATACCATCTATTTCTTAAACTTGCTTCACCATCTTTTACATTTATTTTAAAAAAATTATCCAATCATTAATAACTTAAAAACTAATATCCAGATTTAACCATAGAGAACCCTAAAAAAGGTCACATCCAAGTGAATAACAACTACCCAATTCAAATCCCACTGAGAAACAATCGAATTCAATTAGAAAACAACCCCGTAAATAAGAAAGTTTACGGGATGGACGGATGCCGGCGGATGCCAGGTGTGGACGGATGATCAGAAAATAACCCCGTAAGCAACTACCCAAAAGACAATCACCAAACCCTAGCATAAATAAGAAAGTTCGAAGAGAAGAAGAAGAGGGAACTTACCGCGGATGCCGGGTGTGGAAGGATGCCGGCATTGACGGTGGCCAGCGTTGACAATGGCCGGCGTTGAAGGAGGCTGGACGAAAGTTGGCTGTGGTGAGGTGAAGCGTTGATGAGAGAGCTTGAGACTTTTGAGACGTGTTTTTTTGTTTTGAGGAGAAAGGTTTTTGTGTTAAAAAAAGGGCTTAAACTCACATGGGGTAAAATAGTAAAACTACATTTACCGTTAATAGTGCTAACTTGATTAACCTGACAGGGGAGGGTAGTGCTATTTTAGAAACTAGATGGGAGGTCTCTGCAATTTGACCAAACCTCAGGGGAGGTGAGTGCAATTTACCTTTTTTTTTTTTGTTGGGTAATACGCCACTAAGGTAATTCGGCACCCAAAAATAAGTTTAAAAAAACATATAAATCCCAGATTATTAACCCAAAGGGTTTCGATTGGTTGGTTTGGATAGCAAGCTCCCAAACTGGCTGACCCACCCAAAGACTCGCACTCTCTCTTGGTTTCTGACCAATAACGTCGATGATGACCCGCTAAAGGACGTTGTGGTCTGGACCTTATGGTTTAGGGCGAGTATGTGTTTGGGTCGGTGGGTGGGTGGGTGGGTATAGTCTATTTTATTTGTGTCTAGCCTTCAAAAAAATTCCCACTCATCACGTATGTGTTTGTGTTGCAAGTACATAACATAGTTGGTTTTTAAAAAAAAAAGGGAAAACCGCCCTACTAATCAATATTTGTTTTTGTTAAATATTAATCATTTACTAGTCAACAAGCAACATAAAAAATTCCTACAAATAATAAAAACATCGTAAATATCATATAAAATATTGGATAAGCTTCTAAGACCCTCTTAGGCCGAGATCATCGAGACCATGATCTTAGAGCATGGGATTTCTGGTTGAACCCACCATGTGAAATTGACCCCACATGATATCCTATGCTCTTAGTAGCAAAGTCCTAAAAAATTCCTATAGAAGGTTAGTTGCCGTGCACTACTTAGTCTTAATCATGCATCACACATTTTTTTGAGGGTAAAAAAAAAAAATTATATATTAAAAGATTTCTATATTAGTGTCAAAAACATTTTTTTTAATAAATAAAGAAATACTCCGAATATAAGAAAAAAATTATCTACGCCATTCATCCGGTAAACACACTTACAACGTGTAATTTTCTTTCTTTAGATTCTCCTTGTTGACTTGAACTATGGCATATAGCCAGGTTTCGATAAATCACAGTAATGTGTGTTCGATGAAAATATCCGACACCTCGCGAGCTACGTTTTTAAACTGTACCTCTCGTGTCACTACACCGTGGATCTTCCAATACACATATAGTAATTGTCCGATTTGATTGAAGCAACAAAGTGACCAAAGCATAAAAACTTGGGATGGTGGAATTCACGGGTGTTGATACATGTTACGACCCTTTTCGGAGTAGTTTTTTTAATTTTATTTTATACCATTTACCTACTGAATGGAGACTGTCATTCTTGCAAGACATCATCCATTGAGATTAGATCCCATGAGCTCTCTCATAAGAGAGGCCACACTATACCATGGGAGCAAGCGATAGTCATGTGATAGAGTAGAATGTTGGGAGGCAACAAACAACATATTTATATAATTAGTGTAGTTTGATATGGGAACATTATCTCTACTATTATAATGCCGATGACCTGTTCAAAACGTCGACGGAAATATTTGCTAATTCCAAATTTACCCTTTACAATCAAAGAGGTTAAAAACGTTGATTATATTTTTACTAAATTCCAATACTACCCCTTCTATTATCTTATGAGTCCTCCACTTCTAAGCGGACCCAAGTGTCCCATGTCCCTTTCAACCAATGTTTTATTATGATTAAATTAAATTAAATTAAAATTACTAATTTTGTTTTTTGTTTTTCGTTTTTTTTCTAAAAACTCTTAGGGTGTTAACAACAGTTGATGAGTGGTAAAAAAGGGGCGTGGACCAATGAGGTCATTGGGTCAGCTTCTAAGCTGACCTTAGGGTCTGTTTTCCATTTCCCTTTTCTAATTTTATTTTATATGCCCTCCTTAAAAACGTACTAATTTTTTCCAAATTCACCTAAGAGTCCGGTTACGCCACTGAGGTTGCAATGTGTCCCTTTTAACACTCCTTAATTGTGGTTAAGATTTACCCACCCTTATGGTACACCCACCTATATTTGGTTTTTAGAAAAAAAATATTAATTTTTTTTAAACGTTGGTTAAAATTCATTAACCCTAAAAACAAAGGATAAATGGGTGAACCCTAGGGCTAGGTGAATCTTAATTACGGTTAAAGAGTGTTAAAAGGGACACGTGGCGACTTCAGTGGCGTAACCGGACTTCTTGCTCTCTTAGAAAGTTGTTCTAAAAGAAGAATGTTTCGTCAAGACCCTGCCCGCCCCCTTTCTTTGTTATATCCAAAATGCCCCTGAAGTTTGTTGGTTCTCAAAACGTCTGTATGTCATATTTCTATAACCAATGTGTCCCTCTCAATTTTTTATATCTAAAATGTCTCTCAAGTTTCTATACCTAAAATATTCTTTAATTTTTTTTACAAAATACCCTTACTAGATTTCCACTTTCCAATCTCTCTCCCCTTCTCCCTCTCTCACGTGCATCGCACGTGCTGCCAACTAGTTTGTTATGAAGAGGAATATTGGGCGGTGAACAAACAACATATTTATATAACTAGCGTAGTTTATTATGAGAATGTTCATATACATGAATACAAGAAATAGAAAAATGCATTAGAACTAGATTGATAGTAGTTTTCGTATATAATTCAATAATAATGTTAATGAATTTGAAGGTATGGAACTTGGGGAGAAAAAACATTGGGGTAATATTTTTTTCCTGGTAATGTCCTTGAGGTCGCCATGTGTCCTTATTGATATCCCTTAACTATGGTTAAGATTCACCCACCTATCCTTGGTTTTTTTTATAAAAAATATCAATTTTTTAAAACCCTAATTAAAATTCACTAACTCCTAAGGTTAAAAAACATTAATAATTTTTTTTCTAAAAACCAAAGACAAGTTAGGTGAACTCTAAGAGTGGGTGAATTTTAACCATAGTTAAGAGGTCAATAGGGACATGTGGCGACCTAAAGGGCATAACTAGACTCCATTGGAAGGCCTCGAATTTCCTCTAGGCCCGAGCCAAGCACTCGGGGATCCATAAATGATGGGACTTGTGGTGTTTTAAAGGGGAGAGATATCAATTGGGGAGAAGGCAAAATCATGGGGAGAAGATGGAATGACTTCTCCCCCAAATTATTGCCAAGTGCCCCATCATTTGTGGATGCCTGAGCGCTTGGCACGGGCATCCACCAGAGCCAAGTTTTTCCCCCATTGGAGGGCCCACTATATATATGAAATTATTTTTTTTTTTGGGGGGGGGGGGGTATATTTGGTGGGGTGGGCTATATATATGACAAAAAAATTTGGGAGGCCAAGTATACAAAAAAAAAAAATATTAAAAATTCGAGAGGCCTACTATTTCATACCAAAACAGGAAGGAAAAACTTATCGAGAGTTTGGAAAATGAACTCAGAAAATTGAAACTTGAAAACAATAGTGTTTAGAGTCGTGCTAGCCCTACTCTTAGCCAAAATCAACACTTGATATTTGTTTTTAACAAAATCCAACACATGTCCATATATACTTTACCAGACACTGGTTTTCAGCTAAAAGTAGGGAATGCATGAGAGTAGGGTTAACACACTTTTAGAATTTATAGCTCAAGACTACAAAAGATCTAATGAGATATTGACATATCATAAAAATGTTTCTCGGATCGATCTCCTTTGCAAAGGCTTCGGAACACTCCGGCCAATTTGTTATATCCAGAACGGGTTGATGGTTTGATTAAAATAAAATCCTAGATGGACTCCTTCAATGGAATAGTCCAAGCAAACAAGATTGATGCATTAGCTTGCAAAATCTAGGATGGGAGAAGGTCCAACAAAGGGGAGGAAAGACAATAAGAATGAGAGTTTCTATGAACTTTAGAGATAACTAAAAGTACTCTCTACACACTCCCCAAGTTGTTCTTCATGAATTAGAAGGGTTCACACTTTATAAGGAATCAAAAACATGGTTTAGAAGTTGCTAAAAACTCAGAAGGAATGAAAAAAATGTATTTAGAATTTTTCCCATATCAAGGTCGACCCTGGGAGATACTTGGGTCAACCCAACTCCCAACTTCAGTCGACCCAAAGGTCCTCCAAGGTCGACCTTGGCTTTTTCACTCTTCTGTCAAAGTTTCACATGCAAACTCTTGGAGACTCAGGATCAACTCAGGTTCGACCTTGAGGTGTAGACCCGATTTTAAAAACTCATTTTTAGCTCTTGCTTCCTTCATGAAAGTTGTAGATCATTTCGACATGGTTGATTTGATATATTATGGATCAAAATCCGAGCTATGGTTTGCGATATATGCTACCTACAAGCAACCTTGATTTTTTGAGAAATTTCAGACTTTTAAACTTGTTTTGGGCTACATATCTCATCACCTCAGGTCCATATGATTAGTCTAGGCCACTTTCCACCTAAGGTATTAATTATGATTATTCTAAGTCAATTAACACCTATGGTCACATGATATCTAGGTCACTTACCATCCTATGAGTGAAACGAAGGAAATAATCAACCGAGTCTTCAACGATCTTCAACTTCACTGCCGTGGATGCTTGAAGGCAATGACACAAGATACATACCTAATCACCTAGACTCACTTGTTTTGACACTGGAATAAGCTGACACATAAAACATGGACTTTACAATCTCCCACCTTGGTAATTCCGTGGAAAAACCAAACTAAAGTACATGACTTGACACAAACTCACCCAAACACATCAAAACGGTGAATTAGGACATTACAAGATCCAATACTATTACATAACATCAATTGACAAATCATCTTAAATACATACACTGAAGCTCTTGTCAAGAAAAATCTGTCTGCTGCAAACTTGCACATGTACATGCTCATAAACACAATATCCAGTGAAGCATGTATGGAATATGAAAATAAGTAACCACAAGTAAAGTAAGGAATGTACTGAACTTGGGAAATAGTACCCAACATTCTCCCCCTCTTTGGCACAATTGCCAAAGGTAATCATGATGGCAATATCACAACGAATATACCAGTTTAACACATGTGAAATATCAAGGTAATCACAGTACAACCAATCAAATGCAGACAATGAGGGGACTAAAGAGCGGGGAACAAGATAGAAATATAAAGCACAAACTCCCCCTCAACAACTCAACTTGATCTTCTCCCCCTAAGATCAAGGACACCACCAAAAACAGGGCACCTATGCTAGAAAGGCCCATGCAGAACAAAAAGGAAACACATAATAATAATTAAAAAATATCACGTGCCTCACAAACATGCATCAAAACATTCTAAGTAGTAGTAATTTAAAATTCCAAATCCAATGAAGAACATGATTAGTTAGTTCGACTGAGGATACACATCTAACTAAATCTCACGGAATGCTAAAGCATAGCCAATTCACTTAGTTACATTTAGTGAACAGTTCAAAAGTGAAGCAATATGTGTGTAGTGGTGGTCTGACAAGATACTAGATCAAGGCTTCTTTCCCTTTCCAAGGATATGACTATAACCACTAAGGTGACTTCCGGAGACATAAATCTTAGAAGTCAAACCTAGTTAGATCCAAATATGCTGATTTTTTACATTTTAGTATTCCTTTATCCATTTTATTTGACTTAATATTTTCTTTTACTTTTATAGTGAGATTTTATCTTTTGTATTTTTATATTTTGATAGGTGGGCATGTCCACCTTTTCTACTTATCATTGTATATAAACTTGGAATATAGACCACCTTAGATAGAAAAGAAAAAGTTGGTTTACGCTTTCGCACTCATGTCTTAGCTTCCACACTCTGATTATTGTAGTTATGGTATTATGTTTACCTTGTTCATTACAGGATGGTTTAACAGGTATGAATAGTCACGACTAAAGTATCCCATAACTCCTAGGGGGTATTTTGGGGCACGACAGAAGTAGTATCAGAGCTCTAGGCATTAGGTCCCCTAGGGCTAGGTGTCTTCTAAGTTCATGCTAGGATTTTACTCTAGGTATGATACTAGAAGTGGCGTCAGAGCTCTAGGCATTGGAGTCCCTAAAGTGTTTTAGAACTGATACCATGATTGAACAAGGCAATAGGTGTTATGAAAGAGTCGTATTCCATGTATAGGCTAACAAGTTAGTCTTAGTCAAAACAGGTTGAGCATCAACTGAACTTAGAGTCCGACGCTAGGAACATGGATCGTATGTGATGTCATTGCTATGTATCCCTTGAGTGTGGTTATGTGCTTATTGAATATGAAGTAATGGTGAAATGATTAGTGACTGGATATCCAAGTTAGACTCATGTGTATTATCATTCTCAGGATCTAATCATGAGACGCAATGCTCGGGGTCGTGGATACAACACGAGGGGAAATGGAGGTGATGCTCCATCGGGTGATGAACAATTCAATTTTGCCCAAGATTTCGCATCAATAGCCAAGACTTTGGCTATGATAGCCGTAAGGCAACCTACTCCTCCTCCTATCGACACGTTTATAGCTGCTCATCTGAATAGGGCACAAGTCAGAATAGAGGCTTTTCGGAGGATGAGGCCTCCAACGTTTTGTGGGAGCATTGATCCGCTAGTGGTCAAAGGATGGATCAGACAATTAAAAAAGATATTCTCAGTGCTATCGCCTACTAAAGTAGAAAGGTTCACTTGTGCCGTCTTTATGCTTGAAGGCGAGGCCGATCATTGGTGGAGGTCCGCACTAAGGACTCGAAAGTTGACCCGACTAGGCCAAGAATGGACATGAGGAGAATTTTTGGACGTGTTTTACAGGAAGTACTTCCCTATAAGAGGAAGAGAAAAGAAGGAAGTGGAATTCATTATCTTGGAGCAATGTAATATGTCAGTGGCGGCTTACGAAGACAAGTTCTCGAAGCTATCCAGGTTTGCTCCTCACATGATAGCCACCGAGGCTATGAAAGCCCAAAAATTTGAGAGGGGGTTGAAGACCTACCTCAAGGATCAAGTTTCAATGTTCTGGCATGAGACATATGCCGAGGTAGTGGACAAAGCACTATTATTAGAGTCGAATTCTGAAGAATTCTTCAAGAGAAGAGGAATGGAGAATGGCCAGTCTAGTGGCTCATCGGAGAAGAGAACTAGGACTATGTCATACCAGTCCGCAGGGCCAGCTCAGTTATAGAGGACGTATTCTGCATCACAAGCTCCTTACCCTTTTGCTCCACTGGCTCCACACCTAGCTACTACTCAAGCTCCTCACCCTGTATTACCTCAGGCCACTGGATATAAGCCCTCCACATACTCGTATGAGCCTTGTACTTATTGTGGAAGGAGGCATTTTGCCAGCGACTGTAGAAAGGTGACGGGAAGTTGTTTCCATTGTGGTGACCAATGCCACATGATTCGAGATTGTCCCCGACGTCATCTGCCAGCTCAATCTCTAGGGAACAGGCCTCTTGCTCAGCAGTCATCTCAGCAGAACTCTTCACAGGCTTCGAGGCCCTCACAATCTACACAGCCGCCTCGTCAAGCAACTCAGGGCCGAGTCTTTGCCCTGTCCGAGCGGGATGCATGTGCATCGGATGATGTCGTGCAAGGTACGCAACAATACTGAATTTTAAGTTGTGAAGAGCATCATATAGATTGGCCCCAATAGAACTAGAGGAATTGAAAAAGAAAATTGAAGAATTACAGCAACTTGGTTTTATCCGACCAAGTGTGTCGCCATGGGGAGCTCCAGTCCTCTTTGTGAAGAAGGACGGGTCGATGAGAATGTGCATCGACTACCGACATTTGAATAAAGTCACTACCAAGAATCGTTTTCCATTGCCAAGGATAGATGACTTCTTTGATCAATTGAAAGGAGCTAGATATTTCTCCAAGATTGACCTTAGAGCGGGTTATCACCAATTGAAAATCAAGGCAGAGGATATTTCAAAGACAGCTTTTAGGACTTGGTATAGGCACTACTAGTTTGACGAATGCACCAGCGGCGTTCATTGATTTGATGAACAAGGTGTTCAGACCGTATCTTGATAGATGTGTCGTGGTGTTCGTAGACGACATTTTGATATACTCCCCATCATGGGAGGATCATGATCGAGACCTTCGCCTTACTCTAGAGACGCTTCAAGAGCACAAATTGTTCGACAAACTAAGTAAGTGCGAGTTCTGGTTGGAGAAGGTGGCATTTCTTGGGATTGTAGTATCGACTGAAGGCATTTCAGTTGACCCAGCAAAGATTGAGGCAGTGATAAGCTGGGAGAGACTTAGGAGTGTCATCGAGATTCGGAGTTTCTTTGGCTTAGCAGGGTATTATCGGAGATTCATCGAGGGGTTCTCCAGTCTAGCTACACCGCTCACTTATCTTACATAGAAGAATGCCAAGCTTAGTTGGAGATACAAATGCGAGATTAGCTTCCAAGAGTTGAAGAAGCAGCTCACTACGACTCCCGTCCTCACAGTGCCATCTGGGAGTGGTGGTTTCGTAGTGTACAGTGACGCCTCCCACGTGGGGTTGGGATGTGTACTCATGCAGCACGGTAAGGTCATTGCCTATGCCTCAAGGCAATTGAAAGATCATGAGAAGAACTACCCTACACACGACTTAGAGCTTACCGCGGTTGTGTTTGCTTTGAAAATATGGCGACATTATCTCTTCGGGGAACAGTTTGAGGTGTTCACTGACCACAAAAGTTTGAAGTACCTATTTTCCCAGAAGAAATTGAATTTAAGGCAATGGCGATGGATGAAATTTTTGAAAGATTATGAATGCTTTATTCAATACCATCTAGGCAAGGCAAACGTGGTGGCGGATGCATTTAGTAGGAAGTCACATGGGCTTGTGGCGTATATGATGGTTCGAGAATGGAAATTGTTGGAAGATGCATCCAACCTTGACATTAGCTTCAGTCCTTCTATTCATGGGCCAATGGTAGAAAATGTCAAGGTGAATCTGTACATCATAGATAGCATCCGGGGGTTGCAAATAGCGGATACCATGTTGATTATTTTCCGTGACAAGGCAATTGGCAAGGGAAATGAGGAGTTTGCCACGAACGGTGATGGGGCAATCACGATCTAGGGTAGACTTTGTGTCCCAACTGATGTAGATCTCCGGAGAGAGATTTTGGATGAAGCCCACTGTTCTAAGTACACGGTACACCGAGGAGGAACCAAGATGTATCAGAACCTCAAGGGACTTTTTTGGTGGCGGAATATGAAGAGGGATATTGCAGAGTACTATCTTATTGCTTGGTGTGTCAGCAAGTGAAGGTAGAACACATGAGGCCCGCAAGTCTATTACAGTCCCTCCCTATTCCCAAATGGAAATGGGAGCACATATCCATGGACTTCATTTTGGGATTGCCACGGACGGCTAGAAACTCCGATACTATTTGGGTGGTGATTGACAGATTAACAAAGTCCACCCATTTCTTACTGTACCGAACTACATTCAACTCGAACCAGTTAGTTGCATTGCACATCAAGAAAATAGTTCGGTTGCACGGAGTGCCAGTGAGCATCGTGTTGGATCGGGACCCTAGATTTACATCCAGGTTCTGGAAGAGCTTTCAGAGTGCCATGGGTTCCTGACTAGACTTTAGAACGGCTTTCCATCCACAAACCAATGGGAAAACCGAGAGAGTGAATCAGGTGATAGAAGACATGCTCTGAGCTTTTATGCTAGATTTTAAAAATAGTTGGGAAGATCACCTACCTTTGGTGGAATTTGCCTATAACAATAGTTATCAGGCAAGCATCCAGATGGTGCCTTTTGAGGCATTATATGGGAGAAGTTGTAGATCCCCTTTGTATTGGAATGAAGTTAGAGAAAGGAAGGTATTTGGCCCAGAATTGATTGAGCAGACCGCAGACAGGGTCAAACTTATCCGGGAAAGATTAAAGACCGCACAGGATTGACAAAAGAGCTATGCCGATACCCGTAGGAGAGCTCTTGAATTCCGGGTTGGCGGTATGGTATTTGTGAAGGTTTCACCGACTAAGGGCGTTATGAGATTTGGTAGGCAAGGCAAGCTCAGTCCTCGGTACGTCGACCCCTTTGAGATTATCACGTGAATCAGCGAAGTTGCTTACCGGATAGCTCTTCTAACTCATATGGCAGCGGTCCACAATGTGTTCCACATTTCCATGCTCCGGAAGTATAACCCGGACCCATCCCATGTCATCAAGCTTGATCTGGTAGAAATGAGGGAGGACCTCACACTTATGGAGAAACCGGTTCAGATTTTGGATCAGAAAGATCAAGTGTTTCGCAACAAGACTATCCCGTTGGTTCTCGTGCAATGGCAACATTATGTTCGAGAAGAGGGCACATGGGAGCGCGAAGCCGAAGTGAAAGCAAAGTACCCAGAGTTGTTTGAATAGGTTTTTGGTTGTGTCATGTAATTCTATTTTAGTTTTGTAATGCAACTATCGTCCAATTTCGAGGACAAAATTTTTATAAGGGGGGAGAATGCAGAACCCCGAAACTTTTGTATGTGTCTCGGGATGCGTGTTAAAACATGAAGCTATTGTAATGTTCAAAATTCAATAAAAGAAAATATTGAAATCCTGTATATGTTATTTCATAATATGTATAAGTATTAAGATGATAATAGGTGTTCATTTTATGATAGAAGAGGCGTAAGGTTTTTCCTTAAGCCTATGAGGGTGAAAAACAAAAGGAAAAATGGTTAGAATAGAAGTGAGATAAGTCCAAGTAGTGGAATTGAGTGAAAAAAGGACTTAGTGTCAAAATTTGCAGAGCACCGATTGCTCGGTCCAAAGTAACGATCGCTCGGTCCAAAACCGAGCGATCGGTATCTATCGACTGGTCCAAAAATTTGTATGGGAAAAAATTCCAGGGAGGGTGTTTTCAACCGATCGCTCGGTCAAAAACACCGATCGCTCAATAGGCCACTGATCGCTCAGTCATAAGCACCAATCGCTCAGTTGTTCGCATTTTTGCAGATTTTCATTAAGGGCATTTTGGGTCTTTTGACCCCCTTTTCTTCTATATAAGCCCAAATTCATGGGGTTTGGGGTTTCATAAACCCTCAAGCATATATTTTGGTGATTTTACAGAAGGAAAAGAGGGAAGAAGCTAGGGTTTGGTGCAAGAGTTGTTGGAGGATTCATTGGAGCTTAGATCTCTTCTTTTAAGCCAAGATCCTTCTTCATTGAAGCTTGGATCCCATTTCTCTCAAGATTTCCTTCAAGTCTTCAAGGTTAGTACACCCTACTAACTACCTTGGTAATAACCTAGATTTTCTTAAAAATGTGTATTGAATGTCCCCTATTTTTCCCTTTTTGATTGAAATGCTTAACTTCCCTAAATTTAACAAGATGAAGGATGAGTGTGGGGACGTATGAATGGATGGTGGATGATGAGGCGATTGGATGCCGTATTGTGTGATGAATGTGTGTGATGTAAAAATGTTGGAAGGGCATTGTACTCATAATAAACATACCCTTTGTGTTTGTCGAAATATATGCACTAAGAACCTGAAATTACATGCTTGCTAAATGTTTGGAAAAATGCCTAAACAAGAATAAAATGGTTTTAAATGGAAATCATGGAAATACAAAACATCTAATTCCTCATAAAACCCTAATTTGATATAATGTCTCACTATTGCTCACACATCACATGATTTCAAGTAGGATTAAGATGTTGGGTGTTTCCTTTTTCTACATTTTCAAGCATTCATCAAACCATAATTCCATCCATAGAATCCATTCACCATTCACATTTACATAATAATCCCATCCTCCATACATTTCTCATCCTCCATACATTCTATCCACATTCTAATCCACATTTCCTTCCACATTTCCATCCATAATTAGCTTACTTCATAGAAAATTAGTGAAAAATGCATCAAATAGCTATTTCTACCATTCCTAGCATATTAATATTCACAAAACATTAAAATAGAGTTGATTAGGATAGTATATCGACCTTAGGAATCCTTCCCTTGGATTCAAAACGATTCCGAGGTGATTTGGAGAAGCTTTCCAATCTCTCCTTGCAATCTCCTAGCAATCTCTTCCATCTCCAAGAGACCTCTCCCTCAAACCCTAGGTTTTCTCTCCCTTTTTGCCAAATTAGGTTAGAAATAGGTAGAGTATTCTAATATCCCGAAATAAGATCCCTATTTATAGCCCCAAGGTTTCGGAACCAAAAGACCAAAAAGCCCTTACTAAAATTTTGTAAAAACACGATAGACCGAGCGATCGGTGGTTATGACCGAGCGATCGATCGGTCATAAATACCGATCAATCTGCAGGCAACCAATACCTTTCTAATGGTTCAAGAATCACTCAAATCCAATAAACGGTGCCAAAACTAGAGCTTCTTAAAGTTTAGGGTGTGTTATTGCATTCCTCTGTTACAAGTTTGATTAAACCTTAATCACACTACACCCATAAGATATAAAATACAATAAACATTAAAACATCACAAGGACTATAATACCCCTAATGTAATACAATAAAAACATGAAAAAGATTCGGGTCTCTACAAGTTGACTAGGGTTAAGCTGGGGTTTACCTAGGGTTTAACTAGAGTTTAGCTAGGGTTTACCTAGCGTTAAGTTGGGGCTTACCTAGGGTTTAACTAGAGTTAAGTTGGGGTTTACCTAGGGTTTAACCAGGGACTTACCTAGGGTTTAACTAGGGTTAAGATGGGGTTTACCTAGGGTTTTCAAGTGTTTTAAAAAACTAATTTAACTACTAATAGACAAAGCAAAAGACAGGGTTTGGAGAGAGGTTACCTTCTGGGAAACCCAAAAGGGTCTCTGAAAGATGTCCCAAGAATCGACCATTCACAATCGACTTTCCCGGGAATCCGAGCGCTACGACGAGTTTTGAAGAAGAAAAGGGAGAGAGAGGAGTGAAAATGAGTGAAAAATGAAGTGAAAGAGGGGGGTATTTATAGTTTTTCAAAATAGGGGGGGCACTACTTCAAGTAGCACCCCTATTTGGATATTTTTGAAATAGTTGGCGGCAATGAACAGTAAGGCGGCAAAACAGAGACAAAAGGATAATTTAATGAGGGTGTTGTTTCAAGTAGCGCCCCTATTTAGGATATTTTAAAAACTATGTCAATGGGGTAAACCCGTCTAAGGAGAGGGGCATTATTGTAAATAAGGAGGCACTGTTTGAAGTAGCGCCCCTATTTAGGGGTTAAAAAATTCTTTTTTGTGCCACGTGGCACTCTCCGATTCCCCAAAAAGTTATTTTTCTGTTTTGACCATAAAATAGTCAAAATTGAACTAATAAAATTCAGAAAATATTTTAGATAAAACTTGAATTTTTCAGTACTTTTCAAGGGCATTTTGGTCATTTTGCACTCTAGGGGCATTTTGTTCATTTTCCACTATTTTAAGTCCAATTTGATCCAAAAAATAGCCAAAATTCATAAAAAAATTTGTAAAATCATTTTGGACAAAATAATAACTTTTTAGCACCTTTTTACGGGTATTTTGGTCATTTTTTTATCCTAAGGGTATTTTGGTCATTTTTTGCTTAGGGCCCTTTTTGAAAATCGAAGCACGTGAAATGAGGGTTTTAAAAGAGTGTTGTTAAAAGGGTTTTTAAGAGTACAAAAAGAGACTAGAGGTGCAAAATTGAGGTACTTACAGTTGAAACTTGTGAATTCGAAAGCAAAAGAGTCAATAAAAAGTTAAATTATGCTTAGACTACTAGCCAGAAATGGGATCCAAAAGGATGGGGTTGATGAGAGAACCTGTTCAGTTGCTAGGGATAGAGAGGAGAAATGGATGGTTTATACTCAGTGATGAAACATCCGAGATTAGGGAAAAATGATTCTTTGCCTCATTTCAGAGGAAAGAATTGAAAACATGTGAGTTTAGTCTCATCACAGGAGAGATTGATTAATTGAAATGTGGGTTTAGGCTCGTCACAGGAGGGATCGATTTTGAAATGTGCTTTTAGCCACTTCATAGGAGGGATCAAATTTGAAGTGCGCTTTTAGCCTCTTCACAGGAGGGATCAATTTTGAAATGCGCTTTTAGCCTCTTCAACGGAGGGATTGATTTTGAAGTATGGGTTTAGTCTCTTCACAGGTGGGATCGATTTTGAAATGCGCTTTTAGCCTCTGCACAGGAGGGATTGATTTTGAAGTGTGGGTTTAGCCTCTTCACAAGACGGATCGATTTTGAAATGGGTTTTTAGCCTCTTTACAGGAGGGATCGATTTTGAAATGCGCTTTTAACCTCTTCACAGAAGGGAACGATTTTGAAGTGCGCTTTTAGCCTCTTCGTAGGAGGGATCGATTTTGAAATGCGCTTTTAGCCTCTTCACAAGAGGAATCAATTTTGAAATGCGCTTTTAGCTTCTTCACAGGAGGGATCGATTTTGAAATGAGCTTTTAGCCTCTTCACAGGAGGGATCGTTTTGAAATGTGGGTTTAGCCTCTTCATAGGAGGGATCAATTTTGAAGTGTGAGTTTTGCCTCGTCACAGGAGGGATCAATTTTGAAATGTGGATTTAGCCTCTTCACAGGAGGGATCGATTTTGAAATATGGGTTTTGCCTCTTCATAGGAGGGATCGATTTTGAAGTGTGGGTTTTGTCTCTTCACAGGAGGGATTGATTTTGAAGTGTAGGTTTAGCCTCTTCACAGGAGGGATCAATTTTGAAATGTGGGTTTAGCCTCTTCACAGGAGGGATCAATTTTGAAGTGCGCTTTTAGCCTCTTCACGGGAGGGATCGATTTTGAAATGTGGGTTTTGCCTCTTAATAGGAGGGATCGATTTTGATAGTTGAAGAATTTGAGATTGAGGGTTTGAGAAAGATTTTTGAGCTTTGTACCCAAAGGTGACTAACTCAATAGAGGATTTTTGACAACATTTACGATGTGAGGCGAATTGATAGCTTTTACTAGAGATCTCTTGGCCCTACCTAGTTTAGCATGATTGCAATTTGTGTGTGCTTGTGATAAGTGTGCAATTTAAGCAACTACATTACCAATGTGTGTGCAACATGTGTATGGCAACCTAACTTATGTGAGTATGGGTGCAATAGGTGTGCAATTGGCTAGTGGACGTGTGTGTAGTTTGCTACGTGTGATGTGGATATATATTGCAGCTATATTGATGTGTTTACGTAGAGTGCGACTTACTTTGTGAGTGTATACGGTGCATATGTGTGTGAATAGTACAACTAACATCGTGATTATGTGTGTACAGCATGGTTGACCATGTGTAATGTACGTTCAGAGAGCAACTAGCATTGTGAATGTTGTGCGGCTAACTATGTGAATGTCTGTGCAAAGTGTTATTAACATTATGAATGCATGTGCACAGTGAGCATCAACTGTGTGTGCGTAGTGTGAACACGTGTGGTGTGGCTAGGCAGTGTGCAGCTAAGTGGAAGTGAGCATGATGCAACTAATTTATGTAGATGTATGTGTAGAGTGAATGTGTCAAATAAGACATATCAAGGCGTGCACCAAATGAGGTGGCTAACACAAAGCGATGCATCAGATGCGATGCAACAGGAGGTGCACTGAATAAGGTGACTAATAAAGAGCGACGCATCAAACATGATGCATCTGGGGGTGCACCGAATGAGGGTGGCTAATAAAGAGCAACACATCAAATGTGATGCATCTGGGGTTCACCGAATTATGGTGGCTAACAAAGAGTGACGCATCAAATATGATGCATCTGGGGTGCACCGAATAAGGTGACTAATAGATGGCGACGCATCAAACATGATGCATTTGGGGTGCACCGAATGAGGTGACTTACAAAGAGTGATGCATGATGCATCTGGGGTGCACTGAATGAGGTGACTTATAGAGATAATGAAAATGGGTGAGAATATGCATGTGTTGATGTGTGATTTATAAAGCCTATACAATGCATGATGTAGTTGACATATGCGTATGCATGACATGCGATGAATATGAAAAACATGACTCACTCTATAATCCAGTCTTGCTCTCGCTTCTTGATGACTTGAGATCATAGGCTTTGCCTACTTTTGTTGGAGAGCTTGATATAGAGAGAGTAATTTCGACCAAGTCATAAGACACATTAGAACCAGACTACAGACTAAAATAAAACTGTTTTGCAAACAAATGGCTTTTGAGTTTTCCAAAATAAGAGCTTTCTTTGTTTGTTGGTTTGTGAGGGGGTTTGCCCTTATTGAAGATTGAATGTTTTGCCCCCAAATGGTAGGATATAGCAATGAGCAATGTTGACATTTTGAACTTTTGACAAAGAAGATAGTTACTCAATTCTGACTTTATTGCATGTTGAATCTGGTCTTGCTTAGAGCCAAGGGCTTTGGATTGCAAATGACATTAAGTTCTTCAGTCTGAGTTGTTTGCAATATGCTACCGGGGATCCGGAATAACCGTCGTCATGATCCTGTTACCAGAACTCAACTTTTCCCCTTTTTACCCTTGGAATGACCAAGTCTGGGGATCGCATAATTTTTTCGCAATGAGGCCGTTTCCAGTTTTCAATCATGCTTGTGAATTTGATTTACTTATTCCCTTTTTTACCTCTGATAAAAATATCGGGGCTGGGCTCGCATAATTTTTACACCATAGTGTCATTTCTGGTTTTCACTGGGCCCACGATCTTTTGAGTCGAACGATCCTTTCCTGTCATTGCCTGGCGGGTATGATACAGCTGTTGGATACTTATCTATCAACCTGCCAATACTCTTAATCTCTGAGGGATCTAGGAGTACTTAAGATAGGATGAAACATAGGTTAGGGGGTCGAAATCTTGGGACACCCTTTTCGCTTTCTTGAGCAGTTTTGTAGAGCTTTGACTTTTGTCTTTTCTTTTGATTTGACTCTTTTTTTCTCTTCTTTTCTTTCGAATTTTGCCTTTGGCTTTTGCTTGATTGATTTTTCTTTTGAGACACTTTAATTTGCTCAAGAAAGCTGATTGATTTGATCGTACCTATTTTTTAGGCTGCCTATGTACCCTTTTCAGCATCAGGTCATGCCGTAGTTCAGGCTTGTAGAAACTTTTGAACAGGGTGTCCTGGTATAGAAGTGTAGTGAAAGAAAGGCTATTAGGCTCAAAGGGCTCACTAGTGGTCTTCATTGATGTGAATTTGATGGGTTACAAATAAGGAGGAATGGTGTGCCAAACATGGCCTTCTGTCATTTCCCAAAGTGCCTAAGATACAGGCAGTTTCTTGGCAAAATCTTGAGCATGGTACTTCTCTGATCTGATCTATGCTGATAGGCTTTAGGAGGTCTTCGTCATCCATGCGGTTGACTCAAAGAGTATTTAGAGAATCTTTGACTAATCATATGGGCCTTCAGAGATGGACATATTCTGCCCCTGGTACTAAATGAGGTAATGATTCTTGTGTGAATATGAGATCATTTTCCTTTAAGCTCTGGCTTGTGGCCCTGACTTATATGGTTGCTCAACTACTTGAGATGCACTAGAATCTGCTCTGCTTCTTCTGACTTTGTTCATACAAGTATCTACCTTTACCGAGGTCTAATAGCCTGACCTCTCATATTGTATAGTATTACTTCAGTGCGTGAATGGTCAAGCTTCGAATGGTGGCATTGCCCATACCTTAGACTGCAAGATGTCTATTCTAATGATGCCCCAATCTACTTAGTGAATGCCCTGCTTGTATTGACGATTGGAGGCTTGAAATTGGTGGAGCGAATTGAGTGCTTCAGGAGATTATGCAAGCATTCTACAGGTGGTGTCCTTGCGGCCTCAACACTTGGCTTAGCAAGGTGCTAAATTTTGCATACCTAGGGTCATTATTGAGCTTTCTCTTACTTAGGTTGGCTCAGTGGGGTCGAGGATCTCTTTTGGAGGTTTCTTTTTCTTGCTCATTGACATATGCTGCCCCTGGGTACTATAAAATTAAAGTGGATGGCTTGGTGAATGTTTGGGCAATTCCTCATTAGACCAAAAAGCTTAGTTAGCACGGGAAACTCTTTTTTTTGGTTGGCTTCAGATCACTAACTCTTTCAAAGAAGATTTAGGTCATACCATCATGAACCCTTTTTGGCATCTTGCAAAAAGGTTGAATCATTTTTTTCTTTTAAATACCATTTTATATATATATATATATATATATATATAAAGGACTGTACATGACTCAACCGAAGATAAAGAAGTGCAATTTTTTTTTACAAACTCTATTGGCCATAGTGGCCAACAAAAACCAAAAAGAAACTTGAACAAACAAGGCTTGTAACATGGTCTGATCAATCTCGTAATAGCAAACGTGCTGGTGATGCTTCAATCATCTCTTCTGTCTTGGAAGCTTAGATGGTACAGAGGCAAGTCATTGGTTAGGATGGATGGACCTGTCTTGGTAGGAGGGGTATCTAGCTGCAAAGATGTTACCAGGTCCGATTTTGATATTGCCCTGGTCGATTAAATTCTGGACTAAATGATTTAGGGTAAAGCATTGGTCTGCACAATGTCTAGACCCTTAATGGAATACGCAGTATTGGTCCACGCAAAAATTACGTGAAGGATTGTTTGGCAGTGGTGTAGGATGTCGAGGTTTGACCAATTCACTCTTTATGAGAAATGGTAAAAACTAGCAGAGCTTGTAGGGTAGTGGGGTGAATTTTCTAGGTGGTGCCCTGACCTGGCATGGAATGCAGTCTTGGCTTTGGGTGACTGGTTGAGCGGTTCGAGGATGATTTTGGATTTGTTCAAATACCGTTACGAGCCCGTCGAGAGAATGGATGATGCCGCACATGGTGAACTGAATGTCCTAACCATTTTTATGGAGGATTTTTATGATGATTTTCTCTTGATCTTTTGATGTATCATCTTGCTCCATTTCTTCAAACGGCCTTGATGAGATTATCTCTCAATTTTCCACTTGAGCAAGGATAAGAGCTGAGAACATAGAGCGAGTTGATGCATGACATGGAAGATAATGGGAGCATCATAAAATGTGAGATGGTGATATACAGGATGATGATGATCATGCACAAGATGTGTTGCAAGACATGTTGATGAATCCTTCATGAAAATGAACAACATTCTGTTTTATACACTGATGAAGATATAAGTACTAAGTGTTGTGCTTGGGCTAGATCCCATTACTGATCTTTCAATAAGGGGTAGTAAAATCAAGCAACTCTGATATGCCCTTGGAATCTATGATCTCCTGATCTAGGGCATTGTGTGAACTTCAGACATCTTTTTTTTTCCTAGGAATAGTTGCTAGCATTGTTAGTTCATAGCATGTCACGACCCAAAATACCCCTAGGAGTTAGGAATACTTTAGGCTCGTGACCGCCGTGTCATACCTTCCTGTCATGACATATAAGGTGTACATACCATCCTGTAAGAGCAAACAAGGCATACTAAAAAGCAGAACTAAAAATTTCTTTATAACATAAACCTGTGATCTGTGTTCCAAGTCCGAACCAACAGTTTGTACAAAATTTAAAGTCTAAAGTGGACATCCCCCACTTTCAAAATACACAACCCTCTCCGTCACATCACTCAACAGTAGTCTAGATAGGGCCTCCTATCTAGAGCTCCATCATCCTGGTGATGGTCCATGGCAGGCTCTGGCTCATAGTACTCCTCTATCTAAGGCTCAGAAGCACGTTCATCCACAAAACCTGCCGAAGTCAACAATTCGGCTGAGCATGGAATACTCAGCGTATACAAACTACTAACCAACATTACTATAAACATCAATGCTAGCATATGCATTTATCTGAGTGAAACAGGTAAAGGTAACACGGAAGGATTATATAACTTAGAGCAATTTATAAAATAGATTGCATGTGAGCTTTTCTTGACAGGGCACATATCATTGAGCATTTCACTAACCATATACGTTGAGCCATAACAAACTTGATACTAAGAGTGATTCGGAAAACCGATAATAAAGCGATACTATACAAGCAAGGCGGTCCCTTAAGAACACCCTTGAGTTCATAACAAAACGATACTTTACAAGTAAGGAGGTATACTCCTTTGAGTTGAAATCAAAGCAACTTTACAAGCAAGGAGGTATACTCCCTTGAGTCGAAATCAAAGCAATACTTTACAAGCAAGGAGGTATACTCCCTTGAGTCGAAATCAAAGCAACTTTACAAGCAAGGAGGTATACTCCCTTGAGTCGAAGTCAAAGCAATACTTTACAAGCAAGGAGGTATACTCCCTTGAGTTGAAATCAAAGCAATACTTTACAAGCAAGGAGGTATACTCCCTTGAGTCCAAAAATCGAAGCGATACTTCACAAGCAAGGCCTAAGCCCTTGAATCCTGAAAATCATTCCTTGTGCAAAGCCACTTTTAAGAAAAACCCCTTTTTGCAAAACCATACTTTGAAACCTTTTTTTTTAAAAATAAAGCCACTCAGAAGGAGCGGGGGGTTTGGCAGACCCCTACCGGTTTTATTAAAATAAAAAATAAATTGGGGGGGGACATAAACCTTACCCCATACAGACAACCAAACGGGAGAGGGGGACATAAAACCTTACCCCTCCCTCAACAAACAACCTTAGGGATGGCATTCCACCCCTAACAAAGACAAAAACCTTACCCCTACACTAAAAACTAACAAGACCCCAAAGAGCTACAAACACCAATCATCCAGCACGGATCTACCCATTGTAGATGTATCGGACATTAAATAAAGATGATCTATCAGTACACACCATACCCTTTATAGTCGCCAGACACTCACTAATGGATCTGAAAATTTTGCTATCCTGATTCCAGCAAGCTTCTTTTGAAAGATAATCTGCTATGTGGTTATTTTCCCGGTAAGTATGCTGAAAGACCAAATTACACTTATTCTTCAGACTCAGAATTTTCTTCCACCAGTACCATGTTTTCCATGGGGGTTCTATAATGCCATTAACAATATCAATAATAATTTTGGAATCACTTTCCACAATGATATTAGATAACCCCAACTGATCACACAGCAGACAACCATTCCATATAGCCCTGATTTCAGCTATCGTGTTGGATTCAAGAACATAAAATTCATAGTAAGCTATAATCATCTTACCATTAGTATCCCGAATAATACCTCCTCCCCCACTAATTCCCAATGCACTGTTAGCTGCACCGTCGGAATTTAATTTAAACCATCCCGGTGATGGGCTATTCCATTTGGTAATAATGGGTCTTTTAGACTTAGGGGAAATAAAAAGGATGTCAAAGTAAGCGCAAAGATCAGCCTCATAAGCGCTAATTTTGCTTTTAAACTTCCACGTTTTTGCAGCACCTTGGAGCCCTTCATTAATTCTTTTTACCACATCCTTGAACTTTCTTTTAAAGTTATCGTATCTCGAAGAATTCCGATATAGCCAAATCTCCCACAAATGAACACCGGCAAAACAGAACAAAGGAACCCCATCACCGACCCATTCTTCCTACCTTGGAAGAATCTCATTAATCTAGTATGAATAGTGTCCTCTTTAAAAATCTGAATATTCAGAGCATACCCCACTCTTCTCCATATCTTTGAAGCTAGCTCGCCTTGGCAAAAAAGATGAGATAAAGATTCCCTGTTTGGAGAGACACAACACTCACATTTGCTCGACAGCGAAATCCCTTTATCTTGGATTCTAAGATCAACCGAGATGGCATTGTGAAAAATTTTCCAAAGAAGAATAGAAAGTTTAGAGGGAATGGACTCATCCCAAATAAATGACACCCACCTTACCTTGGGAAAAACTTCACGAACACAATCCCAAGCTGATTTGGAGGTGAACTTTCCTGAGCTTTCTTTAGACCAAATAATTTTGTCTTCATGATTAGATAAAGAAATCGAGAATTTGTGAACCGATTGGATCATACAACTAGGGAGCATAGAAATTTCCTCAACTATCCATCTATCTCTACTCCAACAATCTTTTATCATGGGGAACGAAGTAGGACACTTAAGAGCCGAATCTATCAATGGACCTTCCCCCATCCAATTATCAAACCAGAAATTTGTATCTTCTCCATTTCCTATCATCCACTTACAATTGAGTAAGGTTCTTTTCACCCATCGGCCAATCTCGAGCCAATTTTTATTACCTTTGAGGAAGCTTTCTATCATCCAGGGATGATTATTTTTTAAATACTTACTTCTAAAATAATTGCTCCATAATCCTTTTCCAGAAATAATATTCCAAGCCATCTTCATTCTGAAAGCATTAGCCACCTCTCCAAGCTTCCGGATGCCCAAACCACCTTCATCAATTGGTTTAGCTATTTTATTCCAAGCAACCCAATCAGCTCTATGACAGCCCAAAGAATCATTCTAGAAGAACGAAGCAAAAATATTTCCATTCTGTTAAGAACTCCCTTCGGAATATTGGAACCCATCAAACTATAAATAGGCAAAGAAGCTAAAACAGATTTCATGAGTACTAACTTACCACCTTGCGACAATAATTTCCCTTTCCATCCTTCAATTTTCCTTCTCACTTTATCAATTATAAAATCAAAGTATATAATTTTCATTCGACCAATGCAGATAGGAATACCCAAATACCTGATCGAAAACCTGCCAATTTCAATCCCACTTGTATGCACCAATCTCCTCTTGTCCCTATCGGATTTTTTATTCCCTACGTACATAGCACTCTTTTGCTTGTTGATCCTTTGACCCGAAGCTGATTCATAATCCGATAAAAAATTAAATAAATGGGTGATAGAATTTTTCTGACCATTACAGAATATTAGGGTGTCGTCCGCAAACAGCAGGTGAGAAATAGGAATAGCACTCCGCAATGACTTGTAATATCCGACCTTTCTTTCTATGAATATATTCTTCAAACCTCGACTAAGAACTTCTTCGGCCAGGATGAATAAAGCTGGAGAAAGGGGATCACCTTGCCGTAAACCCCTCGAAGAATGAAAAAAACCATCTAATCTCCCATTTAGAATAACTGAGAAAAACAGATAAGAGATACATCCTTTAATGAGTTTTAAAAAATGGTCACTAAAACCAAATTTCTTCAGCACTGAGATAAGGAAATCTCATTCCAACCTATCATAAGCTTTGGCCATATCCAGTTTGAGGATCACATTTCCCCCTCTAACTTTCCTGTTTAAGTGGGAAGCCATGTCTTGAGTCATGGAAATGTTATCAACAATGTTTCTCCCTTTGACAAATGCAGACTGCTCCTCTGAAATTAATCTTGGCAACAGTAATCCCACACGAACAGCAATAATCTTCGCAATAATTTTGTAGAAAACATTGCAGAGACTGATCGGCTGATAATCACCAAACGTAACCGGGTTCTCAACTTTAGCTATTAAGCATAACATTGTAGCATTAACAGCTCTTGGAATAATACCATTATGAAAAAAATAATGGATCACAGCTCCCAGGACTTCTTTGATAATCTCCCATCAATGTTTACAGAACAAACTGGAATAACCATCCGGTCCAGGAGCACCTGAATCGGACATCTCAAAAACTACCTTCTGGATTTCAACCATATTTGGAGTTTTGCAAAGACCGTCATTCTCTTTATCCGAGACCAGGGAAGGAATACAATCCACAATGCTATTGCCATCCGAAACCCCTTCTGAAAGTAAAATTTTCTGGAAAAAATTAGCTACCTCCTTGCCTTTCTCTTCCTCTTGAGTCAACAAGTTCCCATTACTATCTTTGATGTCATGCACCATGTTCCTTTTGCGATTGTTTTGATAGACAGCATGGAAGAACTTTGTATTTTTGTCTCCTTTTAACCAATGCTCACGAGATTTCTATTTCCAGAAAATTTCTTCAAGATCTAGAAAATATTTCAAATCCGCTTTAGCACTACATAATGCTGCATGACCCTCTTCAGTCCAGTTATTCTGCAATTGTATCTCTAGATCTTCCACATTACTTTCACAAGCTCTCAGATTAGTAAAAACATTACCAAAGTTATACTTATTCCAATTAGATAACTCTACTTTAAGAGATTTTAATTTCAAGAAAAAGGATAAAATAGGGTTACCTGGTGTATCAACTTTCCAACTCTCTTTCACAATATCCATAAAACCTTCATGCTTTATCCACATATTTTGGAATTTGAACTGAGAAGGACCCCCTCTAATATTGCTAGCAGCATCAATAAGGAGAGGGATGTGATCCGAAGGACTTCTAGGAAGGTGGGTAATAGAAGTCTGAATAAACACATCTTGCCAAGCTGAGTTAAATAGCACTCTGTCAAGCCTGGCCCAAATGTAGTGAGCTCTAACACGATCATTACACCACGTAAACCTGTTTCCTGAGTAATCCCCATCGATCAAACCACACTGGGTAATCATATTATTGAATTCATCAATCGCATTTAAAGCTGGACTTCTGCCCCCTTTCTTTTCTTTTGCATTCCTGATAATGTTGAAATCACCTCCTATAATCCAAGGAGAAGAACTATCGGAACTTAAAATTTGTAATTCCTCCCAAAGCTCCCTTCTTTCCAATCTATCACAAGAAGCATAAATGAAAGAAAATCTCACCGGTTTTGAGCCTCTCTCTGAAAGAACCATAGAAATACACTGGTAAGATCTTTGAATAGACAACACTGTAATATCATCCTTCCAAAACACCCAAATTCTGCTATCATCGCCATTATTCTCTGCCTGATTATTGAATCCCACTTCCTTGGCATAATTATCACGACATTTTAAATTTTTTTTCGGGTCCAATAAGGCTACTAAAGAAATCTTTTCCTCCTTTATAATAGAATTCAGTCTCCTACGGGAATTTGGGTTGCCCGCTCCTCTAATATTCCATATGATTGCTCTAACCATAAAGAAACAATTGAGGATTAGCATGAGCCCCCGCCTTGGACTTAGATCTGGTAACTCTCGTCATAGAAATTTTACTGAACTCATTTATAACATTACTTGCACTAACAGAATTTTTCTTTAGTGCAAAACCCCTTTTGATCCAAAACTTTAACTTAGAATAAAAAACCCTTCTAAGCTAAACCATACTTAGAACAAAACCATGCTTTTCAACATTTATCCTTATACAATTCCTATCTTAGGAGCACACTACTTCATGGCATACTTGGGAGCAATTTGGTTAGCATATAACACCCTCAAGATCATGGTAATATATCCATATAATGCCAAAACATGATTATCAATCCAATTTCTAGCCAGAACATATCTCAAAATCTACTTTTCATTTACAACTTATAGCAAACAATTTAGTTAAGTATAGCTACTATTTGTCTTATCAAAATCATGCTTTATACCTTACTTAAAATATAAGAATTACCAATATGGTCAAAACATCCTAACTTTCATCAAGTCCATTTATGTAAACCATAGAAACCAACTACACATCAATGAAGTCTAGTAAGGCAGGTTAGTAGATTGTTCTACCTTTCAAAAACTGGATCCCTACGGTTTCTCGCTTTAGAATAGTACTTGGAGGCAAGAGAAAGCTTTGAGGAAGCTTTCGAATCAATCCCAAGCTTTAGAAAGAAAGCTTTGAAGCAAAAAAACCGACTTCACTTGATCACTAGTACAAGCCTAGAAGAAACCATGCTCTTCTCCCTCTTTTCTCTCAAAAATCCTTCTCTAGGGTTGTGGCAACCCTAAGCCACGAAGTTGTGGTTATATAGGCCAAGGGGGTTTGGCCAAAGACCCTTAAACCCCCAAACTATCCCTAAAGAGTCGGTTTCAAGGCAAAATGAGGCACCAAGGATCTATCGGTCATGAGCACCGATAGATCCTTCGAAAACACCTTCTCTGGCCAAAAAGCCCATTCAAAATAAGGGTTGATTGATCTATCGGTCGTGGGGATGGATAGATCCTTCATTGTATGGGATTGAAGGATCTATCGGTCTCAAATTGGATAGATCGGTACTGTTCATCCCTTCATTTTTATTCCAGCTGTGGTATTCCAACCATAACTTTTGACTCTGTGATCGGATTTTGACGATTCAACTTGCGTTGGATTCTACATTCAAAGGAAAAGAATTTTTATGTTTTACACAAAGCCTAATGCTACCGTCTTCATATTCCAAAATGGCCCTACATTCAAGGGATTGCTGAAATGACAGCAGACCCGCTTTCTAGAAATCTCACGTTTGACTTAACTTCTATTCCAAATCTCAAAAAGTGGTAAACATGAACCATAAAGAGGGGTTCAATACCTTTCCAATGGTTAAAGAATCACTCGATTCCGATTTTGGATGAGAAAACTAGAGTTCTCTCAAGTTGAGGGTATTTCTCAACATCCCACTTTCCGACACTTAGAGTATTGTATACTCGTGTTTGTTTTTCATCCCAATGCCCTAAAACACTTTCCAGATATATTTTTATTCATTTGAAACGTTCTTTCATTTTAAAACATGAAGCCATCATCCCATTAAAGGTTTTGGCCTGGAAAGACACTATTCATAGCGCTATTCCTAGCCTAGGGAACTTGGTTCCGGGGTTCTACATCCTCCCCCCCTTATAGAAATTTCGTCCTTGAAATTAAGACAACACACAATCAAGTATATCAATCCCATGACGGCCAATCACCCGGTTGGGCACACGTCACACCTTACAAATTCAACAATGCATAGCAAATACACATAGACTATACGTAACATATTCGAACACACATAGAAACATATATACTATCGATGTTTTTTTTTTTTTTCTACAGTTCAACAACTTTGACATGAGCGTACCTTGCACAACATCCTCAGATGCATGTGCGCCTCTCCCAGATAAGGCGAAGGCTTTGCCTATTGAGGCGGCTGAGTGGGTTGCGAAGGCCTGTAAGTCTGAGAAGACCCCTGTTATGTGACTTGTCGAACTGGGGGTGTGACGCCCCGAACCCGCGCCTAAGGGAATCGTTTTCCGAGACGCGTGCCCAGTCGTCAATGACACACAGCAGAAGACTTTACCCACGAAAATGCGTGAATTTTTAACTTTTCTTATGAGCTTACATAAGCAATAACAACTGGTCGTCACAATAACCCATCATAAGCAAATGTGTTACCTCACTAGCTACAGTAGTCTTTACTTTTGACGCCAAACTTGCACCGATATACCTCCAGACTCTAAAGTGTAACTCCATGTCAATCGGTAACCGCTTCAGAATCTGAAGACATAAAATGAGATGTGAGTCATAGAGCCCAGCAAAATCCACAGCCCATCTAAACTAATTTCCACATAATAACATTCATCAATATTGATATAGTAGTACAATACAATTCTCATATTATAATAATATGCAGAATAATAATATCAGGGCTATCTCACCCTATTCGAGGTTCCCAACCTCCAAGTTGTCAAATTCATCTAGTCATTGTCCACGACACCATGTTACCGTTTCAGATAACCATTCACGCTTTATCCTTGAGTCCATAGACTCGATCGATTGGGAATTCGCCCGTGTACAACCTCTATCCATGAGTCCACAGACTTAATTATCAACCAATCGGGACTTTTCTTGATGATAACCAATCATTGGGTATGTCGACCCAATTAATCCTTAAATCATCAATTCTACACATAACTCGGGTCTTCACCCGATAACTGTCAAGAACAATACTTCTGACCCATAAAATTTTGTCAGGAACAACACCTCTAACGTATCACACTCTGTCAGGAACAACACCTCTGACATATCACACTCTGTCAGGAACAACACCTCTGATATAAATCACACTCTGTCAGGAACAACACCTCTAACAATTACTTCATATTTTTCCTTTATTGGAACACCGACACACACACAACCACATTGGTCAGGAAACACATCTGATCGCCAGGATACACATCTGATTGCCAGGATACACATCTGATCAGCTAGGATACACATCTGATAGCCAGGAAACCCATCCAACCTATCAGGAAAATGAAACTCATCTGACAAGCCAGGGACGCACCTCTGACTAACAGGAAACACCTGACTACCAGGAAACACCTAACCATCAGGAAACACCTGTCTATTAGGTACACATCTGACATATCACTCTGTCAGGCATAACACCTCTGACATGATACCCTTGTCAGGAAACACATCTAATTACCTGGAACACATCTGACCTGCCAGGAATAACACATCTGACTTGCCAGGAACACCCATCTAATAACCAGGAAACACATCTGACATCAAATCCTGTCAGGCACAACACCTCTGACATCAAATCCTGTCAGACAAAACACATTTGACATCAAATCCTGTCAGGCAAAACACATCTGACATTAACCTATGTCAGGAAAAACACATCTGACCTCAAATCCTGTCAAGCACAACACCTCTGACATCAAATCCTGTCAGGCAAAATACATCTGACATCAAATCCTGTCAGGCAAAATACATCTGACAGACAAAACACATCTGACATTAACCTCTGTCAGGCACAACACCTCTGACAGCTACCATCATATATCATCACAGCCTCTGTTGGGTGCATACCTGCCGACACAGGCCAATGTCCCCTCAAGGTAACATCATTGAGTTCGTAAACTCAATACATCCCTGGGTCCATAGATCCCAATCCAACCTTGAGCCCATGGCCCAATGCCCTCCTAACTCTCCTGACTATCAGTCACGGAGGAACCGGGCTCATAATAGATACCGCCTCTCCGGACCTAGCCAAAGAGGGACCACAGACAACATTACACGTAGGTTAAGTTTTCTAACCATTAGATATCCCTAATTATTCAAGCCCTGCTTGAATAATTGAACCAGTTGGGCCTCACGCCCGTGGACCAAGTCCGATGGTATACCGTTCCGGTGTAGAACATTACTCGGCCAATGGACCATTCTATTGTCTTACCATGTCCCAAAAACATCACATTATACACAAAGGATGTCCCAAGGTGGGACTTTTACCAGGCCAATGGACCTACCTGTTCTGATAGGGAACTTAACTAGGACAATGGACCCTACCATTGCCGTACAATGTCAAAATCACATCACACATATAGAAGCTCAGTCAGACTCTCATAACTTCCTGCGATCGATTGCACTTCCCCTGCGATCTATCGCAAATCACACTGAACCTAAATTCCGGGCTAGAAACAGCCTGAAACCGAGGGCTCCGTCCCTCTACTCCATTTTCACTCCCATCCATCTCATCCATACATCATTCATAAGGTCTCCGACCTTTTTCATCCACACATAATATCACCTAACTATTCCACATAATTAAAGTAGCTTAAATAAGGGAAAAGAGAAGAGATGGAGAGACATTTTACTTCTTTTGAACCTTTTGAGACGTCTAGGGGCAAAACAGACACTGCCAATGCATTCGGAGAAAAAGATCAACGCCCAAGGTGAAGCTCCTCGCCTTAAGACCTGATTTTTCACAAATTTATCAAACACTTAACTAATCAACCCCAGTTAAGGACCCATAAACGCATAATTTTATTCTATTAAAATTCTGGGTCGTTACAGGGGGCCTGTTATCCTGAGATTGGGTCCGTGACTGTCGGCACGGAAAATCTCTGATAGAGTGGTTATGATCACCACAGTGAAAACACCCACCAGTGAGCCTCCGACAATCCCTAGTCTTGTGACTCTTGCCGCAGTGAGCACAAGTATCAAACATAGATGTCGAAGACATGGCCGGTACACCTCTCGTGGTCTGAGTGGCAGTAGGGCGAGGAATCTACTGTACAAACTGAGGACCCTGTGTCCGTGCAGGCCAGAAGGTTTGGTAAGGAGAAGTTTGGTATGGGACAGACCTAACCCTTCTCTCTAGTGGCACTGGTCCATTGAGTTGGCCTCTAACAATGCCTCTTTCTAGGCCATTGTCGCTCCTCCCGAGAAACTCCTCGGAATTTCTCTCAACGATCTTTGCCTTGCCTCCAATCTCCTTCCAGGTGTCTACCTGGAATATGGAAACCCGATCCCGTATAAAGGACCTTAATCCACCCTCAAACTTTTGGACTCGCATACTCTCCGATGCGACCATATGCAGAGCAAATATCGCTAGTCCGATGAACTTGGCCTCGTACTCGACCACGTTCATCTCTCCTTCTTCCAAGAACATGAACTTCCTTTCCTTCTGCTCCTTCACAAATCTGGGGAAATACTGCTCGTAAAAAGCTTCTAAAAACTCCTCCTATGTCCATGGTAACCCTGCCTTGGCGGCATCCCTCTGTCTCAGTGCAGACCTCCACCAATGCTCGGCTTCACTTTCCATCACGAAGGAAGCCCACTCAACTCTTTGCTCGTCCGTGCAGTGAAGGACCTTTAAAGTCTTCTCTAACTGCTTGACCCAAGCCTCTACAACCATGGGGTCAGTAGTCCCATAAAAGGTAGGAGGCTTCAATCTCCGGAACACCTAGAGTCCTGCTGTGTGATGCATAGGAGGAGGTGCAGGTGTAGCAGTAGGAGTATCACCTCTTTCTGCAAGCCTTGTCATAGCCGCTGCTATAGCTCCGAGGATTTGGGTCAAGTCTGGCTGCACATCGCCCATCAGAATCTCTCCTCCGTTCCCTTGAGTATGGTACCCTCTACCTCGGTTGCTGTGTCTCATGATCAAAATTCTGAGAACAATAGCAAATCGTGAGTCTAACGGAAAACCAAGCTCTTTGAACACAGTAATTCAATGAGCATACATTGCATATTTAGTGCATCATATACATCCATTATACCCATAATAGTTTATTATACACTTTGGTTTCGTAACGAAACTACGTTCTAAACTCGGTTAACACGCTAACCGATCAAGACCAAGACTAATGATTAGTCCCTATTTGGAATACGACTCACGAACACCTGCTCAGAAGACAATCGAGTCCCTAAGCTTGATAACAATTTTGTCGCGGTATCAACCTATAACTGAGTTCATCTGAGTTCTAAATTCAACTCAAAGAACACCCTTCCGCCCAAAGGTTCAAATGCCTAAGCTCTGATACCACTTCTGTCACGACCCAAAATACCCCCTAGGAGTTAGGAATACTTTAGGCTCATGACCGCCGTGTCATAACTTCCTATCATGACACATAAGGCGTACATACCATCTTGTAAGAGCATACAAGGCATACTAAAAAGCAGAACTGAAAATTTCTTTATAACAAAAACCTGTGATCTGTGTTCCAAGTCCGAACCAACACTTTATACAAAATTTAAAGTCTAAAGTGGACATCCCCCACTTTCAAAATACACAACCCTCTCCGTCACATCACTCAACAGTAGTCTAGATAGGGCCTCCTATCTAGAGCTCCATCATCCTGGTGAGGGTCCATGGCAAGCTCTGGCTCAGAGTACCCCTCCTCTATCCAAGGCTCAGGAGCACTGCATGCACAAAACCTGCCGAAGTCAACAATTCGGCTGAGCATGGAATACTCAGCGTATACAAACTACTAACTGACATTACTACACACATCAATGCTTGCATATGCATTTATCAGTGTGAAACAGGCAAAGGTAACGCGGAATGAGTATATAACTTGGAGCAGTTTATAAAACAGATTGCATGTGAGCTTTTCTTGACTGGGCACATTTCATTGAGCATTTCATTAACCATATACATTGAGCCATAACAAACTTGATACTCAGAGTGATTCGCAGAACCGATAACAAAGCGATAATTTACAAGCAAGGTGGTCCCTTAAGAACACCCTTGAGTTCATAACAAAACAATACTTTACAAGTAAGGAGGTATACTCCCTTGAGTCGAAATCAAAGCAACTTTAAAAGCAAGGAGGTATACTCCCTTGAGTAGAAATCAAAGCAATACTTTACAAGCAAGGAGGTATACTCCCTTGAGTCGAAATCAAAGCAACTTTACAAGCAAGGAGGTATACTCCCTTGAGTCGAAATCGAAGCAATACTTTACAAGCAAGGAGGTATACTCCCTAGAGTCAAAATCAAAGCAACTTTACAAGCAAGGAGGTATACTCCCTTGAGTCGAAGTCAAAGCAATACTTTTGGAGGTTTACTCCCTTGAGTCGAAATCAAAGCAATACTTTACAAGCAAGGAGGTATACACCCTTGAGTCCAAAAATCGAAGCGATACTTCACAAGCAAGGCCTAAGCCCTTCAATCCCAAAAATCATTCCTTGAGCAAAGCCACTTTTGTGAAAAACCCCTTTTTGCAAAACCATACTTTGAAACCTTAACTTAGTGCAAAACCCCTTTGAGCCAAAACTTTAACTTAGAACAAAAACCCTTTTGAGCTAAACCATACTTAGAACAAAACCATGCTTTTCAACATTTAACCTTATACAATACCTATCTTAGGAGCACACTACTTCATGGAGTACTTGGGAGCAATTTGGTAAGCATATAACACCCTCAAGATAATGGTAATATATCCATAGCATGCCAAAACATGATTATCAATCTAATTTCTAGCAAGAACATATCTCATAATCTACTTTTCATTTACAACTTATAGCAAACAATTTAGTAAAGTATAGCTACTATTTGTCTTATCAAAATCATGCTTTATACCTTACTTATACTATAAGAATTACCAATATGGTCAAAACATCCTAACTTTCATCAAGTCCATTTATGTAAACCATAGAAACCAACTTCACATCAATGAAGTCTAGTAAGGCAAATTAGTAGATTGTTCTACCTTTCAAAAACCGGATCCCTACGGTTTCTCGCTTTAGAATACTACTTGGAGGCAAGAGGAAGCTTTGAGGAAGCTTTCGAATCAATCCCAAGCTTTAGAAAGAAAGCTTTGAAGCAAAAAAACCGACTTCACTTGATCACTAGTACAAGCCTAGAAGAAACCATGCTCTTCTCCCTCTTTTCTCTCAAAAATCCTTCTCTAGGGTTGTGGTAACCCTAAGCCACGAAGTTGTGGTTATATAGGCCAAGGGGGTTTGGCCAAAGACCCTTAAACCCCCAAAATATCCCTAAAGAGTCGGTTTCAAGGCAAAATGAGGAACCAAGGATCTATCGGTCATGAGCACCGATAGATCCTTCGAAAACACCTTCTCTGGCCAAAAAGCCCATTCAAAATAAGTGTTGATTGATCTATCGGTCGTGGGGATGGATATATCCTTCATTGTATGGGATTGAAGGATCTATCGGTCTCAAATTGGATAGATCGGTACTGTTCATCCCTTCATTTTTTTCCAGCTGTGGTATTCCGATCATAACTTTTGACTCGTTGATCGGATTTTGACGATTCAACTTGAGTTGGATTCTAAATTCAAAGGGGAACAATTTTGATGTTTTACACAAAGCCTAATTCTTCTTTCTTCATATTCCAAAATGGACCTAAAGGCTACTGGTCCAAGGGATTGCTGAAATGACAGCAGACCCGCTTTCTAGAAATCTCACATTTGACTTAACTTCTATTCCAAATCTCAGTAATTGATAAAAATGAACCTTAAATAGGGGTTCAATACCTTTCCAATGGTTCAAGAATCACTCAATTCTGATTTCGGATGAGAAAACTAGTGTTCTCTCAAGTTGAGGGTATTTCTCAACATCCCACTTTCCGACACTTAGAGTATTGTATACTCTGGTTTGATTTTCATCCCAATGCCCTAAAACACTTTCTACTTATATTTTTATTCATTTGAAACCTTCTTTCATTTTAAAACATGAAGCCATCATCCCATTAAGGGTTTTGGCCTGGAAAGACACTATTCATAGCACTATTCATAGCGCTATTCCTAGCCTAGGGAACTTGGTTCCGGGATTCTACATCCTCCCCCCTTATAGAAATTTCATCCTCGAAATTAAGACAACACACAATCAAGTGTATCAATCCCACGACGGCCAATCGCCCGGCTGGGCACACGTCACACCTTACAAATTCAACAATGCATAGCTAATACACATAGACTATACAGTTCAACAAATTTGACTTGAGCGTACCTTGCACAACATACTCAGATGCATGTGCGCCTCTCCCAGATAAGGCGAAGGCTTTGCCTCGATTTGCCTGTTGAGGCGGCTGAGTGGGTTGTGAAGGCCTGTAAGTCTGAGAAGACCCCTGTTGTGTGACCTGTCGAACTGGGGGGCTGTTATCCTGAGAATGGATCCGTGACTGTTGGCGTGGACAATCTCTGATAGAGTGGTTATGATCACCACAGTGAAAACACCCACCAGTGAGCCTCCGACACTCCCTAGTCTTGTGACTCTTGCCGCAGTGAGCGCAAGTATCAAACATAGATGTCGAAGACATGGCCGGTACACCTCTCGTGGTCTGAGTGGCAGTAGGGCGAGGAATCTACTGTACAAACTGAGGACCCTGTGTCCGTGCAGGCCGGAAGGTTTGGTAAGGAGCAGTCTGGTACGGGACAGACCTAACCCTTCTCTCTGGTGGTACTGGTCCACTGACCTGGCCTCTAACTACTCCTCTCTCTAGGCCATTGTCGCTCCTCCTGAGAAACTCCTCGGAATTTCTCTCACCGATCTTTGCCTTGCCCACAATCTCTTTCCAGGTGTCTACCTGGAATATGGAAACCCGATCCCGTATAAAGGACCTCAATCCACCCTCAAACTTTCGGACTTGCATGCTCTCCGATGCGACCATAAGCGGAGCAAATCTCACTAGTCCGACGAACTTGGCCTCGTACTCGACCACGTTCATCTCTCCTTGTTCCAAGAACCTGAACTCCCTGTCCTTCTGCTCCTTCACAAATCTAGGGAAATACTGCTCGTAAAAAGCTTCTAAAAACTCCTTCCATGTCCATCACGAAGGAAGCCCACTCAACTCTTTGCTCGTCCGTGCAGTGAAGGACCTTGAAAGTCTTCTCCAACTGCATGACCCAAGCCTCTGCAACCATGGGGTCAGTAGTCCCATAAAAGGTAGGAGGCTTCAATCTCCGGAACACCTCGAGTCCTGCTGTGTGATGCACAGGAGGAGGTGTAGGTGTAGCAGCTGGAGTATCACCCCTTTCTGCAAGCCTCGTCATAGCCACTGCTATAGCTCCGAGGATTTGGGTCAAGTCTGGCTGCACATCGCCCATCAAAATCTCTCCTCTGTTCCCTTGAGTATGATACCCTCCACCTCGGTTATTGTGTATCATGATCAAAATTCTGAGAACAATAGCAAAACGTGAGTTTAACGGAAAACCAAGCTCTTTGAACACAGTAATTCAATGAGCATACATTGCATATTTAGTGCATCATATACATCCATTATACACATAATAGTTTATTATACACTTTGGTTTCGTAACGAAACTATGTTCTAAACTCGGTTAACACACTAACCGATCAAGACCAACACTAATGATTAGTCCCTATTTGGAATACGACTCACGAACACTTGCTCAGAAGACAATCGAGTCCCTAAGCTTGATAACAATTTTGTCACGGTATCAACCTATTACTTAGTTCATCTGAGTTCTAAATTCAACTCAAAGAACACCCTTCCGCCCAAAGGTTCTAATGCCTAAGCTCTGATACCACTTCTGTCACGACCCAAAATACCCCCTAGGAGTTAGGAATACTTTAGGCTCATGACCGCCATGTCATACCTTCCTTTCATGACACATAAGGCGTACATACCATCCTGTAAGGGCAAACAAGGCATACTAAAAAGCAGAAATAAAAATTTCTTTATAACATAAACCTGTGATCTGTGTTCCAAGTCCGAACCAACAGTTTATACAAAATTTAAAGTCTAAAGTGGACATCCCCCACTTTCAAAATACACTACCCTCTCTGTCACATCACTCAACAGTAGTCTAGATAGGGCCTCCTATCTAGAGCTCCATCATCCTGGTGATGGTCCATGGCAGGCTCTAGCTCATAGTACTCCTCCTCTATCTATGGCTCAGGAGCACATTCATCCACAAAACCTGCCGAAGTCAACAACTCGGCTGAGCATGGAATACTCAACGTATACAAACTACTAACTAACATTACTATAAACATCAATGCTAGCATATGCATTTATCTGAGTGAAACAGGTAAAGGTAACACAGAAGGATTATATAACTTAGAGCAGTTTATAAAATAGATTGCATGTGAGCTTTTCTTGACAGGGCACATATCATTGAGCATTTCACTAACCATATACGTTGAGGCATAACAAACTTGATACTTAGAGTGATTCGCAAAACCGATAACAAAGCGATACTTTACAAGCAAGGCGGTCCCTTAAGAACACCCTTGAGTTCATAACAAAACGATACTTTACAAGCAAGGAGGTATACTCCCATGAGTCGAAATCAAAGCAACTTTACAAGCAAGGAGGTATACTCCCTTGAGTCGAAATCAAAGCAATACTTTACAAGCAAGGAGGTATACTCCCTTGAGTCGAAATCAAAGCAACTTTACAAGCAAGGAGGTATACTCCTTTGAGTCGAAGTCAAAGCAATACTTTACAAGCAAGGAGGTATACTCCCTTGAGTCGAAATCAAAGCAATACTTTACAAGCAAGGAGGTATACTCCCTTGAGTCCAAAAATCGAAGCGATACTTCACAAGCAAGGCCTAAGCCCTTGAATCCCGAAAATCATTCCTTGTGCAAAGCCACTTTTGAGAAAAACCCCTTTTTGTAAAACCATACTTTGAAACCTTTTTTTTTTATAAATAAAGCCACTCAGAAGGAGCGGGGGCTTTGGCAGACCCCTACCGGTTTTATTAAAATAAAAAATAAATTGGGGGGGGACATAAACCTTACCCCATACAGACAACCAAACGGGAGAGGGGGACATAAAACCTTACCCCTCCCTCAACAAACAACCTTAGGGATGGCATTCCACCCCTAACAAAGACAAAAACCTTACCCCTACACTAAAAACTAACAAGACCCCAAAGAGCTACAAACACCAATCATCCAGCACGGATCTACCCATTGTAGTTGTATCAGACATTAAATAAAGATGATCTATCAGTACACACCATACCCTTTATAGTCGCCAAACACTCACTAATGGATCTGAAAATTTTGCTATCCTGATTCCTACAAGCTTCTTTTGAAAGATAATCTGCTATCTGGTTATTTTCCCGGTAAGTATGCTGAAAGACCAAATTACACTTATTCTTCAGACTTAGAATTTTCTTCCACCAGTACCATGTTTTCCATGGGGGTTCTATAATGCCATTAACAATATCAATAATAATTTTGGAATCACTTTCCACAATGATATTAGATAACCCCAACTGATCACACAGCCGACAACCATTCCATATAGCCCTGATTTCAGCTATCGTGTTGGATTCAAGAACATAAAATTCATAGTAAGCTATAATCATCTTACCATTAGTATCCCGAATAATACCTCCTCCCCCACTAATTCCTGATGCACTGTTAGCTGCACCGTCGGAATTTAATTTAAACCATCCCGGTGATGGGCTTATCCATTTGGTAATAATGGGTCTTTTAGACTTAGGGGAAATAAAAAGGATGTCAAAGTAAGCGTAAAGATCAGTCTCATAAGCGCTAATTTTGCTTTTAAACTTCCACGTTTTTGCAGCACCTTGAAGCCCTTCATTAATTCTTTTTACCACATCCTTGAACTTTCTTTTAAAGTTATCGTATCTTGAAGAATTCC
Source organism: Tetracentron sinense (assembly GCA_015143295.1). Taxonomy (NCBI): domain Eukaryota; kingdom Viridiplantae; phylum Streptophyta; class Magnoliopsida; order Trochodendrales; family Trochodendraceae; genus Tetracentron; species Tetracentron sinense. Next base: position 11,892,149 of record CM026554.1, read on the forward strand.
GATATAGCCAAATCTCCCACAAATGAACACCGGCAAAACAGAACAAAGGAACCCCATCACCGACCCATTCTTCCTACCTTGGAAGAATCTCATTAATCTAGTATGAATAGTGTCCTCTTCAAAAATCTGAATATTCAGAGCATACCCCACTCTTCTCAATATCTTTGAAGCTACCTCGCCCTGGCAAAAAAGATGAGATAAAGATTCCCTGTTTGGAGAGACACAACACTCACATTTGCTCGACAGCGAAATCCCTTTATCTTGGATTCTAAGATCAACCGAGATGGCATTGTGAAAAATTTTCCAAAGAAGAATAGAAAGTTTAGAGGGAATGGATTCATCCCAAATAAATGACACCCACCTTACCTTGAGAAAAGCTTCACGAACACAATCCCAAGCTGATTTGGAGGAGAACTTTCCTGAGCTTTCTTTAGACCAAATAATTTTGTCTTCATGATTAGATAAAGAAATCGAGAAATTGTGAACCGATTGGATCATACAACTACGGAGCATAGAAATTTCCTCAACTATCCATCTATCTCTACTCCAACAATCTTTTATCATGGGGAACGAAGTAGAACACTTAAGAGCCGAGTCTATCAATGGACCTTCTTCCATCCAATTATCGAACCAGAAATTTGTATCTTCTCCATTTCCTATCATCCACTTACAATTGAGTAAGGTTCTTTTCACCCATCAGCCAATCTCGAGCCAATTTTTATTACCTTTGAGGAAGCTTTCTATCATCCAGGGATGATTATTTTTTAAATACTTACTTCTGAAATAATTGCTCCATAATCCTTTTCCAGAAATAATATTCCAAGCCATCTTCATTCTGAAAGCATTAGCCACCTCTCCAACTTCCGGATGCCCAAACCACCTTCATCAATTGGTTTAGCTATTTTATTCCAAGCAACCCAATGAGCTCTATGACAGCCCAAAGAATCATTCCAGAAGAACGAAGCAAAAATATTTTCCATTCTATTAAGAACTCCCTTCGGAATATTGGAACCCATCAAACTATAAATAGGCAAAGAAGCTAAAACAGATTTCATGAGTACTAACTTACCACCTTGCGACAATAATTTCCTTTTCCATCCTTCAATTTTCCTTCTCACTTTATCAATTATAAAATCAAAGTATATGATTTTCATTCGACCAATGCAGATAGGAATACCCAAATACCTGATCGGAAACCTGCCAATTTCAATCCCACTTGTATGCACCAATCTCCTCTTGTCCCTATCGGATTTTTTATTCCCTACGTACATAGCACTCTTCTGCTTGTTGATCCTTTGACCCGAAGCTGATTCATAATCCGATAAAAAATTAAATAAATGGGTGATAGAATTTTTCTGACCGTTACAGAATATTATGGTGTCGTCCGCAAACAGCAGGTGAGAAATAGGAATAGCACTCCGCAATGACTTGTAATATCCGACCTTTCTTTCCACGAATATATTCTTCAAACCTCGACTAAGAACTTCTTCGGCCAGGATGAATAAAGCTGGAGAAAGGGGATCACCTTACCGTAAACCCCTCGAAGACTGAAAAAAACCATGTAATCTCCCATTTAGAATAACTGAGAAAAAGGGATAAGAGATACATCCTTTAATGAGTTTTAAAAAATGGTCACTAAAACCAAATTTCTTCAGCACTGAGATAAGGAAATCCCATTCCAACCTATCATAAGCTTTGGCCATATCTAGTTTGAGGATCACATTTCCCCCTCTAACTTTCCTGTTTAAGTGGGAAGCCATGTCTTGAGTCATGGAAATGTTATCAACAATGTTTCTCCCTTTGACAAATGCAGACTGCTCCTCTGAAATTAATCTTGGCAACAGTAATCCCACACGAACAGCAATAATCTTTGCAATAATTTTGTAGAAAACATTGCAGAGACTGATCGGCTGATAATCACCAACGTAACGGGGTTCTCAACTTTAGCTATTAAGCATAACATTGTAGCATTAACAGCTCTTGGAATAATACCATTATGAAAAAAATAATGGATCGCAGCTCCCAGGTCTTCTTTGATAATCTCCCAACAATGTTTACAGAACAAACTGGAATAACCATCCGGTCCAGGAGCACCTGAATCGGACATCTCAAAAACTACCTTCTGGATTTCAACCATATTTGGAGTTTTGCAAAGATCTTCATTCTCTTTATCCGAGACCAGGGAAGGAATACAATCCACAATGCTATTGCCATCCGAAACCCCTTCTGAAAGTAAAATTTTCTGGAAAAAATTAGCTACCTCCTTGCCTTTCTCTTCCTCTTGAGTCAACAAGTTCCCATTACTATCTTTGATGTCATGCACCATGTTCCTTTTGCGATTGTTTTGATAGACAGCATGGAAGAACTTTGTATTTTTGTCTCCTTTTAACCAAAGCTCACGAGATTTCAGTTTCCAGAAAATTTCTTCAAGATCTAGAAAATATTTCAAATCCGCTTTAGCACTACATAATGCTGCATGACCCTCTTCAGTCCAGTTATTCTGCAATTGTATCTCTAGATCTTCCACATTACTTTCACAAGCTCTCAGATTAGTAAAAACATTACCAAAGTTATACTTATTCCAATTAGATAACTCTACTTTAAGAGATTTTAATTTCAAGAAAAAGGATAAAATAGGGTTACCTGGTGTATCAACTTTCCAACTCTCTTTCACAATATCCATAAAACCTTCATGCTTTATCCACATATTTTGGAATTTGAACTGAGAAGGACCCCCTCTAATATTGCTAGCAGCATCAATAAGGAGAGGGCTGTGATCCGAAGGACTTCTTGGAAGGTGGGTAATAGAAGTCTGAATAAACACATCTTGCCAAGCTGAGTTAAATAGCACTCTGTCAAGCCTGGCCCAAATGCAGTGAGCTCTAACACGATCATTACACCACGTAAACCTGTTTCCTGAGTAATCCCCATCGATCAAACCACACTGGGTAATCATATTATTGAATTCATCAATCGCATTTAAAGCTGGACTTCTGCCCCCTTTCTTTTCTTTCGCATTCCTGATAATGTTGAAATCACCTCCTATAATCCAAGGAGAAGAACTATCGGAACTAAAAATTTGTAATTCCTCCCAAAGCTCCCTTCTTTCCAATCTATCACAAGAAGCATAAATGAAAGAAAATCTCACCGGTTTTGAGCCTCTCTCTGAAAGAACCATAGAAATACACTGGTAAGATCTTTGAATAGACAACACTGTAATATCATCCTTCCAAAACACCCAAATTCTGCTATCATCGTCATTATTCTCTGCCTGATTATTGAATCCCACTTCCTTGGCATAATTATCACAACATTTTAAATTTTTTTTCGGGTCCAATTAGGCTACTAAAGAAATCTTTTCCTCCGATATAACAGAATTCAGTCTCCTACGGGAATTTGGGTTGCCCGCTCCTCTAATATTCCATATGATTGCTCTAACCATAAAGAAACAATTGAGGATTAGCATGAGCCCCCGCCTTGGACTTAGATCTGGTAACTCTCGTCCTAGAAATTTTACTGAACTCATTTATAACATTACTTGCACTAACAGAATTTTTCTTTAGTGCAAAACCCCTTTTGATCCAAAACTTTAACTTAGAACAAAAACCCTTCTGAGCTAAACCATACTTAGAAAAAAACCATGCTTTTCAACATTTATCTTTATACAATTCCTTTCTTAGGAGCACACTACTTCATGGGGTACTTGGGAGCAATTTGGTAAGCATATAACACCCTCAAGATCATGGTAATATATCCATAGCATGCCAAAACATGATTATCAATCCAATTTCTAGCCAGAACATATCTCAAAATCTACTTTTCATTTACAACTTATAGCAAAAAATTTAGTTAAGTATAGCTACTATTTGTCTTATCAAAATCATGCTTTATACCTTACTTATAATATAAGAATTACCAATATGGTCAAAACATCCTAACTTTCATCAAGTCCATTTATGTAAACCATAGAAACCAACTACACATCAATGAAGTCTAGTAAGGCAAGTTAGTAGATTGTTCTACCTTTCAAAAACTGGATCCCTACGGTTTCTCGCTTTGGAATACTACTTGGAGGCAAGAGAAAGCTTTGAGGAAGCTTTCGAATCAATCCCAAGCTTTAGAAAGAAAGCTTTGAAGCAAAAAACACCCGACTTCACTTGATCACTAGTACAAGCCTAGAAGAAACCATGCTCTTCTCCCTCTTTTCTCTCAAAAATCCTTCTCTAGGGTTGTGGCAACCCTAAGCCACAAAGTTGTGGTTATATAGGCCAAGGGGGTTTGGCCAAAGACCCTTAAACCCCCAAACTATCCCTAAAGAGTCGGTTTCAAGGCAAAATGAGGCACCAAGGATCTATCGGTCATGAGCACCGATAGATCCTTCGAAAACACCTTCTCTGGCCAAAAAGCCCATTCAAAATAAGGGTTGATTGATCTATCGGTCGTGGGGATGGATAGATCCTTCATTGTATGGGATTAAAGGATCTATCGGTCTCAAATTGGATAGATCGGTACTGTTCATCCCTTCATTTTTTTTCCAGCTGTGGTATTCCGACCATAACTTTTGACTCTGTGATCTGATTTTGACGATTCAACTTGCGTTGGATTCTACATTCAAAGGGGAAGAATTTTCATGTTTACACAAAGCCTAATTCTACCGTCTTCATATTCCAAAATGGCCCTAAAGGCTACTGGTCCAAGGGATTGCTGAAATGACAGCAGACCCGCTTTCTAGAAATCTCACGTTTGACTTAACTTCAATTCCAAATATCAAAAAGTGGTAAACATGAACCATAAAGAGGGGTTAAATACCTTTCCAATGGTTCAAGAATCACTCGATTCCGATTTTGGATGAGAAAACTAGAGTTCTCTCAAGTTGAGGGTATTTCTCAACATCCCACTTTCCGACACTTAGAGTATTGTATACTCGTGTTTGTTTTTCATCCCAATGCCCTAAAACACTTTCCGCATATATTTTTATTCATTTGAAACCTTCTTTAATTTTAAAACATGAAGCCATCATCCGATTAAGGGTTTTGGCCTGGAAAGACACTATTCATAACACTATTCATAGCGCTATTCCTAGCCTAGGGAACTTGGTTCAGGGGTTCTACATCCTCCCCCCGTTATAGAAATTTCGTCATCGAAATTAAGACAACACACAATCAAGTGTATCAATCCCACGACGGCCAATCGCCCGGCTGGGCACACGTCACTCCTTACAAATTCAACAATGCATAGCAAATACACATAGACTATACGTAACATATTCGTACACACATAGAAACATATATACTATCAATGTTTTTTTTTTTTTTTTTTTTTTACAATTCAACAACTTTGACTTGAGCGTACCTTGCACAACATCCTCAGATGCATGTGCGCCTCTCCCAGATAAGGCGAAGGCTTTGCCTATTGAGGCGGCTGAGTGGGTTACGAAGGCCTGTAAGTCTGAGAAGACCCCTATTATGTGACCTATCTTACTGGGGGTGTGACGCCCCGAACCCGCGCCTAACGAAATTGTGTTCCGAGACACGTGCCCAGTCGTCAATGACACACAGCGGAAGACTTTACCCACGAAAATGCTGGAATTTTTAACTTTTCTTATGAGCTTACATAAGCAATAACAACTGGTCGTCACAATAACCCATCATAAGCAAATGTGTTACCTCACTAGCTATAGTAGTCTTTACTTTTGACGCCAAACCTGCACCGATATACCTCCAGACTCTAAAGTGTAACTTCATGTCAATCGGTAACCGCTTCAGAATCTGTAGACATAAATTGAGATGTGAGTCATAGAGCCCAGCAAAATCCATAGCCCATCTAAACTAATTTCCACATAATAACATTCATCAATAATGATATAGCAGTACAATACAATTCTCATATTATAATAATATGCAGAATAATAACATCGGGGCTATCTCACCCTATTCAAGGTTCCCAACCTCCAAGTTGTCAAATTCATCTAGTCATTGTCCACGACATCATGTTACCGTTTCAGATAACCGTTCACGCTTTATCCTTGAGTCCATAGACACGATCGACTAGGCATTCGCCCGTGTACAACCTCTATCCATGAGTCCACAGACTCAATTATCAACCAATCATTGGGTATGTCGACCCAATTAATCCTTAAATCATCAATTCTACACATAACCCGGGTCTTCACCCGATAACTGTCAGGAACAATACTTCTGACCCATAACATTCTGTCAGGAACAACACCTCTGACGTATCACACTCTGTCAGGAACAACACCTCTGACATATCACAGTCTGTCGAGGACAACACCTCTGATATATCACACTCTGTCAGGAACAACACCTCTGACAATTACTTCATATTTTTCCTTTATGGGAACACCAACACACACACAACCACATTTGTCAGGAAACACATCTGATCGCAAGGATACACATCTGATCGCCAGGATACACATCTGATCAGCTAGGATACACATCTGATAGCCAGGAAACCCATCCAACCTGTCAGGAAAATGAAACTCATCTAACAAGCCAGGGACGCACCTCTGACTAACAGGAAACACCTGACTACCAGGAAACACCTGACTACCAGGAAACACCTGACCATCAGGAAACACCTGTCTATCAGGTACACATCTAACATATCACTCTGTCAGGCATAACACCTCTGACATGATACCCTTGTTAGGAAACACATCTGATTACCAGGAACACATCTGACATCAAATCATGTCAGGCAAAATATATCTGACAGACAAAACACATCTGACATCAAATCCTGTCAGGCAAAACACATCTGACATTAACCTCTGTTAGGCACAACACCTCTGACAGCTACCATCATATATCATCACAGCCTCTGTTAGGTGCATACTTGTGGACACAGGCCAATGCCCCCTCAAGGTAACATCAATGAGTTCGTAAGCTCAACACATCCCTGGGTCCATAGACCCCAATCCAACCTTGAGCCCATGGCCCAATGCCCTCCTAACTCTCCTGACTATCAGTCACAGAGGAACCCGGGCTCATAATAGATACCGCCTCTCCGGACCTAGCCAAAGAGGGACCACAGACAACATTACACGTAGGTTAGGTTTTTTAACCATAGGAAATCCCCAATTATTCAATCCCTGCTTGAATAATTGAACCAGTTGGGCCTCACGCCCGTGGACCAAGTCCGATGGTATACCGTTTCGGTGTAGAACATTACCCGGCCGATGGACCATTCTATTGTCTTACCATGTACCAACAACATCACATCATACACAAAGGTTGTCCCGAGGTGGGACTTTTACCAGGCCAATGGACCAACCATTGCCTTAAAACAAACATCACATCATACAAGAGTAGTTCTGATAGGGAACTTAACTAGAAAAATGGACCCTACCATTGCCTTACAATGTCAAAATCACATCACATCACATCACACATATAGAAGCTCAGTCAGACTCTCATAACTTCCTGCGATCGATTGCACTTCCCCTACGACCTATCGCAAATCACACTGAGCCTAAATTCCGAGCTAGAAACAGCCCAAAACCGAGGGCTCCATCCCTCTGCTCCATTTTCACTCCTATCCATCTCATCCATACATCATTCATAAGTTCTCCGACCTTTTTCATCCACACATAATATCACCTAACTATTCCACATAATTAAAGTAGCTTAAATATGGGAAAAGAGAAGAGATAGAGAGGGATTTTACTTCTTTTACGCTTTTCGAGACGTCTAGGGGCAAAATGGACACTGCCAATGCATTCGGGGAAAAAGATCAACGCCCAAGGTGAAGCTCTTCGCCTTCAAACCTGATTTTTCACAAATTTAGCAAACACTTAACTAATCAACCCCAGTTAAGGACCCATAAACGCATAATTTTAGTCTATTAAAATTCTGGGTCGTTACAATCTCCCCTCCTTACAAAAATTTCATCCTCGAAATTTGATGAACCTGTATCTTCCAATAGTAGAGGGTACCTTATATCGTACCGCCAATTTTACCATAAGGGTATGAGAGTTCCAATTAGTCAAGTAGCATTCCATTCTCATATGCGCTTGAACACATTACAAAATATATCAATTCTAAAAAATAAACTTTTGAGTTTGTACATACATATTAACAAGGATAAACTACAAACTATACAAAAATACATCATGACAATGCCTATTATGGCAAAACAAAAGTGTCTAAAGTCTATCTCTAATGAAGTCCTCATTATGCTGGACTTCTTCTTGTGACATTGCGAAGACATGACCCTTTGTGTCCTTGCCTGACTTTTGCTTCAAATTAGGATAATCCCTTTTTATGTGGCCCGGTTTGCCGCACTGAACCCTAGCCTTATAAGCTTCAGTAAACTGGTCTCGATCACCACGCCCAAAATTTGTTGTTTTTGTTCCTTCTGAAGCATTTTCTCTACGAAAAGTTTCAAATCTTCTTTTCTTGTTGTTATCTTCTGAACTCTCTTTTTCCATTAGTCTTTTAGCTGGCCTCTTTTCTCTGATGGCCAACGATTCTTGTAGTTCTTTATGTACTTTTTCAATTCTCAGAGCTCTATCTAGAATTTCTGAGAACAAAGTAAACCTTTGAACTACCAATTTTCCTTTGATTGCTGCCTTCAATCCATCCTCGAACTTGTCGACTCTCTATTGTTCATCCTCAACAAGCCTTTTTGCGAATCGAGAGAGCTGGTTGAACTTCTGTTCATATTCGCTAACTGACATATTGCCTTGAGTCAGCTGAAGGAATTCCAGCTCCTTTGTCTTCCTCATGGAGATCAAAAAATACTTCTGATAAAACAAGTCCACAAAATTTCCCCATGAGATAGGTTTTTGATCGTCTGAAATTGTCCTTTCAACAGTCGTCCACCAATGCTCAGCCTCTCCTGCCAACATGAATATTGCTAACTCTGGCTTAACCTCTTCTGGGCACGTCATCGCTCGAAATATCATTTCGAGCTCTCGAATCCAGTTTTCGGCCACTAATGGATCGGTGGCACCAGAGAATGAGTTTGGTCTAAGTTTTCTGAACTTCTCAAGTCTACTACCATTCCTTGCTCTTGTTCTGAGTTAATAGAGACACAGTTACCACTCTGTTGCTGTTGGATCAATTCGGTTAGAGCAGTGATGGCCTCGAATGCTCTTGCCAGAGTATTTCTAGGTGCTCGTCTCGGGGGCATCGTATTCCTATTATGAAAATAACAATGTTTTACTATATCGTAATAGGGGCATCAAAATCAAAATGACATCCAAAGATATCAAAAAATATTTCACTCATCTATCCTACTTAGGCTAATAATGTTTAATTCCCTTTTGGCATAGTAAGACTGTCTCTTACACTCTCCTAGAGATGATCAATATCTCCAGCTTCCACTCCTAACAGTATACACAAGGTTTCAAATCATCATTTGATTCAAAACCGCCAGTGTACAATAGTCCTCATTGAGTCTAATATACAATTAGACCTTATAACTAATACGATTTGTTATGATGGTTATTGCTTTTAGCTCTGATACCAACTGTGACACCCCGAACCCAAGCCTAAGAAAATCGTGTTTCGAGACGCGTACCCAGTCGTCAATGACACACAGCAGAAGACTTTACCCACGAAAATATGGGAATTTTCAACTTTTCTTATGAGCTTACATAAGCAATAACAACTGGTCGTCACAATAACCCATCATAAGCAAATGTTTTACCACAATAACCCATCATAAGCAAATGTGTTACCTCACTAGCTATAGTAGTCTTTACTTTTGATGCCAAACCTGCACCGATATACCTCCAGACTCTAAAGTGTAACTCCATGTCAATCGGTAACCGCTTCAGAATCTGAACACATAAAAAGAGATGTGAGTCATAGAGCCCAGCAAAATCCACAGGCCATCTAAACTAATTTCCGTATAATAACATTCATCAATAATGATATAGTAGTATAATACAATTCTCATATTATAATAATATGCAGAATAATAATATCGGGGCTATCTCACCCTATTCGAGGTTCCCAACCTCCAAGTTGTCAAATTCATCTAGTCATTGTCCACGACACCATGTTACCGTTTCAGATAACCGTCCACGCTTTATCCTTAAGTCCATAGACTCGATCAACGGGGCATTCGCCCGTGTACAACCTCTATCCATGAGTCCACAGACTCAATTATCAACCAATCGGGACTTTTCCCGATTATAACCAATCATTGGGTATGTCGACCCAATTAATCCTTAAATCATCAATTCTACACATAACCCGAGTCTTCACCCGATAACTGTCAGGAACAATACTTCTAACCCATCACACTCTGTTAGGAACAACACCGCTAACGTATCACACTCTGTCAGGAACAACACCTCTGACATATCACACTCTGTCAGGAACAACACCTCAGACATATCACACTTTGTCAGGAACAACACTTCTGTCAATTACTTTATATTTTTCCTCTATGGGAACACCGACATGCACACAACCACATTTGTCAGGAAACACATCTGATCGCCAGGATACACATCTGATTAGGACGGATACACAACTGATATCCAGGAAACCCATCCAACCTATTAGGAAAATGAAACTCATCTGACAAGCCAGGGACGCACCTCTGACTAACAGGAAACACCTGACAACCAGGAAACACCTGACCATTAGGAAACACCTGTCTATCAGGTACACATCTGACATATCACTCTGTCAGACATAACACCTCTAACATGATACCCTTGTCAGGAAACACATCTGATTACCAGGAACACATCTGACCTGCTAGGAATAACACATCTGACTTGCCAGGAACACCCATCTAATAACCAGGAAACACATCTGACATCAAATCCTGTCAGGCACAACACCTCTGACATCAAATCCTGTCTGACAAAACACATTTGACATCAAATCCTATCAGGCAAAACACATCTGACATTAACCTCTGTCAGGCAAAACACATCTGACCTCAAATCCTGTCAGGCACAACACCTCTGACATCAAATCCTGTCAGGCAAAACACATCTAACATCAAATCCTATCAGGCAAAATACATCTGACAGACAAAACACATCTGACATCAAATCCTGTCAGGCAAAACACATCTGACACTAACCACTGTCAGGCACAACACCTCTGACAGCTACCATCATATATCATCACAGCCTCTATTGGGTGCATACCTGCCGACACAGGCCAATGCCCCCTCAAGGTAACATCATTGAGTTCATAAACTCAATACATCCCTGGGTCCATAGACCCCAATCCAACCTTGAGTCCATGGCCCAATGCCGTCCTAACTCTCCTAACTATTAGTCACGGAGGAACCCGGGCTCATTATAGATACCGCCTCTCCAGACCTAGCCAAAGAGGGACCACAGACAACATTACACGTAGGTTAAGTTTTCTAACCATTGGAAATCCTCAATTATTCAAGCCCTGCTTGAATAATTGAACCAGTTGGGCCTCACGCCCGTGGACCAAGTCCGATGGTATACCGTTCCGGTGTAGAACATTACTCGGCCAATGGACCATTCTATTGTCTTACCATGTCCCAAAAACATCACATTATACACAAAGGATGTCCCGAGGTGGGACTTTTACCAGGCCAATGGACCTACCATTGCCTTAAAACAAACATCACATCATACAAGAGTAGTTCTGATAGGGAACTTAACTAGGAAAATGGACCCTACCATTGCCGTACAATGTCAAAATCACATCACATCACATCACACATATAGAAGCTTAGTCAGACTCTCATAACTTCCTGCGATCGATTGCACTTCCCCTGCGATCTATCGCAAATCACACTGAGCCTAAATTCCGGGCTAGAAATAGCCTGAAACCGAGGGCTCCGTCCCTCTGCTCCATTTTCACTCCCATCCATCTCATCCATACATCATTCATAAGGTCTCCGACCTTTTTCGTCCACACATAATATCACCTAACTATTCCATAAAATTAAAGTAACTTAAATAAGGGAAAAGAGAAGAGATGGAGAGGCATTTTACTTCTTTTGCGCTTTTCGAGACGTCTAGGGGCAAAACAGACACTTCCAATGCATTCGGGGAAAAAGATCAACGCCCAAGGTGAAGCTCCTCGCCTTCAAAACTGATTTTTCAAAAATTTATCAAACACTTAACTAATCAACCCCAGTTAAGGACCCATAAACGCATAATTTTATTCTATTAAAATTCTGGGTCGTTACAGGGGGCCTGTTATCCTGAGACCGGATCCGTGACTGTCGGCACGGACAATCTCTGATAGAGTGGTTATGATCACCACAGTGAAAACACCCACCAGTGAGCCTCCGACACTCCCTAGTCTTGTGACTCTTGCCGCAGTGAGCGCAAGTATCAAACATAGATGTCGAATACATGGCCGGTACACCTCTCGTGGTCTGAGTGGCAGTAGGGCGAGGAATCTGCTGTACAAACTGAGGACCCTGTGTTCGTGCAAGCCGGAAGGTTTGGTAAGGAGAAGTCTGGTACAGGACAGACCTAACCCTTCTCGCTGGTGGCACTGGTCCACTGAGCTGGCCTCTAACTATGCCTCTCTCTAGGCCATTGTCGCTCCTCCTGAGAAACTCCTCAGAATTTTTCTCAACGATCTTTGCCTTGCCCACAATCTCCTTCCAGGTGTCTACCTGGAATATGGAAACCCGATCCCGTATAAAGGACCTTAATCCACCCTCAAACTTTCGGACTCGCATGCTCTCCGATGCGACCATATGAGGAGCTAATCTTGCTAGTCTGATGAACTTGGCCTCGTACTCGACCACGTTCATCTCTCCTTGTTCCAAGAACATGAACTCCCTCTCCTTCTGCTCCTTCACAAATCTGGGGAAATACTGCTCGTAAAAAGCTTCTAAAAACTCCTCCTATGTCTAGGGTAACCCTACCTTGGCGGCATCCCTCTGCCACAGTGCGGACCTCCACCAATGCTCGGCTTCACCTTCCTTCACGAAGGAAGCCCACTCAACTCTTTGCTCGTCCGTGCAGTGAAGGACCTTGAAAGTCTTCTCTAACTACTTGACCCAAGCCTCTTCAACTATGGGGTCAGTAGTCCCATAAAAGGTAGGAGGCTTCAATCTCCGGAACACCTCGAGTCCTACTGTGTGATGCACAGGAGGAGGTGCAGGTGTAGCAGTAGGAGTATCACCTCTTTCTGAGAGCCTTGTCATAGCCGCTGCTATAGCTCCGAGGATTTGGGTCAAGTCTGGCTGCACATCGCCCATCAGAATCTCTCCTCCGTTCCCTTGAGTATGATACCCTCTACCTCGGTTGCTATGTCTCATGATCAGAATTTTGAGAACAATAGCAAATCGTGAGTCTAACGGAAAACCAAGCTCTTTGAACACAGTAATTCAATGAGCATACATTGCATATTTAGTGCATCATATACATCCATTATACCAATAATAGTTTATTATACACTTTGGTTTCATAACGAAACTACGTTCTAAGCTCGGTTAACACACTAACCGATCAAGGCCAAGACTAATGATTAGTCCCTATTTGGAATACGACTCACGAACACCTGCTGAGAAGACAATCGAGTCCCTAAGCTTGATAACAATTTTTTCACAGTATCAACCTATAGCTGAGTTCATCTGAGTTCTAAATTCAACTCAAAGAACACCCTTCCGCCCAAAGGTTCTAATGCCTAAGCTCTGATACCACTTCTGTCACGACCCAAAATACCCCCTAGGAGTTAGGAATACTTTAGGCTCGTGACCGTCGTGTCATACCTTCCTGTCATGACACATAAGGCGTACATACCATCCTGTAAGAGCATACAAGGCATACTAAAAAGCAAAACTAAAAATTTCTTTATAACATAAACTTGTGATCTGTGTTCCAAGTCCGAACCAACAGTTTATACAAAATTTAAAGTCTAAAGTGGACATCCCCCGCTTTCAAAATACACAACCCTCTCCGTCACATCACTCAACAGTAGTCTAGATAGGGCCTCCTATCTAGAGCTCCATCATCCTGGTGATGGTCCATGGCAGGCTCTGGCTCATAGTACTCCTCCTCTATCCAAGGCGCAGGAGCACGTGCATGCACAAAACCTACCGAAGTCAACAATTCGGCTGAGCATGGAATACTCAGCGTCTACAAACTACTAACTGACATTACTACAAACATCAATGCTAGCATATGCATTTATCTGAGTGAAACAGGCAAAGGTAACGCGGAATGAGTATATAACTTAGAGCAGTTTATAAAACAGATTGCATGTGAGCTTTTCTTGACAGGGCACATATCATTGAGCATTTCATTAACCATATACATTGAGCCATAACAAACTTGATACTTAGAGTGATTCGCAAAACCGATAACAAAGCGATACTTTACAAGCAAGGTGGTCCCTTAAGAACACCCTTGAGTTCATAACAAAACGATACTTTACAAGCAAGGAGGTATACTCCCTTGAGTTGAAATCAAGGCAACTTTACAAGCAAGGAGGTATACTCCCTTGAGTAGAAATCAAAGCAATACTTTACAAGCAAGGAGGTATACTCCCTTGAGTCGAAATCAAAGCAACTTTACAAGCAAGGAGGTATACTCCCTTGAGTCAAAATCAAAGCAACTTTACAAGCAAGGAGGTATACTCCCTTGAGTCGAAGTCAAAGCAATACTTTACAAGCAAGGAGGTATACTCCCTTGAGTCGAAATCAAAGCAATACTTTACAAGCAAGGAGGTATACTGCCTTGAGTCCAAAAATCGAAGCGATACTTCACAAGCAAGGCCTAAGCCCTTGAATCCCAAAAATCATTCCTTGCGCAAAGCCACTTTTCTGAAAAACCCCTTTTTGCAAAACCATACTTTGAAACCTTAACTTAGTGCAAAACCCCTTTTGAGCCAAAACTTTAACTTAGAACCAAAACCCTTTTGAGCTAAACCATACTTAGAACAAAACCATGCTTTTCAACATTTATCCTTATACAATACCTATCTTAGGAGGACACTACTTCATGGAGTACTTGGGAGCAATTTGGTAAGCATATAACACCCTCAAGATAATGGTAATATATCCATAGCACGCCAAAACATGATTATCAATCAAATTTCTAGCAAGAACATATCTCAAAATCTACTTTTCATTTACAACTTATAGCAAACAATTTAGTAAAGTATAGCTACTATTTGTCTTATCAAAATCATGCTTTATACCTTACTTATAATATAAGAATTACCAATATGGTCAAAACCTCCTAATTTTCATCAAGTCCATTTATATAAACCATAGAAACCAACTACACATCAATGAAGTCTAGTAAGGCAAGTTAGTAGATTGTTCTACCTTTCAAAAACCGGATCCCTATGGTTTCTTGCTTTAGAATACTACTTGGAGGCAAGAGAAAGCTTTGAGGAAGCTTTCGAATCAATCCCAAGCTTTAGGAAGAAAGCTTTGAAGCAAAAAAACCGACTTCACTTGATCTCTAGTACAAGCCTAGAAGAAACCATGCTCTTCTCCCTCTTTTCTCTCAAAAATCCTTCTCTAGGGTTGTGGCAACCCTAAGCCACGAAGTTGTGGTTATATAGGCCAAGGGGGTTTGGCCAAAGACCCTTAAACCCCCAAAATATCCCTAAAGAGTCGGTTTCAAGGCAAAATGAGGCACCAAGGAACTATCGGTCATGAGCACCGATAGATCCTTCGAAAACACCTTCTCTGGCCAAAAAGACCATTCAAAATAAGCGTTGATTGATCTATCGGTCGTGGGGATGGATAGATCCTTCATTGTATGGGATTGAAGGATCTATCGGTGTCAAATTGGATAGATCGGTACTGTTCATCCCTTCATTTTTTTCCAGCTGTGGTATTCTGACCATAACTTTTGACTCGGTGATCGAATTTTGACGATTCAACTTGAGTTGGATTCTAAATTCAAAGGGAAACAATTTCCGTGTTTTACACAAAGCCTAATTCTTCCGTCTACATATTCCAAAATGGCCCTAAAGGCTACTGGTCCAAGGGATTGCTGAAATGACAGCAGACCCGCTTTCTAGAAATCTCACGTTTGACTTAACTTCTATTCCAAATCTCAGAAATTGATAAAAATGAACCTTAAAGAGGGGTTCAATACCTTTCCAATGGTTCAAGAATAACTCAATTCTGATTTCGGATGAGAAAACTAGTGTTCTCTCAAGTTGAGGGTATTTCTCAACATCCCACTTTCCGACACTTAGAGTATTGTATACTCTGGTTTGATTTTCATCCCAATGCCCTAAAACACTTTCTACATATATTTTTATTCATTTGAAACCTTCTTTCATTTTAAAACATGAAGCCATCATCCCATTAAGGGTTTTGGCATGGAAAGACACTATTCATAGCACTATTCATAGCGCTATTCCTAGCCTAGGGAACTTGGTTTCGGGGTTCTACATCCTCCCCCCCTTATAGAAATTTCGTCCTCGAAATTAAGACAACACACAATCATGTGTATCAATCCTACGACGGCCAATCGCCCGGCTGGGCACACGTCACACCTTACAAATTCAACAATGCATAGCAAATACACATAGACTATACGTAACATATTCGTACACACATTGAAACATATATACTATCTATGTTTTTTTTTTTTTTCTTACAGTTCAACAACTTTGACTTGAGCGTACCTTGCACAACATCCTCAGATGCATGTGCGCCTCTCCCAGATAAGGCGAAGGCTTTGCCTCGATTTGCCTGTTGAGGCGGCTGAGTGGGTAGCGAAGGCCTGTAAGTCTGAGAAGACCCCTGTTTTGTGACCTGTCGAACTGGGGGCCTATTATCCTGAGACTGGATCCATGACTGTCGACGCGGACAATCTCTGATAGAGTGGTTATGATCACCACAGTGATAACACCCACTAGTGAGCCTCCGACACTCCCTAGTCTTGTGACTCTTACCGTAGTGAGCGCAAGTATCACACATAGATGTCGAATACATGGCCGATACACCTCTCGTGGTCTGAGTGGCAGTAGGGCGAGGAATCTGCTGTACAAACTGAGGACCCTGTGTCCGTACAGGCCGGAAGGTTTGGTAAGGATCAGTCTGGTACGGGACAGACCTAACCCTTCTCTCTGGTGGCACTAGTCCACTGAGCTAGCCTCTAACTACTCCTCTCTCTAGGCCATTGTCGCTCCTCCTGAGAAACTCCTCGGAATTTCTCTCAACGATCTTTGCCTTGCCCACAATCTCCTTCCAGGTGTCTACCTGGAATATGGAAACCCGATCCCGTATAAAGGACCTCAATCCACCCTCAAACTTTCAGACTCGCATGCTCTCCGATGCGACCATATGCGGAGCAAATCTCACTAGTCCGACGAACTTGGCCTCGTACTCGACCACGTTCATCTCTCCTTGTTCCAAGAACATGAACTCCCTGTCCTTCTGCTCCTTCACAAATCTGGGGAAATACTGCTCGTAAAAAGCTTCTAAAAACTCCTCCCATGTCCATCACGAAGGAAGCCCACTCAACTCTTTGCTTGTCCGTGCAGTGAAGGACCTTGAAAGTCTTCTCCAACTGCATGACCCAAGCCTCTGCAACCATGGGGTCAGTAATCCCATAAAAGGTAGGAGGCTTCAATCTCCGGAACACCTAGAGTCCTGCTGTGTGATGCACAGGAGGAGGTGCAGGTGTAGCAGCAAGAGTATCACCCCTTTCTGCAAGCCTCGTCATAGCCGCTGCTATAGCTCCGAGCTACACATCGCCCATCAGAATCTCTCCTCTGTTCCCTTGAGTATGATACCCTCTACCTCGGTTGTTGTGTCTCATGATCAAAATTCTGAGAACAATAGCAAAACGTGAGTCTAACGGAAAACCAAGCTCTTTGAACACAGTAATTCAATGAGCATACATTGCATATTTAGTGCATCATATACATCCTTTATACACATAATAGTTTATTATACACTTTGGTTTCGTAACGAAACTATGTTCTAAACTCGGTTAACACACTAACCGATCAAGACCAACACTAATGATTAGTCCCTATTTGGAATACGACTGACGAACACCTCCTCAGAAGACAATCGAGTCCCTATGCTTGATAACAATTTTGTCACGGTATCAACCTATAACTGAGTTCGTCTGAGTTCTAAATTCAACTCAAAGAAAACCCTTCCGCCAAAGGTTCTAATGCCTAAGCTCTGATACCACTTCTGTCACGACCCAAAATACCCCCTAGGAGTTAGTAATACTTTAGGCTCGTGACCGCCGTGTCATACCTTCCAGTCATGACACATAAGGCGTACATACCATCCTGTAAGGGCATACAAGGCATACTAAAAAGCAGAACTAAAAATTTCTTTATAACATAAACCTGTGATCTGTGTTCCAAGTCCGAACCAACACTTTATACAAAATTTAAAGTCTAAAGTGGACATCCCCCACTTTCAAAATACACAACCCTCTCCATGACATCACTCAACAGTAGTCTAGATAGGGCGTCCTATCTACAGCTCCATCATCCTGGTGATGGTCCATGGCAGGCTCTGGCTCATAGTACTCCTCCTCTATCCAAGATTCAGGAGCACGTGCATCCACAAAACCTGCCGAAGTGAACAATTGGGCTGAGCATGGAATTCTCAGCATATACAAACTACTAACTGACATTACTACAAACATCAATGCTAGCATATGCATTTATCTGAGTGAAATAGGCAAAGGTAACGCGGAATGAGTATATAACTTAGAGCATTTTATAAAACAGATTGCATGTGAGCTTTTCTTGACAGGGCACATATCATTGAGCATTTCACTAACCATATACGTTGAGCCATAACAAACTTGATACTTAGAGTGATTCGCAAAACCGATAACAAATCGATACTTTACAAGCAAGGTGGTCCCATAAAAACAACCTTGAGTTCATAACAAAACGATACTTTACAAGCAAGGAGGTATACTCCCTTGAGTCGAAATCAAAGCAACTTTACAAGCAAGGAGGTATACTCCCTTGAGTAGAAATCAAAGCAATACTTTACAAGCAAGGAGGTATACTCCCTTGAGTCGAAATCAAAGCAATACTTTACAAGCAAGGAGGTATACTCCCTTGAGTCAAAATCAAAGCAACTTTACAAGCAAGGAGGTATACTCCCTTAAGTCGAAGTCAAAGCAATACTTTACAAGCAAGGAGGTATACTCCCTTGAGTCGAAATCAAAGAATACTTTACAAGCAAGGAGGTATACTCCATTGAGTCCAAAAATCGAAGCGATACTTCACAAGCAAGGCCTAAGCCCTTGAATCCCGAAAATCATTCCTTAAGCAAAGCCACTTTTGTGAAAAACCCTTTTTTGCAAAACCATACTTTGAAACCTTAACTTAGTGCAAAACCCCTTTTGAGCCAAAACTTTAACTTAGAACAAAAAGCCTTTTGAGCTAAACCATACTTAGAACAAAACCATGCTTTTCAACATTTATCCTTATACAAGACCTATCTTAGGAGCACACTACTTCATGGAGTACTTGGGAGCAATTTGGTAAGCATATAACACCCTCAAGATAATGGTAATATATCCATAGCATGCCAAAATATGATTATCAATCTAATTTCTAGCAAGAACATATCTTAAAATCTACTTTTCATTTACAACTTATAGCAAACAATTTAGTAAAGTATAGCTACTATTTGTCTTATCAAAATCATGCTTTATACCTTACTTATAATATAAGAATTACCAATATGGTCAAAACATCCTAACTTTCATCAAGTCCATTTATGTAAACCATAGAAACCAACTACACATCAGTGAAGTCTAGTAAGGGAAGTTAGTAGATTGTTCTACCTTTCAAAAACTGGATCCCTACGTTTTCTCGCTTTGGAATACTACTTGGAGGCAAGAGAAAGCTTTGAGGAAGCTTTCGAATCAATCCCAAGCTTTAGAAAGAAAGCTTTGAAGCAAAAAAACCCGACTTCACTTGATCTCTAGTACAAGCCTAGAAGAAACCATGCTCTTCTCCCTCTTTTCTCTCAAAAATCCTTCTCTAGGGTTGTGGCAACCCTATGCCACGAAGTTGTGGTTATATAGGCCAAGGGGGTTTGGCCAAAGACCCTTAAACCCCCAAAATATCCCTAAAGAGTCGGTTTCAAGGCAAAATGAGGCACCAAGGATCTATCAGTCATGAGCACCGATAGATCCTTCGAAAACACCTTCTCTGGCCAAAAAGCCCTTTCAAAATAAGCGTTGATTGATCTATCAGTCACGGGGATGGATAGATCCTTCATTTTATGGGATTGAAGGATCTATCGGTCTCAAATTGGATAGATCGGTACTGTTCATCCCTTCATTTTTTTCCAGCTGTGGTATTCCGACCATAACTTTTGACTCGGTGATCGGATTTTGACGATTCAACTTGAGTTGGATTCTAAATTCAAAGGGAAACAATTTCCATGTTTTACACAAAGCCTAATTCTTCCGTCTACATATTCCAAAATGGCCCTCAAGGCTACTGGTCTAAGGGATTGCTGAAATGACAGCAGATCCGCTTTCTAGAAATCTCACGTTTCACTTAACTTCTATTCCAAATCTCAGAAATTGATAAAAATGAACCTTAAATAGGGGTTCAATACCTTTCCAATGGTTCAAGAATCACTTAATTCCAATTTCGGATGAGAAAACTAGAGTTCTCTCTAGTTGAGGGTATTTCTCAACATCCCCCTTTCCGACACTTAGAGTATTGTATACTCTTGTTTGTTTTTCATCCCAATGCCCTAAAACACTTTCCACATATATTTTTATTCATTTGAAACCTTCTTTCATTTTAAAACATGAAGCCATCATCCCATTAAGGGTTTTGGCCTGGAAAGACACTATTCATAGCGCTATTCCTAGCCTAGGGAACTTGGTTCCGGAGTTCTACATAGCAAGAAGGAATCCCTGCAGCTTCATGAGATTAGCCAAATTTGAAGGACCAGTTGCCAATGTAATATTGCAATGAGATGGACCAGACTTAACTAGACATAATGCATGATGATGTGATCAAGATATACATATGATGAATTGAATTTTTTCGCAGAATGAATTTGAATTCAAATCTTTAAAGAAATGACTGAGTTAAACTCAAAATAAAATGATGAATGATGATGATGCCAATAAATGAATTTGAATCTTGATATTAACAAAAAAGAATAAATTTTGAATGAGGATGATAAAATGAAGTGGATTAAATGTGAATTAGTCAGAAAAAAATTTGACTAAAAAAGCAATACCTGAGTTTGATGTAAACTCAGAAAAAGAATGGTGATGAAATGAATTGAAATGGATTGAATATGACTTAACCAAAATGAGTTTTGATTATAAAAAATTCGAGTTAGATGGAAACTGAGAAGATGAATAAAGCTGATGGTATGGATCAGATATTAATCAAAATAATTTAGACTAAAAATGCTTGAGTTAGATGTAACTCAAAAGATGGAAGGTGATGGTATGGATTGAATATTAATCAAAATAAATTTGATTAAAAAAACCTAAGTTAGATGTAACTTAGAAGATGGATGATGATGGTATAGATTGAATATTAATCAAAATAAATTTGATTAAAAAAACCTGAGTTAGATGTAACTCAGAAGATGCATGGTGATGGTATGGATTGGATATTAATCAAAATAAATTTGATTAAAAAAACCTGAGTTTAGATGTAAACTCAGAAAATGGATGATGCTGGTATAGATTAATCCAAATGAATTTTGACTAAAAAAACCTGAGTTTAGATGTAAACTCAAAAGATGGATGATGCTGATAGGAATTGAGATTTGAAACGAAATTGAATAATTAGAATAGAAAGAATTAACATATTTTAAGGGTGAGCTAATTCAACGCGTCTAACCCATTGGGGTGAATGGATAGCAATCCATTTCATTTATCTGGGTTGTAAAAACCAGAGCCCAAATGGGTTAAGATAAAACTGACAAAAGGAGAGTCCATACAACCCATTTTATTATGGATTGGTTGCTTACCCCTTGACCAATTTGATCTAGGGTATCTGTCGCGACCCAAAACCCACCCTTTGAGTTAGAGTGAATCTTGGACGACTTGTCATGACCTACATGACGTGCTTGACAAACCATCTTGCAAGATACATGGAGCATGTACGATAGAGGACAAAATAGCAAAAGCATAATCTAACATGGCATAGCGGAAGTCTAACCAAAAACCTCTATATATATACATGATCCAAGTTTTGTACAAAAGAGAAATCAAAATAAAGAAGGTGCGGACATGCCCGCCAAAATACATGGGTATAAATCTCTCGTGCTCACCCACAATCACTTAGAATCTACCACCTAATAGTACTCATCTACATGAGGCTCCTCCGTAGGTTCTTTAATGTAGTCCTCTTCCACCCATGGGCCAAGGGCACATATGTCAAAAGGAGCAGTCGCTCCACTAGTACTTGCCGACATAAACGTACGGCTGAGCATGGAATACTCAGCGTGTACCAAATGCTAACCAACAGTCATAGCAACATAACAATAAAAATAAAGCAGAAAGCAATTCATATCATAGACAGGAAAGTAAATAGTTTATATTTCATGCTTGCATCACATTAAAGCCGGGAAAACTCTTGAAAACATCGTGTGCTTGACTTGAGTCAAAATACTCTTTTCGTTTTTGAAAATTTATCTTGTCATGTTCTGTCTTGCTCGTCTTTTCATGTTCTTGCTTGTCATGTCGTGTCATGCATGTCATGTCTTGTTCTTGCAAATGCTCATGCTTGCTTGCTTGCTTGGAATTTAAACATGCTCATCAACTTGTGAGATGCACTTGTGAGGGAGGGTGGTTTAGAGCCCCCTCTTTTCCATGAGATGCACTTGTGAGGGAGGGGAGACCCCTCTTTTAATGAGATGCGTTTGTGAGGGAGGGTGGTATAGAACCCCCTCTTATCAACTTGAAGGGAGGGAAGTGTATGCTCCCTCATTTACAATTGTTCTTGTTCTTGTCAAAAGCGAGGCAAAACATATCTTAAGATATGCCCTACCTCTATTTACCGACCCTTACGTTTGGCATTGTCATGGTGTTCGTAAATCGAGAATAAAATCCTTGTTCTTGAAAAACTCGGTAAACCATGTCATGCATATCGTGCTTGTGAGGTCGTGTACATGATATAGCTTGAAAATAAATATGACATTCAATTTTATAGTATGCCCTACCTCTATTTACCAATCCTTACGTTTGGCCTTATCATGGTGTTCGTAAATCAAGAATAAAATCCTTGTTCTTGAAAAACTCGGTAAACCATGTCATGCATGCCGTGCTTGTGAGATCGTATACATGATATAGCTTATAAATATGACATTCAATTTTATAGTATGTAATTCATTAAATAAACATTCACTTTACCACATGCAGTTCTAGAAAGCAAGGTAACACACTAACATAAAACCCTAGAAATTTCCATGTTTTAAATCATGCTTTTCTTGATTAATGATCCATCCAATCCATCCATCCATCATACATGTGTGTTCGTTATTGGTAAAATACCCTTCCCATTTGCTTCATCACATCCCATACACACGGCATCCATCGCCCATCACATTCTCCATCTATTCATCCCATCACATTGCATGTTCATAATTTAGGGAAAACAAAGAAGTAGGAAAGAAAAAGGGAAAATATGACTAAGAGGTAACATAAGGTACCGACCTTCAATAGGTGAGAGAAAACCCACCAAAACGTGAATGAAGTTGTTGCCGAGCTTGGAGGACGTGCTCCTCACATGCTTTGCCTTGGATTTGAAGAATCCAAGCCTTTGGTGTGATCTTGGGTTCCCAAACCCTTGATTTCTCTCAAGTTGAAACCCTAGGTTAAAAACCCCTTTCTCCTCTCTCACTCTCTCTCAAAATGTGATCCCTTAGGGTTTATGAACCCTTATGGCTCGAGCAAGCCTTTATAGGCAAGGGTGAAATGCCCAAAAGATGAAAACGGCCTTAATGAAATTTCTACAAAACACGAAAGACCGAGCGATCGGTGATCATGACCGAACGATCGGTCACCTACCAAGCGATCGGTGTTTTTGACCAAGCTCTCGGTCAAAAATCACCTCTCTTGAAAAATTCTCCATGCAAAATTTTGGACCAGTCAATAAATACCGATCGATCGGTTGTGGACCGATCGATCGCTACTTTGGACCGAGCGATCGGTTGTGGACCGATCGATCGCTACTTTGGACCGAGCAATCGGTTTTGGACCGATCGATTGCTCTAGCGATCGGTTCTCTACAAAAACGTGTTTCGGTATTTCGGCCATAACTTTTGACTCGTTCGTCGGATTTTGACGATTCAACTTGCGTTGGATTCGTCATTCGAAGGGGAACATTTCTAGTATTTTAGAATTTGAAAATTCTACTTGACTTATGAACCAAATTATCCCCAAAGTTGACTGATCTGCAAATAGAGTTTAGAAAGTCGGATTTTCAATAGATCCGACTTCGGAAATCGAACTTTTAATTCAAGAAAAGACCTTAAGGCTTTAATTCATGTCAAAAATATATGCGGTGCTACAGTATCAGCCTCACACATGTGCTGAGCTAGCCAATAATGAATCTATCTAACATAAAATAAGGCTCATACAAGCTCCAAAATAATTTAGGAATATTGATAAGGGTATCCCCACATCTAAACAAAACTGAGGGAGCGGCTTAAATCAAGATTAGAATAGGGATAAGGTTGTCCCTCCTAACGGGTAGCTCTTGATTTATGCCTGTAAAGTCCATGTTTTTTGTGTTGGCATATTTTGGTGTCAAAACAAGTGAGTCTAGGTGTCTAGGTATGTGTCTTGTGTCATTACCTTCATGCATCCACGCCAAAGCAAAGTTGAAGACCAAAGAAGACCGGTTGATTCACTTGGTTGATCATTTCCTTCATAGGATGGTAACTGACCTAGATACCATGTGACCATAGGTGGGATTTAACTTATAATTACCCTAACATGATGCCTTAGGTGGTAAGTGACCTAGACTAACCATACGAACCCTAGGTGATGAGATAAACAGTGCAAAACTTGTTTTAAAATCTGAAGTTTTTCAAAAATCCAAGGTTGCTTGTTTTGGGTGTACCTCACAAACCGTAGCTCGGATTTTGCTCCATAATATGTCAAAACAACCACGTCAGAAAGAGCTACAACTTTCATGAAGGATACGAGACCCAAAAACGAAGGTTGAAATTCAGGTTGGCACCTCAGGGTCGACCCTAACCATTTTGGGTCGACCCTGGGTATAGAACATTTTGTATGGCAAAATTCAATAGAGAGTTGATTTTGTGAGGGTCGACCCTGGAGGACCATCCGGTCGACCGAAAGGGACCATCCGGTCGACCGAATGATCCCCATGGGTCAACCCTGATATGGAGTTTTGCTATAATTCCTTCTAAATTGATTTTTTGACTTTTTTGGGTTTTTAAACCACTTTAGCAACTTCTAAAACCTTGATTTTTTGATTCTCTATATATTGTGTACCCTTCCACTTCGTGGAGGACAACTTAGGGAGTGTGTGGAGAGTATTTTTAAGTGTCTCCAGAGGTCATCAAACCTATGGAATTTAGTTTTCTCTACCCCTTTTTTTAGTGTATTAAACCTAGAGTTTACAAGTCAAAAGTTCCAATTTAGCTTGTTTGGACTTGTCATTTGAATGAGTCCATCTAGGTGATGATTCTTCTCAAACCATCAACCCGTTCTGGATAGAACACCTTGGCCAGAGTGTTCCAGAGCCTTTGCGAAGGAGATCGATCCGAGAAGGATCGTGGTAGAGTGATTTGATCGGTGGATTCCAAAGCTGTCATTGACGGAGATCGATCGGAAGATCGTGGACTATTTTTGAGACACAAAGAGAAGTACAAGTAGCTGCGGTTGTTCACGGGACTTGAGAGTACGTGGTGACTTTTCGAGGCGTGGAGGACTAAGAACTGAAGGATCGTACTGTCGAGTCCGCAGGAGTTAAGTTCGAGTCTTGTAAGTTCTTGTTTACTTTGTCTTAATGGATTCTCATGGCTGGACTAGGTCCCGTGGTTTTTCCCGGAAGTGTTTCCACGTAAAAATCCTTGTGTTGTGGTTTGCGTGTTTCTCTATATTTCCGCACTTGATTATCATCTTCCCTTGAGTTAAATTACTTAATTTAAAATCATTAAGAATGGTAGACAGACTATTAGGGAAACCTAACCATCCCCTCAAACTTGTGAGATTCTCAACTCACACATTGATTTGAGGTTCACCGAATTTATTTTTCAATTGGTATCATAGCGGGTTCACTAACTTTTTAGTGTGATCTTGTCTCATATTTTTCGGTGAATATGAATCTCCAACGAGAGTGAGGATCCATCTCTTGTCCCCCATTATTTGATAGAAATAATTATGCCTATTAGAAAGCTCGAATGAGAGCGTTTCTAAAATCATTAGATGAGAGAGTATGGTTCTCCATTGAATAAGGTTGGACCCATCCAACAAAGACCATAAATGACCTGACCATCCCTGAACCTTCTTCTGGATGGACCAGTGTAGAGCTTGAGAGTTGTAGATGGAACAGTAAGGGTCTAAATGCAATCTTTGCTGCTGTCACACTCGAAAAATTTCGATGTCTTTCTACATGTGACACTTCGAAGGAGGCATGGGACAATCTTCAAATCACCCATGAAGGGACTACAACTGTCAAGATCTCCAAACTTCAATTGCTGACCTCTAAGTTTGAAAAGTTGATGATGGATGATAATGAAACTTTTGATAGTTTTTATGCCAATTTAAGTGACATTCTCAATTCTAGTTTCAATCTAGGGGAAAGAATTCCAGTTTCCAAAATTGATAGGAAAATTTTGAGATCTCTACCTGAGAGATTTCGATCAAAGGTTACCGCCATCGAGGAGAGTAAAAATATTGACGCTCTCAAACTTGAAGAGTTGGTTGGTTCACTCCAAACCTATGAGTTAAATCTGAACTCATCTAAGAAACCAAAATCTATTGCCTTGAAATCTGTCAAGGAATCCATAGATGGTTCAGATAGTGACTCTAAGGATCAAGAAGAAGAGTTGGCTTTATTTGCAAAGAAAGTTAGAAAATTTTTGAAATTTAATCAAAAAGGACAAAAATTCCTTGAAAAGCCCAAGTCAAAGCACTTTGAAAACAAGAAACATTTTAAAAGTGTGGACAAGAAATCCCAAGGTATTCAATGCTATGAATGCCAAGGCTATGGCCATATTACCGCGAAGTGCTCTAATAAGAAAAGATTTAAGGGCAAGGCAAGGGATGATAGTGAATCTGAATCTGAGAAATCAGATAGTTCTTCTTGTGAGGAGACTAGGGGTTATATGGCCTTCACTGCATCCCTCTTTGGGATTGAGGAATCTTCTTCAAATGCTGTGCGTAACCAACATTGTAGTGATGGTGAGGATGATAAGAGTCGGAATGACTCAGATTCTGAGGGAGAGCTCAGGGCAGTCTATGATGAACTATTTTAGGAATTCCTAAAGCTGAAAAAGGTTTAGTTTTCCATGTCCAAAAAGATCAAATCTATTGAAATGGAAAAAGATGCCTTAGACCAAGTGGCTTCAGGGTTGAGAGCTCTTGTGTCACAGCTTGAGGAAGAGAAGGCTTCCCTCCTTGCAAAGACTCAGCTACTTGAATCTGATTTGCATGTTTATCTTGATGAAAAGATAAGTCTTGAAATCAAGTTGGTTGAACTTGAGCAAAACCAGAGGTGTGGAGATGTGAAGGGAACTCCATCCACCTCAAACACTGAGCCTGGTGCTAAAAGGCACCCTCCTGCTAAAGGGAAAGACTCTTCTACTCAGAAATTCATTCCTACATGTCATAACTTTGGAGTGAAGGGTCATATTAAGCCTCAATGTCCTAAACTTCGAAGAATACCCAATCATGGTTCAAGGAACCAACACAGCTTTAATGGGAATCTTCAAAGGAGAGTTGAAGTCCTAGTGGAGAAGTCCAGGAGTTTGTGTGAAGATGTAATGAAGATGGCTCACAATGCTAGACAGTGGCATGGTCATGACACTCCTCATGCTAGATATAGAGGAGGTAACAGGGAGAACCATAATGCCCGCCATAATTCTAGGACTCAATCCTGGAAAAGAAGGAGTAGGAGGAAGAGGCAAAAGGTCATACCTATCTCAACTAAAATGCTTAGAGACCAAAGGGTCAATCAAACTTCTAAAACTGTTTGGGTGAGAAAGGAAGACCTGAAGGGCTTCACTTAGCCCATGCCTGTCATAGCCTAGGGTGTGCTGTTAGTGATATATCTTATCCTAGTGCTATGCTAACTGTGTATACTAGTATGCTTTTTCTTTTTACTAGTATTTATTTGCTTTGGTATGTTTTTCTATTCTCATTATTTTGAAAAATCCAAAAACATCGAAAAACCGCAAAATCCAAAAAGATTTTTTTCATGTTGCCCTTGCTTGACTTGCATGATCTGTATTCCTTGTGTGGTTTTTATTTTTATACTTGTCCAGGGTTGAACATGAGTTTGTTGCTGATTGAGGATACATCACCTTCATAGTCTCTTGGTTAGGCTAAAAATTAGACTGATTTTATCTTGAATAGTCAGAGACTTATTCATGTGTGTATACATCACAAATTTTACATGCAGTCTGACTAATTCTATTGAGAGGTCTATTTTCCAATCTGTAGGTTTATGGCTTATCCCAATAGTGTGACCTTGGATGACCAATCTAGAATGACCATTTTGTTAGTAATCCCAATTTTGTGTATCCTCCATGAGCTTAATTTGTTGCAACGAAAGGGCTACCTACTGGGATAGTGTGAAAGTCACTATTGGATGCAAACAATATGAAATAAATGGCTACCTAGGCGGACAGTAGGTATCTATCTGGGTCACTAGAGTGAAAGCCCCTGCTGCTAATAGCTAGGACTACCTACCTGGATAGTGTGAAAGCCATCATTGCATGAAAAGATATGATCAGATAAAGATCATCAAAAGAAATCTTACAAACTGGAGGTATTTGACCAAAAATAAAAGAAAACTAATGAGTCAAATAAAATGGATACAGGAGCACTAAAATGTAAAAAATCAGCATATCTGGATCTAACTAGGTTTGACTTCTAAGATTTATGTCTTCAGGAGTCCCCTTAGTGGTTAATATCATATCCTTGGAAAGGGAAAGAAACATTGATTCAGTATCTTGTCAGACCACCACTACACACAATGCTTCACCTTTGAACTGTTCACTAAATGTGTCTAAGTGAATTGGCTATGTTTAAGCATTCCGTGAGATTTAGTTAGATGTGTATCCTCAGTCGGACTAACTAATCATGTTATTCATTGGACTTGTAATCTTAAATTACTGCTACTTGGAATGCTTTTGATGCATGTTTGTGTGGCACGTGATATTTTTTTGTATTATTATTATGTGGTCTCTTATTGGTTTAGCATGGGCCTTTCTAGCATAAGTGCCTTGTTTTTGGTGGTATCCTTGATCTTAGGGGGAGAAGATCAAGTTGAGTTGTTGAGGGGGAGTTCTGTGTCTGAGTTGTTGAGGGAAAGTTTGTTCTTTATATCTCTATCTCGTTCCCCGCTCTTTAGTCTCTCATTGTCTGTTTTTGATTGGTTGTATTGTGGTTGCCTTGATATTTCACTTTTGTTAAATTGGTATATTTTTTGGAATATTGGCGTCCTGCCTTCCTTTGGCAATTGTGTCAGAAAGGGGGAGAATGTTAGGGTAGTATTTCCCTAGTTCAGTACGTTCCTTGCTTCACCTGTGATTACTTATTTTCATATTCTACACATACTTCATGGGGTATTTTGTTTTTGAGCATGTGCAGGTGCAAGGTTGCAGTAGATAAATTTGCTTGACAAGAGCTTCAGTGTATTGATTTCAGATGATTTGTCAATTGATGTCTTGTAAGAGTGTTGGAGTCATGTAATGTCCTAATTCACCGTTTTGATGTATTTGAGTGAGTTTTTGTCAAGTCATGTACTTCAGTTTGGTTTTGCCATGGAATTGCCAAAGAGGGAGATTGTAAAGTCCATGTTTTTTGTGTTGGCATATTCCGGTGTCAAAACAAGTGAGTCTAGGTGTGTGTCTTGTGTCATTACCTTCAAGCATCCATGCCAAAGCGAAGTTGAAGACCAAAGAAGACCGTTTGATCCAGTCGGTTGATCATTTCCTTCATAGGGTGGTAAGTGACTTAGATACCATGTGACCATAGGTGGGATTTAACTTAGAATTATCCTAACATGATGCCTTAGGTGCTAAGTGACCTAGACTAACCATACAGACCCTAGGTGATGAGATAAACAGTGCAAAACTTGTTTTAAAATCTGAAGTTTTTCAAAAAACCAAGGTTACTTGTTTTGGGTGTACCTCACAAACCGTAGCTCAGATTTTGCTCTATAATATGTCAAAACGACCTCGTCAAAAAGATCTACAACTTTCATGAAGGGTGTGAGACCCAAAAACAAAGGTTGAAATTCAGATTGGCACCTCAGGGTTGACCCTGACCATTTTGGGTCGACCCTGGGTATAGAACATTTTGTATGGAAAAATTCAACAAAGAGTTGATTTTGTGAGGGTCGACCCTGGAGGACCATCCGGTCCACCAAAAGGCACCATCCGATCAACTGAATGATCCCCATGGGTCGACCCTGATATGGAGTTTTGCTATAATTCCTAAATCGATTTTTTGACTTATTTGGGTTTTTAAACCACTTTAGCAACTTCTAAAACCTTGTTTTTTGATTCTCTATATATTGTGAACCCTTCCACTTCATGGAAGACAACTTAGGGAGTGTGTGGAGAGTATTTTTAAGTGTCTCCAGAGGTCATCAAACCTATGGAATATATTTTTCTCTACCCCTTTTGTTAGTGTATTAAACCTAGAGTTCACAAGCCAAAAGTTTCAATTTAGCTTGTTTGGACTTGTCCTTTGAAGGAGTCCATCTAGGTGATGATTCTTATCAAACCATCAACCCGTCCTGGATAGACCACCTTGGCTGGAGTGTTCTGGAGTCTTTGCGAAGGAGATCGATCCGAGAAGGATCGTGGTAGAGTGATTTGGTCGGTGGATTCCGAAGCCGTCATTGACGGATATCGATCAGAAGATCGTGGACTGTTTTTGAGACACAAAGAGAAGTACAAGCGGCTGTGGTTGTTCACAGGACTTGAGAGTACGTGGTGAATTTTCGAGGCATAGAGGACTAAGAACTGAAGGATCGTAGTGTCGAGTCCGCAGGAGTCAAGTTCGAGTCTTGTAAGTTCTTGTTTACTTTGTCTTAGTGGATTCTCATGGCTGGACTAGGTCTCATGGTTTTTTCCGGAAGGGTTTCTACGTAAAAATCCTTGTGTTGTGGTTTGCATGTTTCTCTATATTTCCGTACTTGATTATCATCTTCTCTTAAGTTAAATAACTTAATTTAAAATCATTAAAAATGGTAGACAGACTATTAGGGAAACCTAACCATCCCCTCGAACTTGTGAGATTCTCAACTCAAACATAGATTTGAGGTTCACCAAATTTATTTTTCAATGCCCAAACAATGATTTATAGTCTACATGCCTATACTGGTATATGCAGGGTTTTGACTATAAAGTTGAGGAGCATTTGACTGCACATGCGACTTCCTGTTATAGAACATACTTGAAAATTGACGATTGGTGAAAGCGGGAGAGACAAGTCGCATTTACCGGAGATAACCATATCTC
Source organism: Tetracentron sinense (assembly GCA_015143295.1). NCBI lineage: Eukaryota > Viridiplantae > Streptophyta > Magnoliopsida > Trochodendrales > Trochodendraceae > Tetracentron > Tetracentron sinense. The sequence goes on from CM026554.1 coordinate 11,923,769, forward strand.
GGTCTACAACCAGTACTTTCCACAGATCTTTCGGCTCCAGCATCAGGGATAACCATCCCTTGATTGTAAGCTTACCGAATTCAACTAGATAGGCGAAGGGCTTTTATTCTATTATGCAATGAATATGAATGCATCAATCAAAATCAAGCAATGAATTAAATGGAACCCTACGCATGTTGCTAAGTTTTGCAAACAAATGTCCAATGTTTTGATAATAATAACAGAAAAAATTACAATATATAGATGAATTCGAAAGCATCTAATGTGGTTTCCAATGTTTGATTTAGACTTAGGTTTTGGATTAAAAATCGCTCCCAGCAGAGTCGCCAGTTGTGAGTACCAGAATTTTAACCCCCATACTCGATAAGGATAGATCCCGATCAGGAAAAACGATAAATTGCAATTGGGTTGAGAGTTGCCACCTATCTAATTCTGAGGGAAATATGTCCCTGAAATGGTTGGATAAGGCTTGGCCTAAAAGTCAGAGGTCAGGGTAAGGGATGAAATTGAGTTAGGGGAAGGTGTTAAGTGTTGGACATGATGCCCAGAAAATTTATGTAGATTGTTAGAACCTTATTAATTTGATTAATAAATGCTTCTTCTTAATCTATTGTGTATTCATTATGGGTATTTGACCATGATCATGAGATGATCTATACGATATGAGATATCGATAAAAGTCCATAGGAAATATTGTAGGAAAGTTATGTGATTAGATTATCACAGGTAGGTATAACTTTCCGGTTCCTTATTCCTTATATAGTCACAGCTGTAGGTGAAGCTGTGAACTTCACTTATATGGCTGCCAGAATGCTAAGATGTTCTCAATAGTTGAGATGTAGTTCTATCTCGAACTATTGTAGTGGAGACTACACATCAGCATATGAGTGCTTAAATGTACACTGACTGATTGCATTCAATGAGAGACCTCTTGCATAAACATACTATCAAATAATTGGTCTCTCATTCACATTGAACGATTTCGATGATCCTTAGAACTGATGAGTTCATCTATGACTAGGCAGTGATCTGACTGTTTTGATTCCACCAACGTATTTTCTAACTTAGGGAATACAATACAGTGACAGTTGGATAGTCAAAAAGTTGTTCGAGTCATAATGAATTTCAAACAAGAAATCCATGCTCATTAATTTGAGAGATTATCCAAGTTCCAGGTAAGACAGTTGATTAAGTTCAAATCCTGTGCAGGTGATTTTGAAAACAAAATAAGTTTTGAAATATACTTTTATTAAAAGGTATTATACTTATAAAAGGATTTTTTCAAAATGTTTTTCATGAGAAATTGTTTCTCATGGCTTAATCATAAGTCTTGGAAACTCAAATGATTTGCAATGGGCTATGGGTTAGATAGTATGTCAATCTCGAAGGCCCATTAGGGATAATGTATTTGGAAGGATAAATCAAATTTAAAAGTTCATGTGGCGGGATCCGTAATAGTTAATGTTATTACAATAGGATTCAATTGCAACATGGATATCTCACGTCACTTGCAATTCCGATGTAATTCCCGTTTAGGGTCAATGGGATAACATTGGATAAGCCAGGGTAAGAATGTCCCAAAGCAATCTGTGGAGGTGCTCACATAAGAAATACAAGCTCAATAATTGATTACAAGTTAATCAATTATTTTAAGTGATTAAAAGTTAATCATTTAATTAAATACATTAATAGTTAATCTATTGTTTAAATTAATTGTTAATTTAAACTAAGGGATTATTTTAGTAATTATTTGATTAAAATAATTAAAGGAGAAATGGGTTTGACCCATATCCATAAACCCATTAAAATAGACCTTTAATATGGGCCAAAGCCCATGGGTTTAAACCCTAGGGTGGGGCGCCCACTTGAGGAATCCTAATTGGATTAGGATTTGTTTAATTGAATAATTATTGAAATATAATTCCTTTTATTATGGAATTAAAATCCAAGTGTTGGATTGCAATTAGGATTAAGATGTTATTGTAATTATATTACAATAAGGAGTTTTAACTCCTCAAATCCCACGCCCCATAGAAGCTCACGCCCACCCTTGTGGATTCCTAGTTTGACTAGGTTTCCTACTTTGGTGTAAGATGTTGACTTATCCCTTTTAATTAAGGAATCCTCTTATAATAGGGACTCTTTAATTAATAGGATTACTATAACTAAAGTAGTTATAGATTAAGTAGGAGTTTATTTAATTAATAATAAGAGTTATTATTAATTAATAAATCATACTAGATTAGATCAAGTTATAGTAGGATTAGGATAAGATCCTAGTCTATAAATAACCCAACACCCTAGACCATTAAGTAGAATTCTCCAGAATTTTTTCTCTCCTCTCCTCTCCTCTCTCTCCCAACCGTGAGCCCTAGGAGAGACCCCTAGGGATTTTTGTGAGCTATATTTGTGGTCCTAGTTGGGTTTTGCAAATCTAGGGTTTTGAACCTTAGTATTATTGGTCAAAGAAGGTATACACCATTGATCCATCTTATTCCTCTTGCTTCTATAATTCCAAAAGAGATTCTAAAGCGTCGTGGGGATAGCGATGAATAAGGATCGAGCTGCTAGTATTTTTTCGGAGAAATCTCTACAAAGAGTTCTGACGGTTCGAGTAGATTAAGCTTCACCGAGGTGATATGACTAAAACTCTTAGATAATTTTGATGCTTTTTATGGTGTTAAGATCTATGGGATCCAGTTTCCACATAAATTTTTTTCCGGATCCCCCTTCGATTGGTATCAGAGCGCATGGTTAGGAGTATTTTTTGTTTATTTTGATAAGATAATTAAATGGATGATTTAATTCATGAGATGAATTAATTTAGATCTATTTAATATTGCTCATAGTTTTTATTATTTTATTTGTTCATAAGATGAATAAATAAATATTTATTACATTATTGAATGAGATTTGATAATTTAATAAATTTTAAAAACTAGTATTATATGTGATATAATTAAATTCAAAACAAAGAGTTTATTTTGAAATTCTTTTTAAATGATTTGATCATTAATTAATAAATCTCATTGTGTTTGACACCCTTGCTTAAGCGTTCTTGGAGATTAAAGCTTATTTCGATTTAAATTAATTCATTGATTTTCAGATTTGTATTTGATTAGAATAATCGATACAGTTTCGGTATTTTGGCCATAACTTTATGATTGTAAGTCCAATTTAGGTCCATCAGTACATCTTTTCGAAGCCGTCGAAAAGATCTACAACTTTCGTGAAGAGATTTTTTTCAGAATCAATCTTTTTGAGGGTCAAAACTTGAGTCGAAAATCTAAAGCGGGAAAAGGAGTTTTCTAAATTAATTTTCTAAGAGGCTTTCAAATTTTTCCTAAATTGCATTATTTGATTATGAAAATTGTTTTATGGAAAATATAATTGTTTTATTTTTTCAGGGGTTTCATCTATATAAGATATAGATTTTTATCGGGCGATTTGATAATTATTATCAGATTTTAAATCCTTTTAAAAATAAGAAAAAGTACTCCATCACCATGTAGCATCTTTTTATATGAGATTATAGTTATGGGTCATAATATATGATAAATTGTTTATCATTCATGCATACATACTAGAGGTTAATATGTAGTAGGTTTTGGCAATCTGTAAAGGGTAGATTCATTCGGTTTTAGTGAAAATGGCGAATAGAATACTGGTTTCCCTAATGCATTTAAATTCTATTTAATGCATTAGTGGAGATGCTGCGAAGGAGGATCTTGCGATGTGATCTACATAAGATGATAAAGGAAGGGATCACGAAGGAGTTTGCGAGCTACCTATGTTCTTATCATATTCCCTTGCATCCATGCATTTTAATTTGACCCATAACGATTAATCTTGTATAGTAATGTTTTATTATCATAAGATGATAACTACTGCTTATTTTATCATGAGATGATATATGTTTATATGTTTAATTATTCTGTTGAAATATTGCTCTTGATATATCATGTGTATATAAGACTGGGGACAAGTCCCTAAGTATTATGATCTTCTACCATACACTATGTGATCCTATAGTGGGGAGTGTGAGTAAGCTGACAGGCGAAAGCCGGGCCCAATCCCTCTCACCTATGAGTGAACATGGTGAAAAATCAAGAAGCAAATAGTGGGAGCAATAATGCCAAAGCGTGAGCTTTCATTAAGGGTTTATTAGGTACATGGTAGGTGGGCACATGAATAAGAGATATTATACAATAACGCCAAAGCGTGAGTATAACATCCCTTATAGATCAGACAGTAGATCGAATACTCCAGAATTCACAAAATGAGATCTGTGAAATTGGAGAAGATAGTTTATATCTGCCTATTCAAGGCGATGTGATGATGTGCCCAAAGGCAGGATCACATTAAGCCAGTGTCTAGGTTTTCGATGCCAATTAATTCTTCCCAAATTGACAATACCATTAGAAACAGACCCATAATCTAATTGGTATTAATAAATACAATAGATCCCTAATACTGTCTTATTTGTCATTTGATTAGATCATGATAAGCCTACACCCATTAACTGAAATTCTTCGTGATGAAAAGTTAGTAGGAACTAACTATGTAGACTGGAAAAGAAAGATTAGAATTGTGTTTGCCGTGGTTAACCTTGACCTATGTCTTAAGACACCTAAGCCCGAAATTCCTCCAGATGCTTCATCAGCCCAAAAGGCTGAGTTAGAGCAATAAGAGAGGTCCAATCAGATAACCAAGTGTTACATACTGGTTTCGATGTCTAACATTTTGTAAAGCCAGCATGAACACATGGATAAGGCTTCTGACATTTTACAAAACCTTCATGAGATGTTTGGTGAGCAAAATAGGTCAGCTCGACAAGTAAAGTTGAAATCTCTTGTTAACACCAAGATGGCTGAGGGAACTCCAGTCAGAGAACACATCATAAAGATGATAGGATCATTGAATGAACTGAAAATTCTTGGTGGAGAGATGGATGCCATCACTAAAGTTAACACTGTTCTGTAGTCACTCCCTCCGTCCTTCAATTCGTTCGTGTTAAATTTTAACATGAACAAGAGTGAAATGTCACTAAGTGAGCTTATGAACTCACTTGTGGCTGCAAAAGATTTGATCAAAAAGTCAACTAAAGGTGAAACTTTAATCATCGATAAACCTGATACCTTCAAGAAATCTAAAAAGTTTAGAAAATGGAAGAAAGGCAAAGGAAAGTTTAAAGACAATAAGGGTAAGGCAAGAGTTGCCAAAGGTTCTTCAGGAATAGTTGGCAAGGAAAACAAAGGCAATGGAAAGTGTTTCCACTGTGGTAAAATAGGCCACTGGAAGAGGAATTACAGGACTTACCTCGCAACTCTTAAGAAGGGTAGCGGAAGTACTCAAGGTATGAGATACTTTGAAGTACATATTACTGTTGAGTCTAACTTTCTGGACGGTGCTCCTAACTCATGGTGTGTGGATTCTGGATCTACTGTACACGTTTACAATTCTTTGCATGGGTTCAAGGAAACCAGAAAGCCGACTAAACAGGAGCAGAAGCTTAAAGTTGGCTCCGGTGCAAATGTTGTAGTGAAGTCAATCGGCTTGTTTAATCTTTATTTACCTAATGGAAAGACATTAATTTTAGAAGATTGCTTTTATGTGCCTTCAGCACATCAAAATTTGATTTCAGTATCTAGACTCTTATTTTATGGATTCTCTATCAATTTTAATTCAATTGTTGAAATTAAGAAAGTTGGAATGGTCTTGATAACTGGTAATCGAATTAATGATCTTTATTTGATATTTCCATTGGAAAGTAATGAATGTCTGCAAAGTGACAATGTCTCATCATCTAGAATGTCTGGAATAAGGAGACATTGCACTGAGTCTACTTATCTTTGACACAAGAGACTTGGTCACATTAATCTTGATAGGATCAAGAGGTTAGTAATAGATGGTCCCCTTGACTTCCTCAAGGTAGAACCACTCCCTACATGCGAGTCTTGTCTCAAAGGGAAGATGACCAAGAAGCCTTACCCTAAAAAGGTAGGAAGAGTCGAAGAAAAGTTAAGACTAACACATAGTGATGTATGTGGTCCATTTAACATTGTTGCACGAGGTCAATACCGATATTTTTTCACATTTACCGATGACTATTCCAGATATGGATATGTCTATTGGATGCAACACAAATCTGACACCTTTGAAAAGTTCAAAAAATTCAGATTAGAAGTTGAGAATCAAACTGACAAAACCATAAAGACACTTCGATCAGATCGAGGCGGTGAATACCTCACCAACGAGTTTATGGATTACTTAAGGGATAATGGGATTATCTCCCAATGGACAAGTCCTGCCTCTCCTCAACAAAATTGAGTTTCTGAAAGAAGAAACCGGACCTTATTAGATATGGTTCACTCTATGATGAGTCATGCTGATGTTCCTTCATATCTTTGGGGATATGCTATACAAACTACCATTTATATTCTAAACCAAGTTGCATCTAAGTCTATTCCGTTTACACCCTATGAATTGTGGACTGGGCGAAAACCTAGTTTACAACATCTAAGGGTATGGGGTTGTCCTGCGCATGTTCGCAAACTCGAACCCACTAAATTGGAATCTAAGACAGAGAAATGGAATTTTGTAGGATATCCAAAAGAAACTAAGGGTTTCTATTTCTACTCCAAGGTAGACCAAACAATAGTTGTTAGGCTTCATGCCACTTTCTTGGAGGAAGAAATGGATCTCCTTAAGAAAGTTGAATTTCATGAAATGAAAGATGACACAGCCAGTATCCAAATTGAACCTAATCCTTCCACTTTAATTTCTCCTAATTTTGTTCCACTGAGAAGGTCTGAAAGAATTTCTAGACCACCGGATAGACTTCTATATTACAATAATGAAGTTTATCTAGTTACCCTTGATGATGAGGATAAAGATCCTAATACTTATCAGGAAGCTACATTGGATGTAGATGCATCTCAATGAAATAAAGCTCTGAATGCTGAAATAGATTCCATGTATGACAACGGTGTTTGGACTTTAGTAGATCCACCAGATAGTATAAGGTCAATTGGATGCAAATGGATTTACAAAAGGAAGAAGGGTGCCGATGGTAACGTGGAGACATATAAAGCTAGACTTGTTGGAAAAGGTTATACTCAAATTCAAGGAGTTGATTATGAGGATACCTTTTCACCTGTAGCTATGCTTAAATCCATCAAGATATTGCTAGCTATAGTTGCACACCATGACTATGAGATATGGCAAATGGATGTCAAAACTACTTTCCTTAATGGAATGTTAGATGAAGACATCTAAATGAAGCAACCAGAGGGCTTCATTGCTCCTAACCAGGAGAACATGGTGTGCAAGCTCAACAAGTCAATATATGGTTTGAAACAAGCTTCAAGAAGCTGGAACCAAAGATTTGATCTTTCGATCAAAGAATTTGGAAGAATCTTGTATATACAAGATGGACAGTGGGAGAGCGGTAGTATACCTAATTCTTTATGTAGATGACATCTTACTCATTGGGAATGATATAGGGATGTTGTCATCAGTCAAGATATGGCTTTCTCAACATTTCTCAATGAAAGACTTGGGAGAGGCATCATATATTCTCGGAATAAAGATTTTGAGAGATAGAAAATGCCGAATGTTGGGATTGAGCCAAACTTCCCACATAGACAAGATATTGTCTAGGTACAGTATGAGTGATTGTAAGACAACACTCATTCCTTTTAGACATGGTGTCACTTTTTCTAAAAAGATGGCCCCTACATTAGTTGATGAGATCGAGCAAATGAAGAGGTGCCCTTATGCTTTGGCAGTTGGGAGCCTCATGTATGTCATGTTATGTACTAGACCGGATATTTGTCATGCAATGGGAGTTGTTAGTCGGTTCCAAAGCAATCCAGGTGTTAATCATTGGACTACTGTGAAGCACATTTTGAAGTACCTGAAAAGGACTAGGGATTATGTGCTTACCTTTTAATCAGAAGATTTAGTTGGACTGGGTTATACTGATTCTGATTTCCAATCTGATCTGGACAATAGAGCTTCCACATCTGGGTATGTGTTTACACTGGGTGGTGCAGCATAAAGCATAAGAGTATTGCTGACTCCACCACAGAAGCAGAATATATTGCAGCTTCAGAAGCAGCAAAAGAAGCAGTCAAGTTCAGAAGGTTTTTGCAAGAGCTAGGAAATGTTCCTTCAGCACTCAGACCTATCACTCTCTTCTGTGATAGAAATGGTGCAGTAGCGCATAGCAAAGAACCTAGGAACCACAAAAGGATGAAACATGTGTAGCGGAAGTTTCATCTCATTTGTGAGATCATTGACATGCAAGATGTAGTGGTTACAAAGATTGGGTCTCAACTTAATGTTACAGACCCGATGACTAAGGCTTTATCAGATAAAGTTTTTGTAACACACTTAGACAATATAGGATTGAAATCTATGGCACAGTGACTTTTAGGGCAAGTGGGAGATTGTTGGACATGATGTCCAGAAAAGTCATTTAGATTGTTAGAACCTTATTAATTTGATTAATAAATGCTTCTTCTTAATCTATTGTGTCTTCATTATGGGTAATTGACCATGATCTTGAGATGATCTATACGATATGAGATATCGATACAAGTCCATAGGATATATTGTAGGAAAGTTATGTGATTAGATTATCACAAATAGATATAACTTTCCGGTTCCTTATACCTTATATAGTCACAGCTGTGGGTGAAGCTGGGCACTTCACTTATATGACCACCAGAATGCTAAGATGTTCTCAATAGTTGAGATGTAGTTCTATCTCGAACTATTGTAATGGAGACTACACATTAGCATATGGGTGCTTCAATGTACACTGATTGATTGGATTCAATGAGAGACCTCTTACATAAACATATTATCAGATAGTTGGTCTCTCATTCACATTGAATGATTTTAATGATCCTTAGATCTGATGAGTTCATCTATAACTGGGCAGTGATCTGACTGTTTTAATTCCACCAACGTATTTTCTAACTTAGGGAATACAATATAGTGACAGTTGGATAGTCAGAAAGTTGTTCGAGTCATGATGAATTTCAAACAAGAAATTCATGCTCATTAATTTGAGAGATTATCCAAGTTCCGGGTAAGACAGTTGATTAAGTTCAAATCCTGCGCAGGTGATTTTGAAAAAAAATAACTTTTGAAATATAATTTTATTAAAAGGTATTGTATTTATAAAAGGATTTTTTCAAAATATTTTTCATGAGAAATTGTTTCTCATGACTTAATCATAAGTCTTGGAAAATTTGCAATGAGCTATAGGTTAGATAGTATGTCAATCTCGAAGGCCCATTAGGGATAATGTATTTAGAAGGATAAATCGAATTTCAAAGCTCTTGTGGTGGGATCCGTAATGGTTAATGTTCATACACTGAGATTCAATTGCAACATAGATATCTCACGTCACTTGCAATTCCGATGTAATTCCCATTTAGGGTCAATGGGATAACATTGGATAAGCCAGGGTAAGAATGTCCTAGAGCAATCTGTGGAGGTGCTCACATAAGAAATACAAGCTCAATAATTGATTAAAAGTTAATCAATTAGATTAAAAGTTAATCATTTAATGAAATAGATTAATAGTTAATCTATTGTTTAAATTAATTGTTAATTTAAACTAAGGAATTATTTTAGTAATTATTTGATTAACATAATTAAAGGGGAAATGGATTTGACCCATATCTATAAACCCATTAAAATAGACCTTTAATATGGGCCAAAGCCCATGGGTTTAAACCCTAGGGTGGGGCGCCCACTTGAGGAATCCTAATTGGATTAGGATTTGTTTAATTGAATAATTATTGAAATATAATTCCTTTTATTATGGAATTAAAATCCAAGTGTTGGATTGCAATTAGGATTAAGATTTTATTGTAATTAGATTACAATAAAGAGTTTTAACTCCTCAAATCCCACGCCCCATAGAAGCTCACGCCCACCCTTGTGGATTCCTAGTTTGACTAGGTTTCCTACTTTGGTGTAGGATGTTGACTTATCTCTTTTAATTAAGGAATCCTCTTATAATAGGGACTCTTTAATTAATAGAATTACTATAACTAAAGTAGTTATAGATTATGTAAGATTTTATTTAATTAATAATAAGAGTTATTGTTAATTAATAAATCATACTAGATAAGATCAAGTTGGAGTAGGATTAGGATAAGATCCTAGTCTATAAATACCCCAACACCCTAGACCATTAAGTAGAATTCTCAAGAATTTTTTCTCTCCTCTCCTCTCTCTCTCCAAACTATGAGTCGTGAGCTATATTGGTGGTCCTAGTTGGGTTTTGCAAATCTAGGGTTTTGAACCTTAGTATTATTGGTGATAGAAGGTCTACACCATTGATCCATCTTCTTCCTCTTGCTTCTATAATTTCAAAGGAGATTCTAAAACTTCGTGGGGATAACAAAGAACAAGGATCGAGCTTCTAGTATTTTTTCAGAGAAATCTCTACAAAGAGTTCTGACGGTTCGAGTGGATTAAGCTTTACCGGTGAAAAACATTCACCGAGGTGATATGACTAAAACTCTTAGATAATTTTGATGCTTTTATGGTGTTTAGTTCTAGGGGATCCAGTTTCCGCATAAATTTTTATCCGGATCCCCCTTCATTAAGCACCCCTAAACTCTCATCTGGAGATGGTTACCTACTCCTTAAGTTTGAATTAAATAAAGGAAACCATATAAGAAGCTTGAAATTTGATCTATAAGTTGAGCAGATATAATATTTACAGAAATAATTGAATTGAGATAGGCAGGATTGGGAACTAAATAAGAATTCTATCCTAGGGGGAGCTGAACCTGATCAGGGTTGCCTACGTATCGACTGCAAGTGGAATCAAGCCACACATAGTTCCGGAAGGCGATTGATGGTTTGATTTGATTGATTGGGGATTGTTTGATTTGATTGATTGGATATTGATGGGTTCGATTGTTTACGCTCATTTGTGAACAAAATGGCCTTTAAAGCTCATGCTGAGGAGCGATGGGTCAGTTTAAGCTCATGCCGAGGAGCCTCTGGAGGTCGGCATTTGAAAAGGGCTTGTATCGAGGCTCTGATAGGGGTTTGACTAGGTAGGTAGGGTTTAACTAGGGTTAAGCTAGGGTTTACCTAGGGTTAAGCTAGGATTTAGCTAGGGTTTACCTAGTGGTTAGCTAGGGTTTGCCTAGGGTTGAGTAGGGTTAAGCTGGGGTTTATCTAGGGTTTAACTAGAGTTAAGCTAGGGTTTACCTAGGGTTAAGCTGAGGTTTACCTAGGGTTTAAGTAGGGTTAAGCTGGGGTTTAACTAGGGTTTAACCAAGGACTTACCTAGGGTTTAACTAGGGTTAAGCTGGGGTTTACCTAGGGTTTAACTAGGGTTACGCTAGGATTTACCTAGGGGTTAAACTAGGGTTAAGCTGGGATTTACCTAGGGGTTAAACTAGGGTTAAGCTAGGGTTTAGCTAGGGTTTAGCTAGGGTGAAGTTGGGATTTACCTAGGGGTTATTTAGGGTTAAGCTAGGGTTTAGCTGGGGTTTACCTAGGGTTTAACTACGGTTAAGCTGGGGTTTACCTAGGGTTTAACTAGGGTTATGCTAGGGTTTAACTAGGGTTTAATCAGGGACTTACCTAGGGTTTAACTAGGGTTAAGCTGGGGTTTACCTAGGGTTTAACTAGGATTAAGTTGGGATTTACCTAGGAGTTATTTAGGGTTAAGCTAGGGTTTAGCTGGGGTTTAACTAGGGTTAAGCTAGGGTTTACTTAGGGTTTAACTAGGGCTAAGTTGGGATTTACCTAGGATTTAACTAGGGTTAAGCTAGGGTTTAACTAAGCGAGGCTATATTTGAACTGGGATTTGGGCAGGAGTTCGACTAGGCAAGGCTAATTTTGAACCGGGATTTGGGCTGGAGTTGAGATGGGTTTAAGCAAAACCCTAGCTCTTCCTTTCTCTCCCTTCTCTAATCTCCCAATACAAGCCTTGAGGGTTTATGAAACCCTCACCCACAGATTTGGGGTTTATATAGAAAGTGGGGTGGTCAAATGACCATCCTACCCTTAAAATTTTGGCCAAAACAGACTGAATAGGCAAAATGCTCGAGGAGCAGTCGACCGGTCATGGGACCGGTCGACCAGTTGGCTGGAGCGGTAGATCGGTCCAGAACCTCCTCTCTGGAAAAATCCCCCATACAAAATTAGTGCCATAGCGGTCGACGGGTGGGTAGAGCGGTCGACCGGTGGGCTACGGGTCGACCGGTGGATGGAGCGGTCGATCGGTGGGTCTGTGTTTGGCCTATTTTGATGATTTTCCTCATTTTCTTCACTTAGGTCTTTTGGCCATATCTTTTGACTCGTTAGTCGGATTTTGATGATTCAACTTGCATTGGATTTGTTTTTCGAAAAGGAACATTTTTGGCATTTCCAAATTTTCAATTTCTCCCTTATTTATTAATTAGACTACGTGAAAAGCTAACTGGCAACGAAAGTGCTATTCATTAAGTATGGAAAAGTCCGAGGCGCTACAGCTAGACTATATTTGAACTGGGATAATAGTAGGGGTTTGACTAGGCTAGGCTATATTTGAACTGGGATTTGGGCAGGGGTTCGACAGGGCAAGTAGTCTAAGCAATTAAAGCAATTTAAAGTGTTTAAAAAAAATAATTTAACTACTAAAAGACAAAGCAAAAGAGAGGGTTTGGAGAGAGGTTTCCTTCTGGGAATCCTAAAAAGGTCTTTGAAAGAGGTCTTGAGAATCGACCCTTCGCAATTGACTTTCCCGGGAATCTGAGCGCTACGAGGAATTTTAAAGAAGAAAAGGGAGAGAGAGGAGTGAGAATGAGTGAAAAATGAAGTGAAAAAGAGGTGTATTTATAGTTTTTCAAAACAAGGGGGCTCTACTTCAAGTAGCGCCTCTATCCGGATATTTTTGAAAAAGTAGGTGGCAATGAACTATAAGGCGGCAAAACAGGGACAAAAGGGTAATTTAATGGGGGCGATGTTTCAAGTAGCGCCCCTATTTAGGATATTTTAAAAACTATGTCGATGGGGTTGACCCATCTAAGGAGAGCGACATTTTTGTAAATAAGGGGTGCTGTTTGAAGTAGCATCCCTATTTGGGCCACGTGGCACTCTCCGATTCTTCAAAAAGCTATTTTTCTGTTTTGAGCCCATTTTGACCCCAAAAATATCAAAATTGAATTGATAAAATTCAGAAAATTATTTTTGATAAAACTTGAATTTTTTAGTACTTTTCAAGGGCATTTTGATCATTTTTTACTCTAGGAGCATTTTGGTCATTTTCCACCATTTTAAGTCGAGTTTGATCACAAAAATAGCAAAAATTCATCAAAAAATTTGTAAAATCATTTTGGATAAAATGATAACTTTTTAACACTTTTTCAGAGGTATTTTGATCATTTTTTACCCTAGGGGCATTTTGGTCATTTTTTAGCTCAGGGCCGTTTTTGAAAATTGAAGCACGTGAAATGAGGGTTTTAAAAGAGGGTTTTTAAGAGTACAAAAAGAGACTAGAGAGGTGCAAAATTGGGGTGCTTAAAAATGTATTACCGCCATTCTGAACATTCTGAGTTTAGGGCCATTTTAACCACGGTTAAGCACATTGGTAGAGCCTGGAAGGACCAGAGTGGATAGAAGAAAGCCTAGGGGACCCAACTGTGGCCCTGGAATGGACCAAGACCCCACCCAAAGGGGTGTAAAGCAACTGAAATGAAGAAGGTCAGGAATGGTGGTACTGAGTTTATCGCTATTCCTGATCATTGCAGAAACTAAAAATTTGCCCCTGGGGTTGGAACAAGCTCGCGTCCAAGGGGTCCCTCATTGACTGAGGGTTCCCTAGAAGGGATGGGGTGCATCCATGCAATAGGGGAGTCTTGTACCTATGATTGAAACCTCAAGGGGGTTCCCTATACCTATGAGGAAGGTAGGGGGACCCCTATGCTTGGTTTTCAGCTACAAACAGTGATGAAAACAGAAATAAAGGACCCCTAGAGTAGGACCAGGGGGTCTTACATTGCTACAGACAAAAATAAAGAGGGTAGGGGAACTTACCTTATTAGTTTGCTCCCACAATGGTGAAAAGGGTGGTGGTGCAACGGTGGTGGACGGTGGTGGTGGTGCAAAGTGGACCTGGTGTAGCTTCCTAGTGCTCATAGGGATCTTTCTAAGGTGAGAACAGAGGGTAAAGGAGTGATGCTCCAGCAGGGCTTTTTTGCTATGATTTTGGAGTGGGAAAGAAAGCTTGGAATAGGGGAGTATTTATAAGCTTGGGAAGGCCTTGGGGCAGTTTGGGGATTAAGAGAGGAGTGCTAGACACTGAGGGGCAGAGCGGGAGAGGTCCAAGGGGTGCCAGTTTCGAATTTGCAGAAACCCAGTAATGACTGTTTTGCTGAAAATGGTCCAACCTCCACACACTTGGCCTAGTTCACTGTAGAAAATTTCCAAATTGAAAATGGCCATAAAGTTAATACCGCCTTCCCTAGATTTTTGAATTCTTGATAGTGGGCCCCACACCAATGGGTTTCTAGGGTCATGGGCCTAAGAATGGGCCTACAGGGGAATTTGGCTATGGTTCTGGGTCCTGGGCTAAGGAATGGGCCTTGGGTGAACCCAAGGTTAGGCCTAGGGTTTAACTAGGGCATACCTAGGGTTAGGCCTAGGGTTTGCTTAGGTTTGACCTAGGGTTTGCCTAGGGTTTGTCTAGGTGAAATTCCTTATTTCAATGCACTCTTAGACCTAGAGGGGGGGTGAATAGGTTTACTTCAATTTTCTCTACCAATTTTAATTTTAATCAATCACATACAACCAATCTCACTTGAACACACAAGATTTTTATGTGGAAAACCCTTCCGGGAAAAACCACAGGACCTAGTCCAACACAAAATTTACTATGAGAAGATTTGAATAATACAAGACTTGAATCTTACCCAAATGGACACGACACACATTCCTCGGTATCGATTCCTCAGCTTGCAAACCACAAACACAGCACGTTCGATCTCCGCAACAGCAGCTCCGGTTCCTCACCGGCCAATCTTACTCAAAGTGATCAACCACGGTCTCCGAAGACCGATCTCCGTCCTTGACGGCTTTAGCTCAAGCTAACCAACGCTCACAGTAGAGCACACAGTGGGTTTTAGGGTTTGTAGAAGCCCTAGGGTGATCTCTTAATGATTAAAGATCATCTAATGCATGTTTGAGAAAATATACATAAACACTTTGCACTACCTAGAGGCCAACTAATGGAGATAAAGATCAATGAATCCTAAGAGTTTTCATAAAATCAAAATAAGCACAAAGTACTGTAAAAAGTCTCCAATCAATGTCCCTCACAGATTGGGAGAGGTCCCATATATATAGGATAAGTTCAAAGGATTAGAAGTTGCTAAAAAATCAATTTAGAAAGTTTTTTCATATCAGGGTCGACCCATTATTGCAAACACATCAAACAGCCGAAATCCCATATCAGGGTCGACCCTGGGGGATGGTTTAGTTGACCAAAGTATACACTTCGGTCGACCGAATGATCCTTCAGGGTCGACCTCCAAATTTTTGACTCTCTGCCCGAAAACACCATACAAAAGAGGGGCTATTTAGGGTCGACCCAAAACGGTCAGGATCGACCCTGGGGTGCAAGTTTTCAATACTTTTCTCCTATTAGCTTTAAATGAAATCCCCTATACCTCTAGTGTTTTTTGACAAAACTTTTATGATGAATGGGACAATTTCATGAGGTAACCTAAGGTCATCTAGGTCTCTCTTTCAAAACTTACTTTTTGAGCTAAGCTTAGTGGTGTAGCTTCAAGATTCTACATGGCTTCTTCTTCACTTTGTCTTCAAACCGGATGAGACCTACTACAACTTTTTGGGCTCGGAATTTTGCCAACAACACTTTGACTTTACAATCTCCCCCTTTGGCAATTCCGAGACAAAACAAACAATACAATAGGTGGACATGACTTTACAGACTCTCTTAAACCCACAAGATACAAAGAGAATGAAAAAGACATGACACTGGACATTTTGACTTCTTCCATGGAGTGGTATGCCTTATGAGATCGTTGAGGCATCAATTAACCCTGAAACACTGAAACAACAAATACTTTTGCGAAGCATGGAGGAATTTCATAAAATAAATAAACACTGAAATAATGAACATCATGTAAAGAGTATGAGATCTCCCCCTCAATCTGAGATCCCATCTGACAACGGTTTCAGAATCATGAGATATAAATCTGTGAGTGAAGTAATGTGAATACAATGTGCAACATGTGATAATGTGACATAAACAAGCAATGTGAATACAATATGCAACATGTGATAATGTGACATAAACACACAATTGCACATATGATGAGGTGATCTATCTAGCCAACTTCTCCCCCTTTTTGGCTTGAATTGCCAAGGGGAAATCACTCCTACAGAAATAGAGACCCTAGCATGAAGAAGAGTTAGCATCAAAGAGTAACAGCATAGAGAAACACACAGAAGCAGAGCAGGAACTAAGTAGCAGAAACAAGCAAGTAGCATCCCATATACAGGAACCAAGGGTGCACAATACAAAGACCAACCACAGACTCGAACTGACAAACCGGACTAACTAAATCCAACACAACCGACTAACAAAACTAGTGGGAACCAGCATTGCAAGAAGTGTTAATCATCCTGCTGCGAAGGAAAGTGACGAGCAACATCATCCTGAGATCAAGAACGGAAATCACGAAGCTCCTGGCAAGACACCTGGACCATATCTGAAAGAGCATCAATACGACGATTAGTCGCCGAAAAATTGTCTTGAGTAGCAGCGGCATGAGAATCCAGGCGAGCATGAAGATCAGTAGTGAAGTGCGACTGACCAGCCGACATACAGCCATTGTCTTGAAGGACAAGGGACCTAGAGGGGCTCGATCATGGCTGGGAGAGGGACCGGCACCCGGGGCCGCCGGAGTGACATCATCATCAATGTCCTCCTCATGCTCCGGCATCGCAGCATGGGATATACTATTAGTCAAGGTGCGAGCACATATGGGTCCTAAGGAAGACTTGATAGCCTCAGAGGAACGAGCCCTAATACCCTCAGCAAACAGAAGATTGGTGGTGAGGACACCAAAAGGAAGAGCCGCGCGCTTCTGATGCACAGCGATAGCCTAAAGGATTAGGTCGATAATATGGGCACTAGTATCAATAGTGTCTCCAATTATGACACTATATAGGAACTGAGCCCGATCAATACTCAGATTTGTAGAATGCACATTGGGATGAATGTTGGAACTCATAATAAGATAAAACAGGCGATCTAAGTAGGAAAGATTAGAGTGAGGTAAATGAGGATGAGTCCATTTCTGTGAGGGATTATCAGAAAGATTGCTGGCCACCTTATCCAAATCATGCTTATCCTCATCGGTGGGATAGAGATAAGGGTAATAAGCTCCCGGAACCCGAGGGGCACTAATGAAAAAAACAATGACATCCGGATTAATGAGAATTTTCTTGCCCCTAACCTGAGTTTTGAAGGAAAAATTACGAGGGTTGACAGAATAAATGTTCATATAAAATTCTCGAACTAGGTCTAAACTCGCATAACCTGACAATTTTAAAAGACTAGACCATTGGCGAGAGTCAATGATTTCCTCGAAACCAGGATGGGTGAAATCCGAAATGATAGTGGCCCGTTCAATTGCAACAGCCCTATTTTTAAGCCAAGTATTGTAAAGCTATTCATTCCCTGTGGTGCGAAATCGTACAAGTTCAGGCTCAGGACTAGGGACTTGAGATTTACCCTTTGATTTGGCCGAGGGCCTTGAACTGGAGGCACCCATGGCTTTCTTATGGGAAGTTGAGGGTGGAGGAACCCTAGAATGGACCGCACGGCCCACATGGATGTCTTGACCAGCATCATATGATGCATCCTCAGATTGGGGTGCATCATCTTCATCCCTAGAAATGATGAGACGGTGCTTAGGGCGTCCCGCCATGAGAATGGAGGCAATGAGAAGAAGGTACTCAAGAGCCATAAACCCAAAGATGAAAGAACTGGAAAAGAGGTAGGGCTTTACCGTGAAGGGGAGATGGAGGAGAGGAGAGAGGACTGTGAGTGCCAAAACCGAGTCCCTGGAAGCAGCAGAGTAGCTGGGACACTTAAGTTGGGGATCTTAAACCCCTAAACTGCAGCTGGATTGTATGAGGATTGAACTTGAGGGAGCTAGAACCCCCAAGATTAGCTGGCACAACTGAGGAGCGCTGGAAATTGGAAGAGATGCCCAGCTACTTGACGGAAAATAAAGCCTGGAAGCTCTGTGGAGAAGAAGGGAGCTGGACAGCCTGGTATATGGCTGGAAAAAGCTATGAAAAGCAAGAAACCTGCTGGTGTAAGAGGACAAAATAGGTAAGGAAACCATGTGACTCGAGTGAGGGTTTCAAAGAAACCCATGAGACTATGTTCGGTCGACCGAACAACCACTCAAGGTCGACCCACAACTCAAAAATAGTGAATCAGTGGAAGAACTGAGTGTGACACCCATTGATTTGTTTTTAGTAAGTGATGGGGTAGCCTTTTGGAAGAGAATCTTCAAAGAGAGACTCAGAAAGATCTGCAAGAAGGGCAATGCCCTCCAAAATATCCAGGCAATCTAGGGACCCAAGGTGTTTAACAGTGGAAATGCACAAAAGGACAGACCATATGGAGATGCAAGGGAATTAATGTGGGAGAGTGAAGATGCTCAAATAGAGATCTGAAAAATGGCAAGGTAAGATCATCCCTGAAAACCCTCAAAATCAACCAAAAGCATGCATTTTGCTAGAAAAAGTTTTCAAAAATCCTCCATTTTCCAAAACAAATTTCACCATGATAGCTCCGATAATCAAAATCTAGTATGTGCAAATTTTTGCAAGAACAAATAATACAGTGTCCAAGAATATGTAACATAAAATGAAGAGTATACGAGGATATGTCTATCGACACTATGCACACAGGGTGGCAAGACACAGTCACACATGCTAATGTACAGTGAGTAATAGGTTATACCTTCAATGTGAAGTGTGTGTGGTGAAATTCTGACTGAACACCTTTAGAGGTAAGCACCCTTAGATAGATAAGGACATTAGTGCATTTCAGGAACACCAAGCTTCAAAAAATACTGAGAGATGCATGTAGGTTAATAAAAAATGAAGGGTTTTATGTGCTATTTTTACCCTTTTGCATATGTTGCTCTCACAGAGTTTATGGAATTTTTGATTGGTGAAGTCATTCTTAATCAGTCTTATTCTTTTGAATTTTGGGATGCAATGGTGGCTTTCACACTTACTGGGTAGGTAGCCCTAGCTATTGGCAGCAGGGGCTTTCACTCTAGGGACCCAGATAGATACCTACTGTCTACCTAGGTAGCCATTTCATATTGTTTGCATCCAATAGTGACTTTCACACTATCCCAGAGGTAACCCATTCCAATGCATAAGACTTTTAAAATAGGGCAATTTTGAGGAATGGTACCTTCATGATCAAATCAGATTTTATCACCTCGAAGAACCATTATGACTAATATCATTGCCTATTCATAGGGATATATACCATCTACAGGGGATAGACCGAGTGCAAGTGCAGATGATAGTGCAATGGTATTTGCCATATTCCTGACAGTATTTAGCAAGATAGTCTATGTGCACTTCCCAAAAGACACTTTGGTAGGTATGATATCCTCATGAACTCAATACGATCAAATATGTATCTTGGACAAGCATTATGAGCAATTGAAAAATTCAGCCATGCACACCACAATCCAATAAAAACCCTTTTTTTAAAAAAATATGCCTAACTAAAAGAAAACAAAAATCTTTTTGGAGTTTTTCTGAATTTTTTATGTTTTTGCATTTTTGAAATAAGATAAACAAACAAGAGAACAACAATAAGCAAAAACTGATAGTATACACCGGAGCAATAGAGCTAGGAAGAGATATGGATATGAGATTACCTAGTCTATCAAAAAGCACTCAATCACTCAATACTGCACACACCGATGGATTTCCTAAGAAACTCAAACTAAGGGAGTCTAGAGGTTTGGTTAGGAGATCTGTAAGTTGAGTATCAGTTTGCACATATTCCAATGTGATGACACTTTGCTCAACAAGCTCTCGAATGAAGTGGTGTCTAATGTCTATGTGTTTGGTGCGAGAGTGTTGCATGGGATTTTTGGAGATGTTGATGGCACTAGTGTTATCACAATACACAGTCATGGTGCCCTGTTCTATCCCGTAGTCCTGCAACATCTGTTTCATCCACAGAAGTTGAGTGCAACAACCGCTGGCTGCAATGTACTCAGACTCGGCAGTAGACAAAGAAATGGAATTCTGTTTTTTGCTAAGCCAAGCAACCAAACAGTTTCCAACATAAAAGCATCCTCCGAAGGTGCTTTTCCTATCATTAGCATTTTCGGCCCAGTCGGCATCGGAATATCCAACAACCATGGCATTAGTATCAAAGGGATACCAGATGCCAAAAGAGAGAGTTCCACTTACATATCAAATAATTCATTTGATAGCAAGTAAGTGTGACTCTTTGGGGCTTGCTTGATAGCGAGCACAAGCTCCGACACTAAAGGCAATGTCAGGACGACTAGCAGTGAGGTAAGGTAGACTACCAATCATACTTCGATATGTGGTTTGATCGACATTTTTGCCTGAAGTATCTTTGCTGAGTTTGGTGATGGTGCTCATAGGAGTGCGAGCATGTTTAGCTGAGCTCATGCCAATTTTCTTTACAAGGTCTTTGGCATATTTAGTTTGGGACACAGAAATCTCATTGCTCATTTGTTTTACCTGCAAACCAAGAAATAAATTCAGCTCACCAACCATGCTCATCTCAAATTCATTCTTCATTTGTTCAACGAAGGAGTGTGCATGTGAGTCTGATGTGGAACCAAAGACAATATCATCAACATATAATTGAGCAATAACCATATCATCCTTGATGTTTTTAATGAATAGGGTCTTGTCTACTCCCCCTCTTGAAAATCGCTTTTCTAAGAGGTATGTAGTTAGTATCTCATACCAAGCTCTTGGAGCTTGTTTCAAACCATAGAGAGCCCTTTTTAATAGGTAAACTTGATCAGGATGATTAGGGTCCTCAAACCCTTTTGGTTGTTCCACATAAACTTCCACCTGAAAAATGCCATTTAGAAAAGCGCTCTTGACATCCATCTAAAAAAGTTTGAATTTGAGATGGCATGCAACAGTAAGCAAGATCCTGATAGACTCTAGTCGCGCAACAGGGGCAAATGTTTCATCGAAATCAATGCCCTCAATCTGAGTGTATCTCTGTGCAACTAACCTACCCTTGTTTCTAACAATGGTACCATGTTCATCAGATTTGTTCTTAAAAATCCATTTAGTACCAATAACGTTTATATTTTTAGGCCTAGGTACTAAATACTATAAATCATTCCTTGTAAACTGATTGAGCTCTTCTTGCATGACATTTATCCAGTTTTCATCAGTGAGAGCTTCACTTATATTTTTGGGTTCAAATATAGAAGTGTAGCAAAAGTGACTGACTTCATTTTCAACTTGTTTTCGAGTTCTCACTCCACTTTCAAGGTTTCCAATAATTTCAGTTGAGGAGTAAGGCCTCATAACCCTAGGATGTGTAGGTTTTTTAGGAGGTGACTTTGAAGGTGATTCATCTTCTAATTTAGATATTGGAATTTTCACACCTTCATCAGTATTGTCATCCTCTAGTTGCAAGGATTCAGATCTTAAGTCATCAACCACCACATTTATGGACTCCATAATAGTAGAGGTTCCCAAGTTGTACACTTGATAAGCCCTACTATTTGTGAAATATCCAAGAAAAATCTCTTCATCTCCGGGAATCTAATTTACCCAATTGCTCTCTATCCCTAAGGATATAGCACTTACTTCTGAATACTCGAAAGTACTTAACATTGGGTTTCTTGTTGTACCACAGCTCATAGGGTGTCTTCCTAGTTCTGGGCCTAGTGTAGACTCTATTAACAGTATAGCATGCAGTGCTAACTGCTTCAGCCCAGAAATGAACAGCCAGATTATTGCTGTGAAGCATCACCCTAGTCATCTCTTGAAGCACCCTGTTCTTTCTTTCCACCACACTATTTTACTGAGGTGTTATTAGTGCTGAAAATTCATGCTTGATGCCCGCTTCATCACAAAACTCATTGTACTTGGAGTTTTCAAACTCCTTTCCGTGATCACTTCGAATATGAGTGATAGGGCATCTTTTTTCATTTTGCACTCTCAAGCAGATGTTCTTGAAGTTCTCAAATACATCCAACTTCTCTCTTATGAATGCCACCCATGACATCCTTGAGAAATCATCAACCATCACTAGGATATATCGCTTTCCTCCTAGACTTTCAGTTCGAATTGGACCCATTAGATTCATGTGTATAAGTTCTAGTGGGTGTGAGGTAGCAATATTTGAAGCCTTCTTGTGTGGGCTTTTAATTTGTTTGCTAATTTGACATGGGCCACACACAGCAGTAGAAGGCTTCCCTAGTTTTGGCACACCTCTCACACGCTCATGTTTTGAGAGTTTGCTTAGGTCTTTGAAATTCATGTGACCTAGCCGCCTGTGCCACAATTTAACTTCTTCAACTTTAGCCCTGTTGCACATTTGAGAAGAACCAACACTAGGAATTAAACCATAACAATTGTCAGTGGTTCTTGACCCTTCCAAAACACACACACCTTTTTCATCCATAACAGAGCACTTGTTGTTGGTAAAGTGGATAGCATGGTGATCATCGCACAATTGACTTATGCTAATTAGATTAGCTTTCAGTCCTTCTACAAACAAGACATCCTTCAGTTTAGGAATGCCCGGTGCTTGGATGACACATTTTCCTTTCACAAAGGATTTGTTTCCATCACCAAAAGTAACAGTCCCATCCAAGCATTCCTCAAGGTGAGTAAAGAGGGACTTGTTACCAGTCATGTGTCTGGAGCATCCACTATCGAAATACCACATGTCAGAATTTTGAGCTTTCAAAGCGGTGTAGATGACAAGGCATTTTAGATCATCATTTCTCACATAAATGAACTTAGACTTTTGGGGAACCCTATTGTCTTTGTTCACTTCATTTGTAGGCATGACCTTCTTTTTGTTAGATCTCCTATTCTTCCTTCTTTTCTGGGTAAACCTTGCATTTTGGTCTATCTTGTTACCTTCTTCATGATGAGCAGAAGAAGTGTCACGACCATATTTTGTACTAGAGAGTTGAGCAATCTTTATCACTTCTTCACTCAAATTCCTAGACTTTTCAGCTAAGGCTTGAATTTGCCTTTGAAGATTCCCTTGATGTTGAGTTTGATTTCAAGAACAATTTCGGGGATTTCTCCTAAATGTATTGCAATTAGGTCGGATGTGACCCTTCACTCCACAATGGTGACAAGTGGGAATGAACCTGGAAGGAGGAGATCTGTTAGCCTGAGACTGAACTTTTGTTCTCTCAGTTTCAGTTGAATTTTTACTTTGTCCGGACGTGACAAATGTTTGGTACAACTGAGAGTTTGGCATCCTGGATGTTGATCCTGAGGAGATAGAACTCACAAATCTCAGATTTTCATGTATTGGCTCAAATGTTGCAATAGACATTGTTCGGACATTCCAAGGACCGGATGGTCTATCTGGATGTCCTATGCCAGACATGTTTACTGTTGAGCGCTGCATACTAGCCAGTTTATCCAAGATTTGAGTGTTGCTAAGGAGTCTAGCTTCTTTTTCGAGTTCAGTTACTTTCTTAGCTAGCCCATCCTTAACCTTCAGAATATCAAGAAATTCCTTTTCTAGAAATCTAACTTTTTCAATAAGGTTATTTCTTTCAGATTTCAATTCTGAAATTCGAGTCTTTGACTCTTTAGATACACTCACCGAGTTATCTTCATCAGTTTCTAGAACCTTGATCCATTTGGATAACGAGGCATTTTCTTCTTCAAGGTATTCTAGTTTGGACACCAGTTCAGCCTTTTCACTTTCAAGCTGAGATACTAGTGCATTCTTCTCTTTTGCTTCTAGTTTGCAAGAGTCTTTTTCTTATTGGATAAATTTAAGTTGTTTGTTCAAAGAGATCTTAGCTTTCTTCAGCTTAATGCTTTCAGAAAACAACCTTTGATCGGCTTTGTCCATATCTTCATCAGACTCAGAGACAGTGTGACTCTGATCATGATCTTCACTAGACTCACTCACTTGATCTTCATCACTCTTCTATTCATGAGTAGTGGGAGGATGGTCTATCTCTGATAGGGTGAGAGTGAAAGCCATGTGATTTTCAGATTCCTCACTTGAGGTAGAGCTTTTAGATTGTTCTTCATCTGAATCACTGTCATCCCATGTGACATTCATTACCTTTCCCTTAGTCTTCTTCTTGTTAGGACAATCAGGTGAAATATGGTCGTAGCCTTTGCATTCATAGCATTGAATGCCACGAGATTTCTTGTCAGTTCCTTTGGAAACTTTCTTGTTGTCCCAAGGTTTTGACTTTGCTTTTCAAGAGGTTTTCCTCCTGGTTTAGGCTTAAACCTTCTATTTGTTTTCAGATATTTTTGAAATTTTTTAACAAATAGAGCCAATTCCTTCTCTCCCAACTCAGCATCACTGTCATCCTCATCCAAGGTCTCCTTGACAGTTTTCAAGGCTACAGATTTGTTTTTCTTGGATGGTCGAAGATTGAGTTCGTAGGTTTGGAGTGATCCAACTAATTCCTCAATCTTGAGAGCATCAACATTCTTGCTCTCCTCGATGGCAGTGACCTTAGATTGAAACCTTTCGAGTAGAGATCTAAGGATTTTTCTGATAATTTTGAACTCACTGATTTTCTCACCCAGGTTGAAACTAGAGTTGACAATGTCACTTAGTTTAGCATAGAATTCATCAAATGTATCATTGTCCTCCATTTTCAGATTTTCAAATTTTGTGGTGAGAATTTGAAGCTTAGAGATCTTGATAGTGGTTATACCTTCATGAGTCAATTCCAGAATATCCTATGCCTCCTTTGCTGTTTCACATAAAGAGATTCGTCTGAATTCTTCAACAGTGACTGCAGTAAAGATGACATTGAGAACTTTCGTGTTTCAACCACTTGTCTCGAGCTCTTCTTTGCTCCAATCCTTAGTGCTTTTAGTGAGAATTACATCACCTAGAATATTCACTGGTGGAGTCCATCCATCTTGAATGGACATCCAGATTCTCTCGTCTATGGATTTGAAAAATGCTCTCATTTGAGCTTTCCAATATGCATAATTGTTCTCATCAAACTGTGGGGGACGAGAGATGGATCCACCCTCTCTTAAAGTAGTCATTGACTTAAGGATAGACACAAGATCACACTTAAGGGATTTAACCTTATGAGTGAACCCGCTCTGATACCAATTGAAATTCTTGATTTCAATGCACTCTTAGACCTAGAGGGGGGTGAATAGGTCTACTTCAATTTTCTCTGCCAATTTTAATTTTAATCAATCACAAACAACCAATCTCACTTGAACATACAAGATTTTTACGTGGAAAACCCTTTCGGGAAAAATCACGGGACCTAGTCCAGCACAAAATTCACTATGAGAAGATTTGAATAATACAAGACTCGAATCTTACTCAACCGGACATGACACACGTTCCTCGGTATCGAGTCCTCAGCTTGCAAACCACGAACACAGCACGTTCGATCTCCGTAATAGCAGCTTCAGTTCCTCACTGGCCAATCTTACTCAAAGTGATCAACCACGGTCTCCGAAGACCGATCTCTGTCCTTGACGGCTTTAGCTCAAGCTAACCAATGCTCATAGTAGAGTACACAGTGGGTTTTAGGATTTGTGGAAGCCCTAGGGTGATCTCTTAATGATTAAGGATCATCTAATGCATGTTTGAGAAAATATGCATAAACACTTTGCACTACCTAGAGGCCAACTAATAGAGATAAAGATCAATGAATCCTAAGAGTTTTCATAAACTCAAAATAAGCACAAAGTGCTCTAAAAAGTCTCCAATCAATTTCCCCCACGGATTGGGAGAGGTCCCCTATATATAGGACAAGTTCAAAAGATTAGAAGTTGCTAAAAAATCATTTTAGAAAGTTTTTCCATATCAGGGTCGACCCATTATTGCAAACACATCAAACAGCCGAAATCCCATATCAGGGTCGACCCTGGGGGATGGTTCCGTCGACCAAAGTGTACACTTCGGTCGACCGAATCATCCTTCAGGGTCGACCTCCAAATTTTTGACTCTCTGGCCGAAAAGACCATACAAAAGAGGGGCTATTCAGGGTCGACCCAAAACAGTCAGGGTCGACCCTGGGGTGCAATTTTTCAATACTTTTCTCCTATTAGCTTCCCCTATAGCTCTAGTATTTTTTGACAAAAATTTTATGATGAATGGGACAATTTCATGAGGTAACCTAAGGTCATCTAGGTCTCTCTTTCAAAACTTACTTTTTGAGTCATGCTTAGTGGTGTAGCTTCAAGATTCTTCATTGCTTCTTCTTCACTTTGTCTTCAAACCTGATGAGACCTACTACAACTTTTTGGGCTCGAAATTTTGCCAACAACACTTTGAATTTACACTAGGGATTGACTAAGGCTTATCTAGGGTCTACCTAGGGTTAGGCCTAAGGTTTCCTTAGGTTTGACCTGGGGTTTGACTAAGGTTTTTTTAGTTTGGACCTAGGGTTTGCTAGGGATTGACTAAGGCTTGTCTAGGGTCTACCTAGGGTTAGGCCTAGGGTTTGCTTAGTTTGACCTAGGGTTTGACTAAGGTTAGGGTTTGATTGGGACTCAGCTAGGGATAACCATGGTTAATGGTTTTAACCATGGTGAAGGCAGGGGTGTAAAAATTGGGTGCTTACAGTAGACTTTGACACTATTGTCAAGACAGGTGCCCACATCGAGATGGCCATCCAAAGCAGTGCCATTCACTCCAGCTTAGGGCTTGCGCCTTCGAGAACAACAGCTTCAGCAAGTAGAAATAGTGGTCTCGAGGACCAGAGAAGGAAATAAGATGTTCAAATGGTAGCTTTCGCAGCACCTATCAGGATACCGGCTCTAGCCGCTCAGTCTCAGCAAATATTCAGAAATACATGGCTAGCTAGACAAAACCAGTGGCAAAATCGTCTCCCAAGAAACTTCATCCATCTTCCATATACTCTCAGCTAGTTGTTAGGCTTTCTGACCAAAGCAGGGTCTTCTCACCTTGAGAGGCCCAACCCCTATCGTGCCACCCGACAAATAGAACAAAAACTATAGAGTTGATCATCACTACGCCTTTCATCAAGGCCCCGGTCATGCTACTGACTATTGTATTGGCCTGAAATGCACCATGCAGGATCTCTTGGATAGGGGAAAGGTTGAGCTGGCTCCCGGGAACACCAGCATCAACCAGGCGCCACTGCCTCCACATAACAATCAAGTAAACTTCATTGACTAGGAAGAGCCCAGGGCAGGACAGTCAAGACAGAGCACATCCGCAGTGGATGACGGTATCATCAGACCTTCCTTCCAGTCTCCTGTCATAATCCCTTTCCCTCTATCAAACATACAAACTATCATACCACTGGTACAGATCCCTGTCCCTGAACCAGATGAAGAGCAGATCATCTACACTATCCCTCGCCTAGCAAATTGGCCCACAGCACCAGCCCAAGCCTTAACCTCTTTTGGCTCCATCAGGATCCCTTACATCCCCTCTTAGCCTTTCAACCTCGACCGTGTACCTGCTCCTCACTCTCTCATCATTAAGAGTGAATACATTACTAAACTTAACCGATCTGGTTGGATGTACCAACCTTCGGTGGCTGAACCGGTAAAAGAAAAAGAGAAGGCAAGGGTATCAGACCCAGAGAAAGAAGCAGTGGATTCAGCAGTTCTACTGAAAATCTTGGAAAAGGATGAAGAGTTCAATATCACACAGCAGTTGAGCAAATATCCAGCTCAGATCTCTATTTTAAGTCTTCTCCTGACTTTAGAGCATCATCGGAAACAGCTTCTCTGGGTATTTAACAAAGCCCATGTAACACTAAACATCACGCCAAAAAAACTGGGGACATGCATTGCAATACCGTGCATCACGCCAGAATCATCTCCTTTACTGAGGAAGAAATACCAGATGGTGATAGAGATCATACCCAGGCTCTATACATTGCAGTACCGTGCATGGATCAAACTCTATCATCAGTACTAATCGACAATGGCTCTAGTCTAAACGTCTGTACTTTATCTACATTGTAAAAATTGGGTTTGAACCTCAGTCAAGTGAAGAAGAGACTCATGACCATCAGGGCTTTTGACAACTCCACCAGGCAAAATCAGGGCGACATTGACTTGACGATCGAGGTCAGACCTGCTCAGTTTATAACCAACTTTCAAGTCGTGAATATGCCAGCCTCGTTCACTTTACTCCTTGAGAGGCCATGGATCCACGCCGCCGGGGGCATTGCCTCCTCTCTCCATAAGAGAATCAAATTCATTCAGGATGACCACTTGGTCATGCTCTTGTTAGAGGAGATGGCGAGTTCCTTCGGGAACATCCAGGAGCTGGGGTAAGGAATGACCTTCATGACATACTAGTTCGAACAAGTCAGTTCCATTGCTCAGGCAGAAAAGCAAAGCAAGCAAATAGTATAGCCATTTTTTAGGATAATGGCCAGGATGAACTACCAACCAGGGTTAGGCCTAGGAGTCAGGAACCAGGAATGAAAAAGAGATATACACCTCCTCGCTACACTTCGTCTTTCGGGTTGGGGTACAAGCATAAGTTTGAGGACTATCTCTCCAAGCTAACAAAGAAGAGCAGCCGATCGGCGAAACTGGAGCCCCGACCCCACATCTCCATAACCTTCCTGGTAGGGACATTCAAAGCCTACCCGGATACCCCTCTTGCACCAATTGCCAGTATCCCACACCCTCAGCCTGACACCGAGTCTCTAAGGATTCTAGACCCAGAAGTATTCAACATGGCACAGATATTTGAAGAGCTGACTGTCGAAGACACCACAGAAGCAGAAGATCCAGTCAACAACCACCGATCCGTTGGTGGATCGAGGCTCTCACCATCGCGCCACTCAAGGCTAGGGCAAGCATAGTATAGGGCAGGTTAGTTCAATCAAGCAGTGACCCAAAACTATTCACCTCCTTCTTCTAATCTCGTTTGCTCCTGTTGCAAAATCTAAATCTCAGCCACTATAGGCCTCTTTTTGTTGAGTCAATTTTTGTAAACAACAGTCATCTATTTTATCAATGAAAATCTGATGTTTTGACTCAAAATCATGTTTTTCATAAAACATTTTAAATCGGCTGATGACGAAATCACACAAACTCTTCCCCTAGAAGGCCTAGTATCCTGAAGCTATCAAAAATAACAAAAAATATGCTAAACTGAGCTTAATGATTTGCCAGAAAATTATCTCTGACAAGGCTACCCCTGAAACCCTCCTTGAACTTTCAGAAGTTGAGTATGACTCAAAGTAGGAAGAGGAACCGCCTCAAGAGATTCTCGACCTCCTAGAGCACAATAAAGGGATACTACAGTCTAACATTGAGGACACTGAGACCATAAATCTTGGATCCAAAGATAGACCCCAGCTCATCAAGATTAGCACAGCCATGAGCCTGCAACGGAGGACAGACATGAGTAGCTTTCTGAAGAGCTACAGTGTGTCTTCGCTTGGTCATATACAAACATACCTGGCTGGACCAACATTGGTGGTACACAGACTACCCCTGAATCCTGAGATGAGACCAGTTAAGCAGAAACTAAGACGGCTGAGGCATGAATGGTTACAGAAAGTTAAAGAAGAGGTAGAGAAGTAGATCAAAGTAGACTTCCTGATAGTAGCAACCTACACTGAGTGGTAAGCCAACATTGTGCCAGTACCCAAGAAGGATGGCAAGGTCCGAATGTGCATCGACAATAGGAATTTGAACAAGGCGAGCAATAAAGACAGTTTCCCTCTCCCGGATATTGACATTCTAGTCGATAATACATCAGGGCATGAGACACTTTCATTCATAGATGGTTTCTTCGGATATAATCAGATCAGAATGGTAGAAGAAGACATAGAGAAAACTTCATCACACCTTAGGGCACTTTCTGTTACAAAGTAATGCCCTTCGGACTCAAGAATACAGGGGCAACCTATCAGAGGGCCATGATAGTACTATTCCACGACATGATTGACAAGTTAGCTTAAATCTATGTGGATGACATGATTATCAAATCACTTATTGCCAGGCAACACCTGGATGACCTGAAGAAACTGTGTGATAGACTCAGAGAGTTTAGCCTAAGATTGAATCTGGCTAAATGTGTCTTTAGAGCTTCATCAGGAAAGCTCCTTGGCTTCATAGTCAGTAAAAGAGGCATTGAGATTAATTTAGCTAAACCGAGAGCTATCATCAAACTTCCAACTCGCCAAACTGAAAAGGAAATCCACGGGTTCCTGGCCAGAATTCAGTACCTCAGTCAATTCATCTCTCAACTCATTCCAATATACAAGCCAATCTTCAAGCTTCTCAGGAAGAATATACTTATAGTCTGGACTGACGAGTGCCAAGAAGCCTTTGACAGAATAAAGATCACCAAACCTGATCTGGCTCTGATGCCTCGACACTCATGAAGTTGCACAGGTAATGGAAGAAGTTCACCGAGGAGCTTGTGGCCCACACATGAACGGGTTAATGCTCTCCAAGAAGATACTCAGACTGGGCTACTACTGGTCTACAATGGAATCTGACTGTTGTCGGCACGTACAGAAATGCCACCAATGCCAAATCTATGTTGACGGATCAATGCACTACCAACCAGGCTATATAATCTCACTGCTCCATGGTCATTCTCAATATGGGGCATTGACGTCATTGGGCCCATTGCCTTGAAAGCATCAAACAGACATCGATTCATCCTAGTAGTAATTGATTACTTCACAAAATAGGTCGAGGCAGCCTCTTATACCAACGTCATAGCCTCAGTAATTCAGTGTTTTCTGAAAAATGACATCATCTGTCGATACGGAGTCCCATTTGAGATTGTAACAAACAATGCTCTCAACTTCTGCAACAAGGGGCAGACAGATCTCTGCCAAAAGTTCAAGATACAGCACCACAATTTCATACCATATAAGCCACCGACCAATGGTGCAGTTGAAGCCGCCAATAAGAACATGAAGAAAATCATAGAGAAGATGATAACCAATTACTCTGCTTAGCATGAGATGCTCCCATATGCACTCAGGGCCTATAAAACATCCATCCGAACTTCAATTGGGGCAACACCATTCTCTCTAGCTTATCTATGGAAGCAATTCTCCCTATCGAAGTACAAATTTCGTCACTCCAGGTGTTAATGGAAGCAGAATGGGCACAGACCAAGTATGAACACTTGAATCTGATAAAAGAGCGATGACTGAAAGCCATCAACCACTTTCAAGCCTATCAAAGGCACATGACTAGGGCATTCAATAGGAAAGTCAAGCCTTAGAGCATCGAAGTTGGTGGCCTGCTTCTCCAAAAAATATTGCCAAGCCCTCCTGACCCAAGGGGTAACTTCACCCCCAATTATGAAGGCACATACATCGTCCGAGATAAATTCTCTGACAACGCCCTTCGACTCGGATGTATAGATGATGAAGACCTCCCAGAGCCCTTCAACATAGATAAATTCAAACGATACTACACTTAGGGTCTAGGTCTGATAAGCACTTTACACTCGTAGATTCTCCAGGAAATGATAGGAGACCATCTTTGCCACACTCCTTATTCCCAGCAATGTAACCCATTTTCAAATCAATGAAATCCACTAATTAGCCCCTTAAGCCTAACAACCCTTCTTTCTTTTACAAAACCATTTCAGGGATACCCTTCCTTACCCTCTGCGGTATTTGCCTGAACTACGTCATGACCTAATCCTGCAAAGGGTACGTAGGCAACCTTACAATTAGGTGCGGTCACCAATGGGATCCAGATTTCTCCTAAATCATCCCAAAGCAGAGCCAAAACCTCTCTAAAGTTTTCCCCCACGGAGCCAAAAACTTTCCCAAAGCAGAGTCGGAACTCTCCCAATTTCTCCGGCCGAGTCAACTCTCAAGGGTACAAAATTTTCATCAAAGAAAAACCCAAAATAGAAGTTGAAACATTCTCAAAAGTCAAAGACTCCCCATAGAGAAAACCTCTCCAGACTCTTTCCCCAGCAGAATCAACCTCCATACAGAGACTTTTCAAGGACAACCTGTCTCGAAACACTCCCCCAAGCAAAGACAATCTCTCTCCAAAATTCCCTAGTGGAGCCAAAATTCCCCAGTAGAGCCAAAATTCCCCAGTGGAGATAAAAAAAATTCTCTCCACCTGAAATCCCAAGGAACAACTCCCCAAGAGAGTATATATCAGCTACAATCAGGAGAAATCCTAAGATGTCCCAAACTTCGGTCCCCTAGCCTACATTTGTCTCACTCTAAGTCCTCTTAGATCCCCTAAAAACTACGAGTGTAAGAGTAGTATCACATCTACATCCCTTGTGGAACATAAATCGTCAGTAGAGCGCCATCCAGGGGAATGAAGGGAGAATCAAAAACTTATACAAAATTCCTGACAAAGGTAATTTACTGGCAAATCTAAAAAGATAGCTAAGCATCTTTCTGTTAAATCAAAAACTTTTACAAAAGTCTAAAATGTTTTTCAAACAAAACTCCTAGTACCAAGACCTGATCGTATCAACCAGCAACAAGCAACCCCAAAAAGATAAAGCAGAAGAAGTCGACGTCACGCATCTCCAGTAAGTCACAGTCAACACAGTCATGGGAAAGCATCCTCGTCTTTACACCCTACATGACATCATTAAAATCTAGCGCCTCTCGGCCATTTTCAAATGGCTAGTACCTCCGGGACATACTGCAACTCCCTTTGACACCCCCGTGTGTCCTAGACATCCCAGATGAACTTTGAAATAACACATCTTATCAACATGCTAACACCTCGCATGTCCTTTCGACACCCATGTGTGTCTTCGACATCCTACGTATCCATTGACATAACACACCTTGTTAATATACTAATACCTCCTGCATGTCCCCTTCAACACCCCCGTGTGTCCTCGACATCCCTGGTGAACTTTGACATAATACACTTTGTCAACATGTCAACACCTCGCATGTCCTCCTTTAAACACCCCTGTGTCTCTTCGACATCTGCATATCCATTAACATAGCACACCTTGTCAACATGTCAATACCTCCTGCATGTCCCCTTCGACACCCCCATATATCTTCAACATCCCAGGTGAATATTGACATAATATACCTTGTTAATATGTTGACACCTTGCATGTCCTCTTTCGAGACCTATGTGTCCTTGACATCCTGCGTATCCATTGACATAACACACCTTGTCAACATACCGATACCTCCTATATGTCCCCTTCGACACCCCCGTGTGTCATCGACATCCCAGGTGAACATTGATATAATACACCTTGTCAACATGCTGACACCTCGCATGTCCACTTTCGACACCCTGTGTGTCTTTGACATCTTGTGTATCCATTGACCATGTCCTCTTTCGACACCCCCATCTATCCTTGACATCTTGTGTGTACCTTGACAAACTCACTTGTCATACCGCTACACCTCCTACATGTCCGACACTCTGTGTATCCTTCGCTTGCTTTAGCTAAGCACCTCTAGGTAATGCCAAAATAACCAATCTGGCTAGTGCCTCTGGGACATGTTATCCTTCATCTTTCATCCATTAATCCCCAGTAGGAGTACTTGTTATTCCCTAGCAGTGGCCCTACCTACTCTATCGCACCCACCGTTTACACAGTATGCATGCATATCATCATCCCCTAAAGCCCAATCTTGGTGTAAAACTAAGATGATTCTAGTCGTTGCCGTTTAATTGCCCATATGGCACTCTCTGGCAAAGAGGGTCAGCTGTAAGGACCCAATTTTTACACCCTGACTTAACTATGGTTAAGAATCTTTAACCATGGTTATCCCCAGTTGAGCCTTAGTCAAACACTAGGCAAACCCTAGGTCAAAACCTAAGCAAAACCCTAAACCATATGTAACGACCCCAAAATCCAACAAGGCTAAAATAGGACTTTGGAATCGTCACATTACATAAACCTGCTTAAAATCCATACATGCAACGCGTACTAACATGAATCTTCAAAAATGAGGATAATAAATCTTGATCATGAAAAGTCAAACCATCCTGTACAATGATAATCCACATCATACCTCCCCATAAACGAAATAGTCTAAAACCATCAATAGAGTAAGACAACTAAGGCAATATCAACTAAAAGTCAAAAGTCTAATTTAAACATCTCTTCTAAAAAAAAATACTAAAACTACTCAAGAGGGTTGACTATCAATATCCCTAGCCTCCTCCTTAGGAAGCTCACCTTCTTCCCCCTCTTCAGCGTACACCTCCTCAGTCCACGGCTCTCCTCCTAAACCTGAAGATAATGACAGGTCAACTGAGTGTGGAATACTCAGTGGAAAAACAAACTAACAATAACATAAAATAGCATGAGCAATAACAATATCCTAACTCAATTTATCCAAGCATAATCATACTACTTTCACGTAAAATAGACATAATCAGAGTGCGGAGCATATAACATGTCATAACATCATCTTGACTCGTGTACTCGTGCAATTCTTATCCATGAACTTGCCTTAACATATGCATAGACTCATACATGCGTAATTCATAGGGTGTTTGTCCCATCAACGCATAATGCATAGCGTTTTGTCCTAACAATGCATAATTCATAGTGTTCGACAACGCGTAGAGTGGATGTTCATAATGGGGGATCATTCTTTCATAGCATAACAGGAGTGCAACAATGCGTAGAGTGGATGTTCGTAGTGGGGGATCATTCTTTCATGGCATAATTCGTAACATGTTTGTATTCAATGCATGCATGCTTGTGAGACAAGTGGACTCATGAGACTTGAATATTTATCATGCAAGTGCACGTGTGCTTGAGTGTCGTGATTGGAATTCAAATGAGTCATCCCTTAGATTCCAATCTTTTGTTAGGAAACTCCGCTAGGTTACATCTCCCTAGTTAGAAAATTCCCAACATGGAGGATTTTCCTCTAAGATTTGGCCTACCCGAATGCCAATCACCATACAAGTAAATATGGCATAATTTATCATAGCGACAACAATATCCATTTAACTTAATTTATTAATAATCAATAGCATCATACTAACATTTCTCCTTCTTAAGCATTTCAACAAACACCTTGAGTACGTTAATTATGGATACTTTGCCCTTTCCCATTTTTAACATTCCACCACACCATAATCCATTTATACAACCCAAACATACTCCACATCCATACATTCATCCCTTCCTTCATAATATTTCCAATCATCCATACAATCCATCCATAGTATAAATCCATTTCCATTTCTAACAAGTTTAATCTATGCATAATTAGGGAAAAGAAATCAAATTATCATTTCTGTCATTTATATTATACTAATATTCACCAAACATCATTAATAGAGTTGAGTTAGGGAGTTTATCGACCTTAGGGATCCTTCCCTTGGATCCAATCACTCATAAGGTGATTTGGGGGAAGATCTCCAAGCTTTCCTTACGATATCCAAGCTATCTCCTTCTTCTCCAAACAATCTCTCCCTCAAAACCCTAGGTTTTCTCTCTTTCCTTGCCAAATTATGTTAGAAATAGGTAGAGTACTCTAATACCTCAAAATAGGACCCCTATTTATAGCCCCAAGGGTCGAGGGCAAAAAGACCTAAAAGTCCTTATTGAAATTTTACAAAAACACGAAAGACCGAGCGATCGGTGGTTATGACCGAGGGATCGGTGGTTATGACCGAGCAATCGGTCGCCTACCGATTGACTGGTATTCTTGACCGAGCTCTCGATCAAAACACCCTCTCTGGAAAAATTCTCCATACAAAAAAGTTAACCAGTCGATAGCTACCGATCGATCGCTAATTTGGACCGAGTGATCGGTTGTGAATCATTCGATCCCTAGCGATCGGTGCACTGTAGATTTTGACTCATTTTATTGTTTTGGCCATAACTTTTGACTCGTTTGTCCGATTTCAACGATTTAACTTGCGTTGGATTCGTCTTTCGAAAAGGAACATTTCTAGTGTTAGAATTTCAAAATTCTACTTTATTTATGGATCAAAATGTCCCCAAAGTTGACTGATCTGTAAAAGGAGTTTAGAAATTCGGAATTCCAATTGCTTATTCAAGGAAATGACATTAAGGTTTTAATACAGGATAGAAAAATAATATCCGAAGTGCTACATCCTCCCCTTAAAAGAATTTTGTCCTCAAAATTTACATACCTTAGGTGAACAGGTGCGGGTACTTTTCGCGGACCTCGGCTTCTCTCTGCCAAGTAGCCTCTTCTCTCGAGTGATGCTCCCATTGTAAGAGTACAAGAGGAATGACCTTAGAGTGCAAAACTTGCTCCTTCCAGTCCAACATTCGAACCGGTTGCTCCACTAGAGTTAAATCTTCCCGAATTTTCAAGGGATCCAAATGGATGACATGTGAAGGATCCATAATGTACTTCCTCAACATAGAGATGTGAAAGGCATTATGCACACCTTCCATGTGAAGTCGTAAAGTGACCCGATAAGCAACTTCTCCAACCCGGGTGATGATCTCAAAAGGACACACATATCTCGGATTGAGCTTGCCCCGCTTGCCGAATCTCATCACCCCCTTTGTAAGTGAGATCTTGACAAACACAAAATCTCCCACTTGGAACTCAAGATCTCTCCTACGAGTATTGGCATA
Source organism: Tetracentron sinense (assembly GCA_015143295.1). NCBI lineage: Eukaryota > Viridiplantae > Streptophyta > Magnoliopsida > Trochodendrales > Trochodendraceae > Tetracentron > Tetracentron sinense. Next base: position 11,960,592 of record CM026554.1, read on the forward strand.
GCTCTTCTGCTTACTTTGAGCTACTTTTAACCTCTCCCTGATCAACTGAACTTTATCCATAGTTTGACCAACGAGCTCGGGACCCAAAAGCTTCCTTTCGCCAACTTCATCCCAACACAAAGGTGAACGACAACTCCTCTCATAAAGTGCCTCAAACGGAGCCATCTGAATGCTAGCTTGATAGTTATTATTGTAGGCAAACTCAACCAATGGCAAGTGATCAGCCCAACTACCCTGAAAGTCTAACATGCAAGCTCGTAGCATGTCCTCTATGATTTGGTTCACCCTCTCAGTTTGCCCATCTATCTGTAGATGAAATGTCGTACTAAAATCCAAATAGGAACTCATGGCCTGCTGAAAAATCTTTCAGAATCTGGATGTAAATCTAGGATCTCGATCGGAAACGATGCTAACTAGCACTCATACAAATGGACTATCTCCTTGATATAGAGGTTAACCATTGATTGGAGTTGAAAGTGGTCCGATATGGAAGAAAATGAGCTGACTTAGTCAATCGGTCAACCACAACCCAAAAGGCATCAAAGTTCTTGGCCGTCCTTGACAAACCAACAACAAAATCCATTGAGATATTTTTTCACTTCCACTCGGGAATAGGAAGAAACTGAAGAAGTCCTGCTAGCCTCCAGTGTTCGGCCTTTACTTGCTGACACACCAAACACTTAGATACAAAGGTAGCCACATTTTTCTTCATACCTTTCCACCAGAAATACTTCTTGAGGTTCTGGTACATCTTAGTGCCTCCCGAATGGACAGTGTACTTGGACTTGTGTGCTTCATCCAAAATCTCCCTTCTTAAATCTTCATCATTCGGAACACAAAGTCTACCCTTGAAACAAACTCCACCATCTCTCCAAGAGAAATCCTCAAACCCGCTGCTAAGCGACTTATTCATGGCAGTGTGCAGTTCCCCATCATTCCACTGCAGGTCTTTAATCCTTTCCAATAATGTTGGCCTGACCATAATGTTAGCCAACAAAGCTACGGATGCTCCAACACTGAAACCCGCATCAAGGCTAGACACCTCTTCAAGTAGCTTCCATTCTTGGACCATCAAGTATGCCAAGAATCCAGTAGGTCGCCTACTTAGCGCATCTGCCACCACATTTGCTTTCCCCGGGTGGTAATGGATGGAGCAATCATAATCCTTGAGGAATTCCACCCAGCGACGTTGCCTCAAATTCAGGTTTTTCTACGAGAACAAATACTTTAGGCTTTTGTGGTCGGTGAAAACTTCAAATTGCACACTGTATAAGTAGTGTCTCCAGATCTTGGGAGCAAAGACTAACGCTACCAACTCCAAATCATGGGTAGGATAGTTCTTCTCATGATCCTTCAACTGCCGAGAAGCATAGGCAATCACCTTCCCGTGTTGCATAAGAACACAACCTAACCCAATGAGTGAGGCGTCACTGTACACCACAAAACCTTCGCTACCAAATGGTACAGTCAGGATGGAGCGGTGGTGAGATGCTTCTTTAACTCAAGAAAACTCTTTTCACATTTCTCATTCCACTCGAACTTAGCGTTCTTTCGAGTTAGGTGAGTGAGTGGAGCTGCCAAACTGGAAAATTCTTCCACAAATCTTCTTGAATATCCAGCTAGACCCAAGAAACTTCAAACCTCTGTAACACTCTTTGGCCTTCCCCATCCTTTCACTGCTTCTATCTTAATAGGATCAACTGAAATCCCCTCTTCTGACACCACATGGCCCATAAATGCTACATTTTCTAGCCAAAACTCGCACTTGCTAAGCTTAGCATATAGCTTATGCTCACGGAGTGTCTTTAGTGTGACTCAGAGATGCATCTCATGCTCTTTCTGCTTCCTGGAGTACACTAGAATGTCATCCACGAACACAATCACAAAGCGGTCAAGAGTCGGCTTGAAGATTCTATTCATGAGATCCCTGAATGCTGCCGGAGCATTTGTCAACCCAAATGGCATGAATAAGAATTCAAAATGCCCATATCTAGTCCTGAACACAGACTTGGGGATATCCTCGGCCTTTATCTTCAACTGATGGTAGCCCGACCTTAAATCGATCTTGGGGAAATACTTTACTCCTTGCAACTGATCGAACAAGTCATCGATCCTAGGTAAAGGATATTTGTTCTTGATAGTGACCTTGTTCAGTTGCCGATAGTCGATGCACATCCTCATCGAACCATCCTTCTTCACAAATAGGACTGGAGCTCCCTAAGGTGATACACTTGGGCAAATGAACCCAAGATTGAGCAACTCTTCAATCTGCTCCTTTAGCTCTTTCAACTCTACTGGAGTCATCCTATACGGAGCTTTAGAGATGGGTACCGTACCTGGAGCTAATTCAATTGTAAACTCTATCTCTCTATCCGGTGGTAAACCCGGTAAATCCTCAGGAAAAACATCTAGGAATTTATTCACCATTGGAATGTTCGAGGAGCTCGATGCTTCCGGTGCAGAAAGGTTCAAGGCTGTAAATCTAGCTACGTCCCTCTTATTCAAACCCTGAAAATGAAAAGGAGGCCCACTGACTAGCTTGAAGTTAACCACTTTCCTAAAACAGTCCACATGGCCATGGTAGGTGGAAATCCAATCCATGCCTAAGATGATGTCAAAATCTTGAAAATCTAGGACAATCAGATCGGCTGACAATTCTCTAAGACCTACTCAAATATGACAAGCGTGATAGACCTTATCAGTGATGACTGAATTACCCACTGGAGTGGCGATAGCTAGCTTACGGTCTAACAAACTTGGCTCCGAAGGGAAAGCTTGAGCAAAACTAGGAGTGACAAATGAATGGGTCGGTCTGATGTCAATCAACACACGACATAGCTAAGTGTGTCAAAACATGTGCACAAACCATAATTCATCGCCATCGAATCTGTATATTCTTATCCTTCAAAATGCTTCTCACCTTCTATCTTATTCCTGAAATCTGTTCATAACTGCTGTTTCTATTATTCAAGTTGAAGGCTTGAAGCCATCTCACATTTGGATTGCTGTTAATTAGTGGAAGGGTTCGGGAAGATATCAACTTCATTATCAATAGGGCAACACCTTCATGGTGATTCTTATATTTTGACCTAGGATTTGGGGAATCCGCAAGGAGAGTTTGCAAACCCGATTGTATTTAAATCTGGGATTTTCAGTTTTCTTTCTTCTTGATAAAAGAGAAGGAAATTATACATTTCTTATTCGGAATCTTTGGTGGGTTTTTGTTTATCATGTCCATATTTCTTGATTTTTTTCTGTGTTTGTTTGATTTAATTTTCCTTTTGATTTCTCATTAATTAATGGCTTCTTTTGTTGTTCAAACAAAAAATGTCACTGCCTTGTTCCTCTTCTTGGCCCCTACGTAAGTACCAGAAGATTACAGTTTCTTCTCTTTATGTGTCATGATTTTCTTTAGTTTGTATGATTTTGTAGCCAAAAATTTAAATGAGCTTTATTCAATAAGAAATTCAAGATTCTTGACTAATTATCTTTCGTAAAATTGCCAGAATCATGCTTCTGTTCCCATACAATTTTCTTCATTACTTCATGAAAATTCTTCTTAGTTTTTAGTTCTCTACGGTTTGGAACATTTTATATTGAAGCCAAATCGTCTACGGTGATAACTGGATTTGACAAATCCGGTTTTCACTCCTTGAGGTTGCCACTTGTCCCTTTTGACATCCCTTAACTATGGTTAAGATTCATCCACCCATCCTTGGTTTTTTTTTAAATATTAATTCTTTTTTTAAAATTAAAAAACTATTTTTAAGGATAAGTCTTAACCACGGTTAAGGGGTGTCAAAAAGGACATGTGACGACCTCAAAGGGTGATAACCGGATTTGTCAAACCGTTTAAATACAAAGAGGAGCTCTGTTTCACCGTGTTGAGCTCAAAGGGTGTGACACAATCACAGTGGCAATCTTGTAATTACATGTGTTACAAAATTACTCATGCCACTTTCAATAATTACAAATGTGCCATGACTTTAGTGTAAAAAGTGGAGCTCGGCTTCATCACCCAGCTGAAAATTATTCTCTTAATTGCCAAATCCGGTGACCGTAGAGGATCTATTCTAACAAATTTACATTATATTATATTATTCTTTTCGCATTGTTTTAACTGTACTGCACGTGCAACGCACTTGTAGCCTCAACTAGTAATCTTTACAAGAGGTTGAGATTTGTTCAATCTCTCTTCAGAATGGTTACAATTAGGGTTGTATACGGATTGAATTCGAAGCGGAAGTAGTTATATCCGAATCTGAATTCGACTCAAAATCCTACTATCCAAATTGGATTCGGTATCCAACGGATATTAGAAAAGAGTATTCATATCCGTTTCGAATTAGTTTTTTTCGAATTCGGATAATATCCAGTTCGTCCGATTATTTAATGATAAAATAAATAAATAACAGAAAATATAAAACACAAATCTAAACTCCCATAAATCCTCAAACTTCTCTCTTTTTTGATTACTTGAATTTAAAAAAAAATAAACAAAACCCTAAACTTGTGTGAGAATACCTTTCATTCTCTTTCTCCTTTTGATTATTTGAATAAAAAATAAAAACAAAACCCTAAATTTGTGTTAGAAAACACATTTGACAACATCAAATAAAACCCCATTTGCAAACTATGCTTCCCTATTATCAAAAGATCCAAAAAGATAAGGAATGTTATAGGGAAACAGTAACTTTGGTATTGGAACAGGAAAATTAGAAACACAGTGAATACGTCTTATAGAAGCAAGTGTCTAGTGTTGGATGGAACAATGGTTGACTTAGTTGTTCAATCAATGGAGGCGGCGCGAAAAATTCCTAGTACAAGATGAAACATCTTTCCTCTTCCTTTTGTGGCTTTTGGCACATTGCATACTCACCCATTCAAATATCTCTATTGTCTCTGTTCGTGGCTGGATGTTGTAAAAGAGAGAGAAGAGGTAACTCTTAGCATATTCGCCTACAAGGGTTTGAAGAACAACTGAAGAGAAGAAAGATAAAAAGATGAAAGCTTGATGTAAAAGCTTTTGGTGTTGAAAAAGATGAAAGCTTAAGCTTTAAGGGTTTAACTCTTCAAAAGGCTTTTACAATTACGATTTTATCCTTGTGATATTTAAAATATTAATTTTTTATATCTTAAGATTATGTACAAATGAAGCATCATAAGGAGTTTTTTGTCTTAAAATTAAAGGGATTTATATCTATAGTCGGATACGTATATTTATCGAATTGGATATGGCATTATCTGAATTCGCTTTGTTTATAAACGAATATGCAAGATTATATCTGAATTTAGTAAACCAGATATCTATTCTGATAATTATCACGTCTAAATGAATTCTGATTCGAATCAGATTTGAATCTTATCTGCATTCATTTACAGCCCTAGTTACAACATTAAACTTAACAATACAAATAAAAATTAAGATATGAAATCATGGAGGATTCTTTGTAAGATGAAAACTATCCATAACAGGTGTGTTGCATGAGTTGTGTATGTTGTCCTTGAGTTGGAGAGATTGCATTAATACGTGTTTCCTCAAGTAACAAGGGTATAATTGGAAAAGAGTATCATTAGTTAACGGAGTTAAATGATGAGCCTGATATAGGAGGGCAGTGTAATTTCAAAAACAAGTGGGGAGGTTTCTGAAATTTCACCAAACCTCAGGGGAGGTGTGTTAGCTTTTAGGTTTCTACCTGAAACCTCCATCTTAATTTTGATGATGGCACAATAAGGAAAGGATATTTGTGTTACTAATGTCTCTATGAGTTTAAATAAACTTCAGTTAAATAAGAGTATTAGTAAGTCATTCAATGGAAAAAACATGAAAAAATCATCTATGAAGAAGATTCATCAAGCAAGTCAAACCCAAGCTATTGGATCACTTTGAAGTCAAATTGAAGATCTTGTAGATCCCAAGCCATAGTCCAAGTTGGATCAAAGAAGAAAGAAGATCATGAAACTTAAAGCCAAATCAAGTTCAAGGTCAAGAATGAAGACTCAAGAAGGTTTAATGGTTTATGTTTACTGAGTGTAGAGTGACTTTTGTAAGAAGTCTTTATAGTTTAGTCAAGTTAAATGCTCAAATTACTGACTATAGGTTCCTTAAGATCTATTATGATATCAATCTAAGGACCTAAACATGATAATTATCTCTTTAAAGATAAATGAAAAGACCAAGGAAATCACTCTCATCATATCGGAATAAGAAAATGGTTTTCTGGTAAAATTTGGCCATTCGGACGATCGAAAGGTTCATTCGATCAACCGAATCAAGAATCCCAAAATCCATTTGGCCATGTGTTCCAAAAATCAGTCAACTTTGGAACCCAGTTTGATCATGAATAAAGTAGAATTAGGATTTGATCATTAGATACAAAATTGTCCCCTTTTGAATTTTAAGTGGAATAAGAAGTTGAATCACCTAATTCCGATAAGTCAATCAAAATTTATGGTCGAAACACCAAGAGGAAAGAACGGAGCATCCGGATGACCCAGAAAATGGGATCACCATTGGGACAATCAAATGGCTTGGGACAGAGCATTTTGACTCTAAAAACGGCTATTTTTTAACGGTTCTTTTTGCATTAAATGTTACTCCAACGGCCATGAATCTTCTTGAGCTATAAAATGAGATGATTTGTGAACAAAATAAGAACTCCAATCATTCTAGATCATTCAATCATTCACTCCAAGCTTAGATTTCTAAATCTATCAAAGTTAAACCTAGAATCCCCAAATCCCAGTTCTTGAGCTATTCAACTCCAATCTTTGGGAGATCTTCAAGTGAGCTAAGAGGGACTAATCAGCTCGTGTAAGGAGCCTCTAAAGTCTGTAAAACCACTTGTCTAAGTATGTTCAAATCAAGAGGTCTGAGGGACTCTTGTCCATGAAGCCGGAGATCTTCGTAAAGACTTGATCTCGCCCATAAAGAAGATTGTAAAAGTTTGGCCTCTACCCAGAAATGGGGCTAAGTTTAAGGAGGATTGCTCCTTAGCAAGGTTAGGACTTGCCCACAAGAAGTCTATGCAATTTGGGAATAAAATCATGGGAATTCTTGAAGCGAGAAGCTGAAAGACGGGGAAGTAGACAAGTTGTCGAACCTCGTGAACAAATCTTTGGTGTCTATGTGTTTGCATCTCTCTAACTCTATCTTTTACTTTATTGCTTTGAATGCTTGAGTAGAATTGCATAGTCTATTTCTCTTTAACTTGCTTAAGTTGAAATTCCGCTTAGGGAAGTAGAATAAATTTTAAATTTGTCATTGACCCTAATCACCCTCCTAGGGTCAATAGTTGGGCAACAAGGTGAGTATAATTTACCCCATAAAATACGCGTAGTTTACCCCAAAAAATACGCACGACACCATTACCATAGTTTCCAAAGCTTCAAATATTTGTTTCTCTATAGGTGTCAACTAGCTTAGTTGGTAAAGTTCCTGGTGTCGTCCCAGGGACCTAGGATCAAATACCGCCTATGTTTCAAATACCGCCTATGTTTCTCTAGTAGGGTCTGCCTAACCCTAGCTTACCTTCCAAAAGCAATTCTCTGTTTCTCTATATTTTCCATGTCAACCATTGTCGTAAATTCTAGTGGAAGTCCAATTATCTCCGGACGTAAGACGAGAAGACGAGTTGGGGATTTCATGGACACAGAGAGACCGTATTTCCCCGAAGAAGATGACGATGGTAGTGGTAGTAATGGTGGGCACTACCATCCTGCAATGCGGTAACTGATGCTTCAACATAGCCTAGCTTGTTTGCGTGAATCATGGCTACTTAGAATCGAAAGTATGGTTTCACTTTCACAGACAGTTTCCATGGTGCAAACGTGCAAATCAGGAAGGAATGTGGGTCGTTGGATTTTGGGGGTCTGCTGTTGTTAACGGTTTTCTCGGTGTTTGTGAAGGTTTTGTTTATGACAGTGAGAAGGTGAGAAATAATGGGCCTCTGATTCTTACAAGCTTTAAGGATGATTGATAGCACAGAATGTTGTAACAGAGATAGAGGCGGCCATTGAGAAGTTTCAGGTAAGAGAATTAATTTTTTCTTTAATTATTTAGGCCTTTTGGGTAGTTACAGTTTGGGCTGCTCTTAATTATTTTTCCCCTGAATATCTGCACTTTGCCAAATGGACCCATGAATTGATGCTTACATCGAAGTCTTAGGGAGAAAAAAGATGTTATTGTTCTTCTTAACTGTTTCATGGTCTAACTTTGGATGGTGCTTATAATGAGATTTCATCTTTTCCTGGTTTTAAGTTCTAAGATTGTGATTGTAGTCCCACATTTAATTCTCAATTATGTATATAAGTGTCTTAATGAGCAACACTCATTCAAGACTTTAACGAGCGGTCTAATCTACACCCTCTGTTTTTTATCTAACGGTCCACCTGTATTTTAAGTTTTAACATCACCCTTTCTCTCTTCCCGAGACCCCTCTCTCCTCGATCTCCCTCCTCTCAAACCCTGTTTCAAACTCTAAGATCAAGTTGAGGTTGCCACTGCCGTGAACCCTTTCCTCTCTCTCCTCTCAAATCCTGTTTCAAAACCTAAATCAAGACGAGGTTGCCGTTGCACTGGCGTGAACGACAGCCTCCTTTTTTCTCTTCTTTTTCCCAATGCTTCTCCATTCAAAACCCTATTCGGTCGTTATGGATTTCCATTTGCCGCAAGTTGCTGCCATGAGGGAACACCGTTGTTGCTGCCGTGAACCCTAGATTTGAGAACTACTACTGCACTGTCGTGAACCCTAGATTTGAGAACAGCATCTCACTTCCTTATTTTTCCCATTCAAAACCGTATCATAGAGGGTTTGTTGTCTGCTGCTGTGAGAAGCATCATTGCTATTGTTACTCTTGGAAATTGTTTCTTCTTCTGAAGGCTAGGTTGGTTTGTAAACACCGAAGATCACTGAAGTTGCAGGGACTATTTTCAGGTTTTTTTCGTCTCTTTTTTTTTTATTTCCCCCCTTTTTTGAATCGAGATTCGAAATTTATATAGTTTCAAAGTTTTAGGGATGATGATATTTTAACTTTTTTGTTAACTTTTGTTCTTTAATGATTTTCTAAAGCATATAGACCTCTTCTTCTATTGTGTGTGTGTGTTTGTGTGCTTTGTATATATCTACCAAAAAAAAATCCATGGGCTTTGCCCCTTATTCATCCCACATCGGTGGGTTACTAGTATTATGTGTACCCTTTAAGGCCCCATACAACCCTCTTTTTGAGGGTTGTGTGAGTGCTGTGTGCTTTGTTGCATGAGGGTGTGTGTGAGTTGTGTGTGTGTATATATCTACCAAAAAAAATACAGACCTCTTCTACACAATTTTATTTGTAAGCTATTTATCTAGCTATCACCAAACATTTGATTGTAATTAGAATCATGTTTTAGATATTTTATAGTTCAAACACTGATCTACATCAAGAATAACACACACATGTTCCTAAATTTTCATAACCCTTTTTTTGTTGAGGAATTTTCATAACCCTTTAGTTCTTTAAATACCTAAACTTTTTTTTAATTTCTCATGCATTGCACTTACTAGTTTTCTTTATTGATGCTTTATTAAAGAATATTTTCTTGGATCTTATTGTTTTCTCATTAGAAGATGGGAAAGAAAGAGATCATAGACTTAAGTGTTGTAAAGGAAAAGAATGTGGTGATTAACATGGATATTATTGTAGAAGATGGGAACGGGTCAAAATTGTACTTCCCTAATGTACCAATAGATCAAAAACCGTGCATAGGGATGAAATTTCGATCACTTGAACTCGCATATGACTTTTATAATGCGTATGCTAGAGTTGCGGGATTTAGTGTTAGAAGAGGTAGCACATGGTACAATGCAAGTTTCGGTTATCGGAGATTTATTTGTTCTAAGGAGGGTTCTCATGAACAAAAATGGATTGATAAAGACGATACTAAAAGGGAACAAAGAAAAATCACAAGATGTGGGTGTATGGTGAAGGTAGAATTTCAAATAAAGGATGAGATTTATAGTGTACACAAATTCATAGAGGAGCATAACTATATGCGAAGCAGTCCATCAACAAAACATCTACTTCAGTCGTCGAAGAAATTAAGTGACAATTCGAAGAGATTAATTACAAGTTGGAACAAATCAGGTATAAGATCATCTCAGTGTCATAATCTGATGTCAATTGAAGGCGGTGGATATGACAAACTTGGTTTCAATGAAAAAGATATAAGAGGTTACATTAGACAAATTGCTACAAAGACTTATGAAACAGATGCTAATTGTATGTTGAATTATTTTGAAATGAAGTAAAAAGAGAATTCTGCTTTCTTCTATTCTATCCAATTAGATGAAACTAGACAATTATGTAATTGCTTTTGGATTGATGCCAGAGCTCGTGTAGATTACTTCTATTTTGGCGATGTGATATGTTGTTAACTTTACTGTGTGAATGGTTATATTAACTTATAATGTATTTTTTTCTGGCAAGTGCTAGCCTGAAGGCAACAGTTATTTATCTTTGTTTTTGAATTGGATTATACTGGGGCTTCACCTTTGTAGAAGGTAAGAGGAAATCCATTTACTGTGTGTTCTAGTTGTGCAACTCATCCTATTTGAACCCCTCATTTTTTTTTTGCAGCTGTCATGATGTCTGCAATTTTTCCAAGATGTCTGCAATTTTTGAGGAAACAGTGGGGAGAACACGTTTGGGTTGTTCTAAAATGCAATATAGTGATATTTTTTTAAATAATTTTTGGAAAACAGAAGGTGTAAATTCTCCTTAAGCACTTAAGCCCTTCACTTTGATGCCCTATTTGAGACATGCTTGTCACATACACTTTACCTTCATACTGTTAATTTGGATCAATGGTGATATATTAATTTGATGCTCCTTTGAGGACTTCTTTTGAGACATGCTTGTCACATACACTTTACCAAATAAGTTCTGGCAGTATCTCTGTTGAGTGAAGCCCACACTGTAAGTTCCATGACTGTCTTATATATGATGACCTAAACTAAACCTTGTCTAAACATATGGAAATAGTTGTTTTAACTATGTAATTAGGTACTTCAGGTACTAACAATTTGATATACAACTGGTTTTGAGACTTCCATAGATAGGCCATTTGTTTTTTGAATTGGATTATAGCGAGGAAGCTTCACCTTTCACATTATAGAGATGAGAAAATATTACATGGCTTTACTGTACATTTTCTTCTTTCTTGTCTAGTCACCATGTACACTTTGAACTCTTTCTTGGCTTTACTGTACATTGTTTTTTGAATGTTATTAGGGTACGCTCTGAACTCTTTTCTCCAAGTCAGACATTTCTGCATCATGGTTAGTGAGTTTGAGACTCTAAAACCAAAAATATCGGTTGCTTTAGCTATTTAATCTATTTTAACTCAATAGATCAGAAGCTTTACTTTTGATTCTGTGAACTGCAGAGGTTCCTTTGGCAGCAGAGAAAGAGATGGATGGGTGCCATGAATTATTGCGGTTGCGGGAATTACTATAAATGTGTGGAGTCATGTTTGAGTTCAAAAATGGCTTAAGAGCATGGCTGCAACATATGAGATTCGTGCTAGGAAGCACTCCCTAAATCCACTGTGAAAACATTTCCCAGATCCTAAGGCTGCTTTGAAGATCTGTTTACCCTTATATCCACTGTGGAGTTCAAAAACAGCTTAATGGGATGTTGAAGTATCTGCAGAGGGTGCATGATATGATTTTGTAATATTGATTACTCTTGGAGAATTCTCTTCTTATCTATCTATGTTGCTATTACAAAAATTACAATGTCCTCGGACTATCCCTGCTTGGTTACTCGTCCCTTGCTTGCTTGGTTAATCTTTGTGCATGAGCAACCAACTAATGGTTACCAAAAAACAAAAGAGCATATAAATCTTTAAACAGGCATTTGCTACATCAAATCTTGGGCTCATTGTCAAATGCTGGACCAAAATAGAAGGCAGCGACAGAATAATAGATCTTTGTTGATATCTTTTTTTTGGTTCAATCTTCGTTGATATCTAAATTTCACTACTTTAACACCAGTTCACTTAAAGAGCATGGCAATGGGTAACACCCCCAAACGTAATCAGAAAACATTGGAACAATTCTCCTTTTCAGAAACCACATTGATTCTCATGGGCATTATAGCTCCTGAGCCATGTACAAGAACAAAATGAAACCACAAAATCACTGTAGAAATAAAAAATAACCATTATAGGGATTACAATTAATACTTATTTTTAATAAGCCTAAACACAACTAACCAAACACAATTGCATGTTTGAATCCTCAAACACAACTAACCAACCTATGAATTGGCACCATCACCGACACCTATTTTTTATAACTCCAAACACAACTAACCAATCACAATTGCAGCTTGTTTGAATCTTCAAACACAACTAACCAACCTACGAATTGGCATCACAACCAGCTTGTTTGAAATTAATAAGTTCCACAAAGTAACTTTACCTTCTCCCATGATTTAACTTCTAGACTTCCTCACATAATTTTGCCCTCTCCCTTGCAGAGCATACCAAGAGTCTCCTCAAATGGCCTAAAAATTAGGTCCCATATAAATCTCAAATACAGAAAATTCAAAATTGAGAACTTCGGCTTTTCTTTCTCTTACAAGGTGGCCAATACAGGACGGCAGCAACAATAGTGTTCCCTCGTGGCAGCAACTTGCGGCAAAAGGAAACCCCTAACTACCGAATAGGGTTTTGAATGGAAGAAGCATCGGGAAAAATAAGAGAGATACGGAGGCTGTCGTTCACGGCATTGCAGCGGCAACCTCGTCTTGATTTAGGTTTTGAAACAGGGTCTGAGAGGATATGGGTTGGTTAAAATACTTTTATTGTGATATCTGTTTCGTGTTCTAATTTTGGATGGTGCTTATGATGAGATTTCATCTTTTACTGTTGTGCTTGATGGCCTTTGATTTAGTTTTAAGATTGTGGTTGTAGTCCCACATTTTATTCCTTTATTTTTTTTTAATTAATTCATGGCCGGGTTGGTTGTCTTCTTATTTGAATTTTTGAAGTACTTGAAATGGTCTTAGTTGTTCTGTTGGCTTAATCATGTGTATTTGGTCTTCTTGTCTTACAAACTCCCGCTATATGGATGAAACCGATTAGTAACAACTACTATCAATGCATTACTCGACCAAGGAATCTAACAGGTATATCCAACAGTACGTTTCAATTCCCCAACTATTGCTTTGAGTACTCCAGCATATATTTACTTCCTATCTAATTCCTTTTAGCAATGGAACTGGGGACGAATGGGTATATTCTAGTTCATGCCAATGGCGGATTAAATCAGATGAGAACAGGAGTAAGTGTCTATCTTAATTGATTTTCACAGTATTTTTATGTTTTTCAAGTCGCCTCAGTCACAAATTCAGTCTTTTGTCAGCTGATATTCTTCTGTATTGATTGGAAGTGCAGATATGTGATATGGTTGCCGTTGCAAAGATCATGAATGCCACTCTTGTTCTTCCTTCTCATGATCACGAATCTTTTTGGATGGATCCAAGGTATGGATTATAAGTTTGATTCGAGTAGATTAAATAACTACGATACGAGACCTTGATTTATCTTTTACTATTGAATATGCTACAATCTTAAAGATATTTTTGATTGGAAGCACTTTATGGAAGTCTTAAAAGATGATGTTAAGATAGTAGAGTCTCTTCCATCTCATTATGCCGCATTGATTCTAAGTTTGATTCGAGTAGATTAAACAATTGCGATACGAGACCTTGATTTATCTTTTACTACCTAATTTTCAATGATTTTAAGGATATTTTTGACTGGAAGCACTTTATAGAAGTGTTAAAAGATGATGTTAAGATAGTAGGGTCTCTTCCACCCCATTATGCTGCATTGAAGCCCCACCTAAAGGCCCCCATCTCTTGATCAAAGGTCTAAATATGAGAACCCGTCAAATACATGTACATGACAGTATTCTATTCCTTATTCTGTTTCACGGTTTTAAATCTGAAGTGGAGACTCAATTTGCAGGCCAGTTACTATAAAGGGGCGATGCTTCAATCGTTAAAGAGGCATAAGGTGATAAAGTTTACCCATAACGATTAATGACTTGCTAATAATGGTCTCTCAGGTTGGATTCAGAGGCTCCGATGCCATGCAAATTACGAGGCACTCCAGCACAGAAATGAGATCGTGGAGCTTGGGAAGAAATTAGATGATAGACTTAGGAACAATAACAACCCATTTATTGCCCTCCATTTAAGGTACCAACTACCATCTCTACTTTTTTTTTCCTCTGTAAGTGTATTACTAGTTACAATTTAATCTGAATAACGAGTCAGTCTTACCACAGATATGATTGCATTCACTGGCTGCAACCATAACTTTACCTCAGCCGAGTCTAAGGAGTTCTTTGTTATGAAGTACAGTGTTAAGCATTGGAAGGAAGAAAAAGATTGATAGCAAAGAGAGGCAACTCCAAGGGGGATCCCCTAGAAAGGCTGCCCTATTTCTTAAGGCTATGGGGTATCTTTCCACTACAAACATTTACATAGTTGCGGGGGAGAACTAGGGTAGCAATAACATTGCTGCATTACGTGTCATGTTCCCGAATGTCTTTTCTCACTCGAGTCTTGCAACGGAAGAGGAATTGGACCCGTTCAAGCATTATCAGAATCGACTTGCTACCTTGGACTATATATTGTGGCACTTAAGAGTGGCGTCTTTTTTTTTTTTTTTTAATTTTAAAAGAAGCCACTCAGAAGGAGTAGGGGGGTTTGGCGGACCTCTACCAGTTTTATTAAAATTTAAATTTAAAAAATGGGACATAAAACTTTACCCCTACAAAGACTCAAAAATGGCATCTTCGTTTATAATTATAATGGAAATATGGCCAAGGCAGTGCATAGGATGTTTTAAGGATTTTGAAAGACTATCAACCCTGACAAATATGTATAGTAATGGGCTAACAACAAATGTTTGTTTTCATTACTTTTCAAATGCCATTAGTAACAAAATTCGCCTAATTTTTTTTTAAAATCACAAATTTTACCCTTACCGAATTATACCCCTACCAAACAATTCCCAAATTTTTCATGAAATTCGCATGTAAATCGTAACAAAAAAACAAAAATAATTCATGTAATTCGGCAAGTAAACTATATATTTTGTATATTATCTAAAATTGTTAGATATATTTTTATAATTATTAATGTATTTCTTATATTTGTAATTATTAATTTATTTCTTATTTTCCCGAATTTGCCAATTTTTCCGAACTTGACCTCTGCTTAATTATTTCTGAACCCCAACTTTGTCACTAAATATGAATATTTTTAATTTTTTTTCAATTCCAGGTTTGTATAGTATGGGCAGCAGACTTACTCTTTAGATTTTTTTCTCAGCTCAGTTAAAAGTTTGGTGTTAAGAACTCAAGTTAAATCAATGATTTGATGATTTTCTTTTCCAGGCAAAATTTGGTGAGACTGGTGGATCTGATGGACAAGAGCCCTATATCTTGGGAAGAGTTCTCGTCGGAGGGGAGGAGCTTACATGCCAATAGGCTTGGGGCACCATACTGTAGACAGGCTAGAGATTCCCCAAAACTCGAAGAGAATTTCTATGCAAATCCCTTCCCTGGTTGTGTTTGTGATTAGTCACAGGTGCAAGCTAAAAACCCCAGAGTAAACCTAAGACTGGGCATTTCGCAGAGAGTGGGATTATGGCTCATAGTGTGAATATGGCTCATGCTGTAAAGTGTAAACTACACAAAACCCATTGCTTCAAAGTTAGTAATATGGGTTTATGTAAAGCATTTTGGGCTTGATTGGCATATTGTAGCAGCATCTTGGTTTGGCTTTCAAGGAGAGACCTTGAGTTAAGTTTCAGTTTTGCTGCACTAGCTGAGAAAGACTCTTATTGCTTTCGACAGGGACAGAGGGATGGAGCAGAGAAGGTTATAGTTAGTTTTGGAGACAAAACAGGTTAGTCTCACGGGCAGGTATAGAGGCATCATCCCATTCAAATGTAGAGTACGATGAAAAGATAGTAGAATTACCTTGAACCCATTTGTTGCCATTACCATTTTTTCATTTATTATTTAATTTTCTTTTATCGGTTAAAGGAGAAGGTTTGTAAGCTAAAGAGCTATCCACCAATTGAAGGATGTACAAAAATATATGTTTCTAACAGATATACAAAACATGAACAACAAAGGGAAGACCAAACATAAAGCTAAGTCCTAGAAACACCATTCAGCAAAACCCTCCCTAAATCTTCCACAGATTTAGCTCCAAAACTCAGTCAATGGGGATCATGACCTCATTAGTCCTGAAGGCGGGCAAATTCCAAGGTGGGTTGTACCTTGCCAACAAGAACTCTCTAATTACCTTAAACCCATCTCTCCAAGCTCTTCTTTAGCTTTTCCACCGTCTCCTTCACCATCTCATCTGTTGTCAAGCCCCCAAACTTCACCACCCCATATTTCCTCTCATCGTCCTCTTTAATCACCACGCTCTCATCCACAGGCTTCAGTGCCTCCTCTGCCTTTGTATACTTAGACGACAACAAAAATTGCATTGTCACCATCTTATTCTCTCCACCGCTGCCGTCTCCACCAGTCTTGGTGACAACAAGCGTCGTCATAGCAATTTTCTCGGCTGGGGTTTCTGGGGATCAGGTAATTACAGGAGCAGTCATTGCAATCTTTTCAGGTTTGGTGTTCTATGATTTGCCAAGAGCACCTATGTAATTGTCCAGGATGGTGAAGCCGCCGTCTCGGTTTCCTCGGAATTGGGAGGGGTCGTAGGTGACTTTGGCTAGTACGAATGGTGGGTATTTTCAATTTTCATAGTCTTGGGAGGATTGAAGGACTTCAAATTTTGGGGTTTGGACACCAATTTTTTTCCAAAAACCATGCCCATTTTTCACTAAATGTTTGGTTGAGGTGTTGATGGTGGGAAATGATGCATTGACACATGGAAGATATTTCCTTGTCAGATCAGAATCTGAACTTTTTAGAAGCCACGTGGATAAAAAGATATGATGATCCAGAAGGTTCAGATACCTTAAATAATGTCGCGTTTGAGAATAAGATCTGGACTTACAGCATGATTAAACTCACTACGCCTTCGTGACTAAAGTATCTGAGTACTCAACAGATGATGTGGTCAAAAGAGCAGATTTGACCAATTGATAAGCTTTCAAAATCTGATAGAAAGCTCAAAGATGGCCTACTCCGCCAGGACCAAATTCATCCATGGTAAGACTTCAGTATAATCAAATTACTGAATGTTTTCTAATGCCATTATGATATTCTATTCTTCAAGACAAGTTTTAAATCAATGGCGTTGCAAGCTCATGCTGATCAAAAACTCGAAGGAGTCATACTCTGTTGAGACGAAAAAGGTGATTATCGGTTCAGCCTCGTCTCCATAAGGATTCGGTGGATTCAAATCACCATATACCCTATTGCCTTGTCAGGGGGTAAAGGTACTAATTACCTTCCTCGTGGGAATGGACGTGTGTGTTCCCCCCATCTCCTATTCCAACAAAGTATAAATTACTTCTTAGGCTGACAGTCAGGAGGGAATGTTGGGATGTATCTTGCCCCCATTTTCCTGTGAGTTATTGGAGGAAAACGTGACCTCTATAGTCTCATTCTCTCGTACTAGATGACTAAGGCTTGACGGTGGATATCGCATCCACTCTGAGAATATTGCATTCGTTAAGCACTTATGATTTCTCTAGACAAGGTATCTCAAAGGCTTATGAACTGCCTTTAGTGTACAATGATTTATATATGTATTATGTATTTGGAGGAAGGATTATGAGATGTAGTTTGGAGGGCTAGGAGGGAATTTGTTAAAATAGATAAACTTCTTTCTAAAGTGGTTACTCTTTTAACCTTTGAAGAATGTATCCAAAGGGTTGTTTGGGTGATAACAACTTAAAAGAATGAATCATAAACGAAGATTGGTTATGGTGGCATGATGAGTTGACAGCTCTTTCCTAAAAGCACGTCGTACTTAATAGATAGGCTCCCTTTAACGGATGTTGGTCACTTTTAACAGAATATATCAGTTATTGACAGGATGATTCCACTTAATGAGAAACTGTTGTCATATGTCAGAATTAGTTAGAGGTCACATCAGGGGATATTTTGATAGAAAATTATTATTATTAATTAAATGGATTTTTCTCTATAAATAGGAGAGGACATGTAAGGATTAAGAATCGGATTTTGAGGTGAGATTTGGACTTGGAATTTGGATCTTTTTATGGAGTAGTAAACTAGAGAGAGAAGCTTCTATTATGAGACTTGGTGTTCTTGAGTGTTCTCAAGAAGGAAGGCTACCAATTCATCAGGATTCTTCATTGTTCTTTCTTCTCTCCCTTCAATCATTTTCATCTTTTCTTTCTCTTTTCTCTTCTTCTTATACTTTCAGGAAACCTGAAGAAGTACAGACATAGACAAATTACTTCAGGCTTGCAGCATAACCCAGAAAGATTGAAGGAGGTTGCAGATGAAAATTTGCTAATCCCATGTGGCAAATCTGTAGCTATAGATGGGATCCGATAACTTACATCAGCAATCCGAATCCTTGGATTCTACATTTAGTGACTGTGCTGGGGAATGTACAGTTGCATCAATCCTAAAAGAAGATGGTGAGCAAGAGGGCTAATCCTTCAAGTTCTGCTGCTCTGGAAGATGTTCATGAATGATCTACTACATCTAGGCCTGAAGGAGCAAATCTGAGCTCAATTCTTGGGCCGATCATCGCACAAGTTTAGCTTCTCAGGCACAGATGCAAGTATAGATGCAAACTCAATTGCAAAATCAGATTCAAGAAATGCATGACAGAGTAACTGCCCAGATTTTGGCTTCTGAGAAACACATGGAAGAGACTTTTAGGAAGGTTTGAGCTGAAGGACCAAATCATCCAGATCGTTCAGATTGTACTCCTTCACCAGTCCGAAATCTTGAAAGAAATTCTCCTGTAAACAAAACTCCTATAAGTGGCAGTCATGCACGAGATTTCACTCCATCTCCCAATCATGACTATTTGGAAATTAGAGATTGTGATCACAGGAAGATGGCAGCCTTTGTTACAGCTGAGGATTTTTCAGTTATGTTCGAGAAGGGGCAGACTCGATGATTTGGAATTATAGGCACCTTTGACATCAAACCTCAATTTTCACCAAAACTCCTTCGAATGGAGTATCCTCCCGGTTACATCGCTCCTCAATTTACACTTTACAATGGAAGAATGAGAAATGCTAGAGAACATGTTATGCGTTTTGTTGATACTTTGAGCAAGTATGCTGAAAGTGAATACTTACACCTTCGAGAATTCTCAAAGTCTCTCACGGATAGAGCTTTTTCTTGCTATACCACGTTGCCGGAGGATACAATCCATTCCTGGTAGGGGTGGCAATGGGCTGGGTTAGGCTGGCCCGAAGGCTGATTGTTCGGCCCAAAGTTTAGGTGGGCTGAGTTTGGACAAGAATATAGACCCGACGTTAATATTGGGCTGAGCTTGGGCTGCCCTTATCTCAGCCCAGCCCGAATAAAATATATTTTATATTTTATAAATAATATAGAGAGAGAGAGAGAGAGAGAATGCCCATGGTTCATCTCTTTCACTCTTCTCTCTTCTCTTTTCTAACTTTTATTCCCTTTTCTTCCCTGTCCCCTTCAATCTTCATAGCATAAATTGCAAAGAGAGAAATTATTGCATGACAGTAACTAAAAATTTAGATTTTTTTTATTTGTTGTACTAGCCCCACGAGAAAGATGAGCAGTTGAGGTAAATAGTACCCCAAGTGTGCAGCCCAAAAGGAAACCCAACAAAAGGAAAGACCACATTTTTAAGCATACTTTAGGCCCGAATTGAGTCTACTTTGGGCCAGCCTGAACTCAACCCGAACTCGGCTTGAACTCAGTCTACTTTGGGCCAACCCGATATTATTTGTGAGCCACGCTTGGGCTAGGGTGCTTGGGCTGAGATTGGGCTGGGTTGAGCTTGGGCTAAGGTTTTGAACTTTGGGCTGAGCTTGAGCTAACCCCAGCCGACCCAGCTTGGCCTCGATTGTCACCCCTAATTTTGACTCAACCTAAGTATGAGAATTCGTTTGGATGGAATCCGAGGCCGTTTGCCCAGTTTGGGCACCGAGAGGCCCAACTTAAGTGTGAGAATTCGTTTGGATAGAATCTGTGGCCGTTTGCTCGATTTGGGCGCCGAGAGACTCGTAATTCTTACTTAGAAATTATTGTTTGACCTAAACTTACATGTGCAGACAAAATCCAAACTAGGGTCGGATTTTGATGTCGTTTCTTCCAATGTGTGTATTTCAACTACTGGTGGCAATTGGGTTAGGTTGGCCCGAAGCCTGATTGTTCGGCCCGAAGTTTAGGTGGGCAGATCCTTCCATACTTTGGGATGGGTTGAGTTTGGATCAGAATATAGGCCCAAAGTTAATATTGGGCTGAGCTTGGGATGCCCTTTGCTCTGCCCGGCCCGAATAAAAAATATTTTATATTTTATATATATAGAGAGAGAGAGAGAGAGAGAGAGAGAAGGGCCATGGTTTCTTCTCTTTTACTCTTCTTTCTTCTCTTTTCCAATTTTATATTTCCCTTTTCTTCCCTCTCCTCTTCAATTTTCATAGCACAAATTGCAAAGAGAGAAATTATTGCATGACAATAACCAAAACTTTAGACTTTTTCATTTGTTGTACCTCCCCCACGAGCAAGAAGAGCAGTTGGGGAAAATAGTAGCCCAAGTGGGCAGCCCAAAAGGAGGCCCAGGAAAAGGAAAGACCACATTTTTTAAGCATACTTTGGGCCCGAACTGAGTCTAATTTGGGCCAGCCCAAACTCAACACGAATTCGGCCCGAATTCAATCCACTTTGGACCAGCCCAATATTATTTGTGAGCTAAGCTTGGGCTGGGGTTGGGCTGGGCTGGGCTGCCCAGCCCGACCCAGCCTGGCCTGATTGCCACCCTAATTTCGACCTAACCTAAGTGTGAGAATTCGTTTGGATGGAATCCGAGGCCATTTGCCCGATTTCAGCACCGAGAGGCACAAAATCCATATATACTTAGAAACTATCGTTTGGCCTAAGCCTAAAAGCGAGCAAAATTTCCAAATCCCGGCTTGTATTTTGATGCCGTTTCTTCCAGCATGTGAATTTTGACCCAACCTAAGTGTAAGAATTCGTTTGGATGGAATCCGAGGCCGTTTGCCCAATTTAGGCACCAAGAGGCCTAAAATCCATATATAAAAACTATCATTTGGACTAAACCTACAAGCGCACACAAAATCCAAACTGGGGCTCGGATTTTGATGCCGTTTCTTCCAACGCATGTATTTCAACCCAACCTAAGTATGAAAATTCATTTGGATGGAACTGAGGCCATTTGCTCGATTTGGCCACCGAGAGGCCCGGAATCCATACTTAGAAACTAATGTTTGACCTAAACCTACAAGTGTGTACAAAATCCAAACCGGGGTTTGATTTTGATGTCATTTCTTCCAACGTGTGTATTTCAACTAGGGGTGGCAATTGGGCTGGGCTGGCCCGAACTAGGGTTGCACAAAGCCCGATTGACCCGTTGGTGCGGCTCTGCTCGGCCTGAGATTGGCCCAAAATTTTGGGCTCGAATGGGCCAAGCCAAGCCTAAAAAAAGCCCGAAAGCTAATTCAAGCCGAGCTCAAGCCAACCCCTATGCGGCTCGGTCCAGCTCGAAGCCCTGCTCGATTGAGGTTCGATTCGGCCCGAACTCTGCACGGCTCGGCTCTAATATTAATAAAAAAATAAATATATATATATATATATATTATTTATATATATCATTATTATATATATAAATAATATAAAATATTATTAATTTAAAAAAAAGATTCAAGCTGAGCTCGAGCCAACCAAGCCTAACCCGAGCTAGAATAAATTCGGGCTGAGCCGAGCTTCAAGCCAAGATTTTTTTTTCAGGCCGAACTTCCGGCTGCACATTCAAACGTTATTTCGAGCCGAACTAGGCTTCGGGCCTCGATCAAACCTATTCAAGCCGAGCCGGGCTTGGCCAAGCCAGGTCAAACCCGGCCCGAATACAGCCCTAGCCCGAACCCCGATTGTTCGGCCCGAAACTTAGGTGGGCAGAGCCTTACTTACTTTGGGTTGGGTTGAGTTTGGACAAGAATATAGGCCCGAAGTTAATATTGGGCTAAGCTTGGGCTGCCCTTAGCCCAGCCCGGCCTGAATAAAAAGTATTTTATATTTTATAAATAATATATATAGAGAATATCTATAGAGAGAGAATGCCCATGATTTCCTCTCTTTCACTCTTCTCTCTTCTTTTTTCCAATTTTTATTCATTTTTCTTCCCTGTCCTCTTCAATCTTCATGGCATAAATTGCAAAGAGAGAAATTATTGCATGACAATAACCAAAACTTTAGACTTTTCATTTTTGTATCACCCCCACAAGCAAGAAGGGTAGCTAGGGCAATAGTAGCCGAAAGTAGGCAGCCCAAAAGGAGGCCCAACAAAAGAAAAGACCTCATTTCTTAAGCATACTTTGGGCCCAAAGTCCAAACTAAGTCTACTTTAGGCTAGCCCGAACTCAGTCCACTTTGGGCCAGCCCGATATTATTTGTGAGCCGAGCTTGGGCCCGAGTGCTTGGGCTGAGATTGGGTTGGGCTGAGCTTGGGCTAAGCTTTTGAACTTTGGGCTGAGCTTAGGCTAACCCCAGCCCAACTCAGCCCAGCCCGATTGCCACCCCTAGTTTTAAGGAATAAAAATGACATCTCGGATGAATACTTTTGTAAAGTAATCACATTCATAAGCATTTTAGTGATTAGATACTTGGGAAAATTCCTCTACAGATTGTCATCAATGAGTCACCCAGTGAATCAAAACCCCCAAAGGAATGGATTGTGTATATATATTGTATATTGCAATAGTATACTACATGCATGTTTTTTTCCCATGTCTATCCATATAGTCTCCCATTGGTACTTTTGTTGTTTGGGCTCTTATTATTATATCTCAACACATACCATTTCCGTTGAAGGACTATCTTGGAAGACTCAAAGAAACCATATTTTGGGACTGAAAGAAAATACAAAGATGACTCAACATATAAGAATACCAGAAGATCTTTGTCGGAGGACTATCTTTGGGTAGATGACTCCATATACAAAGATCTTTGTTGTCATGTTCCTCCTTGCATAGCTATTTTTCTCAATCTCCTTTTCCTTTAAACTCTGGGTTGCTCAACAATTTCACAATTGTATATTTTCAATTTATCTATTTCAACTCAGGCTTCCATTTTAACCAATATTGATGGATAACAATCAAGAGAGATGGCATTGCAGAGTTAACCTAGGGTCACCTATGTACTAACCACCGTCAAAATTATGGAAGTGGTTCATCATCTGGGGGTAATTATCATTTTATACAGAACTGAGGGTAACTTTCTCCACATTTAGGGTTAGCTTCACTACTTAGATGATTTGGACTTTGGAAACACCATACTTTTGAGATGGCCGAGTTGGTCTAACACCCTTGGTTGAAAATGAGAAGTAGAAATGGACCTTTAATATGAGTCACCACACCTTTATATGTAAATTTGTAAGGGGTAGGGACCATTAACTGTGGATATGGAGCTCAAGTCACGTACCCTATAATATCCTTTTTTTGGGTGTCCACACCCATTTCATAATGGCCTAAAGAAGTAGAAATGGACCTTTAATACCAGTCACCACACCTTTATAAGTAAATTTGTAAGGGGTAGGGACCATTAATTGGGGATTTGGACCTCAGGTCACGTCCGTTTTGAAAGTATGCCTCTTTTTAATTTTAGAAACACAGTTCTTGGGGGGCATACATCGAATCTCAAGATCTGACTAAGATTCTAATTGATTTTATTCAATGAAGATAAGAATAACATTCACCTTTGCGACTTTGAAATTGTTAAGTCAAATCCACGTTGGAATAGTACTCGCAAAACTTCACAAGTGTCAAGTCTCCAGTCAATTCACACAAACCTTCTTTTTTCCTTTAAAGCTTTCTCTAATGGAAGCTAATGGCCCTTCCAAATTTCCAACTCTAGGAATCTTGAATAAAAGATCCAATCTTTTATTATCAAGAACCTTTCTTGATGATCAAGATCCTTGATCTTCTTCTTCTTGATTATTCAAAAATTAGAACACATAAAAGAAGAAAGGGGAGAGGGGTGACCGTACACCTCAAAGAGAGAGGAGTGGGAGGGCGTGAGATTGAGAAGATGAGAAAATAAAATTCTGGAAATTTTATTGTGTCCCAAGCCTTGGTCGTCCACCTCTTTATATAGGAGAGCTTGGGTTGCTTGCAACTGAAGAGTCCACTTTCTAATCCAATTAGAATTCCTCAATTTGTTTCTAATTCTTGATTTCTCCTAATTCAATTAGGGATAATCATTAATAGAAACTAACCTTATCCATTAGTGTCCAACTAATCTTATCTTTATTCTAATCCAATTAGGATTCCTTGATTAGTAAGAAACTAATAGAATCCTTGTCCAACAAGGAATCTTTAATTAGTAACTAACTCTAACTAACTAACTAACCTTATCCAATAAGGAGAGTAGTTATTAGATACTAATTAAATAATAATAACAGTTATTATTTTTTAACACCTCCATGAAGTGGGCGTCCCACCCTAGGTGGGTCCCACTCCACACACCCCTAGGGTTCCAAACCCTATTAGGTCACTTTAATTATTCTTTTAAAATAATTCTCAATGGGTCCTACCCATTTGGTTTTTCACATCCAATGTGATTCCACCTTTTAGAGCTTCACTATACCATATAGTGATTACTTAGATAAATTAATTAATTTAATTATAAATTAAATTAAATACTTTAAGAAGGTCCCTGTGTGTGGGATCTAAAGGGATCTCCTATTTCCGGTTGTGGGACCAAGTACTTCACCTTTTTGGTTGAAGCATTGTTACTAGGAAACACCTTTCCTAAAACTCCATTAGGATCATAAAATATTATCTAAGTCCCTGGACTTCCACCAATCACAATTAATGTCCATTAACACAATGTGATTAACCTCCAGAAATTAGAGAATTGCTTGTAAGTACCATCTCACAATATATTTACAAATAAATCATTCCACATTCCGATATCACTTGTAAGCTTCTGGGATTGGAACAATTTCACTATCTTAGTCCCTTCCGATATCACTTGTAAGCTTCTGGGATTGGAACAATTCCACTATCTTAGTCCCTAGCTTATGAATAGAACCCTTTCTCATGATTGCTTTTTCATTGAACTGAACTTCCAAAACACTTTTGAAGAAACATTAGAAAAGAACTGACATATATATTTATATATATTTTTCCATATTGAAAATATCAACTTCGATAAAAACCATTTTACCGAAAAGCACCACTACTGGATTTAACAGTTCAGTTCAACAAGTATCACCTTGATATCATTATCTCCAATTAAGGAGTTGTGGATTCCTTATTGAGTGTTTACACACTTCTCTAAACATTGTGTACATGACCCAATGTACCCGGAGTTAGTCCTGTGTGTTGGACATTGCCGATTGGCACATTAAAGCCATATATACAAATGTCTGAGAAGATGTTAACCTCTCAGGTCTAAGGACAATTTGTCAAATGGATAACCCTAATACAATCTGACAGTGTATTCCATAGGGTATCCACTCGTGACCTCGTTCAGTATTATGAACTTGCTATATTTACTCACATGTTAGTCAAGAGACACCACTCTCTGTGAATGAGATTCATCACACTATCTCATAGAACTATACATGTGTAAGCCATGATGAAGTACGGCGCTCAACCAGTACTCTAGAGGCTTCGAACAAGATTAGGTTTACAGGGAACCGGAAAATCATATCTCCTCGCAACCTTTGTATGATTTTCCTACAATGTTACCTATGGAACTTTATGTCATCATCAAATGAGACAGTAATTAATATAAATACCCTTTATAGTATGTTGTGTGAATATGATGCTTATCTAATCAACATAGAAAAGTCTCTTATTAGCTTTTGAGGGCATATATGTCCAACAATCTCCTACTTGTACTCTAAGCCAATTAGATGTAATGCCTATCTTTTTCAGTGATGTTTCTCAAACACCAATTGAGACATAACTTAATATGTATGGGTCTGTCATGTCTGCTTTACTACAACTATTGTAGTGATGCAATAACACTTGCAACTCTTGCATATTTATTATCAATAACCACAGTCTTAAAAGATTAAACAAAAATGATACTGTCCAACAGTCATTTTCAAATGTTAAGATGCTTGTGCTTTATCATTATGCAATGATTTGGACTAATCTGACCAATATCTTATCACATCAACATGTAATGGTTATTCGGTCTAGTACAAGTATACTTTCTCAATATATCACATATCTAAGAGAAACTGATTCCATTCCATAAAGGTAGAAACTCTTTTCTTGGAATCTTACTTACACAAAAACATGATTGTTATTGGGAGAATAACAATATCATTTTCCTTTTGTCTCTATTAGAACTAAGAAAACATGATGTCAAAGTTTGTCATTCATTGCAAAATTGCTAGATCAAATCCAAGAGAAGAATAATATTCATAATGAAAAGAATATTATCTTTGCATAAAGCCAGGAAAATAATTATGCTCCTACTAACCAATTTGCACACAAAGGATACTTTCTTTCTTAGATAAAAATCAAATAATTTGATTATTTCATCAAAATAAAAGTTAGTCTAACTACAGATTCTGAGACCTGTGAGTTTTAGTGTACTATTTAGGTATAGTGAGAGTAGAGAGATGATCTCTATCAATTCTCATAGTTATTGGTCTACTGGGCTTCCGCTTCTAGAACAATTCTAGATTCAGTTTCTCTACTAGGAAACTTGTATTCTTGTTTACAAATATATTTTGTTATCCAGGAATAGAGACTAAGTATCTCTAATGCGAATCCCAAGCTCATCTTCCATCAAATTATATCCAATATAATTCAATTTAACAACACCATCATGCTATGGTTTGTTCTGGGAATTATCTGAGACAAGATGTAATGAGAGTAAATTATGAAATTTCAATTAAGAGGTACTCTTCTCAATCATGGAAGACTTACCTAGCTTTTTTTTTATTTCAATGCGGAATTCCTTGAACTTTTCAAAGAATGTGAAATAAAGTTAGCTATCTCTTAATGGAAGATTCATATGGTTACGATCATCCAACTTGTGTCCCATTCCCAAGTAGAAGTTTTATCCACTCAGATTTCTTCTTCTCCTTAACAAACATGCAACTATTGGCACTTATGCAAGATCATACCAAGCATTAAGAGCTGGAGGTTTCAACAATTAAGTTGGACTTAATGAGTATACAAACTGGACAATCCTTCCAAAGGTTTGTCTTGTATCCAATGACCAATTGCTTTACTATGAAGCACAATCCTTATACTTTCCTTTCTTCTTAGAAGAGCACTTGTCCATACTACCAGAATATATTTCTAATAGAAAATCTTGGATTTCTTTACTTTGCATAAATGCTTGAGATTTAGAAAAATCAAACTCTTTTGAACATCTTTGCAAATAGCATTGAACTCTTCAAAGGTTCTTAGTCATATGCAATATGTGGGATTTTAGACAATCTGATTTCCTACTTGTTCCACATAACCATATTAAAGGACTTCTGGAGTTTGTCAAGAATCATATCCTTTGATCCCATAAATTTATCTCAACACCAAGAATTGGGATTTATGAATCCAATGATCTCTATCATATTCTTTGTGACTGGGTTTCCCTAGTCAACTTGGTGTCCACTTGTCCTTTTATATAATAAGCTGTCTAGCAGCCCTATTATATTCTGTAAACATCTCATATGAGATTAGTAGTGATGACTTAGGCAATTCTTTAGATAGTAAGCACAAACTTGAGATTCATTTTCCATTCCAAACACTTTGAATTGGTAAAGAGATTCTCATTAAAGTCTTGGTAAGGTGGTTATAGAATGACATGGCAATTAAAACATACATCATAATATTTCACACATTATAATATCATTAGATCAGGGCTTTTAATCTTTGATGATATTGTTCATCATTTAGTCAAATTTCATAGACCCCTCAATCTATAAAATTAGGAAATATGTTACTTTATATTTCTGATGACCATTGGGTGCCTTATAATACACATGCAATCTTCCATGGTAGGATAGTATTACACATACACCACAAGGTGGATAGTAGTTATCCATCACTGAACATCTCATGCATAACTCTTTATGTAAATCAGTGATTCTCAATTTTCTTGTGACCTCCAAGGAGAACATGACTGTCACCTGTCAGCCGTCATGGTCCTTGGTTAAGTGAAACCCATTATTCTTGGTTGTCATATGATCAAGTAGGAATATGCCCCTATGCTAGTTGACACTCCCTATCAGGTCATACACATTCCTATCTACTATAGAAATAAAGTACTAGGAGTTTAATTTAGACTGAATTATGTCTGATTCCTGCCAGAGAGACAAGACTCAGGCTAATTAATTTCTAGTCTTATTGATAATGGAAGGTCATAGGGCAACATTATCTCATAGGATAAATTAGCCTATTTAATTTACTTAATATTTTTCTTGAGGGAAAATAGAATATTATGAACAAATTATACATCTAATGCATATATCATAAGCATTCACAATATTTATCATTGCACCACATGCATAGAACAATATACAAAATCATCACATGATAATACATCAAATTTTGCTTAATTAGATCAAACTAATTCCAATGAACTCCCACTAGCCCCAGAAATCTAAATGGATCTAATCCAAGGGTACAAAGGTCATTTTTAACATCAGTGGGCTTTGGATGGTTCATTCATCCATATGATGGACCATTGATCATACCAAGCACCATGGGCCCAAAATAACAATTATAAAGTGTTAATGTGCATCACTAAAGCCCATAAGTCAAAATGGACTATATTACCCTTTAATTCTCTATGAATTAATTTCAGCATATTAGGGTTCACCAACCCTAAGTCAAAAAATTATGGGAGTCTTTAAACAACTCTCTAAGACCTCTACTATGGTCTATAAGTGTCACTCAAGCACTTCCCATAGTCGTGAATATTGTTAGCTTACATCTATGTCAATTAAGGCACAATTATCTCATAATCATGTAAGTAACATATTCCACGTAAAAATTTCAATATGGACTACATACATCACGTTCAAAAGGGGCTATAATAATGTGTTTTATTTAAACACAAACTTTTTATGTTTCAACAAAACACATATTGTGGGATTTGATTCAATTATTCAAAATTGGCACAAAAACAATAATCAAATTATCACAGGGGTTATAAACTTTTCTAAGCAACTAAAAGGTATAACAAGTCATCACATGAAATACATAATATAGCTGCACAATGGGTCCGTATGATCATGTTATCTTAGAAATCCTACAACTACTCTTGTAGAACACCTTCCAAGATTTATTTTCCATGCGATCACCATCATCTTCGATCTTCAATATGATTTCTCCATAGAAAAATCAGAAATTCCTAATACTAAGATTACATCATATTCAAAATAAGAAACCTTGAGAAACCACCCAAAATAGGATGCTCAAGGGGAGTACAACCCATAAGAAGAAAGAGAAGAGAATAGAGAGAGAAGAAGAAGGCATGATCATGAAATTCATCCACCATTCAACAAAAATATATATTAACAATTCATCAACTATGAATAATAATATGGCATGACAAATTACTTTGAAAGTCCATAACCTCAACAAAGGTTTTGCTAACCTTAGGAAAACTCTTTCCCATATGGTTAAGGCCTCTATTAACATTTAATAGAAAAACCCTAGAGCAAAGAAAGCAAGCATGTCAATAATGAATTCTTAGGGTTTTTAGATTATCATTAAAAGAAAACAATTTTCCTTTAATGCTTGGAAAATCATTAAGAGAAACAATTTCTCTAAAATTTAATCTAACCCTAAAATTCATCCTCACATTCTTCAATTGATAAACAAATAGAAAACACCATATTAAATTCGGCTAGGCTTGAGATCTAATCCCTTCCATACAATTTTGATCTAATAACTAGTAAAAGATTAAAATAAAAATCAGCAAATTGCTAATTTTTTAATATCACTTTATATTGATTCCAAAAATAAATTCAAAATCAATAATAGGTGAATTCAAAATTTTCCATAAGGGCCAACTGCTTTAGGGATTATTTGATTTAACAATTAAATAAAATAATACCCCAAACAATAGTATTAAATGTCCATAAAATAATTGATCTTTATCAATTAAAATTCACTTGAGATAAAACCCTATATCTCAACCAATGACATTTATGTAATTACTTGATTAACTATTAATCAAATAAAAACTTATAAATAATATATAGCCGGTCATTCTGAGCACATGTAATTGATCCAAAACAACTACAATAATTATGGTATTATTCCATAAACTTTTTAGGGAACCATAAAGGATATCATAATTAACATTTAATTAAATGATAGCCCGTGGACTCGAAGCAGATAATTAAACAATTTAATTAAATCTCAGTCCATGCTCTCGAATCAAATAATTAAACGATTTAATTAATTGATAGCCCATTAAACGATTTAATAGCATCCCATGCTCTCAAATCAAATAATGGAATTTAGGAAAAATTTGAAAGCCTCTTGGGAAATTAATTTAGAAAACTCATTTTCCCGCTTCAGATTTTCGACTCAAGTTTAGACCCTCAAAATGATTGATTTTGGAAAAACTTTCTTCACAAAAGTTGTAGATCTTTTCGACGGCTTCAAAACGATGTACTGACAAACCTGAATCGGACTTACAGTCACAAAGTTATGGCCAAAATACCGAAACTGTATCAATTCTTCTAATCAAATACAAATCCGAAAATCCATGAATCAATTTTAATCGAAATAAGCTTTAATCTCCAAGAACTCTTAATCAAGGGTGTCTAACACCATAGGATTTATTAATTAACATTTAATAAATAAAATCTCATCTATATTTGCTAGCCAAAATATCAATGGGTATCTAAGTGGTCTAAATCAAAGGGAAAACTTGCCCGGGGCTCACAAGAATAAATTAAACAATTTAATTTAATATTCTAAAAGGATCTCTAAATCCTTAAAAGCTATAATCAAAATTTAGATATCTCTAAATACCTATCCCTTATGAAAAGATGTTTTGAAAAAATCCAAAACCAAAATTAGTATCACACTAATTTATAAGGGTTTGATCTCTCCCTCAATAACTAGAGGGCTCCCTTAGCCCTAATAAATGATTATCCAATAATCAAGAATCTAGAAGATTGATTCATTAGGGTAACCAAAATTCTTAGGGGAGGTATTCTTGATATAATTAAAATTTGATTATACCCTAAAATCAAAGAGAAGCATAGCCAAGGCTTTGATACCACTCAAAGTATGTCTCTTTTTAATATAGGAAAACACAGTTCTTGGGGGGGGTGGGGGGGGGGGGGGATTACATCGAATCCCAAGATCTGACTAAGATTCTAATTGATTTTATTCAATGAAGATAAGAATAACATTCACCTTTGCGACTTTGAAATTGTTAAGTCAAATCCACGTTAGAATAGTACTCGCAAAACTTCAAAAGTGTCAAGTCTCCTGTCGATTCACACGAACCTTCTTTTTCCTTTAAAGTTTTCTCTAATGGAAGCTAATGGCCCTTCCAAATTTTAAACTCTAGGAATCTTGAATAAAAGATCCAATCTTTTATTATCAAGAACCTTTCTTGATGATCAAGATCCTTGATCTTCTTCTTCTTGATTATTCAAAAATTAGAACACATAAGAGAAGAAATGGGAGAGGGGTGACCGTACACCTCAAAGAGAGAGGAGTGGGAGGGCGTGAGATTGAGGAGAGGAGAAAATAAATTTCTGAAAATTTTATTGTGTCCCAATCCTTGGACGTCCACCTCTTTATATAGGAGAGCTTGGGTTGCTTGCAACTCAAGAATCCACTTTCTAATCCAATTAGAATTCCTCAATTTGTTTCTAATTCTTGATTTCTCCTAATTCAATTAGGAATAATCATTAATAGAAACTAACCTTATCCATTAGTGTCCAACTAATCTTATCCTTATTCTAATCCAATTAGGATTCCTTGATTAGTAAGAAACTAATAGAATCTTTGTCCAACAAGGAATCTTTAATTAGTAACTAACTCTAACTAACTAACTAACTAACCTTATCCAATAAGGACAGTAGTTATTAGATACTAATTAAATAATAATAACAATTATTATTTTTTAACACCTCCATGAAGTGGGCGTCCCACCCTAGGTGGGTCCCACTCCACAAACCCCTAGGGTTCCAAACCCTATTAGGTCACTTTAATTATTCTTTTAAAATAATTTTCAATGGGTCCTATCTATTTGGTTTTTCACATCCAATGTGATTCCACCTTTTAGAACTTCACTATACCATATAGTGATTACTTAGATAAATTAATTATAAATTAAATTAAATACTTTAAGAAGGTCCTTGTGTGTGGGATCTAAAGGGATCTCCTATTTCCGGTTGTGGGATCAAGTACTTCACCTTTTTGGTTGAAGCATTGTTACTAGGAAACACCTTTCCTAAAACTCCATTAGGATCATAGAATATTATCTAAGTCTCTGGACTTCCCCCAATCACAATTAATGTCCATTAACACAATGTGATTAACCTCTATAAATTAGAGAATTGCTTGTAAATATCATCTCACAATATATTTACAAATAAATCATTCTACATTCTGATATCACTTGTAAGCTTCCGGGATTGGAACAATTCCACTATCTCAGTCCCTAGCTTATGAATAGAACCCTTTCTCATGATTGCTTTTTCATTGAACTGAACTTCCAAAACACTTTTGAAGAAACATTAGAAAAGAACTGACATATATATTTATATATATTTTTCCATATTGAAAATATCAACTTCGATAAAAACCATTTTACCGAAAAGCACCAGTACTGGATTTAACAGTTCAGTTCAACAAGTATCACCTTGATATCATTATCTCCAATTAAGGAGTTGTGGATTCCTTATTGAGTGTTTACACACTTCTCCAAACATTGTGTACATGACCCAACGTACCCGGAGTTAGTCCTATGTGTTGGACATTGCCGATTGGCACATTAAAGTCATATATACAAATGTCTGAGAAGATGTTAACCTCTCAGGTCTAAGGACAATTTGTCAAATGGATAACCCTAATATAATCTGACAGTGTATTCCATAGGATATCCACTAGTGACCTCGTTCAGTATTATGAACTTGCTATATTTACTCACATTTTAGTCAAGAGACACCACTCTCTGTGAATGAGATTCATCACACTATCTCATAGAACTATACATGTGTAAGCCATGATGAAGTACGGCGCTCAACCAGTACTCTAGAGGCTTCGAACAATATTAGGTTTACAGGGAACCGGAAAATCATATCTCCTCGCAACATTTGCATGATTTTCCTACAATGTTACCTATGGAACTTTATGTCATCATCAAATGAAACAGTAATTAATATAAATACTCTTTATAGTTGGTTGTGTGAATATGATGCTTATCTAATCAACATAGAAAAGTCTCTTATTGGCTTTTGAGGGCATATATGTCCAACACGTTTCTCATAATATTTTTTTGGGTATCCACGCCCATTTCATAATGGCCTAAAGAAGATAAAATGATGGAGCTTCCTACCATTTTTTCTAGCAAAAATGAGATTGTGAAATGGTTCATGAGGCGGTTCATGCAACTTCCAACTCCTATGCTACTCCGATCAAATGGGATCTACTTGGGTACAAGATCTACCAATAATCCACTTATGTTTGTGTAGTTTTCCTTTAATTTTCTTTTTCAGTAATGTTCTTATTTTCTTTTTGATGTGTGCTAGCCCCAGCCGCATTTACTCCAAAATTTTACATAGACGCAAAATGGGGCTAACACTTGGAGATCTTTCATTATTTTAACAGCTTAAAAAGTAAAAGTCAGAAAATGTTGGACATTTGTAGCGCCATAGTTGCGTCTTTGGAAGATTTCCGACCGAGGCTAGCAAAATCCTTTCTTTTTTATGTTTGAATTTTGATGACTTAACCATGATTATTTTCAAAAAAAATTAGTACTTTATTATTGCTGTCTCAATATTTATATTCAATTTTTTTTCTTTTTGATAATTTTGTGCATCACACGGGTTTCTTACTAGTAACATATTAATATGGGGTTATTTGCATATTCCTCTTTAGTCTTTATATTATTATATTTGATTTTCTTACTTTCTATATTTTTTATTTTATTATGGCTGTCACTGACAAGGGGATTTTTATTTAACCCGACCCTTTGCCTATTGGGGTAATATGTGGTAGTCGGTGTAGAAAAAAAATCTCGAATTTCAAAGGACAAAAAAAATTGGCACACTTTCTTCTAGACCTTTGGTACACCTGGCCCGGCCCTTGCCCTTGAGGGCAAGGCTAGGGCCCAATCAACTCTGGCGCTTAAAGGGCTGGGGCCCTACTCTTATAGGGAAGGGTAGGGCTGATCCCGACCCTTTGACAGCTCTATCACTGAGTTTTTTTCTTTTGGTTAACTCAACTACACAAGGCGAAAGCTGAAGGCAAGACATAGGAAAAACACACCCCATGCACTCACACACACACCACATACAACCACACTTGCAACCCAACATAAACATCACCCAAACACTCCTCAAAATGAGTAATAACCAAGGACTGATAAATGCATGATGTCCAAATGGAGTAACGGATTCCGTGACAAAGGTGAAGAATCCCAAGAGTATGCAGAATCCAGCCTCATATTTTCCTTGGTATTCCAACAGGCCCTGCATGGGCCTGATTTTTTTTCATTACAATTTGTACAACTTGTCTTTTTTTGCTGTGAGAAGAAATTGTGTAGCTGTATCGTGCAAGGCCTTCATTCCACCTTGCTTTAAATTGTCCACAAAACCCCCCTTTTTAACCCAACATTGGCAGTAGCCATGATCACACTCCTACGACCAAACCCTCTCTAATTTTCTCTCTTTGGCTTCCATTTGTACTGACTTAACCCAGGGTTATGTACTAACCACCGTCAAAATTATGTAAGTGATTCATCACGTGGGGGTATTTATCATCTTATACAGAATTGAGGGTAACTTTCTCCACGTTAGGGTTAGCTTCACTACTCAGATGGTTTGGACTTTTTTCCTTTTTTTGGTAGGAGATGGTTCGGACTTTGGAAACACCATACTTTTGAGATGGCCGAGTTGGTCTAACGCCCTTGGTTGAAAATGAGAAGTAGAAATGGACATTTAATACCAGTCACTACTCACCACACCTTAATAAGTAAATTTGTAAGGGGTAGGGACCATTAACTGTGGATATGGACCTCAGGTCACGTACCCTATAATATCCTTTTTTTTTGGTTGTCCACGCCCATTTCATAATGGCCTAAAGAAGTAGAAATGGACCTTTAATACCAGTCACCACACCTTTATAATATTTTCTTTTTGAGGTGTACTAGCCCCAGCTAGGAATGGCAATATGACCCGGCCGTAGGGACCCCGACCCGCCGGCCCCTATAGTGGCGGTTTTTTTTCAAATAAATCGGGGGCGGGGCGAGGACGACATAAAAAATAAAGACCCAACTCGGTTTCGAGACGGGGGCAGTTTAAGTATACCCCACTCCGGTGCCCCGCCAGAGGTAGAAAACCGCCCCGCCCCATTGTCATTCCTAGCCCCAGCCGCATTTACTCCAAAATTTTACAGACGCAACATGGGGCTAACACTTGGAGATCTTTCATTATTTTAACAACTTAAAAAGTAAAAGTTAGAAAATGCTGGACATTTGTAACGTCCCAGTTGTGCCTTTGGAAGATTTACGACCGAGGCTAGCAAAATCCTTTCTTTTTTATGTTTGAATTTTGATGACTTAAACAAAATTATTTTCAAAAAATTAGTACTTTATTACTGTTGTCTCAATATTTATATTCAATTTTTTTTCTTTTTGATAATTTTGTGCATCGCACGGGTTTCTTACTAGTAACATATTAATATGGGGTTATTTGCGTATTCATCTTTAGTCTTTATATCATTATATTTGTTTTTCTTACTTTCTATATTTTTTTATGGCTGTCACTGACAAGGAGAATTTTTTTTTTAACTCGACCCTTTGTCTATTGGGGTAATATATGGTAGCCGGTGTATAAAAAAAATCTCGTATTTCAGAGGACAAAAAAAATTCACACACTTTCTTCCAGACCTTTGGTCCTACCTGACCAGGCCTTGGCCCTTGGGGGTAGGGCTAGGGCCCAATCAAATCCGGCCCATAAAGGGCTAGGACCCTACTCTTATAGGGAAGGGTAGGGCTGATCCCGGCCCTTTGACAGCCCTATCACTGAGTTTTTTTTTTGGTTAACTCAACTACACCACAAGCGATAGCTGAAGGCAAGACATAGGAAACAAACACCTCATACACTCACATACAAACCACACACAACCACACCTGCAACCCAACATAAGCATCCCTCAAACACTCCTGAAAACGGGTAATAACCAAGGACCGAACATTGGCCATGTATAAATGCACGATGTCCAAATGGAGTGACGGATTCCGTGACAAAGGTGAAGAATCCCAAGAGTATGCAGAATCCAGCCTCATATTTTCCTTGGTATTCCAACAGGCCCTGCATGGGCCTGATTTTTTTTTCATTACAATTTGTACAACTTGTCTTTTTTACTATGAGAAGAAATTGTGTAGCTGTGTCGTGCAAGGCCTTCATTCCACCTTGCTTTGATTTGTCTACAAAACCCCTTTTTAACCCACCATTGGCAGTAGCCATGGCCACACTCCTACGACCAAACCCTCTCTAATTTTCTCTCTTTGGCCTCCATTTGTGCTGACTTAACCCAGGGTTATGTACTAACCACCGTCAAAATTATGTAAGTGATTCATCACGTGGGGGGGTATTTATCATCTTATACAGAATTGAGGGTAACTTTCTCTACGTTTAGGATTAGCTTCACTACTCAGATGGTTTGGACTTTGGACACCATACTTTTGAGTTGGCCGAGTTGGTCTAACGCCCTTGGTTGAAAATGAGAAGTAGAAATGGACCTTTAATACCAGTCACCACTCACCACACCTAAATAAGTAAATTTGTAACGGGTAGGGACCATTAATTGTGGATATGGACTCAGGTCACGTCCGTTTCCTATAATATTCTCTTTTGGGTGTCCACGCCCATTTCACAATGGCCTAAAGAAGTAGAAATGGACCTTTAATACAAGTCACCACACCTTTATAATATTTTCTTTTTGAGGTGTGCTAACCACTGCTAGGGATGGCAATATGACCCGCTTCCATAGGGGCCCGGCCCGCACCACCCCTATAGGGGCAGTTTTTTTTCAAATAAATCAGGGGCGGGGTGGGGACGGTATAAAAAATAAAGACCCGACTCGGTTTCGGGGCAGGGGGCGGTTTTAGTATACCCCGCTCCGGTGCCCCGCCCCGGAACCACTTTAATAAATAAATAAATATATATATATTTTTGGAAGGTAATATGATGTATATATATATTATGTAAATGAAAAAAATATATTTAGATATTATATATATATATATATATAAAAGGCAGAAGGGGTGGGGCGAGGCGGGGCTGGGGTGGGGATTTTATACGCATGGTGGAGCTGGTTTCACCATATATAAGCCCTGGTCAAGGGCGGAGTGGGGTAGCTTTACAATCAGGTTGGGGCCGGGGAGGTAGAAAAACGCCCTGCCCCGCCCCATTGCCATTCCTAGCCCCAGCCGCATTTACTCCAAAATTTTACATAGATGCAAAATGGGGGCTAACACTTGGAGATCTTTCATAATTTAAATAGCTTAAAAAGTAAAAGTCAGAAAATGTTAGATATTTGTAGCGCTCCAGTTGCATCTTTGGAAGATTTATCTTTCATAATTTAAACAGCTTAAAAAGTAAAAGTCAGAAAATGTTAGACATTTTAACGAAGATTTGCGACCAAGTCTAGGAAAATCCTTCTTTTTTATGTTTGAATTTTGATGACTTAAACATGATTATTTTCAAAATGTTAGTACATTATTATTGCTTTCTCAATATTTATATTCAATTTTTTTCTGTGTGCATCGCACGGGTTTCTTACTAGTAACATATTAATGTGGGGTTATTTGCGTATTCCTCTTTAGTCTTTATGTCATTATATTTGTTTTTCTTAATTTCTATATATATATTTTTTTTATTATGGTTGTCACTGACAAGGGTAATTTTTTTCTAACCCTAGGCCCAACCTTAAATGACTAAAGCTCAAGCCCACCATGCCCATCACCAAGTCCCTAAACCCATGGCACAATCCTAACCCAAGCCATGTAAGAATCTATAGCTCAAGCCCACTAGCCAAGGCCAAAACCTTACCAAAGTCAAGACAGCACAAGGCCCATTTCATTTGTCTCTTGCACAAAGCCCAATAGATTCCCATTTTTCATTGTTTCGGCCAACTCTCCACCAAACCGCAGATCGGCCCCTTTCGTCTTTGGTGATAGAATTTGAATTAAAGAGAGGGAGGCCAGCCTCTATGCTTGGAACCTTCGGAATGTTTCTACAGTGCTCGATTTGACCTTTCAATAGTCTCCCACATGCCCACCAACCAACCTCCTATTTACACTAATGCCCTAATCCTCCCTAAAAGCCTATAAATACCACTTCATCTCCACCCTTCAAGAGGACCGGATCCCAGAAAATTTGAAGCTCTCGCAGTTCAAAGATCCTAACCCAAACTTCTAAAAGTCTTGGAAGCTCACCACCACCCCTCTGCAAACTTTGCTAGGGAGTTTGAGTTGTGACTAAGGGAAATCTCTGGCTATCCCTTCTTGTGAGGTCGCTCTCTCCCTAGCCTCCGAGCTTTGGTCTTAAGAGTAGGTCTCTCCATCATTGCTTTTCTTTTCTTCTCCTAGTCCATTTCTAGGACGTCTCTTTTTCCCTCTTATAAATGCTCTTCCTTTCCTTTACAGAGTAATGGCCCCTCTATCTTGTTTTCGAAACATGATAGGGGGCCATGAAGAAGGTGGATGATAATAACTTTCATTTTTTTTTTTGGCATGAAGAGTTCGAACAAGCTCACGGTTAGCCCAGAAGCTTGGTAGGGAAGCATTCCCTCATTCTGCATATGTAACGTTAACTTAGTGTCCCACTTACATAGTTGCATTGTTTTGGCAATGTAGAGAGGGCCCCACGGCTAGGGGAGGAGAGGTGCTCCCTCACATTTTTGTTCTGGCTCAGAATCCTCTCGAGTTCAACTCGAGCGAATCTCTCGAGTTGGAACCCCTACAGGTCGCCACGTGTCTCCTTTGACACCCCTTTACCATGGGTAAGGTTCACCCACCCCTAGGGTTCACTAACCCATCCTTGGGTTCTTTTTTTTATTAATTATTATTTTTTAAATTAAAAAAATATTTTTAATATTAAAAAACTCTAAAAACAGTTTTTTTAATTTAAAAAATAATAATTAATTAAAAAAAAACCCTAGCGGTGGGTGAACTTTACCCATGGTTAAGGGGTGTCAAAGGAGACACGTGGCGACCTGTGGGCCAGAGGATCCTGAGCCGTTTTTCTTTCTGTCTGCAATATTTTCCACCTCCTGTTTCTTTTGAGCCCATTCATGCAAGGTGGTACTTGACACGGCACCAAGATCACCGAGCCCACCACCTTAGCCGAAGCTCTAAGCACACGCCACACATATGTTTAGAGATGTTGGCATGTAATTAGCACATAGGCACACCACACACATAAGGTTTTAGAGATGTTAGCATGCATTAACACTGGTTAGCACACACATACCCCACTCACACGCACACGCGGTTAGAAGGGTTAGTTTGTGGTTAGCACACACACCTCGCTCAAACACATACGGTTAGAAGGTTTAGTATGAGGTTAGTGCACATACAACACATCCCACGTACTCAGCACACTTACTGTTTTTTTTTTTTGAAAGGATATCATGTGTCCAATAACATAGCACATACACACTGCTTTTTTTTTAAAAAAAAAAATAGTATCATGCGGCTAGCGCACACAGGAGACATCCAAGTTTTTTTTTTTTTTTTTAGAAATGATGGCATGCTACTAACATTAACATCCAGGTGAAGCCCCCACACCCCTGCTCCTTCAACTTTTCAGTGACCTTACAAGGCCCTACATGCATTTTGGGGCCTTCCTGACCGAACCACATGCTTTAACTAGAGTTAAACTTAACCCTAATTAGATCCCTTTCCTTGGGCTTAAACCTAAAAAATCCAAAGGCTGGGAAATGTATATCAAAACCTGGAAAAACATTCCTTGACTAGGGTTAAGCTTGACCCTAGTTAAATTCTATACCTTAGGTTGGTTCCGATCTTAACTCAAATAGTCAAAAGCTTAACCACTCCGATGCTCCCCTTTAACGATGGTTAATATCTTTAACCATGGTTAACTTCGTTCCTAATCATGGTGAATAGATTTAACCACAGTTAAAACCCTAAGCCACCCCAATGCACTTTGGCCATCCTGACCAATCGCCAAGGCAACAACTCACGGACACGAGCAATTTTTGGTTTGTTTTGTTTTGTTTTTTTAACCTATAAATCTATTTTTGTTTGTTTACTCTTTATTTTACGTTTAGCATCTTGAATATGGTGTTTGCCGACTAATATTGTCCATCTTCTTCAGTTAAGAGTTAATGGCGGCATTCACAATGAGGTTTAACGTTGAAACTGCAAGTCCGGCAAAGTACATGAGATTCATTCGACGCGTGCGCTATAATTTGGAAGTATTGGGAGTGACATACTCGCATAATCGTCCCGTACTTCCTGTACAGCAAGTTCCACCCAATGAATGGTTCGATATCATACTCCAAGTATGCTACCGTGCAATCAAAGTAAGAATTAGGCGGGACAATTTATATTTAGCTGGATATCTGATGCTTTATTATAACGAAAATGGGCCAGGGCTATGGTGGGAGTTCCAGAACAACTATGAGCAAAGTTTAATTCCGGATTCCTTTTATTTGGATTACGGTGGTGGCTATACAGAATTATCCTCTTTCTGTGGTGATTTAAATTCAAATCCCCTTGGCCGGCAACAATTAATTCACCCTGTGTACCAACTTGGTAATACAAATACTACCATGAACAATCGCGCGCAACCACTCATAGTTATTATTGAAATGATTTCTGAGTCCGTAAGGTTCAGGAGTATTTGCCGTTTTCTTGATCAAAATTTCAATTATGATTCGCTACCCAATTTCCAGATGCTAACGCTAATGAACAACTGGTCAAGCATCTCTCTCGCATTGCTGCAACAGGATAATGATCCGCTTCGTGTCTTTCCATTTCGGCAACCCAATGATATGCTGATTGAGTCGTATATAGATGCGGTAAACTGTATTGCCATCTTGCTCAATGTTGACCCTGGGGACTTAGTAGTTTGATTGGAATTGTTTTGACTTGTTTTGTTTTCTTGTACTGGGTGACCTCCCTTTAGAGGAATGGGATACCTCCCCTTAGAGGCTTTTCTTTTCTTTTCTTTTTTTTCTATCTTTCTATGTGATGTTTTGTAAGGGTTGCCTTCCTTTGATAGGCTTTTAATGGAATGTTTCTTTAGATACGTACGGTTAAAAACTAGTGAGAATAGATATAATCGGAAGTTGTATTATATCTTGATCATAGGTACTAGCAAAAATCCTATAAATAAAATAAAATATAAAAATTAAATATAAAGAGTTTTAACATGAAAATATTTATCCACTACAGATGACCATAAAGAAGTATGCCACCTAAAAAAAGGAATAGAATATATGATATTTATTTCAAAATGTTTACTGTGCTTAAAATTAATTTGGAGATATTTTAGTGTCACTCAGACGCTCAAAAACTAAAAGAACTCATTTGACTTTGAGCATTTGTTGTATAGTTAAGTGACATTTACTGTATTGCAGGCCAGTAGCACTTTCATTTTTTGTGAGTAATATATGAATTTAACATAGCCAAGTAAAAGTTCAAACTTCAACCTAAAGACCACACCAAATGGTGGAATTCCAAAATAGTTACTGCCAAAATTATTGTAACCTTATTCATTCAGTCACTGAATAAGTTAAGTTCCTTACTAATGTTTCAACAAAAAAACAACCAAATGGTCTCAACATACTGTAAGCATACCCCCACAAACATAATGAGACAATTATCGGGAAAACCCCAAAAATGCATGTGAATTTTTCTTCTACAATATTGCTTCTCTGTGAAAGTGAAATGATGCACTCCAAAATAATTAAATTGCACAAGAGATCAAATTCAAGATAGGAAATGATTAATTAATGGTACAACAAAGATTGCAACATG
Organism: Tetracentron sinense; assembly: GCA_015143295.1. Classification (NCBI taxonomy): domain Eukaryota; kingdom Viridiplantae; phylum Streptophyta; class Magnoliopsida; order Trochodendrales; family Trochodendraceae; genus Tetracentron; species Tetracentron sinense. The sequence continues at coordinate 12,003,023 of CM026554.1, forward strand.
ATGCAAATCATGTAGGAATCAATGCTTATCGATTTGTGCACATTTTGAAGCATAATAATTGAAACAACAGTTACAGCTACAATCCCAATAATAATTGAAACAACAATTACAACAACAACCCCAACTTTAAAGGATAATACAGAAGAACGAATAAGATGAGGACAAAGGAATGATGCTGTAGAGACCCGAATCTTTTTCATGTTTTTAGTGCATTGCATTAAGGGTATTTTAGTCTTTATAAGATGTTAAAGTGTGTGTATTCATATCTAATTATGGTGATGTAAACTAGGCTTAATCAAGTTGTAACGGATGGATGTCATAGCACATCCTAAACTTTAGGAAGCTCTAGTTTTAGCACCGTTTACTGGAATTGTGTGATTCTTAAACCATTAGAAAGGTGTTGGAACCCTCTTCGAGATTCATGTTTAGTGTTTTTCCTCATTTTGAGTTTAAGTCAAGTCAATAATGAGTTTTGTCTAATGGAATTGCAGATCAGTCAACTTTGGGGATATTTTAGTCTATAAATTAAGTGGAAATTGGAAATTCTAAAATGCCAGAAATGTTCATTTTCGAGAGACGGATCCAACGCAAGTTGAATCGTCAAAATCCGATGAACGAGTAAAAAGTTATGGCCAAAACAGTAAAGGGAGTCAAAACCTGCAGGAACCGATCGCTCGGTCAGAACCAGCGATCGATCGGTCCAAAACCGATCGATCGGTATCTATCGACTGGTCCAAAATTTTGTATGGGAAAATTTTCCAGAGAGTGTTTTTGACCGATCGCCCGGTCATAAACACCGATCGATCGGTAGACAACCGATCGCTCGGTCATTACCACCGATCGCTCGGTCCTTCGTGTTTTTGCTGATTTTTAGTATGGGCTTTTTGGTCTTTTCGTTCTCAGACCTTGGGGCTATAAATAGGGGGTCCTACTCGAAATATTAAAATACTCCACCTAGTTCTAACCTAATTTGGCAAAAAGGGGGAGAAACCCTAGGGTTTTGAGAGAGGGTTTTCTTGGAGAAGGAGGAGATTGATAGGAGATTGCAAGAAAAGTTTGGGAAGCTTCTCCAAATCGTCTCGGGAGCGTTTTGAATCCAAGGGAAGGATTCCTAAGGTCGATATACTATCCTAATCAACTCTATTTTAAGGTTTTGTGAATGTTGATGTGCTAAGAATTGTAGAAATAGATAGTTGATGCATTTTCCCTAATTTTCTATGAAATAAGCTAATTATGGATGGGAATGTGAATGGATATGTGGATTGGAAATGTGGGTAGAATGTATGGAGGATGGGAAATGTATGGAGGATGGGATTAATTTGTGGATGTGGATGAATATATTGATTGTATGGATGAATTATGGTTTGATGAATGCTTGAAAATATAGAGGAGAAATGGATTCATATTATACGTACACAAGGTGTTTGTGAAAAGGCTTGAATGGATAAATGCTATTATACTCTTATGAAATGGTGGTAAATTGATTATGAATTGCGATATGAATTATGATAAGATATGTATATGTGAATGGTTTGTTAAGTATGTCTAATTATTTGCATGGAAATTGATAGTCGGGAAGGTAAGAACTTAGAGGAACATCTCTCAAACCGGGAATTCTCTAACTATTTGGTATGAGACATATAGTGGAGTTTCCATGGTGGGAGATCGGAACCTAAGCAATTACCAACTCGAATATTAATTTCGACACTTAAGCACATATGCACGTGTATGTTAAGATAAGAGTCTCACAAGTCACACATATGGACTACAAGCATGAACATGGCATACGTATGACATTCTGAATAAGCATAAGCATGGCATGGTCCGTATCCGCCAAGAACGGCATGTCTCATTACAGTGTGGTCTGAATAAGTGCATAAGGCATGGTCCGTATCCGCCAAGAATGGCATGTCTCATCCTGGTATGATCTGAATAAGTGCATAAGCATAAGTGTAAGCATCTCACAAGCACGTGGTCTCATAAGCATAAGCAACTCATAAGTGTATTGTCTTCCAAGTCTAAGATTCTCACAAGTACACAAGTCAAGGTGATGATATGATGAATATGCGCACACGTTCTTCCGCACTCTGATTATGTTATTATGCTATTGGATATGTTTCTGACTAAGTGCAGGTATATTATTATTGTTGATTGGATTTTATATACACTGAGTACCTTTGTACTCAGCCGGACTTTTGTCTTGGCAGGTATAGAGCAGGAGTACACGGTGGAGCCGTGGGTTAAGGAAACATACATTGAGGAAGGAGGTGAAGGTGAGCCTTCTGAGGAGGGAGCCGGAGACTTGGGCGGCTACACCTCTTAGTTTACATTTCTTTTCATTGACAGAGTTTTGTAATTGACTTTTAGAGGATGTTGCTCAGTAGACTTCTCATTAGTTGTGTATCAGACTTGTTGGTTCATTGTGAGTTGTATATATAGACCTTAGACTTGTGCAGGTTGGATTGGGTTTATATATCGGAATTTTATTACTCTCATTTTTGGAGACTCGTGTAGTAGCCTTGTATGCATGGTTTTAAACAGGTTAAGTGAATGTGGCGATTCCAAAGTCCTATTTTAGCCTTAGTAGGATTTGGGGTCGTTACAGATGCCTCTCTCCGAGCTGTTGCCGAGTTGTTTACATTTGATGGGAAAAGTGCATAGAAAGAGTTTCAGAGAAAAAAGAACAGCTACCCAAACCTGTAGGGAGGTCCTGATAATTTGGAGTATTACTTGGTATTAGACTCAGCAGTTTACTAATAAATTGTGACGGACAAAAAATTTAGTTAAGCATCTTGAAGGGAACCTCTTCAATGTCTTCATTACAGTTCATATCGGAAGGCTTGGCTTAAGTTGCTTCCTAATGCTGCAACATCGTAATATGTATCTTGGAAATCATCGTCATCGCTATCCATAGTTTGGTCCTGCAATGCCATTGGCCTCCAGTAAAAGTTGATAAAATCCATGATTAGATATATTTGTTGGCCAGGTATTGACCCTAAAGGGGGGTGAATAGGGTCTACGGCAGATTTAAACTTTAGACTCTAAGTCTTTTATGCTGAAATGATATTTATGTAACTACTAAAAATAATCAAAGAAATACATAAATTAAAGGAGTTAGAGTTAGATAATCAAACACCAAGATTTGTTCACGAGGTTCGGCAAATACAACCTACTCCCCGCTTCTAATTAAAGATTTGATTTCTAATTGGATTAGGAATAGATAAGGGAATTAAAAGGGGACTTCTAATTAGATTAGAAGAGTTTCTATTTTGATTTAATTGGAATTTCGATTGGATTTGGTTTGTGGATTTTTGGATTTGTATTTGATTATGAGAATCGATACAGTTTCAGCATTTGGGCCATAACTCTATGACCATAACTCCAATTGTGGTCCGTAAGTACATATTTTTAAAGCAGTCGAAAAGATCTACAATTTTTGTGAAGAAAGTTTTTCAAGAATCAATCGTTTTGAAGGTCAAAACCTCAGTTGAAAATCTAAAATGGGATAATCATAATAGAATTAGAAAGTGGGGTTTAATTTTTCGAAGCACTATTTTTAATTCAAACTTGATTTTGATCTAATCAAAATCTTCTTAAGGGTTATGATCATATTAAATCATGGTGTGAGGAATCATACTTACAAAACTTCTCAAGCGTAAAGTCTCCTGTCGATTCACACGAACCTCCTTTGAATCTCCAAAGCTTTACTCCAATAGAAGCTAATGGCCCTTCCGATTAATGTTCTTTAATCTTTTCTTCTTTTGTTTGATCCAAGAATCTTTCTTGATCAATCCTTCCATTCAAACTTTATGATCTTTTATTCTTTTTTTGAATGCAAGATCTTTTCATAAAGATTGGTTCTAATATTATTCAAGATTGGTTATGATATTACCCAAGATAAAAAAAAATCAAGAGAAGAAAGAAGAAGGGAGGGTTGGCCGTACAACCCACGAGGGAGAAGGATGGGCGTCCAAATAAGGGGGAGAGAGAGAAAATGTGGGAGAGAGAGGAGATCTCTTATGGTGAAATTTCCACCCTATGGGGTCTATATATAGACCCTTTGATTGCTAAATTGTAGATCAAGTCAAACTCCTCTTTCTAAATTCTAATCCAATTAGAATCCTCTTTCTTGCATAGTTTTTTAGGTCTCCCAAGGTATCCCCAGGCTTCGTCCAGGACTAATCCTCCGAGGTACGGTCCGGCGCCGAAGCGGGGACCTCTCCAAAGAAAGTTTTCTGCATCCACAAGGGCTCGAACCCGAGACCACTTGCTTAAGCGACCAGAGCCCCTTCCACTCGGTATTTCCACCATAACTCAATGATCATAAGTCCGATTTAGGTCCATCAATACATCGTTTCGAAGCCGTCGAAAATATCTACAACTTTTGTGAATAAAATTTTTCCAGAATCAATCGTTTTGAAGTTTAAAACTTCAGTCAAAAATCTAAAGCAGGAAAAATGATTTTTCTAAATTAATTTTCCAAGAGGATTTCAAATTTTTCCTTAATTCCATATTTGATTTGAGAGCATGGGATGCTATTAAATTATTTAACGGGCTCTCATTTAATTAAATAGTTTAATTATTTGATTTGAGAGCACGGGCTAAGATTTAATTAAATTGTTTAATTTTCTTCTTCGAGTCCGCCGGCTATCATTTAATTAAATGTTAATTATGATATCCTTTATGGTCTCCTAAAAGGTTTATGGGAATAATACCATAATTATTATAATTGATTTAGATCAATTACATGTGCTCAGAAATACCGGCTACATAATATTTATAAGTTTTTATTTGATTAATTGTTAATCAAGTAATTACGTAAATGTCATTGGTTGAGATACAGGGTTTTATGTCAAGTGAATTTTACTTGATAGAGATCAATTATTTTATGGACATTTAATACTGTTGTTTAGGGAATTATTTTCTTTAATTGTTAAATCAAATAATCCCTAAAGTAGTTGGCCCTTATAGAAAATTTTGAATTTATCTATTATTGATTTTGAATTTAATTTTGGAATGAAAAAAGAGCTCCGGAGGTGCAAGTTAGCAAGATTTTATTTTAGGTGCATGTTAGCATCCTTTGTTGGAATTTTGCTAGGGTTTCATGGAAAACCCTAGGGTTGCCGGCAACAAGGAGGGAGACTCCTCTTGCTGGCCGTCCAACCCACCCTTATCCTTTGCGGAAGTAGTAGGTAGAACATCATCCAAATCTCCTTCTTCTTCTATTCCCCTCAAAACTCCTTCCCCTTATAGGGGTGAACCAGCGATTTTTTTTTTAGAGGAAGAAAATTTAGTGCTAGCAAAACCGCATGCTTTAACTCTTGTTGCTAAGTGCTCTTATGGCTGCCGCCCTCTTGATGATATCAAGTCACACATGAAGAAATCCAGGGGCTTCGAATGGATTTTACAGTAGGTATTTTAGACTCGAGACATCTTTTGTTTCGTTTTACTTCGGGGTCGATTTTCTAATGATATGGCTCAAAGAGGTTGTTTATATCAAAGGATTTTTGTTTCGATTCTTTAAATGGACTCCATATTTCATATCAGGGGCTGAATCTTCCATCGTTCCGATCTGGGTTTGCTTCCCTAACCTTCCCCAACATCTTTTAACGATTCAACCCTACAATCCATTGGTAGTATTTTTGGGAAAGTGCTGAAAATAGATGGAGCCACGAAAAACTTTGTCTAGACCAAGTGCAGCAAGGATATGTATCGAGATTGATCTCCTCAAGCATAATCCAGACAGATTTTGGTTGGGTTTGGGGACTCATGGTTGTTGGCAAACAGTGGAGTATGAAAAAAAATTCAAGTATTGCAAGCAATGTAAGAAGCTTGGCCATAAGGATTCTTCCTGTGCAGCGGGTATCAAAGGTAGATCTAATTCTAGATCTAAAATACGAAAGAGAAAAACAGTAGATGAGGGCTGTAAAGATTCTGAAGAAGGTGTGCAAGAGTTAACCACCAAACAATGGGTGGTGAAGCAGTTCACTGCAAAACCAAAATTCTGGAGAAAACTGTGATTCGGATCCTACATTCCAATTGCATCAACATGATTTGAATAAAGAAGAAACCACAGATTTAGATCCCAGATTAGAGAATCTGAATCCCATTACTGGAGTAGTGGATACAGATGAGAGAAACGCTGCAATTCCTTCAAAACCGTCTGCAAATCTCGGTATTCCTACTACAGCAGGTACGCCACTATTAACTGATCCTAAAGATCTTATTTTGATTGATTTAGACTCTTCCAACAATCCTATAAACGTAATCAGTAATGATACTAATCAAAATTCTGAATCAAATAAGCTAGAATCAGATTTGAATGAGGAAAATAGAAGCTTTCTGCAAACGCAGATTGCAGATTTTTCGACTAGATCAAACTCCTATATTTTGGATGAAATCTTCAACTATGGATCTTTGATAAATAATAGAAATATATTTACTAATTCAGAAATTAAAGGTCTTATGGAAAATAAGAATAGAAAATATAGTGATACCTCAAACCAATTTCCGCATTATCATATGTGGGAAAAGTTGATAAATATTTTAGAAGGTAATCCCATATCCAAAAAGTGTTTGAATATGAGCAATATTTTGAGTGAAACTTCTCAATCCTTTGAATATCACTCTCTTAATCATCCTTGCTTTTTAAAAGATATTGAATCTTTCAAGGTGGATGGGAAAAAATTCTCTCAAAAATTATTAAATTTTGCCCTATTTTCATCTTATCACGATAGATCAGGAAAGCAAAAACCTAAATGTAACAAAGGTATGATTTCATCTGATAGAATTATGCGATCTATATCTGCGATCCTTTCTTTGGTTAACAACCCCAATAATGTTATTAATGAATAATTTTCTCATTTGGAATATTCGGGGTATTGGTAATCTCATCTCTAAAACTAGATTAAAAAAAATGATATCTTCTAACCATATTGTGTTCTCGGCTATTATAGAACAAAAAAAAAATTTGGATAACCTTACTGAAGTTTGTAAGTTTATTGGTATGGATTCTCATTTAGATGCTCAAAATTCTCATTCTAAGATTTGGTTGTTCTGGAAGAATCAACTTCAAGTTAATTACGTTTTATCCTCTGATCAAATGATTATTGTTGATGTTTCTTCAGTAGATTTTAATACTATCAGATGTGCCTTCATTTATGCTAAATATACTAGAAGGGAATGATTGTCCCTTTGGGAAGACCTTTCTACTGCTTTTATTGCTTTTTTAGGTCCTTTCTTTATAGGTGGAGATTTCAATGCAATCTCTGCCTCTAATGAAAAACTGGGTGGCAGAGATGTTAATGTCGAATCTATGGAAGATTTTAATAATATGATTAATGAGTTAGGTCTAATGGACATGGGATTCGCTGGTAATAAATATACTTGGTGCAACAATCAGGTAGGTATCCATCGTATTTATGCTCGTCTTAATCGAATTTTGTTTAATTCTGATTGGAACAGTAATTTCAATATCTCTTCAATTAAACATCTACCTAGAGTTGCCTCTGATCATGCTCCTCTTTTATTAGAATTTGGTAATAACTATACCAGAAGGCCATGTTCTTTTAAATTTCAGCAAATGTGGATTAAACATCCGTATTTTCTTAGAATAGTTTCTGAATCTTGGGGGCCTCCTATTTTAGCTAATCCTCTCATCTCTTTCTTCCTTAAACTTAAAAGGCTTAAATATTCTTTAAAAATTTAGAATAGAGATGTTTTTGGTAATATTTTCTAAAAAATCAACTCTCTTGAAAGTCAAATATCTAAGTTGGAAGAGGACATTCAAAGATCTTGGGACAATGTGAAAAATACTTCTTTGTCTAATCTTAAAGATGAATTACAGTCATTTCTTCTTTATGAAGAAATATTTTGGAGATAGAAATCCAAAATTCAATGGCTCAAAAAAGGTGATAATAACACAGAGTTTTTTCAAATGGTCACAAAATCTAGAAGGGGCCGCAATTGTATATCTCGAATCAAAGATGAACAAAGAAATTGGCTTGAATCTCAGGATGATATAGGTAATGAAGCAATTAATTTTTTTCAAAAATTGCTATCTTCTGATAAAGTTATTCATGATAACAATATGTTGCATCATATTCCTAACATTATTTCCGAGGATCAAAATAACTTCATTTCTTCTTCTCCCTCTTTAGAAGAAATAAAAAAAAAGGTTATTTTTAGCATGTCTGCAAATAGTGCTCTTGATCCTGATGGGTTTTCTGGACATTTTTTCATTCTTGTTGGAAAATTATTGAGGAGGATCTATTTCATGCTATTACTTTCTTTTTCCTGACTGCTGAAATTCCTAGAGCGATAAATGCAACTGCTATAGCTTTAATTCTCAAATGCAATTCTCCTGTATCTTTCTCGGACTTTAGACCTATTAGTCTCTGTAACTTTCTTTATAAGATTATATCTCGTATTTTGGATGATCGGATTGGATTATTACTCCCTATAATTATCTCTGATGAACAAAGTGCCTTTGTTAAAAGAAGGAATATTCTAGACAATGTTAGCATAGCTCAGGAGATGGTGCAGGACATTGATAGGAAAATTCAGGGAGGTAATGTTATTTTTAAACTTGATATGTCTAAAGCTTATGATAGAATGAAATGAAACTTCATATTTTCTGTTCTTCAAAAGTTGGGTTTTAAAGAGGATACTATCAGATTAATTTAAGGATGTATGATTAATCAATCTTTCTCTATTCTTATTAATGGGTTCCTTCAAGGTTTTTTTCAAAGTTCGAGGGGTCTTCATCAAGGTGATCCTTTATTCCCAGCGCTTTTCATTATTGCAGAAGAAGCTCTTAGTAGGGGCCTCAAAAGCATATCTGATAGTCTTTCTTCTACTTATAAATTGGGGAAGTATGGTATTCCTGTTTCTCACCTTCTTTTTGCTGATGATATCTTTATTTTTTGCAATGGTCGGAAGCAAAATATTAAGAAATTTTTTTACTTCATTTCAGATTATGAAAAAGCTTCAAGACAACTAATTAATAGATCTAAAAGCTCTTTTTATTGCTCTGATAAGATGAATAGAATGAGATTTGATAATATATTTACTTGGGTGGGAATTCCTAGGAAAAAATTCCCTTTTATTTATCTAGGAATCCCTATTTATAAAGGCCGCCTTAAAAAGAGCTATTTTAATTCTCTTATTAATAAAATCAGTTTTAAGGTGGAAGGATGGAAGGCAAAACTTTTATCATCAGGTGGTCATCTTATTTTGATTAAACATGTCTTATCTTCTATGCCCACCTATCTCCTTGCGGCATACATGTGCCTAAAGGGATTGCTTCTCAGATTGACAGAATTATGACAAATTTTTTTTGGAATAATACTAATGTAGTTAGAAAATATCATTGGATTAATTGGAATACTTATTCTCTTCCCCAGTTGGAAGGAGGACTTGGTATTCGTAATATAAATGATTTTTCTACTGCTCTTAGAATGAAACAAGTCTGGAAACTTTATCAATCGAATAATCTTTGGTCAAAATTTTTTAGGATTAAATATCAATTTAATCATATATGGCATACTTCTTATAGTCCAGGTGCTTCAAAAACCTAGAAAAATATTTGTTAGATTGTTGGTTAGATTGGAAATGGCAACAAGATAAATTTTTGGTTAGATTGTTGGTTTAGAGAGGTTCCTCTAATTGATATTGCTCTTTCTTCTCTTCAGTCATTTCCTTTTATTTCGGATATGCTTGATTCTAATGGAAATTGGGATTTTTCTCTTGTTAATGAGTATATGCCTGACCATATGATGTTAGATATTCAAGCTGCAAGTTATTTTACTTCTAATTTTGATGATATTTTTATCTGGAATCCCAACTTGAATGGTAAGTTTACAGTTAAATCTGCTTGAGAATCTATTAGAATTTCTAATGCTCGTAAGGAATGGGGTAAGAATATATGGAACTCTATTATTCCAACAAAAATTAAAATCTTTGGGTGGAAAGTAATGTATGGTGCTATCTCGACTGGCAATATGGTTCAATCGACAGGTATTCCTTTAGTCAGTCGTTGCTCTTGTTGTAATTCTGGTAATATTGAAACTTTGTTTCACCCCTTTATCAAAGCGATTTTGCAGCTTGAATTTGGAGATATTTTGCTAGGTATTGCTCCATTGTCCTCCAGCCCAGTGACTCCTTTCAATGTTTTCTTCTGAGATGGTTCAAAGCTTACGAGATAAATCATAATGATATTTTCAATTTGCTGCCTCTTCTTATCATTTGGGAAATTTGGAAGGAGAGGTGTTCGAGAAGATTCAAGAATGTAAAGAAGGCTCCGAACATCATTATTGCTCGAATCAAAGCTTGACTAGCAGATTTTGGGTTCCATCCAAAAGAAGACTGGACCTTTCTAATTTCGGCATCTTGTCTCCTCCTCCTAAAGTCAAAATGAATATTTCAATTACAAAATGGATTCGGCCTCTTCAAGGTACTTTAAATTTAAATGTGGATGGAGCTTCTAGAGGTAATCCCGGCTTAGCCAGTGGGGGAGGAATTATTAAAAACCATCATGGTGATATGTTAGCTTGCTTTTACTCATTCTATGACCATACTACTAGCTATATTGCCAAGACTAGAGCCCTCCTTGATGGCATCTCGCTATGTCGCTCCTTGGGATATATTCAGATTGAGGTTGAATCAGACTCTAAAACCCTTGTAGAAGCCGGGAATGGAAAATGCCATCACCCCTGGTCTGCTTGGTATTGGAACCAAAAAATTAAAAGAACTAACAGTATTTGTTCCTCTTTTACTCACATTACAGAGAAGTAAACTAGGTTGCTAATTTTTTAGCTAACTATGGGTGTGATATTCAGTGTTCGGATTTGATTCAGTCTTCTCAGGACAGCTCTCCTCATCTTAGGACCCTCATCTTTCTGGATAAAGTGGGCCTAGGTAATATTAGAGTTTTTTGAGTGGGTTTTTTTTAGTTTGTATAGGGTTAGGGGTTTTTAATTCCTTGTTTGTTTCTTTTTAGGGGTAAGGTTTATGTCCCGCCCCCCCCCCCCCCCCTTTTTTTTTTTTTTTTAGGGGTTAGGTTTTTTGTCCCCCCCCCCCCCCCCCCCATTTACTTTTTAATTTAATAAACAGGTAGGGGTCTGCCAAACCCCCCACTCGCCTTGAGTGGCTTTTATAAATAAATTTAAAAAAAAAATTTGGAATCAATATATGGTGATATTAAAAATTAGCAATTTGCTGATTTTTATTTTGGTCTTTTAATAGTTATTAGATCAAAATAATATGGAAGAGATGAGATCCCTAGGCTAGTCGATTTTAGTATGGTGTTTTCTATTTGCCTATTAATTGAGGAAAGTAGAAGATGAATTTTAGGGTTAGATTAAATCTTAGAGAAATTATTTCTCTCAATGATTTCCCAAGCATTAAAGGAAAATAGTTTTCTTCTAATGATGATCTAAAGCCCTAAGATTTCATTCTTAATATGCTTGCTTTATTCATTTCTTTGGGGTTTTTCTATTAAATGTTAATAGTGACCTTAACCATATGAAAAAGAGTTTCCCTAAGGTTAGCCAAAACCTTTGTTGAAGTTATGGACTTTCTAAGTTATTTTCCATGCCATGTTATTATTCATAGTTGATGAATTGTTAATATATATATATATATATATATATATATATATATATATATATATATATATATATATATTTGTTGAATGATGGATGGGTTCTATGATCATGCCTTCTTCTCTCTTTATTCTCCTCTTTCTTCTTATGGGTTGTACTCCCTTTGAGCACCTATTTTGGGTGGTTTCTCAAGGTTTCTTATTTTTAATATGATGTAATTTTAGTATTAGGAGTTGCTGATTTTTCAATGGAGAAATCGTATTGAAGATAGGAGATGATGGTGATCGCATGGAGAATATACCTTGGAAGGCGTTCTACGAGAGTAGTTGTAGGATTTCTAAGATAGCATGATCATGTGGACCCATTGTGTGGCTATATGATGTTGTAAGTGCAAAATTCATCTTTGCTTTCAAATTTTCTTCATTGTTGTATGGAGTTTATTATTTGTTGTGGGGGACCATCCTTCCAATCTGAGTAAACCTAAACTGTTAAATTATTTTCCCTATATTGAAAAAGAACCTATGATTAAGATGAAGAATAAAAAGAGAAGAACAAAGATATTGAATAAAGTATATGTATTTATTCAATGGGATTGTCCAGTTCCCATGTAGGGACTGTCATCCGGGGACAGATTGACCTAGGTTAGTCCTTGGATTTAAAGGGTGAGACCATAGGTCTCGCCCACGAACCAGAGGGTAAGACCATGGGTCTTGCCCACAGACTAGAGGGTGAGACCATGAGTCTCGCCCACGGACCAGAGGGTAAGACGATGGTCTTGCCCACGAACCAGAGGGTAAAACCATAGGTCTCGTCCACGGACCAGAGGGTGAGACCATGGGTCTCGACCACAGACTACAGGATGAGACCATAGGTCTCACCCACGGACCAAAGGGTAAGACCATGGGTCTTGCCCACAGACCAGAGGTCTTGCCCGTGGTCTGGGTTAGATCTAGGACATGATATTTGATCCATGAGGATTTATCCTCACGGATAAGACACGTGTTAGCCTCTCGGAGGTTGGCACCAAATATGATCCGTGGGGGTTTGACCCTCATGGATAGGACACGTGTCAGTCTCTCGAAAACTGGCACCAAATATGATTCGTGGGGGTTTTACCCTCACGAATAGGACATGTGTCAGCCTCTCAGTGGGTAATACTCAAAATTGGATCCGTGAGGTTTTATCCTCATGGATTGAACACGTGTAAGGATTGAACACATGTTAGTCTCTCAGAGACTAACACTAAGGGTTTATCCGTGAGGTTTTGTCCTCACGGATTGAACACGTGTTAGTCTCTCGAAGACTAACACTAAGAGTTTATCCGTGAGGTTTTGTCCTCACGGATTGAACACGTGTCAGTCTCTCAGAGACTAACACTAAAGGTTTATCCATGAGGTTTCAGCCCTCACGGATCATACACGTGTCAGCCTTATAAAGGTCAACATTTAGGATTGAATCTGTAGGGGTTTAACCCTCACGGATGGAGAGCCGTAACTACCCTCCACTTACGGTGTTAGTGGAAAACTCACGATGGGTTCCCCAATCGAGGTGCCCTCATGATGAGGTCACCTCTGCCATTAAGGCTAAAATGGTGGGGACATCCCTGCCATCTATACCGTCCATTTGGAAATGGATGGTCAGGAATAGCCAAATGGAAACCTTTGTAAGGATGTCTTAGGCTTGCGGAAGACACTTTGTCTTCCTCAACCCTCCGAACTCAGAAATTTCTAAGTTCAGAATTTCCTCTTCAAGAAGAGTTTTCTTCCTCTTCATTTCAAATATTTCCTTCATTTCGAGGTAAGATTTGACCCTAAATCAGGGTTAATGGGGGAAAGAACCAGTGTTCTTCCCCGATTTTTTTTGTGTTATTTTTACCGAAAATAGGAATAAGGGTTTCATACCTCATTCTAGAGGTTTGGATGCCCATTTAGGCATTCTATGGATCTTTTTAGTCCTGGAATCCCTTGAAATGCATTTTTTTACATTTATTGGGATTTCCTGGGCCAGGTAGAGCCTGGGATGCCCTTTTGGGCTTTCTGCATCTTCGGCAGGAATTCTGGTTCCATTGCCAGAACCCTTGAGTCCTCCGGTTATGAGAAACCAGACCGGTGACTCACTGCTCGTAGTCTATGGCCATGGACAACTTGCCCACAGGACTTTTGTCCATGAGCTCAAAATTGATCCTTGGATTTTGTCCATGGATGCTCTTAATTTTCATGGACTTTTTGTTCGTGGATATTTTGAGTATCTGTGGATATTTTCCACAGACCAACTGCCCACAGGACTTTTGTCCGTGAGCCTAAAATTATCTGTGGATTTTATCCACGGATACTTTTAATATTCATAGACTTTTTCCATGAATATTTTGAGTATCCGTGGATATTTTCCATGGATGGGATATCCAAAGGGCTTATAACCCCAAAATTAAAATTGTTATCCATGGACTTGCCCATGGATACACCTAATTTTCATGGACTTTTGTCCTTGGAAATTGTGAGTATCCATGGATATTTCCCATGGATGGGCTGTTCCCAGGACATAGAATCTTTGAATTAGAAAATGTCCACCCGTGGACTTATCCACGGATTCAATTGACTTTCATGGACTTTTGTCCTTAGAAATGTTGAGTATCCATGGATATTTCCCACGGATGGGCTATTCACGGGACCTTAGTCCCTGAATCAGGAGACTTTATCCGTGGACTTGTCCACGGATCTTATCTTTAGCATTTATCCTTAGACATTTGCTATGATAAATACCCATGGGCATTTGCCTTAGCAAATAACCTTAGGTTGATTGCTTCTTTTAAGCGATTTTATCTTTAGATGCATGTTTTAAGCAAGACATCCGAATTTCACGGAATCGGGTTTCAAACCAAATTCTAGAATTGAACTAAATCATTTTGAATGTCTTGTTTTCTTTCTTTTGCAGAATGGCCAGAGCACCGAGATACTTTCATAGGACTGAGAACCTTCGTCTTGTGGACACTGATGAAGATGACAAAAATGGGACGAGTCTGAATCACCAACTGGAGATCATGGGAGAGTTCGGGGTAGAGGATGTTGAGCCTCTTCCAATTATAGATTCCAGAGAGTGGGTACTTCGCGGGAGAATACCTGTCTGCATTTATGATACTGAGAAAGGTTTGATCAGCAACAGATTGGTCCTTGATGGCAATTATTTGACACCTTCCCACACTGCAATAGACTCACCAGGCGAAGACCCAGAAAGGGTACTAAAGGAAGTTTCCCCATCTTGATAACTTGGACTGATGACGTTGCTTGGGATATCTCCATAGTCATCAGGAGTTGCTCCACAGTCGATGGTAGAATTTTATGGCCGTCATGGGTCCACGACGTATATGTACGTTTTCATGATGATTTGATAGTTCTTAGCATCCGAGGAGCATTCGGACTCGCTAGATACAAATATAAGCGAGATCCTTTTCTATTTTTCAGCCTTCTCAACTGCTGGTGTTTCGAGACCAATACATTTCACATGGCTTGGGGGAGATCGGACTTTCCATTCATGCGATGGACCGTATTTCAAGGCTGCTGGTCAGCGGAGCCTTCTATGATGAGTTTAACCCCTTCAACAACATTCTATATTCAGAGAACGTTCCCGCTTGCACTAGAGAACCATATAGGGTTTATAATGCCCTTCTGAAAGCAAATGCGGATAAAGCGTCACCTCCTATTGATAAGGGCAAGGCTCCCGCTATTGAAGAAGAAGTTAAAGAAGCAGTGCCAAGTAAAGGTACGAAGGCATGTAATGTGAGTAGGGTCACTTTAAGACAATAGCTAGAATATTTTTTAAAGGGAGAGCCATATAAATATCCCAAGCCGACTTGCATCACTCCCTCAAATGAAGAAATCATAAATTCCGAGATCAAGACTAGTGATGGGGTCAGCAGAGAAGGTTATTTTGCTACCTTCTTATCTTGCTGGCTATGTAGTTTTGTTTTACCTTCCCGCAGGGGAGAAGTAATCCGCCCCGAAACATTTGTGGTGGTTGGAAGAATGGCGACTGGTATAAAGCATTGCTTGCTTATCCCGATGATGGCATCATTATATAGAGAAATGAGAGTTATCGCCCAGAGTAAATATCCGGGCCACCAACTAGCTCAAGCCCCCTTCCAGTACCTGTTCGGCTAGATTGGTCAATATTTATCTTCTTCTTACCTGAGGTAGATAACTACCGAAGCCGAGATGGATCTACCATACTTGGTCTACATAGCTGGTCAGACGCCAGCCAAGTATTGCTCTTGGGAGACAATCAAGCACATATTCGCCGCTCCTGGTCTTTACAGAGCTCGTCCTTTCAAAGGAGCTTTCGAGCTGGCTGGGAACAATTATCAGGTAGATGATGTGAGCTTGGGCTACTCCGGCAGGGACTTCTTGATGATGATGAGTCTTCGTCCAGCCAAGCTTCTATGACATCTCGGCAAGGAATGCTTCATAGAACCTTACTACCCGAGCAGGTTTGGCCGGTAATTTGGGTTTGACCAAGCAAAACCAACTGTATTGGAGACTGTTGATCACACTTTAGCCGATTTCCATCAAATCAAATGAGAGTGGAATCATTTGATACGCGTTGATACTCGCTCAAGATTCTTCATTCCTACTCTAGCCTAGGAAGGTCGACCTTCGTTAAGGTTTTCCACATAGTGGCTAATTTGCACCTCCACCTATTTGAAGTATGGTGGCTGTGATATTCCGGTCGTGGTTATGAAGGAACATTTAGCAAGGATTGTCATGGCTACTGTTGAGGCCGGTGGACCTGCTCCCGCTCAAGCACCTGGTGCTAGAAAAAGAAAAGAACCATCAAGGGCCAAAGCACCCGCCAAAAGACAGTTGCCACTACCCATCAATGCCCAAGGACTAGACGAGCTCTGATAGGGAAAGGCAAGCGTGCCCAGAGAAGCCCATCTCTCATCATCGAGTTGACTAGGGAACAAATCAAGATTGCCAAGATAGCTGCCCTTACGTCTGAGCATTTTTACCTTCCGAAGTTCGATCTTCACTACTACAAGTTTCCAAAGCGTTTAGATCGAAGGGATCCGATCTTGTTAAGTAGATAACCCAGGTGCCTTGCCGACAAGCTAGTGCCTAGCCATGTGTTGGCCATCAAGGGATTAGTTGGTTCTTTTTAACTAGAAAGTTGTATTCCGAGCATTATTCCAAGCATAGACTGATCAGTCAGTCTTAGTTAAACAGGTTGATGTTTCAACCGAACCTCGTGTTTTAACTTCGCTAGGAACTTCGTGAGGGTATACTTCCTAGTGCGTGTATAATTGCTCATATGTGTACTATACCTAGAGTGTGAGTCATCAACTTTGAGATGACCTGTTGATACTCCGGTTTCCAAGATAGACTCACATTTTACTATTGTTCTCCGAAATATAATCATGGGGTGTAGTTGAGCAAGTTGTAAATATGGTTGGACATGACATGTGTCGAAATCAGTTAGTGATTTGGAATTTGTGTGCATGTGGAGGGATGCCAAGGATGTATAGAATTCCCAATAAGCAAGACTGGGAGATTTATAAAAGGATGAGAGTCACATTGATGCGACGTTATCCAGAGTGGATCGGTCTATCCCAGCAGATTCTGAAGGCCATTACACCTAAGGCCATCCGGATAAACCCGAATGGAACTGCCTAGGTACCTTCGCCTCCAAAGAGGATTATGGCTCGAGAATACCGTGAGATTTTGAACACCCGTAAGCAGGCCAAGAAGAAGTTGATAGGGGAGGATAGGATGTCCCTGGAGGAAGCTAGGAGTAGTTCACCAACCTCGACTAAGACGTCGTTGCCTATGTTTTTGTATAGGGTCATGATGGGAGACCGTAGCGCATCTATATCATTATGGAGTAGAAAAGATGCCCTAGTTGGTCTTTTGATCAGTTGGTTTATCTTTTATATATGTACAGTGTCATGAGGTTTTGTGATACTGTGACATACACAGTTTTAATATTGTATATAGTGAATAGGAAATGAAAGAAATGACTCTTTTGGTCATGGAACCTTATATTCTATGGAGTGAAAAAAAAAAAATATATATATATATATAATAATAATATATCCCGTAGGTGGGTACCGTCCTAATTTCGAGGACGAAATTCCTATAAGGGAGGGAGGATGTAGAACCCCGGAACCAAGTTCACTAGGCTGTGAACAGTGCTAGTGAGTAATGCCCTTGTATGGTGTGTGTAATGGCCTAAAGCCTTCTATCTTGTTCTTAGTTGTAGGGTGAGTCAAGTAAGGGTTTTAGGTGTGTGTGTTGAGGTTCAACAAGAGAGTATAAGGATACTCTAGTGGATAAAAGTAAAGGTATCAAATACCCTAAGTGCTTAAAGGGTAGTTGTGAATAGTGCTGTGAATAGTGCTAATGCACGAGACATAAAGAGGTCGGGACCTCTCATGCATGTTGGCGTGTGTTCAACGATCACCAAGGTGGGTTAAAAACCTGTGGGGAATGAGTAATGAGGTGTGATTATGGTGTTGGACCAAGGGTATGAGAGTATGAAAGCACTCAAAATGTGCCAAGTGTCAAAAAGAATGATGCTTTGTCATTTCGTCAACTTTACGGACCTCTATTTTTGTCGTCTCTCATCAGAATCGAGTGATTCTTGAACCATCGTAAAGGTATTGAACTCCTCTTTGAGGTTCATGTTTATCGCATTTCCCAATTTTGAGTCCAAGCTATGTGAAATATGGGTTTTCCGAAAGGGGGTCTGCTGTCATTTCAGCAAACACTTGGACCAGTAGCCTTTAGGGCTATTTTCGAATATGAAGACGGAATAATTAGGCTTTGTGCAAAACATGAAAGTTTTTCCCCTTTGAATGTAGAATCCAACGCAAGTTGAATCGTCAAAATCAGATCACCAAGTCAAAAGTTATAATAAAAATACCACAGCGGGAAAAAAGTGAAAGAATGAACAATACCGATCTATCCAACTTGAGTCCGACAGATCCTTCAAACCCATACTTTGAAGGATCTATCCATCCCCACGACCGATAGATCCTTGAAGAGGATTTTTGTATGGGTTTTTAGCACAGTGAGTGATTTTTTGAAGGATCTATCCTTCATCAAGGAGGATAGATCCTTGGTGATGGGTTTTGCCTAGAAACCGACCCTTGAGATATTTAGGGGGTGGAATGGTCTTTGGCCTCACCCCCTTGGCCTATTTAAACTCCAATTTCGTGGCTAGGGTTACAAGAACCCTAGAGAGGATATCTTTGAGAGAAAGTTGAGAGAAAAGAGGGAGAAGAGCTTGGGTTCTTCTAGGCTAGTACTAGTGATCAAGTGAAGTTGGGTTTTTTTGCTTCAAGCATCTTTTCTAAAGCTTGGATCTTGTTTTCCTCAACCTTCCTCAAGCTTAGGATTTATTCAAAAGTTTCCTCAAAGCTTTCTTTTGCCTCCAAGTAGTGTTCCAAAGCAAGAAACCGTAGGAAGCCGGTTTTTGAAAGGTAGAACAAACTACTAACTACCTTGTTATAATTCATTCCTACTTAGAAATTAATAAACTATGATTTTGGATGCAAATTTGTAGATACTCTAGCTAGGTTATGATTCATTAACATTAAGTATGATGAAAGGCTTGAGTTTTATGAAAAATACATAGTTTTGATGAATTAGATTTAAAGCAAGATGAAAAGCATGTTATTTAGATGAAATGAAGTAGAACACTCTACTAGATTTTATGCCATAACCCATATTGTGATAAAATCTGTATTTGTGATGTGGATGAAATTGTGATGCTTCTATGCCTTAACCCAAAGCATGAAAAATGTGTATTCTTATGATGTAGTAATTGTGTGATGATCCAATTGAGAAAAGCATGTTTAAAAGAATGGGTTTTGGGGAAAACCAAGAAGAAGACCTATGTATTTTGATGAAGATAAGTAGAAAATCTTACTACTCATGATATGATGATTGTATGATTAATACCAACTAAATGAAAGGATTATATGGTGAATTCAAGCATGTGACATGTGTAAGTAATTATGTGATTAGGATTAAATAAAGTAGGAAAGCATATACCATATGAAGTGTTTTACTTGTCTATCATGTTATTCACAATTGTTACACGAACACGAAGTGCATGATTCGAGTTTTGTATCTCATATGTATCCGAAAAAAAGTAAAGCAAGAGAAGAAATGAAAGAATATGTAAGTGCTAAAGGGAGAATTCTAATGGACCCTTACCCTTGTATGGTAAGGCATTAGGTATTTGGTCCCAAAAGAGGATGTACAAAGATACCAACGGGGAGGTTGGTTACGCAAACGCTAATGGACTCTTACCCTTGTATGGTAAGGCATTAGTAGAGCTCCCATAATAAAAGTTAAGTTCTGTTCTGAAAAGGAATGCTCGGATGCTAGTATGCGACGGACTATGAACGGCAGCTAGGCATACCCCAATTCCAATTCTGTTAAGTTCTGAAAAGGAATGCTCGGATGCTAGTATGCGACGGACTATGAACGGCAGCTAGGCATACCCCAATTCCAGTTTTGTTCTGTTCTGAAAGAGAAAAGTTTTGAAGCAAGTATAAAAGATATGAAAAGAAGAAATGAAAGAACAAGTTCTGAAAGATAAGTAAAGACGTATATGTTCCGTATAGTATGCACATGTAATTGAAAAGAAGGTTTCTGCTTTTGTTCATTTTTTGCATGTGTATTCGATGTAACTTTTATTGAAAGCATATGCTATTATGATATTGTTCTCTAGTAGTGTGTACACGCTAAGTATTCAATGCTCAGCCGAAGTTGTTATCTTCGACAGGTCACAGGTTGGATGGTTGTGCTCCTGGACCGGGGCTCGAGGAGGAGTATGTCGAGTAGCCGATGGGTAGTCATCAGTGATGGTTGAGTGATGAAAGGGAGAGATATGTATTTGGGTTGACTTTGTAGGAGTTTTTGTATTGAAATTGAGTTGGTAACTCAAGTAATGGACCTTGTGTACAGGTTTAGCTTATATTGCTGTATTTTGTTTATAGTAGCATGTGGATGCTCACATTGTAAAGAAGAAATTTTTAGGCTCGTCTCTTAGCGTGTCTTGTATGCTCTTGCAGGATGATATGTATGCCTTATGTCTCATGACAGGATGGTATGACACGGCGGTCATGAGCCAAAAGTATTCCTAACTCATAGGGGGTATTTTGGGCCGTGACAGTTATAGATTAAGTAGGAGTTTATTTAATTAATAATAAGAGTTATTGTTAATTAATAAATCCTACTAGATAAGATCAACTTGGAGTAGGATTAGGACAAGATCCTAGTCTATAAATATCCCAACACCCTAGACCATTAAGTAGAATTCTCCAGAATTTTTTCTCTCCTCTCTCTCTCCAAACCATGAGCCTGAGGGGAGACCCCTAGGGATTTTCGTGAGCTATATTGGTGGTCCTAGTTGGGTTTTGCAAATCTAGGGTTTTGAACCTTAGTATTATTGGTGATAGAAGTTCTACACCATTGATCCATCTTCTTCCTCTTGCTTCTATAATTCCAAAAGAGATTCTAAGGCTTCGTGGGGATAGCGAAGAACAAGGATCGAGCTTCTAGTATTTTTTCGAAGAAATCTCTATAGAGAGTTCTGACAGTTCGAGTGGATTAAGCTTCACTGGTGAAAAACATTCACCGAGGTGATATGACTAAAACTCTTAAATAATTTTGATGCTTTTTATGGTGTTAAGATCTAGGTGATCCGGTTTCCGCATAAATTTTTATCCGGATCCCCCTTCAAAACCCTAGGGGTGAATGAATCTTAACCATAGTTAGTGAGTGTTAAAAGGGACACGTGGCGACTTTTAAAGATTCTTTATATATATATATATATATATATATATATATGTAGATCTGAAAATAGGGAAAAATGAGAATGTGCAGATTTTAAGTGTAAGGGTGATGATTATGATTTGAATCATGTAAATCTATTGAGAATAATTACCAATCTGAATTTTAGAGGTTGTGACTTTTATTAAAATGCATTACATACAAGGTGTGAACCTTGTATAATTTTTGGTGTATTATGTGTGGTTGATTTTGTTGGTGTTCTTCATAAATTAATTAAGAGATGAGCTCTTAGTGATGCATGGGTAGTATTTTTGTGATAAAAATAATATTTATCCTAAAAATAATAATCATAATATTTATCCAGTGACAATCAAATATGATAATTTTTATTTTATTATAAATATAAGGATCAAACCAAGACTTGAGAAAAAATAAAAAAACAAACTAGAATTGTTTTTAAGTGTGTTTGAGTGTATATGTTAAATTACATGAATAAGAAAAGAGTTGATTGGCCTTTAAGACACGAGAGAGAAATTGAATGACATTAATGTGAAAATAATTGAATATCATTAATAAGAAAAACAGTTAGAGATATGAATATGAGTTTTGTTAAAGTGTTAGGCATGTTGTTTTTTACACCATCTAAAGCTCCTAAATTTAAAATGAATACGGGATTTGGTAACAAAAAATGTCATAATATTTAGCTTACCAATCTGAATGTTCCACACCAGAAGAGCTTGATTAAGTTGGTCGCAGAGGAAGTCATAATTCACCTGGGTTTCACTCCTGCGAGGATTAGGTGGATTCTGAAAATACCTTCCAAGGCTTCTCAGCAAAGAATGAGATTTGTGGTATTCAGAAAATAGTTCCCCAACAAACAGTCTTAACAGTGGACCTATCAGCAGCGCAAAATAAATTTAATTAAAAGCCTAGTCCAACATAATTCCATCTAATTTGAGTTTGTATGATTCTCCACCATCCACAAGCATCCTAAGACCAGCTTTCAACTCTGAAATTCCCTCCTCTAAAACTGAACAGATGGGGAAAATGGGTACATCTTGCACTCTTCTTTTTTAGGTCTTCATACACATCTTCAGCACCCTTCTCGTCAAATTTATTTGCCATTATTAAGGATGGCCGATCTGACAAACCCTATATTAGCTTGAAAGATATATTCAAATGTGATGCTTGGAGGATCTAAAATAAGATATAATTATTTTTATGGAGTGGATCTGGTAATGGGATTGAGTTTCCAGATCTGGCCATAAGATTGCATGCTAGAGATTTAAAAAAAAAAATTATCTCAGTATATATCTCCTTGATGCTCTGATAGTTGGAGATTTAAAAATATTTTATCTCATCAAATCCTCCTAATTTACAAATTTTCATGAGATTTTATGAGTGTCCTAACTCTTTGGATAATTTATTGGCATAATAAGGGTCTTAGAAAATGTGAGCAGTTCTTCATATGGTGCATTCATAATGTATGTTATGTTTCCTCTCTTAAAAACATAAGTTTACATATGATGTAGCATATTTGTAGAAGCTTAGCTTTCATGATGGAGCCAAAACATTAGTTGTATTCTAGTCGACCCAAAACTCTAGTAAAGCTAAGTTTAATAGTGTATTGGTTATGGTGTATAGCATATACTTAAAAGTTATGTGTACTGTCTGTGCATTTATTGTGATATTAGGTTTGTTATGAATTTGATTTCAGATTTTTGAAATTTATTTTTTATCAGTTAATTACTTGTGTAAATGTTACTTTCATATATAATTATATAACTTGATAAATAGCAATATATATTGAACACAAGTAAGAAAATAAAATTAACTGAAAATATGAAAAATTGACAAGTAAAATCTTAATTTAAATTATTTTAAGATATGTAATTATTTAGTTATTATAAGACTAAATAATCTTAAAATAATCATATTAGGATATGACTAAATGAGATGTGCCTTTATTATTTTTACTATAAATAATAAGGTATATAGAATCTAGATCTTGATTTATAAAATGAAAATTAGAATTATGAAATGATTGATTTTTTTATTAAGAAAAATTTATTTTCATTTTAATTATAAAAATAGTGGGGGTTATAATATTCAAGGTCTAATTAGAACTAGTATTTCTAATACTAGTGTACTTTTATCTCCAAATGAAGGATATTTCGCAAGGCAAAATATGAAATATGCAAAAGCAAATTTCAATTATTTCTGAACTTGGAGATGTTTAGAATGATTAGATTTAATAATCATAAACTAATTAAAATAGTGGGGGTTTAATAAACCAAAATCTTTTTTAAAAAAAATTTAATGATCTTAGTTCTAAAACTCTTGTATTAATTAATTCAGATGAGACTGAAATTAAACATTGAAAGAGTAAAAAAGCTAAAAAGTTTAAAGATTTTGAGTTTGGATTTTATCCTTATATGGTAGAGAATGATCTTATTTCTTTAAAGTAAAGAGAATGACTAGAATATTTTGATACATATTCACCTCGATCAAGAATTACATCTATTCGAGTATTATTTTCTATAACATCCATATATAATTTAATAATTCACCAAATAGATGTTAAAACAACATTCTTAAATGGTGATTTAGATGAAGAAATTTATATGGATTGATTATAACTCATGGATATAGTACAAATGAAAGTGATATATATATATTACAAATATAATGGTGATAGTAGAGTAATCATTTGTATAATGGTGATAGTGGAGTAATCATTTGTCTATATATGATGATTTACTGATTTTTGGAACAAATCAAAAAATCATAAATGGGACAAAAGAATTCTTGTCATCCCAATTTGACATGAAGAATCTTGGAGAGGCAAATTTAATTCTTGGAATTAAAATAATTAAAACGGATGATGAGATAAGTTTATCTCAATATCATTGTATTAAAATTATTATTAAAATACAATCATTACTATTGTAGTAATATTTGTAGGTGCTACACACTTCAACAAACTTATATTAGTCAACAAAGCGTGCTGGCCTTACTCTTAGGCATTTCTTATTCTCAGCCCAAAACCAGCGTGCTAGCCTTACTCTTAGGCATTACTTATTTGAAGCCCAAAACCAACACCTATTAAAACAAGGACAAATGTTAGTTTTTGATTGGAAACAATAACACGGGTTGGTTTTTGAATAAGAATAAGGAAAGCCTATGAGTAGGGTAGCACAACTTATTTATTCAATATCAAATGGGTATTGACCAATATTAATTTTGTCATAATTGACGTGGAACAATATATATTACACTCTCACATGACTTTTCTTGCAATTGATGAGAACATTCATAGCTGTTGATGATCACTTTTTTTTTATGGTAAAATTGATGATCACTTTTTAACATGTTGATGTGGGAATAGAACGGATACATTTCATCGAAACGGTTACTGAATACAGCCAACAAGGTACCCTCGAAACATTGTCAAGGGAAACCAAGGCACCACTGGAGTGCCGCTAAGGCACCGTCAGGTCATTTTCAAGGCACCGTTGAGGCATCGCCAAGGCGCCGTTAAACATAACCAAGGCACCACTGAAGCACCGTCAAGCATCACCATGGCGCCCATGGGCGGGCACCACCAAGGCACCATGAAATGCTAAAAAGCGTTGGAAAATCACATTTTGTTAGATGTTAAATCACCACCTCTTGCAGACTCGTCTCAGGGCATGAGTGGCAACTAAATTGATTTATTAAAGGATTACAGTGGTTTAAATACCTCAAATAAAATCCTTAATATGCAGGTCATTGCACTTCAAAAGGCAAAAAATCTTCAATATTGCGCCTTGGTAAAATACTTGTTATTTGCAGGTAATAAGCTCCTCAAAAATAACTATATAGGTGCCTTCAATAGGCCATAGAGTCTTTGATAAAATTATTTGTCACCTGTGGGTACACCTCTAGACATGATAAATTTTTGGTGAATTAACAGAATTTGTAGTTTGGCGGTATAGATGATCACTGACTAAGGTAAACGCCTTCACTTTTTCATATCATGAACTGGAACTACAGAATAAGTGCCAACTTTGTCAGCCCACTTAGAATACAAAAAGAGTAAAATGTCGCTACGGGAACCCAAGATAACAATGCAAGAAATTCAGATAAAATTTCGACTAAAATAACTGTAACAAATAATCGTTATTGGATTAAATGGATTTTATCAATACTATAAATAGGGAACACGCCCCTATGAAATGACACCGCCCATCGGATTCCAAACTAGAACATCATTCTCCAATCGTCTTCAGTTGTTCTCAGACCAACCTTGGTACTCTCTTCTCCTAAGTATAGTCTCTTTCCACTGACAGTTTACCTCCCTGAAATTGCCCAGTCAATACAGCCATATTCATATTTAGGCTGACTCGGTGATTATCTCTCGTACCCTCGCTCTCTTGTAATGCTCACGTGACAATCTAGTTTGGCACTCGCAAAAATCGATACTTACACTAATTAAGGGAAATCTCGATTAATGAATTTGGACGGTTCATAAAGAAACTTGATCAAATATATAGAATTGCTGAAATTATATATTTCTGGGCAGGAATTGGTACATGAAATTGATTAAAAATTATACATTTTTTCACGGGGCATTAATGAGTTTAGACAGAACATTCGCCCTCAAGGTTTGGTGGTATAACTTCACTCCTTGCGAGGGAAGGTCCTGTGATCGATTTTTAAAATAGACTCCTAAATAGACTTGGAAAAATATATCATGACAGTGTTCCACACGCTCACTAACATAAAACTGCCAACCTAGTCAGGGGAGAGCTACCCACACTTTCTGTTTTTATGTTCTCTCCCCTTTTTGGGGCAACAATACATGTTTTATGCCAGGTCTTTGTGAGGCCCACCACAAAATCATCATCTTCTTGCCCTGAGAAAGGAAATGTAATAGGGAAGGGTGTGGCTAGCGAAATCCCTAACAACTTTCATTAATATTTCTGTCTCACAACAACAACTAAAAAAAAAGTAAGATTTAAGAGAGAGAGAGAGAGACAGGTTTCATGGATTTTCTCTCATTTTCTTTGAAGTCCCTCCTCACAGAAATGCATTGCTCAAAATAAAAGGAACAAGAGGGGTATCAAATCTCAATCCCATGACACACGCCTATTAGAAAACAGATATTTAAAATAAGATTCAACAAACTAACATGTTCTTTAGCATTTACAATATTGCAGACTCCAAAGTTCCTAACTTATTCACATAAAAAACTGACATGGACTTAGCTCGGGTTTCTTTAATTGTTTCCTCTCCTTGAGCTTACCTTAGGACAACTGCGTTATATTCTAAGTAAAGTTTGAATTATTTAGTAACGAAGATATCTATCACCTTCTTAGGCTTCGTACTGCGGACGATTTTTCTTGGGCGGCCTCGTCTTCTGGCAGTTTAACCGCGGAGTAGACACCTGCCCCAGAGAGTGCTCCAAAAATAGGAGCAGTTAGATAGACCCAAATGGCTTTGTAGTTATTTGCAGCTATGGCTGGCCCCAGTGTTCTCACTGGATTCATGGAAGCTCCAGTGGTCTCCCTACACCATATCATAACATGAAAACGAAAAATGTATAATAAGGGGATTTATTTGTGTTAATTTACAACAATAGACTTCTTAATCAATTTAATAAATTAAGCACTTATATTACTTATCAACTGCTCATGAACTTTGGTTAAATTTTTTAAACCTTTGTGGTTATATTTTATTTTATTTTAACAAAAAAAACAATGGTAGATGGGTGAACCTTAGGGGTGAGTGAATCTTAACCACAGTTAAAGGGATTTAATAAGAGACACATAGCAGAAAAAGGGGCCGAGATGCCTCCCTTCACTCCTTGGTAGAGGAGGTTTCACCTTGGGTTTCAAAAAGAAAAAAAAATATATTAATCTTAATATTTTTAAGCTTAACCATTGTTAAAGGGGTGTTAAAAGGGACAAGTGAACTGGCATTAGGCTAGCTAGCCGAATTTAGCCCACCATGCATTACTTTGGTGGAAATGTTATCATGTAACAGACACACTCTAAAATCACCACACATTTGACTATGTAGTCAAATGCAGTGTGCACGGCCCCTTTAACTGTGGTTAAATTTAATTGATTAATGGTTAATACTTAAAAAAAAAAGAAACAAGATTAGATGGATGAACCCTAGGGATAAGTAAATCTTAAACATAATTTATAATGAAAAAATATAAAATTGAGTTTAAATATGAACAGAGCTTTGGTTCAGGAGGTAACAGGAGTTCTCAAAATATGCCTTGTATTAGGATTATTTTGGGAATTACATATTTGAAAGAAGAGATACGATCACAACCAATTGTGAGAATTCAATTGCATATGTGGCACATGTTGATTGGGAGAGGGGAAAAAAGTGGGAAACTCAAAATTTGAATTTTTCTTCTTCCAATCATCATGTACCACACATGCAATTGAATTCTCTTGAATTATTTTTTTTGGATTCAATTGCAATTCGTGATCCGCTCTCTTGAAAGAAGAGCATTGAGTACATTATATTTTTTTAATTCTTAAAATACCCTTGTCTTAGCCATAATTTGAGGAGCTCTATTTATCTCGTGAACCAAAGCTCCTGTTCATATTAAATTATAGGCTTCAGATTTGCTTTGGTGGATGTCTGAGCTGGGCGCTTGAGCATTCACAAACTATCGGGCACTGACGATAAAAAAGGGGGAGAAGTCATTTCATTTTCTCCCCATGATTTTGACTTCTCCCCACTTGATATCTCCCCCACCCCCCTTTTATCGCCACATGTCCAATGGTTTGTGGATGCCAGAGCGCCCTCTCGTTGTCCACCAGAGCAAATCCAAAGCCTAAATTATATATATTGCATACCATTTCAAACCCCTAAATTTTTGTTACCCTAACATATCATGTTGTAAGGAGAAGTCTTAATTAACCCTAGGACCTTACAGGTCCCATTCTTTCCAGGGCACTCTGGCCAAAATCTGACCCAACCCATTGCTTATCCCTACTTAAAACCTCAAGGGCAAAAGTGACATTTTAATCTATACCCTGCAATTAATATGTTGAGCATCACGGTGGCTCCAACTGCAATACCCGCGAGCTCTCCCACCTGTACAGATGAAAAATGCAAAGCATCAGAGAGCACCCAGCGCGCCAACAAAGAATATACACTTAGGAGTCTGCTTCACATGAAATTATCAAAATGTCCCTATTAACATATAAGTAAACCCCCAATGGTATGGTGTAACCTCTCCTACGAGAGAGGTAAGATCTAATCTCAATGAGTGATATGATGTCTTGTAAGAGTGTTGCATCCGACTAACGACTAATGGATGAATGATGATTGATACTAAAAATAGATAACTTTAAAATAAATAAAAAAACCATTTGTAGCATTCCAAATACAAACATTAGTATTTTGTTCTTGAAAATAATTTAGTTCACTTGTGTTTTTCCTGCAAACAAAAGCAGCCTTAAGTGAACTTGAAAAAAAAAAAAAAAGGAAAAGTTCAATAATATTTCATTTCTCAAGTTACCCCGACCAATGGTCATCTCAGTGGTTACTTTTATATATAAATATGCAATTTTAACATAGGCAATTTAAAAGGAAAGTTGCACATCGTGGGGTTAACCTAGCGGTAGTGAATGCTCTCACTAGGAGGGAGGTTCCAGCCCTAGGATCAATCCCAAGGGGTGTTGATGCAGGACTTACAGATCATGGATCCCAAAAGCCACGATTGATAGGAAGGGTCAATTAAATTCATTTATCAGGATAGCCTAAGATAAACGAATCAGTCGAGACCCTCAGCTCTGTCCCACCTATGTGGGTGCCACCAAGTAGTGGGGTGACCACGTGAAGATGCTACTACATCATTCACTCCCACTTAAGAAGGCTCAAACTCAAGACTTAGAATGTGATACCACCTGATCCAGGGACCAACCAACCATCAATCCTAAAAGCCGCAACTGATGGGAATGGTCGATTAAATCCCTTTATCACAATAGTCTAGACAAATGAATCGGCCGAGACCCTCAGTTTTGCCCCACTTACGTGGGCGCCATATTTTCACAATTCGCCTCTTACGACTCAAATGAAAAGTGAATAAACAATAGGCCATGGGTAGTTTTAAAAAAAAAGGCCTCTCACCATCAAATGAAAAGTGAAGAAACAGTAGGCCATGGGTAGTAAAAAAAAAGGATATTTCGTGATCAAAAGGCACTCACAGCTCTTGTATCGGTGGCCACTGCTGTAACAACAAACATAAGGTTGAAGCTGATAATGAACTCCAATGCAAAGGCCTGCCCATATCCCCCAGAAGGAACAGTCACTCCACCACCCATGAAGGGGTGGAAAATCACCTTGAGAGCGAAAGCAGCACATATAGAGGCCATGATTTGTGCTCCAATGTACATTGGTACCTGCCAATTAAATTAATGGGACCCTACTGTTATTCTAGAAGCTTCTAGAAGGATCTAGAATCACACCAGAGGATTTCTATTTACTACTCTACCTGTTTCCATGGAAAGTGCTTCAGAGCTGCAAAGGCAATGGTGACTGATGGGTTCAGATGGGCTCCTGAGATGTGGCCAGTGGAGAGTATGACTATCATTACGGCAAGCCCGGTGGAGGCGGCAAGGCCAAGAAGCGTCTCCGAGCCATGTGTCTTTTGGTTTACAATGCCTGTGGCTGTCCCTGCAAATATGAGTATGAGGGTCCCTATGAACTCCGCTCCCACCTGGATTTACCACCAACCCAGATAGAAAAACACATGATAGAAAAATGGGTCAGCTTTAGTTTTCAAAATTTTAGTATAAAATCCTTAGTTATCAGATCAAGAGGCTCAAAATATCATGAGGAAATGAGAAGTAAGAAATGTGTTAAGAGTGCATCTCTCTCATTATAATAGTATGAGAAATTATACCTTAGATTTTGCTTTATATGAGATGAGATATGTGTAGAGAAATAGGTGTTTTAGTTCAGACTCATCGATACTTGCTCAGAGTCTACACTTAGAGTGTAGACTCTGGTCTTTTCCATAAAGCCCCCACACATAACTCACTTTGACAATTAAATGAGACATGATAGAAGCGAGCTTCCTTAGTAAATGAGCCTCCTGGGAAGCGAGGATTCCACCCTATTCAACTATGATAATTAAAATCTCTAAATCAACAATGTCATGGACAGCGTTTACCTTTCTCGCGAGTGAGACCGGAGGAGGTGACAATGAGCAGGTGACAGTGCTCAAGTTCCCTTCTTCCATGGCCCATGCTTCTACACTGAAACACCTGCAACTCTTAAGAAGGGATCTTCTAAAATTCCCACTTCTCTCTCCCTTGAACCCACCAAAGAGAGGAGCACCAGGTGTGCCTGGGGTTGCAGGAGTAGAAGGGGCTGATGAAACATCCTCAGAATCTGCCATCACTCCCAAACAAACTGAAGAAAAAAAAAAAAAAAGCAATAAAAGAAGCTTAAGCTTTTCTCTCTTCTGTCTTTTTGCTGTGAAAGTGGTGAGCTTTCTACTATATATACTGAAAAGGTGTTTGACTTGAGGATCCCAAGAGAAAAAGAGAGAAAGGAAGCTAGTGGCTAGAATGGAACATGGGTGACATGGTGATATTAGAAGTGGTTGGTGGAGCACTGAGGAAACTATTGAATTTGGGAGTTCGAAAGGAGCTTTACCTTGAGACATGAATCATGGTTCTCCTGTCTCTACCACTAAGTTTTATACTCAATATATATTCTTTCCCTCAATAATAGCTTATACCACTCTCACAGATATCACACATTTGTCAAGGAGCCCTTTGGTCTGGACTTCTCAAAATAAGGCATCATTTATTTCTATGGAAATATATGACTAAAGAAGAGAGAGAGAGAGATCTAGAGAAAGAGCATTAAAAGTGTAAGTCTCTAATACTAGACCCCCATTTTAACTCCATAACTCTAAGAGAACAACCATATTGTGGTACATTTGGTAGTATCTTGATGTACCCCATCATAGATTTTCTTAAAAAATAGGGTTTCATTTCTCATCTTTCTCTAATTTTCCTTTACCTATGATTTTATATCAATAAGCCATCTAGTTATGGTGAGTAGTGAAGCATCTATCATTTAAATTTTTTTTTTTTTTTTTAGTCTTAGATTTTTGTTCTTGGTCATAGCTAAAGAGTTTTTAATATGAGCAGATGTACTTTAAAAAGTAATAAATAACAGTTCTAAAACCTCTTATTATCGGCGTTTTTATGGGTTCGTGGCAGCAACTTAAGTGGACTACACACGCCAATACATGCATCATTTTAAACACATCACAAAAACATTGCACTGACCGAGATCACATGTTCGAGTCCAGCTTATCCACCGAATAAATACATTACTAAAATACAAATAAGTTAAACAACATATTAAGAACTAGTAGATTTGTCATATTGGCATCTTCGACAATAAATAAAAAGAAAATATTCATTTAAACAATAAAGTTGGATCTACCCATAAGTTTTATATAAGCCTATATGGAATCTTGGGATACATTAATAGTCTTATGTTTCCAATGAAACCTAACTCCTTGAAAATGGCTCAATAATTTTGGGATTACCAAAGATATTTTTGGCTATTTAGGCCAATGTGGGGTTGCTTTTAAATACTCCCTAGCTAGTTATTGCTGTACCTTTTAGTGTGCTTCTAGCTGGGTTCAAGGAAATAGTGGACTTGAATAAAAAGATAGAATTGTATTTCCTCATAGAAGCACATTTCTTGGGACTTTCTTGCTTTAATGTTATAAAACTAATTGAGGAAGAACATTTGAAGGTTGAACATATTCTTTTTCTCATGTGAGCTTGGTCGGTTGTCCTCCCTTCTCCCTTTTGCAATCTTTTTCTTAGTTTGGTTGGAAAAAAAGTTTGTTGGTTAAATCACAACCTTTACTTTTCTATTACATTTATTATTAGGTTATAGGCAGGTATAAACTTGCTTTAGTCACATGATGTTAGGCTAACTAAAGGTCGGAGTTTTTAGATACCCCATTGGCTTTTAACATCTAGGAATACCTATCTGTTTCTGATATTTAGAAATATCTCTTTTTTTAATAAAAAATATAGGAATATATCCCTACTTTCTGAAAGGTTTTAAAATTAACCGTTATTCCCTTTGTATCATCGTAGTTCCCATTTATAGAGAATGTATGGTGCTCCAAAGAGAATCAACCATAATGGTCATTTTGCATCTTGCTAAATACGCAATTCCTAAGCCTTAGTTAGGACCGTTCAATACATCCATTGCTTTTTTTTCCTTTATTCTATTTTATGTAAAACATTAAAATGGGAAAAAAAGATTAGGTAAAAGTTGAAAAAACTTATTAGTTATACTATAAGAGTGATGGAACAAAAATTATGGAGTTTTAGAAAATCAATCTGGTTTCACATTGCGAAGGTTGAAAATATTTTCTTAGTTAGACAATTGATGCAAAAGTCTAGGATGAAAATGAAAGATCTTTATATGCTATTTATTGACTTTAAAAAGGATATGATGGAGTCTCTAGAGAATCAATCTCATGAGTGTTGGGGAAGAAAAGAGTTCTTAAAATATATATTGATATCAATAAAGACATGTATGAAAAAGCGGTAACCACTGTGAAAATAATTGGTAGCGAAACAACGAGTTTCTAGTGATAATAGGGTTACGTAAGACTTAGTTATATGACCATATTTTTTTATATTGGTGACTTTTTAATTGACGGGTCATATTCAAGAGAAGATCCATTGGCGTATGTTATTTGTAAATGATGTGGTATTAGTGAATGGAATAAAGATGGGTAAATGAAAAAATAGAATTGTAGAGAGATACCTTAAATCTAATGGTCTCAAAATGTAGTTGACAAAGACAGAATATATAGAACGTTACTTTAGTTAGAACACAAATTGGGTAAAGACGGTTGTTCATATAAATGACTCAGAGAGACTCCAAAGCGATCAGTTCTAGTATACATCTTGACTTAATTATTCAATAAAACAAGAAAATTGAAAATGATGTTACTCATAGAATTAGAGATGGATGGCTAAAGTAGTGATTTACTTTTAGGATATTATGTGACCGACACAATTAATCAAACAAACAAGACCGACAATACTTTATTGAGCATAATGTTGGCTACAAAGAAGCAACGGATCAATAGAATTAATGTAACAAAGATGAGAATATTGAGATAAGTGAGTGTCAAGACAAAGAAAGGATAAAATCATAAATGAGAGTGATAAAATAAGAGAGAGTCAATTTGCAATGATCTTTAAATTTCTTTTACTATTTTTAAGAGTAATTCAGTAATCTCTTTGAATATGGGTAATAAATTTGAGAATGAGAATAAGTTTATTGGGGTTAGTTAGAACCAATAAACAAACAAGGGCCACTAATGGCTTTTTAGTAAATAAAAATTAGGGTTAATATAAATAGAACATGTTAAACCTAATCTTCATTATTGTTAATACTGAAATTCTAGAGAATAGAACGTGGGAGAGAAAGGAAAAAAAAGAGGCTGCACTTTGGTAGAGCTTTCAAGCACCTAGATCGAGATTCGAGGCTTGGAGCTTTGAGCTTTCTTCCTCGTGGTGGTCTGATCCTTCGAGATAAGCATGTTCGGATATGATTAAAGTATTAAAAGTTTGAGATTCAATCATTTGAGGCAAGTGAATACTCCCTTAGAGTTAGGGATTTATTTTATCTTGAATTTATATAGAATTATTAATACTTGTGTGAAATTTGGGATAGAGATCTATGTACATTAAAAATATAATACATAAATAATGTTCGAATAAAAATTATAAATTGAAAGAACGATGGTGGGTAAAATAACAAGGGTTTCTAGGGTTGGAAAATCGAGAAAAATGGTTCAGAAAGTTAAAAAATCGAAATATGGGGATTGGGTTGGCGTTTTCCAGCCAAATCGCCGATACCAATCGATCGGTGGCCTTTGGCCGATCGATCCGTGGTCACCGATTGATCACAGGCGACCCGCTGATCGATCTGCGGCACCGTTTTGGGTGTTTTGCACTGGTTGTTTTAGGGGCTGTATTTAATAGAATTAATTAAATAAAAATAAAGAAAAATAATTAAATAAATTAAATGACGTATGATGAAATAAAACGAAAGAAAAGAAGGATGATCAAATAAAATAACAAATGATTTAATTATTTTATTCATTACAAATTAATTAATTTGGAATGACTGATACTGTAAGCATATTAGATAAATTGCATATTCTCTTTATTTTAGGACGACATGTTTAAAGAAATATATTTCAATTATTATCTTGCATAATTATAATTGTTTTAGTTTTGCACTATTATGATCCCTTTATTATGATGGTATAGGACGTCATAATAAAGAGTGAGGTAAATGAATTAAAGGGAATAAGATTAAGGGATGACGAATATAGAAGAAGAGACTCTATAAGTCTAAAGTCTGAGGGAGAGCTTTGTGTAATTCCATTGAGAAGTTACGTGCCTCTCAGAGTGACTATTTTAGGTGAGCTATGTGTAAACCTAAGGGTCCCTGTATAAAATCATACAAGATTAATATTGTTGTCAATATGGTGAACTACGTGTAAACCTTATTGACAGAAGAACTATGTAAACTGATAAATTAAATGATGCATATTCATATCTGTTGTTCATTGTTTCAATTATTTATAATGGTTGCGTGTTGTTGTATTCTCTTGCTGAGCCAAAAGCTCACCCCTATTATATTTATTGATTTTTCAGGAAGTACCTGAAAGAACTAGGGAAAACGGTCAAGAACTTATTTAGCTGTTGAGTTTCTTTACAGAATTTTAATTAGTACTTATCATTTGAGGTAGAGTGTCATGTCAGTGAGATTTTATATGGAGTCAGTTTTTTTACTGTTATTTACTCTTGTGGTTTAAATTTAATGCTTGAGATATGCATCTGTTAATGGTAATTTATTTCGATTAAATTCCTTTACCTCGGGATTTGTTCTAGGTTCACGCCTTGGAATTTGCACAAATATGAGATGTATTATGTGTAGGTTTTGGGGCATGACAGATTGGTATCAGAGCCAGGTTTAAAGTAACCCTGATGTTTGTAGTGACACCTAAGAGAGTCCTTAGGGTCCTTGAGAGATTATTTCGTTGAGTTCTTCCTTCGTTTGTTTTGTACAACCAGACTAATGTTTTCCTTATTTTTGTAATAAGGATTATGTCTGGAAGGAAAGGAAGAGGGCGAGGTCAGACAAGAGCAAGGGCTGTGGCATTTGAGGGTTTAGACCCAAGGATTGATGCAGCACTGGGAGACACAGCAAAGCTTCTGGAGAAGTCTGCTCGTCAAGCAGGAAATCGGTCAGACATGTCTAGTCAGATTTCAGAGGCCACACCTATGGCTGGTTTGATTAAGGAATTCAAGAGGTTGAACCCTCCAGCATTTAGTAGAGCTGCAGATCCAATGGAAGCGGACAAGTGGGTCCAAGAACTTGAAAAGATCTTTAAGGTCATGGAGTGCAGCGAGATTCAGCGAAGGAAACTCACGGTTTTTCTGTTGAAGGGTGAAGCACATCATTGGTGGGATATGATTACCAGATCAGAAGAGGTATTTGAGATGGGTTGGGAGGAATTCAAGTTGAAATTCTATTCCAAGTATTTCCCGAAGACTGTTAGGGAGCAGAAAGCCCTAGAGTTTATTCACCTTGTTCAGGGATCAATGACTGTGGGTCAGTACGAGGCAAAGTTCACTGAGTTGTCTCGTTTTGCCATGTATCTGGTGGAGAGTGAGGAGCACCAGGTGAGAAAGTTTGAGCAAGGCTTGACTCCACCTATCAGGAAGATGATAGTGAGTCTTAGCCTGAAGACCTACGCAGAGGTAGTGGAGTGAGCTTTGGTGGTCGAACGTGATAATGTGGATTATCAGAAAGGCATAGATTAGAGGTTTAGGTCGAGGGATAAGGGTAAGTTTGTACCTGGGCCTCAGTAAGTGCAGAAAAATCACCATAGAGTTCCACAGTAGTAGCCACAGTGGAAGCGACAAAAGGCAATTGCTCCAGTCACATCTACAGCCTTAGTACCTTTTGTGCCAGTCGTAAATGCAGAGCCTAAGAGTTTTCTAGGAATCTGTTATAACTGCAGGGAGAAGGGGCACATAGCAAGGAACTGTCCCAAGCTGAAGCGGACTGATCAGCCATAGGGTCAGGCTTCAAACCAGCAGAGAGGTCCTGCAAGAGTGTTTGCAGTAGTTCAGAAGGAGGCGGATGCATCTGAGGCACTGGTGGAAGGTACCCTCCCTATTTATCATTGTGTCGCTAAAGTTTTGCTCGATTCAGGAGCATCTCATTCTTTAATTTCAACATCTTTTGTGAATGTCTTGGGCTTAGTGCCAGAAAAATTAGAGGTTGTTTTGTCAGTTATAACACCAATGGGAGAGTCAGCTTATTTGGATCAAGTTTGTAGAGACTGTCCGGTAAAAATTGGGGATAGGATTTTGTCAGCAGATTTTGTGGTTCTTGGGATGCGAGAGTTCGATGTTATCTTAGGCATGGATTGGTTAGCTGCCTTCATGCTAAGATAGACTGTTTTGGAAAGACAGTAACTTTCTCAATCCCTGGAAAAATACCTTTTTCTTTCCAGAGTGGTTATTCGGAGGAAGTTTTGGTCAAAGGTTTTCTCTTTCATATTGAGAGTGTGGAGAAGAGTCTTAGTGTGGAGGTGATTCCTGTTGTCTCCGAGTTTGAAGACGTGTTTAGAAATATATCGGGTTTGCCTCCAAGGAGGGAAGTAGATTTGGGTATTGACTTAGTGCCAGGAACCTCGCCGATATCGAGAGCCCCGGTATAGAATGGCACCGGTAGAGTTGAAGGAACTGAAGAGTCAGATCCAGGAGTTATTAGATCAAGGCTTTGTTCGACCGAGTACATCACCTTGGGGTGCGCCGGTTTTGTTCGTTAAGAAGAAGGACAGATCTATGCGACTATGCATTAATTTCCGACAATTGAATAAAGTAACGATTAAGAATAAGTATCCTTTACTGAGGAGTGATGAATTATTCGATCAACTTAAAGGAGCAAGGTGGTTCTCTAAGATTGATCTAAGATTGGGTTATCACCAGTTGAGGGTGAAGGAGGAGGATGTTTCAAAGACCGCTTTTCGAACACGGTATGGGCACTATGAGTTTTTAGTCATGCCATTTGGGCTGACTAATGCACCAGCTGCATTCATGGACTTAATGAACCGAGTGTTCAAGCCTTTCTTAGATTAGTTTGTAGTAGTATTTTTGGACGACATTCTGATTTACTCGAAGTCCAGAGAAGAGCACCAGCAGCATCTTCGCATCACACTTCAGACACTTCGAGAGCATTAGTTATATGCTAAGTTGTCAAAGTGTGAATTTTGGCAATAACAGGTTAAGTTTTTGGGACACATAGTTTTCAAGGATGGAGTGTCAGTGGACCCTGCTAAAGTTGAGGCGGTGATGAATTGAGAGCAGCCCAAGTCTGTTTCGGAGATCCGTAGTTTCTTAGGTCTTGCGGGTTACTATCGGCATTTTATTGAAGGGTTTTCAAAGATTTCCTCACCGTTGACAAATCTGACGAAGAAAGATGTGAAGTTTGTTTGGGATAACAAGTGCGAGCAAGCATTTGTTGAGCTGAATGATAGATTGACTTCAGCACCAATTCTGACTATTCCAGAGGGAAGAGGGGGACTAGTGATCTATAGTGATGCGTCGCATCAGGGATTAGGTTGTGTGTTAATGCAGAATGGGAAGGTTGTTGCCTATGCATCTCGACAATTGAAGGTTCATGAGAAGAACTATCCAACTCATGATCTGGAATTGGTAGCTGTGATTTTTGCCTTGAAGATTTGGAGGCACTACCTGTATGGTGAGAAGTTTGAACTCTTCTCTGACCATAAGAGCTTGAAGTATTTGTTCTCGCAGAAGGAGTTGAACATGAGACAGCTATGATGGATGGAGCATCTAAAGGACTATGATTTCACGCTCCAGTATCACCTGGGGAAAGCTAATGTGGTAGCTGATGCTCTGAGTCGCAAACCTAGAGGGTTGGTTGCACTTATGATGGTTCAGGAGTGGCGGATGCTTGAGACGGTGTCGAAATTTGATCTTCGCCCAGTTCAGAGTAAGGCTAGGGCTCTTCTTAGCAGTCTAATGGTTCAAAGCAGGGTTTTGATGCGATTTGGGTAATAGTAGACCGTTTGACCAAGTCTGCTCATTTCCTTTCTGTCCGTACTACTTACTCTATGGATGAGTTGAGTAAACTGTATGTCAAGGAGATTGTCAAGCTTCACGGAGTCCCGACGTCAATAGTCTCAGATCGGGATTCTCGTTTTACATCTAGATTTTGAAAGAGTTTCCAAAAGGCCTTGGGGACATCATTAGAATTTAGTACTGCGTTTCATCCTCAAACCGATGGTTAGACAGAGAGGGTCAACCAAGTTATGGAAGACATGTTGCGTGCTTGTGTGTTAGATTTCAAGGGTAGCTGGGTTGATCATTTACCTTTGCAGGAGTTTGCCTATAACAATAGTTTCCATGCTAGTATTGGCATGGCACCATACGAGGCTTTGTATGGTAGACCATGTCGCTCTCCTATATGTTGGGCAGAGGTGAGTGACAATGGGTTACTCGGGCCAGAGTTGGTTCGTGAGACCACAGAGAAAGTGGCAGTAATCAGAGAACGGTTGCGCACAGCTCAAAGTCATCAGAAGAGTTATGCTGATAGACGGAGGAGAGATTTGGAATTTTCTGTTGGGGACCATGTTCTTCTGAAGGTGTCACCAATGAAAGGTGTGATGAGGTTTGGCAAGAGGAAAGGGAAGTTATCTCCAAGATTCATTGGACCATTTGAGATTTTGGATCGGGTTGGAGTGGTGGCTTATAGACTGGCATTGCCACCCAGTTTGTCCAGTATACACAATGTGTTCCATGTGTCCATGTTGAGGAAGTATGTGAGAGACGAGTCACATATCGTTGATTTCATCACTTTGGAGCTTAGACAAGATGTGTCATACGAAGAGAAAACAGTCTGTATCTTAGATCGAATGAAGAAGCAGCATCAGGCTAAGTCTATCTTCTTGGTGAAGGTGCAATGGAATAATCATGATAAGAGAGAGGCATCGTGAGAGCTAGAGTCGGATATGGTGGAGAAGTATCCACATCTTTTTCCTGTTGAGGTATGTTAAATTTTGATGACAAAATTCTTTTAAGGATGGTGGATTGTAATGATCTTTAAATTTCTTCTACTATTTTTAAGAGTAATTTAGTAATCTCTTTGAATAGGGGTAGTAAATTTGAGAATGAAAATAAGTTTATTGGGGTTAGTTAGAACCTATAAACAAACAAGGGCCACTAATGGCTTTTTGGTAAATAAAAATTAGGGTTAATATAAATAGAACATGTTAAACCAAATCCTCATTATTTTTAATCAAATTGAAATTCTGGAGAATAGAACGTGGGAGAGAAAGGAAAAAAAAGAGTCTGCACTTTGGTAGAGCTTTCAACACCTAGATCGAGATTCGAGACTTGGAGATTTGAGCTTTCTTCCTCGTGATGGTCTGATCCTTCGAAACAAGTGTGTTCGGGTAGGATTGAAGTATTAAAAGTTTGAGATTCGATCATTTAAGGCAAGTGAATACTCCCCTAGAGTTAGGGTTTTATTTTATCTTGAGTTTATATAGAATTATTAATACTTGTGTGAAATTTAGGATAGAGATCTATGTACATTAAAAATATAATGCATAAATAATATTCGAATAAAAATTATAAATTGAAAGAACGATGGTGGGTAAATTAACAAGGGTTTCTAGGGTTGGAAAATCGAGAAAAAATGTTCAGAAAGTTGAAAAATCGAAATATGGGGATTGGGCTGGCGTTTTCCAACCAAATCACCGGTACCGATCGATCGGTAGTCACCGATCGCAGGCGACCCGCCGATCGATCGGCAGCGCTGTTTTGGGTGTTTTGCACTGGTTGTTTTAGGGGCTGTATTTAATAGAATTAATTAAATAAAAATAAAGAAAAATAATCAAATAAATTAAATGACGTATGATGAAATAAAATGAAAGAAAAGAAGGATGATCAAATAAAATAACAAATGATTTAATTATTTTATTCCTTACAAATTAATTAATTTGGCATGACTGATATTGTGAGCATATTAGATAAATTGCATATTCTTTTTATTTTAGAACGACATGTTTAAAGAAATATATTTCAATTATTATCTTGCATAATTATAATTGTTTTAGTTTTGCACTATTATGTTCTCTTTATTATGATAGTATGGGACGTCATAATAAAGAGTGAGGTAAATGAATTAAAGGGAATAAGATTAAGGGATGACGAATATAGAGGAAGAGACTCTATAGGTCTAAAGTCTGAGGGAGAGCTTTATGTAATCCTACTGAGAAGTTACGTGCCTCTCAGAGTGACTACTTTAGGTGAGCTATGTGTAAACCTAAGGGCCCCTGTATAAAATCATACAAGATTAATATTGTTGTCAGTAGGGTGAACTACGTGTAAACCTTATTGACAGAAGAACTGTGTAAACTGATAAATTAAATGATACATATCCATATCTGTTGTTCATTGTTTTAATTATTTATAATAGTTGCATGTTGTTGTATTCTCTTGCTGAGCCAAAAGCTCGCCCCTATTATATTTATTGATTTTTCAAGAAGTACCTGAAGGAACTAGGAAAAACAGTGAAGAACTTAGTTAGCTATTGGGTTTCTTTGCAAAACTTTAATTAGTACTTATCATTTGAGGTAGAGTGTCATGTCAGTGAGATTTTATATGGATTCAGTTTTTTTACTGTTATTTACTCTTGTGGTTTAAACTTAATGCTTGAAATATGCATCTATTAATGGTAATTTATTTAAATTAAATTCCATTATCTCAGGATTTGTTCTAGGTTCACGCCTTGGAATTTGCACAAATATGAGATGTATTATGTGTAGGTTTTGGGGCGTGACACAATTAAAATAGTTTGGACACGTTTAACGAATATTGTTAATGACTCTAATAAGAAGTTAATTGGTGAAAGTTGAAGACTATAAAAGAGAAGAGACAAATAGTGACCGGATAGAGTTAATGAAAATATTTGATTACACTTAGCTTAATCAAAATGCCGAATCTAAATATTTGGGATAATGCATTAATGATAAGGAAAAATAATCACCTCCTCGGTCAGTGACGCGAGAGGGGCGTCTCGACTCCCATTTTCTTGCCATTTGTCCCCCTTCGAACCCCATTTAACTTTGGTTAAGATTCATCCACCCTTAGGGTTCACTCATCTACCCTTGGTTTTTAGAAAAATAAAATAAAATAATTTAACTAAATGGTTAAAAAAAAACTAAACCAAGTTAACGGGAGTTGAAGGGTCGACTATGTGAGAACGAAGGAGGAATAGTCCCGTCCTCAGCCTCAGCCGACGAGGGGACTATTGCTCTAATGATAATTAAATGTAAGGACTTTTCATGTAAAATACAACATGAAATACTAAAACTAGTATGATTTTAATTTTCCATCTTTACTTTCTTCCTAAATTTTTATTGCTTTTGACGAAAAAAAGAGATTATAGAACGAAGAGTCACCAAGTGACTGGCCGTGGTCAAAAGTTAGTTGTCGTATGTGGCAAATGAACAAAATATTAGGTTTGATTCTCTTTGGAGCACTATATATAATTACTATAATATTAGCTTCTTATTCGAAAAATGGCATTGGAAGGAAGCGGTGAAAGTAGAGAGAAAGAGAGAGGAAGGAAAGGAATGAAAGTAGAGAGAGAGAAGGATTTCTGAAGTTAAAAAGATAGATGTAATTTTCTATTTTTAAGCTAACATTATTTCACAATCTTCAAAACCATATGGATTTTTACAAAAGTCCCAAAAAAAAAAAGAAAAAAAAGAGAGATAATTTCAGCAAGAACTGCTTGCTATCTACCCCTTTAGCTCAGAATATTGCTGAGCAGTGCTCCTCTCATGAAGGTGGTCTTGGAAGTAAATGAATGAAACTTTTGATCCGTGCACGGCAAACAGTAGGTCTACTCTCCCGTTACTATCTCATTGACCCTAACTAGTAACTGTAGATAAATAATACATTATTATATTTTTTTAAAAAGTCATCTGTTGCTTCTACAAGAACTTTCCACTTATAAAGTGGGAACCTAAGATGGTATAAAGGGAGATAGATGGGTTAATGGATTGTTCTCTCTCAGATTTTGCTTCACTTATTACATACCCAAGTGGGGCTCCATATCTTCAGAAAACCCATAAATACTAGGTACATGAATCATAGCCTTCTCCACACCTTTATATGCATGAGGCCACCACTTAGGAGAACTACTGTGTCTCTCGCTTTCTTTACACTTAAAGTCATGCTCCGGCCCTGCACATGCTTGGAAGAGTTTAGAACATGCCTCTTAAGAGACCTACTCCTGTGTTGTCCAGTGCTATACAAACTAAACTTCTTGTCGAATCAATGAAACCATATCGACTCCTA
Source organism: Tetracentron sinense (assembly GCA_015143295.1). NCBI lineage: Eukaryota > Viridiplantae > Streptophyta > Magnoliopsida > Trochodendrales > Trochodendraceae > Tetracentron > Tetracentron sinense. The sequence continues at coordinate 12,045,917 of CM026554.1, forward strand.
ACCGTCCGATTGACGGACTTTTATTGGACTTAGTGTGATTATTTGAAAGATCATGCAACTTGATGATTACGATCATCAAATATTTATGGTATGGTTTTCGATGATATTTTCTATCAAGGAGGTGAGCCATAGATTGGAAGGCTCAAAACAAATGTCATCTGTATCTACTGCAAGCAAAAGCGACGAGCATAATGTTTGAACTTGAATTGAAATTTGTAATAATACTTGGATTAATTGGACGTCTTGTTTGTGATACACACGTATCAAAATAGGCTGAGATATATGGGCCAGGCCAATTTGGCCCAGCCAGATCTATTTACATAAGTCCGAACCCAGTGCGGACTGCAAACTATATATTGGACTTCTCTTTTGGGGGGTAAATGTGGGTATCCTGGACTCAGACTAGTCTCACGTTCTGCATAGGTAACCCCCAACCTATACATCCGATATTGAGGGGAGCCCAGATTTGATTTTGAGGCCTCTGAGTTTTCGGTTCGTCCTTCGACCACTAGGCTACACCCCCAAGAGTTGGACCACCGCAACACATATATATATAGGCTGACCAGTGAATAGGTAGTACATGTGTGGCGCATTGGCAACATTGTTTATGCATAATGCGAGCGACACGTAACACTTCTTTAGATCAACAAGAAAACTTATGATATCAAACCCCCTATCCTGACATGGGCAAAAAATCAACCAAATCAAAGAAGTCGAGGCATTTGATCAAGCATGTCGAAAACATATGCTATTAACCTTATTTGTTCAGCATTAACCCTGATAGTATTGTCACCCAATATAAGTTATAGTTTTCGTCGTCCAAAATATGATGTTACCTATACAAATTAATTGCATGAACCATATCCTAATACCTCTCCTAGTGTAATCACACGGACTCTGATGCTCAATTAAATAAAGGGAAAAACAAAAATAGAGGAGAGAGGCCCATTAGAGTTGGCCAAAACCTCCTGCTTTCCCTTAATTTGGTTGTTGAGAGGATCAAAAAATCATGAAATATAAAAGAAAAGTAAAAAGCAACGAGGAAAGTGTATGGGTGGGGGGTGAAGGTGATGACAGTATCATTGGTGGCAATAGCAGTGGGGGGAGGGGGTGTTAGAGGTTGTGGTGGCAATGGGGACAGGTGAAGGTGGTGGTGGCAATGGCGATAGGTGAAGGTGGTGGTGGTTGCAAATGGTGGGTGGAGGTGAATCAAGTTATGGCAGCAACGACGATATAAGTGGTGGTTATGGTTATGGACCTATGGTTGAAAGAAAACTGAATTTATTGAATTCTCAAGAAGATTACATAGAAACCTAAGTAGAGTTTAAATAGATAACAATATGGATAAACATGAAAACTAAATCAAACTAATTATAATCTAATGCTAATCAAATCTCAATCTAAATCATTCCAAATGTAATGATGGTAACGATGTGGTGTATTTCCATACATGCCATAACCATACATGTGGTCTATTAATAGTTAGGACAAGACATAAAGTTTGAGATTTATTTTTATTTCCTCTCAATATTCAAACTTTTTAGAAGAAAAATAAAATCCCCACTCCAAAAGAAAATTATGGGCTGATTTTCTCTTATTTTTTTCACAAAATTTATATTTGTGACCAAGCACTAAAAATTAGATTTACTTTCTCTTTTTCTTTTCTTTTCTTTGCCGTATTTTTTTACAGAGATTACAATGCTTTATTTAGAAAGCAAACTAGTAGAAGCCCCTACTACAACATGCATGATATTGGCTACAACAGGCATGATATTGGTCCCCTCCAATAAAAATTAGTTTCTGGCGTCAAACCATAGTTTTTCATTTGTTAAAATTTAAAAGATTAATTTTTGAGTGGACCAATAATTTGCGAACTGTAGCCCGTAGCCCACAGGGCTTCGACATAAAGCTTCCATATCATAACAAATTGAAATATCAATTACAATAGTATGAAAAAAAAAGGAAGCAGTATTGCAAGAAAAATGTGATAACCTTAAAAATCAAGCGTAGAGTGCTCATTTGAACTCGAGAATGATATAGGTAGAATCAAACGACCATACCCCAATTTTCAGGTAAAAAATGAGAGTATAATTTGATATCCATAATACAAATTAGTTTTTTTTGTTTCAATATTTTTTCTATTTTTATAGACAACCAAACAAGACTAAATGAATTTAATTAAAATTCTCCTAACTGATCGTAGTGATATGGCTCATAAAAAATAATCACTAATGCGAACTATAAATGTAAATAAGCGATGCAAGGCAACACATTCTTGTTTTTCTTTTTATTTTTATTTGGTACTTTAATTAGTTGTGTTAAAATTTGTTCACTTGTTAGAGGATTAAAAGTCCGCCTAAATCGTGGCACACATTGTCATTAGCACAAGCAGACATGGTTCTTCCAGTGGTAGGACGACATACCCCTTTTGGGTAGTGTGGTGATTGATAGGCCTTTATAACTCATAACCTACTAAACCTAGAAAATGATGACACCATCCAAAAAATAAAAAAAGAGGGTCATAATCATGTTGTAGCCACAATTTCAAATTTCGAAAGTCTTAAAGTGTGAGCATTTTTTTTTTTTTTTGTGCTTTTCAACCGGTTCAAAGGATAACAATGCTCATCTTAAAAAATTGAAGGTTGAGACTGAGACTTAGCACTCTACAATTCCAAACACGATGCATTCCAATAGGTATAGGCATCGGACCTCTGAGGCACACACGTGGCTGGCCTCGGGTGTTCATTAATCATCCGACATATGGCGATAAAAAGAGAAGAAGTCATTTCATTTTCTGTCATGTTTTTTGACTTCTCTCTCCTTTTTTATCACATTTTTTTATATGGCCACATGGCTATGTGATGAATGGACGCAGCCTGGGCGTGCGCTAGAGGTAATTAATCCAATGTCATTCCCAGATGGATCGCTAAGAGCGGGTTATAAACCCGATTCGGTAAACCGGCCGGTCCGGTTCGGCTCATAGAAAAGAAGAAAACGGTTCGTTTTCACATCTCATTTAGAGACTGAGAAGAGAGAGAGAGGGAGAGGAAGAAACGATGATAGGAGTAGGGAAGATGAAGCAATACGCCAACGTCCTCGACAAACCCCTCAGCAAAGGCAAACAAGAGGTCTCTTTCTCTTCTCTGCAAATCTCTCTCTTTTGTTTCTGATTCTCTTTGTGATATTTCCCTTCAATTCTTCTGTTGATTCCCTCTATCTGTGATATGTTTCAATTTTGATACTCATCTTCCAAGATCTTGTTGCATCGATCTCGTGTTTTCAGCTGGAATTTGAATTTCTATTTGGGATTTTTGTTGCAGGTGAGTTTGAGTGCATTCGCGTTCTTGTTTTCGGAGCTTGTGCAGTATAATCAGACTCAGGTTGACAACATTGCTGAGTTAGAGCGCAGGTGATTTGTTTGATTCGGTCATCGCTTCATCACAAACCTGTAATTTAAAGTTTGATCTTGTTTGGAAATTCATCTACTTTGATAAAGGACCCCCCTTCTCTTTTTTTTTTCCAATTGAAAATAATGGAGACTTTAAGTTTGACAATTACATCTGAATTTAATTGCTTTTCTTGCATATAAAGATTTTTCACTACAGTATGTTACTTGCAATTACCATTTGTACACTTGATTTCTGGGAAACTGTTGATCTTAAAATTTTCAATGGAACAGGCTAGAGGATGCGGGCTATGCTGTTGGGGCACGAGTTCTAGAACTTCTCTGCCATAGAGAAAAGGTACAACACTTTCATAGGTTATACCCCATGTCTTTGTGTTTCTTGAATAGCTGGCTTTTCCAATTGGGTTTTCTTAATAATTTCCGTAAGACTTTCTAGATTTTCAACTTCTATATTTGTCTGGGACTCATCTTACTCCATCAAAATGAATGGTGCAGTCGTTGCTCGGCTAATTATAATACCAAAAGAAAATTGCTCTTTATTTTTTAACTTTCAGAGAGACTGCTTATTGGTGCATTATCTGTTATGGCCTGCCCAGAAAATAAGTTTCTAGTCAATGGGCACTATGAAACAAATATGCATTATCCGTCTTTAACTTGTGTTTGGATTAAATTTCATGTGTAATGGATGCTGTAACTGTTGAGTGGATTCTTCTAAGGGTCCATTCTTTTGCAGAGACTTATAAAGTCCGACACTTTGCTAGTTTTGTCATTGGACAAGATGCATTTTATTTTGGAACTGATGTATGTCGCTTTTCATCTCTTGGGTTTCAATTCCCATAAGATCTCAAATGCAGCAAAATGAATGATTTCAAATCTCATAAAAAATGTAATACTTGAAATCTCGTGATGGAAATAATTAATCTTGCCAAAAACCTTGACAAAGTAACTCAAATTTCCTAACTACCCTGCTAAAGTGCAAAGTGCCAAGCTTTGCAAGTCTCAACAAAAGAACGGACCCTAAGTGGACAAAGTATGGTGCAGTCCTTCATAATTTCATTTGGGACACTTTGCAATGCATAAGTGTACACTTACCGAAGGTCTTGAGTTTTTAAGTTGGTATAATATTTAATAATAGATTTTTGATATAACAGTTGGTTTATCCCATGATAAGAACCATTGAAACTTTGTTAAGTTATTATACATATTATCAATATATACCGCAGTCAGAGCTGAGTTGAGTACAGAACTACTTTTTTTTAATCCTCTCCCAAAAATTCCAGGCAATTTGAATTTTTTTTCTTCTGGGAAGATTCTGTCAGTGAATTTTATAACGTTTTACTTCATACAACTTTCACCATTAAGAAACCAAGAGTAGTTTTTTCGCCTGTATTTGTTAACCAATTTACCCTCCCATTCTTTTCAGATAAATGAATTTGATTGTTCCATAATAAGTACTTCTTTCTGATACCTTATTAATCTATACACGCACATATATAACGTAGCTTTGGGCAAGTTAATAAACGCAATTTTCGGTCTAAACTTTGGTCCATAGGAAGTGGCATTTTGTGAAAATTTATGAAAGTCTATGAAAATATTATAATTTTTTTTTAAAATATATGGAAATAAAAAAAATGTATTGATATTATATAGGAAATGATATTTTATGGAAATAAGTTGCGATGCATGTATGAAACTTTAGAAGTCAAAAGTAATCATAATAAATGGTCTATAGTCATGCTTACAAACTAGTGTATCCCAAAAATATATAATATGGAACATTACATGATTCAAAATACTCATATCCACATAGAGTTACCATGTGGTTGAAAATAGTATTTTCAATTCAGAAATAATTTTTGATTACTGAATTATGATTAAAATACGTAAAGTATACATGCATTTGTTGATCAGTAGGTTCTTTGATTTGTTTTAGGTTTTTTTATTTTAAAATTTCTTCTAATTTCTAAAATATTATTTTTGATATTTGTTTTAAATAATAATATAAATATTTTCATTTTATAACTAAATCGTTTAATATTTGCAATTTACTCTTCGGAGTCCCTACAATCATATATAACGGTTACCCAATATTAAAAAATTATTAATACATTATGCATAATTTTGAATATCTTAAAAATATTTTTCTATGAAAAATCAATCACGAAGGAGTGGTTGATTTTCACTTTGAAAAGTCAAGAGATAGGATCAAATATAAAAAATTGGGAAGAATTAGTTGTCGAACTATTATTGCTCGGTCAACATTTCCATATATGTCTACCGAAAAATTGTATTTATGTCATTAAGAAAGTAAAACTTTGGTATCAATGACACGATATGTACCAAAACATTAGGAAGTGTATTGGAAGATTATTTTTTATGTTGTAGGTAGGTTTTATGTCAATACTCATGAAAAGTTATATTTCATAGGAAACATTAGGAAATTAGTAGATTTTTACAACCATGACTCTAGTTGGAATAATCACTCTAGGGAAAGCATTGCATGCAATTGACCAATTGAAATAGACCAAGGTTCTAAATTTCAGTTTTGCCAAAAAATATCGCACATTGAAATAGGAATTTATGCAAGATATTTTTGAAATTATTTAATTTTTCACAATTGGAGGGAAAATGGGAAAAAGTGATGTTTTTCTTATGAAACTCGAGGAAATATTTAATTAGACACGGTCACACACTTTAAGACTAAAAAAATGTAACAATTAGGCTTAGCCAAAGAAAAGTAAGGTAAATCTTGGGGTAAAACTAGTAGCTGATGAGCATATATGATACTGATGTAGCCTAGGATAGGGGATCCTTCGTTTTGTATTTTGATGAAAAAAGTTTGGGAAAATTCAAAGTTTCTTTTGCAATTAATAACCTAGGGTTCAAGAAGTTCGGAAATAAACCCTTAAGTTATCAATTTCAATATTCAACTCAAACCTCATTTCAAAGTATCAAATTAATCCCAAAATTCCCAATTCAATTTCAAGTAAATCAGCTAATCCCCAATTAATCTAAATTTCGATAATGTAGAATTTGCTCTAATTTTGGGAAAAAACTTAATCACTTGGAATATCAAACAAGTGAATCAAAACAACTCAAATCCCCTATTTAATATGCTTTCCAAAATCAACCCTAAGTATTAGGGTTTCAAAAATTGATCTATATGAGTAATTGTAGATTTCGGTTATAAGGGGAACTTGATCTTCTTGAAAAATCAGCAATAAAACTAACTAATAATCCAATAAGATCAACTAGTAAGCTCTGAGTAACCAAACTAGAATGATAGATATGGAAAAGGCGAAGTAAAATTACCTCTATTGATGAATGGACTATGGAGTGAAGAACAATGACTATTGATCTATGAGAAATCAAAATCTCTTCCTAAAGATAATAAGAACTAAGAAGTTAACTTCTCTTCTAATTCAGCATTAGAAAGCTTGTTCTAATTCAGCAATAGAAAGCTTGGATGAGAATTCTCTACAGAATTTTTTTCAATAATCATAAACTTATCTCCTCAATGAGTTACATGACTATTTATAGGGAAAGAAACCCTAAAATCCTAAATAGAAATATCTTGGATAAGGAAACTACTAATCCTAATAGCAATCTAACTCTTAATTCACATAATTATTGCATTGCTGATGTTGCATGTTCAAAGTGTGGACATTGTGATGAAAAAATCTGGATTTTGGTTCCATGACATTTAAGTCATATGGGTGGTATATTATTGAAATTTGTATCTATGCATGTTGCCACTCCGTGGACAAAAAACAGAGTACTTTGTACCAGAATGGTACTTGGTGAGAATAATTAAAGAAAAATTGGTGAGGGATGTTATTGCTGTACTGATGTTTATTTATGCCACAGGGAAACAGAAGGGAGACACGATTGTTGGGGATTTTGTCTTTTGTACACAGTACAGTTTGGAAAGTGTTATTTGGAAAGGTCAATCAATTCTTTCGAAAGCTTTTATTGAGGAATGCAATGTAGTTTCCATGAAGTAAATGATTTTCTGTGCCCAGTACTTTCTGCGAGTTCACTAGTCAAGGCTTCAGATAATTCAGTATGGTTGATTTTCTGTGCCCAGTACTTTCTGCGAGTTCACTAGTCAAGGCTTCAGATAATTCAGTATGGTTTATTTTTGTTAATAAATAGGGGGAATTCAAATGGTTGGCTGCAGCATATGTTAAACTTCTGTCATGTTTTTCTGAAAGCGAAAGCAATCTATTCTACCTTATCACATCCTTGTTCAAAAAATTTTCGCTTGTCAATTTATAATGCTTAGGTTCATATTTTTTTCTCTTGTTTTAAGAACTAGGAATGCTTTGTTGTTGGTGGCACTTAAATCTAGTAATGTCTTGATTTAAATTTTGAGGAGTCCCGATGACATTGTTTTATATTTTCATATTGTTACTTCCAAAGCTATGATAACCACTTTCTCTTTCAGATTTGATAATTTGGAGGCCCAGTGGCCAAAGATGGTGTGATGAACAATCTTAAATCCTGAAGCTGAATTAATATTCACTTTTTAAATTACTATTCATATATATATATATATAAGACAAGGGGATACAAATAGAGGGACCCCACCGGGAAAGAATCACTGGGGATCAAGAGACAAAAATATAACAGCAGTACAACACAAAATAAAGTTAAAAGGACACACGCTTGCAGAACGTCACGTCCACAATCACCCCTTTTTTAGCCAAAGAAGTAGTCTCACCATTCTCAGATCTAGGAATCAAGGAGAATAAGATATTTTTTTTTGGATAACTAAGTTGAGAATCTCTCTAATGGTATGAGAAAAACTCCATGAACTCATAAGTTATATCAACACGAACAGCCCGACTAATGGTATTCTTGAGTCCCCTTCAACTACGAAGAAGTGGGGATCGAGAAAATAAAAGAGAACGACCCTGCGTCATGGAGTGGATCTCAACATGGTTGAAGCTCACCACACCTGCAGGACCCGAAAAATATCATATAACTCTGCTCTCTCTATTTGTAATAATCATGTCAACTCTAGTTGAGCCCAAATTGCTAAACAAGTTACCATCAAAATTGAGCTTGAGGGGAGGGGGGGCTCCACGCTACAATGTCCAGTCTCTAATGATAATATAATATCACTACTCCACCCCTTTAAACAAAGGGGAAGTTACCACCCAAAATGCAACCAATGACATAATTTTGTCAATCAGGGTAGAAACACTGATGGATCTACAATTAAAGACCCTATTGTTCCTATCTTCCCAAATAGACCACGAAACAACATGGACAAAGGTCTTCCTCATAATTCTTCTCCTAACACCCAAGGAACCGGACGTCCATTGAGATAATAATGCGCACGAATCCTTTGGAAAGGACCACAGAAGCTCAGCGTAAGAGAGAAAATTACATCATATTTCTCAAACTACCCTACATATAATCAATAAGTGACTACTGGATGCCCCCACCACTCATGCACATCATATAATTGTCGGGGAAATACACCTCTTTTGCCTTCTCATCTTAAGCAAATTGCAATTGTTGATATTATTATGGGCTAGAGACCACACGAGGATTTTAACCTTTAGAGGGGTAATAGGGCTATAGATACTCTTAGGGCAAAGGGAGATGGATCTAAAGAGTTTATGGTCAGCTTACCAAAAACACTTTGAATTTTTTTCCCTTGTTCCGGGGATCAGACTCTTGAATCAGGAATCAAGGGACAGATATACACGTTCTTTCTAGATTCAACATGAAACCAAAAGACACTGCAAGAATATTGTAGAAAATTATGACTTGAAGAAATATTTAATTTATCTTTTCAATCCCTCCCCCTTAAATTGAAATCTTGGACTCCCATCATCTTCTAAACTTTGAATTTTTTAGTAGTCACTGCCTTGGTGAAGATATCTACTAGCTGATCATCTGACTTTTTTCTTATTGGTAATAAGAGTTGCATATATATATATATATATATTTATAGAAGATAGTAAGGAGTGTGTAATGGGATAGTAGAGAGGTCACCAAGTAAGGGACTAACCACCTGCATAGGAAGTAAAAGACTAAATAACAGTAGAAAAGAAGCTTTGTGCTAATACCAAGAACACCATCTCTCGAATATAAAAAAAGTTTAGCCATCTAGATCTTGTCTAATGGAGCACCAAGCAAGTAGAAGCTTAGTGATGAACACCAAATCCATAGTTACTAGAGTGAGAAGCGGGAAGCGAGACTCAAAAAAATCCTTAAGAAATGAGAGGCGAGAAATTAGATATGGGTACCTTACTCCCATTATATCAGTATAAATAGTCATACCTTAGACTGTAGTTGTTAAACGTGTTGCCTTAGGTGGTCGCCTAGTCTACCAAACGCTCTGTTGGGCTTAGGCGACTAGCCGCCTAGTGAGTCCTCGAGTCTCCCTGTGCAGGGTCGAGGAAGTATTGGGGTTAGTGCAAGTAATGCACGAAACCTCCAAATTACCATTGTGAAACTAGATAAGACTAACTTTTTGGCATGGTCTCAGTCTGCTACATTGTTTGTTGAGGGCAAGAGAAAAATGGGTTATTTGAATGATGTCATTCCCACTCCCAAGTCCATAGATCTAGCCTATGCCAAGTGAGAGGTTGAGAATGCCATTGTAATGTCATGACTTCTCTATTCTATGCAGTCAAATATTTGTAGTGCTTATTTATTTCTTCCTTCCGCGCGTGATATATGGGATGCTATGACACAGGTCTATTATGAGATTGGAGGTGCTGCCCCGGGTTTATGAGTTACTTCAGAGTATTTGGCAATTAAAGTTAGGAGATATGTCCATTCCCACATACTATTTCACTCTTCGTCGTCTTTGGGAAGAGTTGGGTCACTATTAGACCTTCAAGGCTAACTAGCTAAGTGTCTTGAGGATGCACCTGAGTATAAGAAATTGGTTGAACAGAACCACGTATTTGAGTTACTTGCCGGGTTGAATATATATAATGAAAAGGTACGGGTTCAGATTTTTGGCAAAGATCCAGTCCCACCTCCCATTAGGGTCTATGCCTCCTTACATCGTGAGGAGTGTCATCGGAGTGCTATGCTCCAACCTCCTACACTTGATAGATCTGCATTAGCCTCCTCATTCCAGAGGGGAGGTAGGAGTACTGGACCTGGTGGTGGTCGTGGCCTAGGAGATGGTCGTTTTGGACCCTTCGGTTCTTCTATTAAAGATCGGGATAAGCTTAAGCGTGATTACTGTGGGTGTGCCCTTCATACGAGAGATACTTGTTGTGACTTACATGGAATTCCGTTACCTCCACATCTCCGGTACCTACTAGGCTACTACTGCACCTCATTTGGAAATTCCTGGTCTAGTTAGAGATGAGATCGATGTCTTCCGTCGGTTTATGTCACAGTTGGAGACTCCTAGTACCGTCAATGCCGCTTATGTCCCTTACTAGGGTACCTCAGCCTCGGCTCTCAGTGCATCTGTTTCTTATCCTAGTCACTCCTGGATTATTGATTCACGAGTATTTGATTGTATGACTAGTATGTCATTTTTTTCATCTTACTTCATTGATTTTAGTAGAAACAAATTTAAAATTTCTGATGGTACATTATCATCTATTGCGTGTAAGGGAAGTTTCTATCACACCCTCTATGTCTCTCATTTGTTCTTCATGTTCCGAAGTTCACTTTAAACCTTCTATTTGTTAGTCATATTACCAAAACTTGAATTGTAGCGTTACTTTTTTTCCTTTTCACTGTGTGTTTCAAGACTTGGAAATGAAGATGACAATTGGTACGGACCATGAGAAGCGATCATTATATCTGCTAGATCCTTTGTCTTGCATTGCTTCATCAGTCTAGCAGATATCCTATGGTGTTCGGAGTATTAGTAGCACCGAGGAGTTGTTCCGGTGGCACCGACGTCTTGGCCACCCCTCTGTTTCCCTTCTTAGGCGTTTATTTCCGCTCTTTGTGCATTCTGATGTGTGGGACCATCTCCTATTATTTCGTCAAGTGGTTTTAAGTATTTTGTTACATTTGTGGATGACTTTTCTCGTACTACATGGGTGTATATGTTGAAATCTAAGGGTGTAGTTGACACTATTTTTCCTCTTTTCACACTATGATTGTCACTCAGTTTAATGCCTCGATTAAAGTATTTCGTTCAGATAATGCGGGGAGTATATATCTACTAGTTTGACTACTTTTTTGATTTTCATGGTATCGTTCATCAAACTTCGACACACCTCAATAAAATAGTGTGGCTAAGCGCAAAAACTGATATTTGTTGGAAGTCACTCGTTCTCTTATGTTTGCTATGAATGTGTCTGAATTTTTCTGGTCTAATAACGTATTGACTGCTGCATTCTTAATCAATCGAATGTCTTCTTGGATTTTGGAGTTCCAATCCCCTGTTTTTCTGTTATCTCATTCCACTCCTTTGTTTCGAGTGGTCCCGCGGATTTTTAGTTGTATTTGCTTTGTACATAGTGCTTATTCTAATCGTACAAAGCTCGATCTTAAGGCCCTTCCTTGTATCTTTCTTGGGTATACTCCTCATCAAAAAGGGTATAAATGCGATTATCCCCCTTCCTGTCGGTCCTTCGTTTTTATGGATGTTACATTTTTTGAGTTTACTTCGTATTTTTCCGTTAGGAAGACATCTCTCAGAGGGAGAGCATCAGTGAAGAGATATCTTCTCTTCCTACTCATATTTCCTCTTCTAGCAACAATTTTAGGTAGGGGGAGTGTGAACCCTATGGTCAAAGAATTGCAAGTATACATGAGAAGGCAGAAAGATCCTTTATGTGCCCTACCAAGAGACCTCTTCTTATCTAGGTAACATTGTTCATTATAGTATTGACATTGTTGGCTCTAAAATTCGTATTGCTCTTAGGAAAGGTACTAGAGCATGTACTCAACATGCTATTTCGAATGTTGTCTCTTACCATGCTTTGTCTTTTTTGTATCGCTCTGTTGCCTTGGCTTGATCTTTTGTGTCTGTCCCTTGCAGTTTAGTAGATGCACTGTCTCAATTAGAAAGAAAACATGCTATAGAAGAAGAAATGTGTGTGCTTGAAAAAAATAATGCCTAATATATGGTCAACTTATCAAGAGGAAAGAGGCTGATTGGATCTAAGTGGGTGTTTACAGTGAAACACCGCTCGGATGTCTCAATAGAGATACAAAGCTCTCTTGGTTGCAAAGGGGTATACTCAAACTTCCGGCATAGACTATCAGGAGACATTTGCCCTAGTTACAAAAATGAACTCAATAGGAGTCCTTCTTTCACTTGCTGTTAATCAAGATTGACCCTTGTTTCAGCTTGATGCGAAGAATTTATTTCTTTATGGTGATTGAAAGGAAGAGGTGTATATGTTACCTCCTCTTGGGTTCAAATGCCCCTCAGATGAAAGGAATGCGTGCAAGCTAAAGAAGATATTGTATAGACTGAAGCAGTCCCTTAGAGCATGGTTTGATTGGTTTCGTAATGCTATAGTGAAGAATGATTACAGACAAAGTCAGGTAGACCACACATAGTTCCTCAAGCGGTCTCGTCAGAAGGCGATTGTCTTAATTATTTGTAAAAAACATTGTGGTAACAATAAATGATATGTATAAGATTGAATCACTGAAGGGCAAGTTAGCAAAGAAATTTGAGATCAAAGATCATGGTCTTCTAAAGTATTTCCTTTGAATTGGAGTTGTCAGGTCTAAAAAGGGCATATTTGTCTCTCATAGCAAGTATGTACTTGACCTATTCGAGGAGATAGACATGATGGGTTGTAAGCAATGTGATACACTCATAGATCCTAATCATAAACTCAATGAAGCTAGTGGAGAACGTCTGTCAGATGCTGGGAGGTACAAAAGGCTTGTTGGCAGGCTTATATATTTGTCTCTCACCAGACCAGACATTTCTTATACAGTCAGTGTAGTCAGCCAATTCATGCATTCACCAACTACTAGCCATCTGGATGCAGTAAATCGAATTCTCCACTACTTAAAGTCAGCTCCTGGGAAAGGCTTGTTGTATACCTGTAATGGGAACTTAAGGGTTGAAGCCTACACCGATGCAGATTGGGCTGGCTCTGTTTTCGATAAATGCTCTACTTCCAGGTATTGCACTATGGTTGGAGGTAATATTGTCACATAGAGAAGTAAGAAACAGAATGTGGTTGCTAGATCAAGTGCAAAGGCAGAGTTTAGAGCCATAGCACATGGGGTGTGTGAACTGCTCTGGCTTCGATTGCTCCTGAGTGAGATTGAACTGCCTATTGAAGGTCCTATGAGCTTATATTGTGACAATAAAACAACTATTAGTATTGCTCATAACCCTGTATAGCATGACTGAACCAAGCATATTGAGATAGATTGTCATTTCATTAGGGAAAAGTTGAAGGCGAGTTACATTTGCACCCTATTTGTGAAGTTAGAAGATCAATTGGTTGATGTGTTGCCTAAGGGTCTTGGTGGTACTCAATTTTGAAATATTGCTGATAAGTTGGGCATGAGTGATATCTACGCACCAACATGAGGGAGAATATTGAATAAAACTTTAATGAATTGAGCTTTATTTTTATGTTTTTTACTTACTCTTGTACACTGTATTTTGGATATACTATTAATATCCCTTATATACTAATAGTATACATTAGTGGAAAATAAATATATAGAGTAGGAGAGAGACAATTAATCTTTCTCACTAATTTTCCCTAAACCTATTCTTCTCTTTCTCTTCTTCTTCCTCTTCTCTCTCTCAAACCCTAATCTCTAAAACCCTAGTTTCAAACCCTAATACTCAGTGAAACTATTCCAACTTCATTTCCTTAATCCAAGTGTCCCTTAGTTATTATGGAACAAGGAATATATACAATGAATGTATGAGATAGAATTTGTAAGAATAAGAAAAGCAACCGCAAGCATGAACTGAGAATAAGAATCCCTTTTGTATGTATGGCCTGTGGCCGTACACCACAATTATACTAAAATTCTCCTCTTTTGTCTATTCTGAATCTTTTTTTATTCTCATTGCTTTGTTTATCTGTGTTTATCTTTGTTTATTATTATATTTTGTTGAGTCGCTTGTAGTTGTTGGATTGACTGATCTTCTTTTTGTTTTTTTTCTTGGGAGAAGGGGGGTCACCACCCAGTGGAAGTGGTGGGGGTAGGCATGATCCCTACCAGTTTATTCTGTAGGAAAAAAGTATTATGTCTATGATATTTCATCTGCTGTAAGTTTGCAAAATCTTTGGATTTAGCAAATCATTCAGTTTTGAACCCTCGAAGATACAAAATGGAGGCATTATTGTATCCAAGGTTCTAAATGTCGATATCGCATGACATGTCGAGTTGTGGAAAAAAAGATATATTGGGGATGTATCAATTTCGAGGGAACAATATCGTACGTGAAGGGAAAAATCGAAAATATTAGTGAAAAACATGAAATATTTCAATGAAACTTCAGAAAATGTTAAAATAGATGTTAATACAAATCTGAAAATCAAAAATTAAAAAAAAACAACAATATATATAAGAGATGCAATGAGAAGGGGGCCAAAGATGTGCACTAATGCTGACTAGAATGTATGATTCACTAATATTTATGTAACTTCATATCCTTATGATTATTTTGGAATTTAAATTTGAGAGTATTTTAAATGGAGGGTACCCATAATATTTTTAAATTTTTTTTGTAAAGCTTGAATGTAAATCTATTCTGGCTGACCTGTTAGTTAACTTTTGACCTCGTAGATGAAAATATTTTTGAAGACTTTAACTGTGAGACTTTTTTCACTGGACTTACGGGGTTTTAAGATTTAAGAAATACTTTAGCATTTAAAAGTTGAAAGTTTGAAAAAAGCGTTAAAAAGCAAATTTTGTTTTTGAACTGGAAAGTTGACTTTTTATTCTTCAGGAATTTGGAATTAGGATAATTTTTATTGAATTCAAATGGGGGTATAACCTTATTTATATATAAATATCTTAAGATATTTTAATGAGCTTCACTTTCATACCCAAAGTCCGGTGAAAAAATGCAAAACAAAAAAACTGTGTTTAAAAAAATATCGCACAATATATCCGAAATATCGTGCGATATTTAAGATATATCGCTGATATATCCGAAAAATTATAATACCCTAGATAGATATATTGAGACCCTGCGAAATCGAGAAATATCATCAATGTCGACGATATTACACTTTGAACCATGATTGTATCAACTGTATGGGTGGAAATGGTAAATTTGGTGGCATCATAACAGTGGTCTAAATTATTGGAATACTGATTTTCACGCTTCCTTGTTTTTGTTAGAGATATGAAAGAGTATGGACCAGCACTGATATTTTGGTTACAGTATACCTTTGTTCTTTCTGAATTATTTTTATGCTTAAAATTCCAATGTGACAACCATCTTACTCGCTCATCTGTTCAATATCATATTAGATAGCTGACTCACTTGAGAAAGGCACTGAACACGAAGATGAATATATGATCAGTGAGAAGGAGCTCCTTGTTAACCGGTAGTAATTTCATCCTAGTCTTCCTGAGCATGTGACTGTTACATCAACTAGGTGGAGTTAATACCTTTTGAGGTTAATTTGTCAACTGATAAGCTTTTTTGTTGAAGATTTATTTCCATACCAAAAGACATGGGCACATTTAATTGTGGGGCATTTGTTGCTGGAATAGTAAGGGTAAGTATGCAATACTGGTTACAAATATCACATTGGTTTCAAATATCACAAAGGTTTTATTCAGATTCAACTGATAATCCATTGGTTGAAATCTCTAACGGACAGCTGTTTTTGTGAAGGGCGTCTTGGATAGTGCAGGTTTTCCGGCTGTTGTAACTGCTCATTTTGTACCTATGGAGGGCCAGCAGCGACCTCGGACTACCATTTTAATAAAGTTTGCTGAAGAGGTGAATACAATGTTATCCCCTTTGAGATTATTTCTTCGATGGTTGATGATCGTCACTCTGTTGAATGTCAATTTTGTTCTGAAATCTGGTGATCATACAATCTTTTCTGACCAAATTTGAGCTCATCCATTCTATCCAGAAATAGGGAGGATAACACCACAACATAATATGATAATACTTCAACTGAACTAACGTGTAATATGTGGTTGGCCAATGTCTGCAATCTGCATACGCATATACATATGCATAGTGTCTGTGAATTATTGACTCCAATGTGCATTATGGACACAATAATAATGTTTTCCAAACAGTTCTTCCGTGCATATGCCAAGTAACTGAATATAATAGAACTTCATTATTCCTATCCATCTTCCCAAACTCGACTATTTTAATGTAGAGGGACCAGTGCAACTTTATGTTTTCTTAAAGTACTCTGTGTTAACATTCATTGATTTTCACCATTCATCTCAATTAGAAAGTTAGGAAAAAGAAATTGAGTCTTGATCTCTTGTGCAACAGCTTCTTCCACAATAGAAGCATAGTTACCAAACACCCATATTATACCTGTATAGGCTGTATTGTACTCGTATAATACTTTTAGAGGGGGTCTACAAATCAGGAACTCACACACTTCCCAACCTTCCATCAAGGTTTTCAACTTCATACAATCAAACACCAATAACGCCTCAACTAGATGTTTAAATCAATTTTGATTTATACAAATCAGCAACCCACACACTTCACAACCTTCCACCAAGGTTTTCAACTTATACAATCAAATAGCATAGCCCAATCATAGCAAAAATAGAAGATTCAGCATGTGAACTTGACAAAAACAATTTAGGGACTCTGAAACTCGCCCAAACTTCATGATTTGTGTTCCATTAAGTTTCAATCACCAAAACACATCAACTTTTATCAACCAATAGCAACATACAATTCCTAATAATTTGTTCCAATTGTTTGATCCAAACTAAATCAAACAATTGAAGAAATCTTCATCTAGAACTTGTCAAAAAAGTTTAGAAAGATTATCACAAATCCCCCAAAAAATAGAAATCTTTTAAGATTTTTTTTTCAAAAAAACTGTTCATGTCACTGTTCACGTCACTGTTTAGCGCATTGTTCATGCACACTATTCATGAAAACGCCATAAAAAAGAAAAAGAAAAACTCAAGTTTTTCTTCCCGCTTTGATACCAAGTAGAAAACATGATTCAAAATATCAGTATCAGGTGCCGTATCGGTAAATCCAAAACAAGATATGTATCGGCGTATCAGATGGATACGACGGAAAAAATTAGGATACGCCAAGAAATGCTTGGATATGCAGGAAAAACTTGGATATCTTGCATAAAACTTCTTTTAATATAAATATAAGCTAAAAACAAACTAAATGAAGGCCTTCAAATATGTTTATAACCATGCATATGAGTTAACAATTTTTTAAGTTAAAAAAGGCGTGCATGCAAGGTATAAAAATACAAAACATAGTCACCTATTTAAGTACAAGAAAAAAAAAATAGATTTTAAAACCTTAATTGAATTACAAGCCTAAATTTTAAGATTAATATAAGTCTTTTTATGCTGAAGTGTCACACTGTTAGTTGACTTTTTGACCCTATAGATGAAAATATTTTTAAGACTAAAATATGCGACGTTTTTTGCCAGACTTTTGGGCTTTAGTAATTTTTTATATAATAGAATTTATAAAATTTTAATATTTGATAAATACTCTATCATTTGAAAGTTGAAATTCTGAGTCAATCCCTAAAAGGTGCTAAAAATAGGGTTTTATTCTTGAACTGGAAAGTTGACTTTTTATTCTTTAGGAATTAGTATGTAGGATAATTTTAATTAAATTCAAATAAGGGGATAACCTTATTTACATACGAATATCTAAAGTAAATGAAAGTAAAATCAATTTAAAATCATTTTACTTAAATAATATTTTATGTAAACAAGTTGTGTGTATCGGGTCTGTGTTGTGGATCCTATTGTAAATGGAAGGAGCAAAAAAATTAACTAAATAATCATTGTATCGAGCGTATCAGGCCTGTATCGGCCGGATATAGTGGAGTTTTTTTTTTCCAGCGTACTAGTGTATCGGGTAGCTCCAAATAGGATACGTAGCGGCCCGTATCGGTTGATACGTATCGATATTTTAAACCATGGTAGAAAATTAAAAATTGTAAACTAGGGTTTATGGAATAGAGAAAGAAGAGGAATAGGGTATGAAATTAATGTCTCCATCTCTTTAGTTCGTCTTTCATATTACTAATAGAATGAAAGGACATAAACGCCCTTAATTACATAAAAGACAATAAAACATAACATAGTAACTAGATAATAAAGCTGTAATGGGCTTATTTAGATGGCCCATTACGATAGAAACCAACTTCCTTTATTACTTGGAGGAAAAGAGACTTGCTAATGTTTCACTAGTTCACACACTTCACATTGTAAACTTAGTAGACTAACTAACAGAAACAAACTGAGAAATACAAATTTCAATGACTGAAAGGACAAATAACCTAGCCAGTTGTTCCAAAGCAAGATCTAATCTTTATTGATACTATTAATAGACTAGAGTGCACTAGGAGAATTCGGAGCATAATTCAATTGGTAAAGGTCATCACTCATCAACTTCACGCCTACTTCCAATTTGGCTACTGCGTCTACATATTCTGAAACACAAAATGCCAAAGGAAAATAAGTTAATACTTCAATTTAAGGTCTTGGCCAAACTACTAATAGAAAGTAGATTGACGGAGAAACTTGACATATGTACAATAGAAGACAAAGAAAGACTAGAAGAGACTGATGGTTCCTTTTCCTAAGATCGGGGAGAGGGACCCATCAACTACCTTAACTTTAACATTATTGAAAAAATTCATACAAACAAACAATCCCCCTGATCCCCCTTGATTCGATCAAGGGCCTTATCATAGTCAAAAAATCATCTACTGTGCGGGAGCTCTACCTTAGCGATCCATGGCCTCTTCCGAATGGCGGTTTCATCCTCATTAATAAATGGTGGGTATCCGCTAACAGGTCCTCAAGTGCCCAACTCAGATCATGCTTTTGGTTGGGGCTTCATGGTATCCCTCTTCCAAGGTTTAAAAAAAGGGTTTCGGATACCATATCGGACATGGCCGAAACCGTTACGTTACATCGTTACGTAAAGGTTCTAAAAAATCACAATAAATAGGAAAAAAATAAAAAACATGTACCAAAACTGTTACGTTACGGGCGTTACGCCCGTTACGTAACGGTTTCAGGCGAAACGGTGAACGATTCCTACGACGGAAACCGTTACGGTACAGGTGTAACGCCCGTTACGTAACGGTTTCGGGAAAAAAGCTGGAAAGGCACGGTTTCGGGTATCGGAGGCCACCGAAACCATTACGAAACGGGCGTTACGTAATGGTTTCGGCGAGTTTTTAAACCATGCCCTCTTCACCTGTGGAACTCTGAGATGTTTCTAAAAATTGGAAACGCTTGTGGAGGTCTTTTGGAGATCGACCAACGCACTTCTTCTCGCTCTGATCTTCGGATTGCTCGTATTCGCACCAAGGAATCTTCCCTGCATGCAATCCCTCAAGTCATCAGACTCCCGGACAGAGGCTACTTTTTTGAGATCATTGTCTCAGTTTTAAACCCCTCTTTTGGCGACAATTCCAGTGTCTTCTCTGGCAATCCATCGGTGAGTCATAATCAGGAATGGGAGGACGATTCAAAATTCAAATTGGGGCTTCCGTACTTAGAGAAACCGTGCAGTACTTGGTCCAAGAATTTTTCCTATCTCGGAAATGACTGACCCCCTCCTTCCCTCTACCCCTAGGAGTGGTCAGCCACACTTTTGGGTTATTGAGGGTGGTGCGGTGTAGACCTCGACTTGGAAGCATAGAAATCGAGAAATGCTTAGCCGGCGGATCAGGGCTAGGGCCAGGCGAGTTCCGAGTTCCATTGTCTGTAGAGAATCCCTCTTCTTACTCTTTGTTGCCTCCGGAAAGAGTTAAAGAACCTGGGAGCCCTGTCCAACCCCATATAGGGTTTGAATCCAGCTGTCACCAACTGTCTAGCATTGGTACTGAGTTTGGGCCTCATTCCCCAAAGCCGCTCCCCCCCCCCCCCCCTTAACCAAGCCCAGCTTGAACAAATGTTAGCCCTATCCAATCTCTGGCCCCATCAGATATTTTTGGCATGGACCCTTTGTTAGAAAAAATGGGCTCCAATTACTTTCCCTGTCTTTGGGCCCAAGGGGCATTCAGTGGCTGATCCTTTAGGGCTGGACCCCATAATTAAACAGCTTGGGATCCACTATTCTATTGGTCTGAAACCCAGTATCGAATTCTCAGTAGGGCATGACGCCTATCCTCTTCCTCAAGGGTCTTGGTCTCCTCTCAGGGACCTTTCCAGTTCTCCTTCTAGAGAATCCCCCCCAGCGCATCATCTCCATGAATCGAAGTGGTTTCTCAGCTCCAATAGCAGGTCCCCGGCATTTATAAATCAAGGTGAGGCTGAATCAGACTCCACGGTAGAACTCTCCTCAGATTTTCTAGAGGCAATACCACCTGTCGGCTGCGAGCTCTCTCTTGCTGGAGCCCCTATCGGCAGGCCTTTTGACGTAGTTGAATCCGAGGCACTCGTTGGGCCCTTCGAGATCGACAACAAGGATGAACCTCTATTAGACTAAGTGTATCCTCAGTCTTGCTTTGTTGTAGCTTCTTTAATGGCCTCTAAGGAGATCGTCAGCTCTCGGTCTGCTGATGAGATCCTCACCATGGGTCGGATTGAGCAGTGCATCAACCAAAATCAAGGAGGTTCTCTTGCGATCTTAACTGGATATCCTTCAAGTCCTAGTTTGGCAGCTTGCTCTGAGGAAGTGAAAGTGGGAACCGAAGGTAAACTCTAGAGTAGTCTCGGGATTTATTCAGACCAGAGATCGAGGGGCTCACAATTGGTAATCTCTAAGAAGGGGTCAGTGGGTCTTGTGCTCTCTCCACCAGTGTCAGGTATGCATCTTAATACTGCTATTGCTACCCCACCCTTCAGCTAGGAATGGGGTGGAGAGCAATAACATGAGGAAATTCTCTGTAACAAGCAACTTTAGTCCAGGCATTCCTTCCACTGCATCAGGATCACCACTGTTAAGTAGGGTTTTGTTTAATGAAGATAGCACTCGGCCTCCCAAGGACACAGCAGTTGGCAGTGTTGCTCCTACATCAGGGTCCCCGTGCCTCCCTCGGGTAAATTTAGTCAGAGAGTTGGATATCCGCTTGGGTGAGCCAATAGCAAGACGCAATCTGAATATTCTAAATGGGTCCTAGACAGGGTGGAGGTTTTTGGATTATCATTCTCAGGGTGCGAGAGGGAAGTCTGGAATTTGTTCCGCGACCTTAAACACCAGGTTTCAAGTCCCCCCTCTGAGGGTTGTTGAGTCTCGCAAAAAGGGAGTCAATAACCGAGCCACAAACAAGTTACGAAAGCTGGCTAATGGAATCAATTACGAGGGTCACTCTAGGGCCGGTGGTCGATCGCGGCCTAGGAAAGGTAGGGGTTCTCCTGTTGATCAATGACACCGCCTCGCTTCTTATCCTGGAATATCAGGGGTTTGGGCACCATGGACAAAAGATTGGCCATCAAGAATCTTGTTTTACAGAAAAGGCCAACCATCCTCTGCTTGCAAGCAACAAAGCTTGATTCAGTGTCTGACCAAATTGTTTCACAATGTTGGGGTCCCAATCGTAGTTGGTCTGCCATTCCCTCCACCAGCCATGCAGTTGGCATTCTTATCATTTGGGACAACGCTCTTTTGGAAGTCATCGAGGAGGAAGTGGGGGCTTTCTCCCTATCCATCCTTTGCCAGTCCATTAGTGATGGTCTTCAGTAGGTTTTTTCGAGGATTTATGGCCCGTCATCTCCATCGGAGTCTTTAGATTTCCTGGGCGAACTAGACAATGTGCGGGCGAGGTGGGACACCCCTTGGTGCATGGAGGAATTTCAATTGCGTCTGTTTTCCATGCGAGAAGTCCAGTGGAGGCAGGGTTACCAAACACATGAGGGAATTCAGGGACTTCATATTCCGCCAGGGCTTGGTAGACTATCCCCTCTCAGGCGCCAAATTCACTTGGTCTAACCTCCAAGCTGAGCTAGTTCAGAGTAGAATAGACCTTTTTTTGGCCTGCCTTAGGTGGGAGGAAAATTTTCCTGAAGCTTCGCTGTGGGCTCTCCCAAGACCCATCTCCGACCATGTTCCTATCCTTCTTGAGTTGGTGTCAACCAGGGGTGGTCCTAAACCTTTTCGTTTTGAAAATATGTGGCTGCAGCACCCTAACTTTTTTACAGTGGTTAAGGAGGCATGGCTTGAGTCCTGCTTCTGGGACTGGGCAACATCATCTTTGGACTCAAGTTGAAGACTGTTAAAGTGGACCTCAAAAAGTGGAGCAATGAGACTTTTGGGAGCACTTTGGCTAAAAAGAATGAAATTCTGGAAAATATCGTTGCTTTGGATCTGAAAGAGGAAAGTTCTAACCTTCTGCCCCCTGAGCTTCAAGAGAGACAGAAGTTGAAGGTTGAGATCCGTTCTATTCTATGTTGTGAGGAAATTAGGTTGAAACAGAGGTCTCGAGTGAGATGGTTGAAAGCGGGAGATAACAACACCAGTTATTTCCACAGGGTGCCTAACCAACATAGGCGAATCAACAACATTATGAGGTTAACGATAGGTGACTCGTGGCTAGAAGATTCAGACGATATGGGTACTCCCGTGGCCTCCTTTTTCGAACAACTATATACGGAAGACCAATCCTCCAGACCTACACTGGATGGCATGGACTTTAATAGTATTCCTAAGGAGGAGAGAACACAGCTGGAGAGTCAATTTTCTATAGAGATTCTTCACGCCATAAAGGGGATGGAGGGCGACAAGGTGCCTGGGCTTGATGGTTGCTCCATTGCCTTCTATAAGCATTGTTGGGATGTTATCAAGGACGATTTGCTATAGGTCTTTCATGAATTTCACTCATCGCACTCTTTTGATAAAGTCTTGAACTGTACCTTCATCGTCCTCATTCCCAAGGTGCCTAGAGCCACAGACATTCGAGATTTTAAACCTATTAGTCTGATCGTCAGCATCTATAAGATACTCTCCAAAGTTTTGACTGCAGGACTTAAAAGGGTTATAGGTCATATCATCTCCCCAGAGCAAGGACCCTTTGTAGAAGGCAGACAAATTCTCGTTGGCATTTTGATTGCTAATAAAGGTGTGGACAATAGGTTGAAGAAAGGAGAACCGGGTATCATTTGCAAAATTGATAAGGAGAAAGCATACGATCACGTGTGTTGGGCCTTTCTTGACTAGGGTGTATGGGGTTTGGGGCAAAGTGGCGCACTTGGATGAAATGTTGTTATTCCTCCGCCTCCTTCTTGGTGTTGTTAAATGGCTCCCCTCAAGGTTTTTTCTGTAGCTCTAGAGGCTTACACCAAGGGGACCCCTTATCTCCCTTTTGATTCTTAATGGTTTCTGAAGCTCTCAGTCGGATGATTGGTAGAGCCTCTCAAGTGATTTGGGATGGCTTCCTAATTGCCCCCCCCCCCCCAAGTCTCACTCTCCTACCTCCAATTTGCGAATGACACTCTTATTCTGTTGAGCTTCGGTTGACCAATTGCTTAGTATTCAATGTATGTTCCATTGCTTTGAGGCCGTTTCAGGACTGCGAATCAACTTTCTCAAGAGCCACATTTTAGTTGTGGGTTTGGTCCCTAATTTGGAAGAGCTGGTCAGGTGTCTAGGATGCAAAATTGGTTCCCTCCCGACCAAATTTCTTGGATTACCATTGGGGGCCTAGTTCAAAGCTACATCTATTTGGGAGCTGGTAGTTGATAGATTCACTCAGAGGCTTGAGAGTTGGAAGTCCAAATTCCTTTCAAATGGGGGACTAGCAACCCTTCTTAAAAGCACTCTTTGCAACCTTCCAACTTATTACCTTTCCCTTTTCTCTATCCCGTTGTTGGTGGCAGCCAGGTTAGAGAAGATTCGAAGGGACTTCCTTTGGAACGAAAAAGTTTACACTAAGAAATTTCATTTAGTCAACTGGAAGTCGGTTTGTCGCCCAAGGAATTTGGAGGCCTTAATCTCTAGCCCCTCAAAGTCATAAATAAAGTTCTGTTGGGTAAATGGTTGTGGCGGTTTGGGGAGGAGCAGAATAGTCTTTGGAGAAAAGTCATCACGACACGCTATGGGAAAAGCAACCAATGGACTTCGAGAGGGTCGACAACACCGTACTGGTGGGTTTGTGGAGAGGGATCTTAAACTCAAGGGTTAACTTCGAAAGCCATACTAGATTTGCCATCAGAAATAGGGAGGATGTAAAGTTCTGGTCTGATGTGTGGTGTGGTCCTACAACTCTCAAGCATGATTATAATGCGTTATTCTTGCTCTCCTCATAACAATTAGGGCCGGTGTCTTCCTCTTTCGAGATCAGGGGCGGATCAACAGTTTGGGTCCCTAGATTTAGGCGACCTTTACAGGATTGGGAGATGAGCAATTTCGTTAGCCTGATGGAGCGTTTAGATTTGGTGGTTCCAAACCCTACTATTAGTGATACTCGAATGTGGTCCAGAGACAACAAAGGCCAGTTTACTGTTAGATCCTTCTTGCGGACCTGGAGGGATTACCCACACTTAGCTTTCCTGATTCAAGTGGTGTGGATGCAAGCATGCCCTCCAAGGTATCTTTCTTTCTCTAGATAGCTTTTATGAATAAAATCTAAACAGTTGATCATCTTCAAAGCAGAGGTTGGATTATCTCAAATAGATTTGTGATGTGCCTTGCAGCAGAGGAATCGGTTGATCATTTGCTCCTCCACCGTCCCTTTGCAATCACCCTTTGGAGCTATTTTCCAAGTGTCCTCAAAAATGCCTGGGTGTCCCCCTACTCCAGAACTTCTTATCTAGTTGGCAGATGGGCTCATTGGGCCCTCGTTTGGATCATTTATGGGCTCTCCTCCCGAGGGCAATCTCATGGTCAATCTGGAAAGAGCGAAATAGACGGATCTTTGAAGACACTTCTCTTCCTTCGGACCGCTTGATCTAGAAGGTTTGTCAGCTTCTTGTGGACTGGTTCTCTGTCAAAGGAGCATCTTCTAGCTGGGAGACTTCAGTGTTTCCTTCCCAATGGCTGTCATTTCTCTTTAGCCTGTGTTGCCTCTGATTTTAGTTTTCTTTTCGTGCCTGTTTTTCTCTGTCTTTTCTGGTTCACTCTTTGTGAATCTTTGTACTCTTTTTTAATCTTTTTATTGAAGCTTTTCTTATCTCTCAAAAAAAAGAAGAAATAGAAGACTTACCAAACATGATCCAAAGCCCCTGATTTAATTATCCAATAGAATTCGGATGAAGATAAGAGATACATGGTAAGCAAAAGCAATGTTACCTAACTGGGCAAGAGAGGTGAAAGATTGGAAAGAATGATCCATGAGCAAAGGGCCAAATGAGACTCAAGTTCCTCTTTGGGAACTGTCAACATTTTCCCTGAACAACTAGGAGGAAGTGAGCCTGAAGATGTAGCACTAGTGGAAGAGTCACTATGTGCAGTCAATGAGCCAAGGCGAGTGTATTTTGCTGGTCTTCCTAGTAAGTCCCAGCAGGTCTCATTAGTGTATCTAGACCTCCCACAATGGTCACACTTGAGTTTATTCCTTTCATCTAAACTCATACCTTTTTCTACTTGTGCGAACCTCCTTTACTCCCTTTCTGAAGCTGAGAAGTTGATGCTAGGGCATAATGCTCTGAACTATTAGCAAGGGTATACATAATTATCTGTCTGCTCTCCTCTTTCTAAACCAAAGCATAAACATGACTCAAGAATGGAAACTAATCCTTACCCAAAATTTAAAATCTTGACAATTCAAAATATATGAGTTTAAACCTGCCAAAAACTCAAAATTTATTTTTCTCAACAAATCTTTCATACTACTCTTATCAAAGGTGCACACCGACTGAAACACCTAATAATGGTTTGTTTTCTCTCACATATCCCGAAGTCGAGCAAAATATTCAGCTAAGGGTTTATTATCTTGTCCAAGATGTAATATCTCTTGGCGTAACTAGCTTATCTTGTCCAAGATGTAATATCTCTTGGCGTAACTAGTAAATTCAAGCAATATTATGAGCTTGGGAATATGTTGGGAGTGTTGAGTCCCAAATTTCCTTGGTTGTCTGGAGGAAGAGAAACCCATGGAAAATATGTGGTTGCATAGAATGTAGCAACCACGACACAACAATGAGGTTTTCAGACTCCCACTTGGCATATGAAGGATCAGAAAGATTAAGCTCTACTACTCTCCCTGTAATATGCTTAATTTTTCCCTACTTCCAATAATCATCATCACCGACCGTGACCATTTGAAATAATTGGAATCATCTAACTTCATATTTGTAAATTGTAATATGCAAACAGGGTTCTTTAGTGGAGAAACCACATAAGATTGAAATCCTGGGCTGTTAGTGCTTGAAGAGCTTCCCTCATACCACTCTGACATTTTGTTAATTACAAGATGATGCTTTATGATAAGAACAGATCCGGAACCTTCCAATCACCTAAAAATACTCAAATTGATAAGAAACAAAGCTGATTTATACAAAACAGCCCACAAACACTAACACTAGTGTCCACAAAGTAATTAGTCTTCACACTATCGAATTTCATACCACTCATCTCTATGGCATGTATGCTGTCCCACTTGTTCTTTGACAAACACTAACACAAGTTTCCACAGAGTAATTAGTCTTCATACTATCAAATTTCATATCCCAAATATACCAAAGAACAAGTGGAACAGCATACATGCCATAGAGAACCTTTGAAAACTTCAAATCTCAACCAAATTGCATGAAACTTGTTTCAATCTTTTCCAAACAATAGAACATATCAACCTTATCAACTTATCTCATCAAAATCCCTAAGAGATCCACCTAATTGATTGATTACAAACTGATTTTTTTTTTAATCTTGGAATTAAACTAATATGTATAACACTATCAAATTCTGCACAAAACACCAAAAATCTCAAAATATGTTTTTCTCTAAAAAAAATCCAACCTGTGTAGTGCAGATCGTATGGCTGGTGACGTTAGCTGATGTCAGCCTTCAACTTCGGCCCCTTGGTCTTCTGAATCCTGAACATTGAAGTTGTTAAGACCTTCTTTTACCAAGTAGAAATCTAACCTAGATGATAGAAGACGAAGAAGAAGTGGAGAGGGAAGAGAGTAAGTAGGTTTCTTAGAAAAGAATTGAGTGTTAAGCACCAATGAGGAGTGCACCTGTGTTATATACTAGTGTGTAAAGCACAAAAAATCTTATAATGTATTATGGGATTATATATTTAGGCCCATTACAATTATCACAACACAAAGGATTCCCATATCAAGAGTGTTGCTTGACCTTGCATCAAATCGTTCATGATTCAGGAAACACGTTTCATGCTCCAAATTTCTTGGCATGATATAGTTTGACCCAATCCTAGACCTTTTTTCTTAGTGAAGTCTTTCCCACCCCTGAGGTTCATGTTGCACACACCTTATTTGGTGGTAAACATAGTAACAGAGTTCTTCGATTTTTTTCTTCCAGAAAATTCGAATAAATTGACCTTTTCGTTGGACGATTAATTCACAAAGTATTTGCGATTTTTTCAAAATGTAGCGAATTTTGCAAATTAAACGCAATTCATGACTTTTTGAAAATTTTCCGAATAAATATCTAATATATGAAATATATTTTTATCATTTTTCATAATCAAAATTTTTATCTATTATTTATTCATCTCTTGATTGACATTCTCCCCCCCCCCCCCCCCCCCCACCCTCCCCCTCCTCTGAATTTGGCTGATTTTTTCCCTAGCCAAATAGTTCCCAAATTCTGACTTGGTAACTATGGTGGTAAATCTTGCTCTTGTAGCATTCAATTTTTTCAACCATGCAGTTCCATAAGTTTTATCTATTTAACCACTATAATTTCCATCTTTTTACTATTAAAGTCTTTTGATTAGATGGGAACTATTTCTCTGTGTGATTTCCACATAACATTGAACAGAGTTCATTACTACTAGTTCTTGTAATAAGGAGCATGAGGAAACTTGTTAGCTTTGAGGCAAGTGGCTTAGTACCTGTTTGGAATCTCTACAAAACGGATCTATTTGTCTATTGTCTACTTCGGATAGATATTAGACCGTTTGGATTCATCTTTTTTTATGACTATTTGAATTAAATAGAGGCTTTGCCTCTTTTTCAAAAAGTAAGATATCTGATGATTTTTCAAATAGACGAAGAGTGTCTAAAGCGGGTAGACACATGGATGGAATTTCCGTCATTTTTTGGACATATCCCCCCCCCCCCCATTAAAAAAATCAATATACCTTGTTTACCCTTTGTTTATTTCGTAGTCAAACCCCATTCTCACTCAAGTCGAATCGAGACGGAATGAAATCCTCTATTGTTATAACCGGACTTATGGGAGTCCAGTTACGCCACTAAGGTCACCATGTGTCCCTTTTGATACCCCTTAACTGTGGTTAAGATTCACCCACCCCTAGAGTTCATCCACCTATCCTTGGTTTTTAGAAAAATATTAATTATTTTAACCCTGGTTAAAATTCACTAACATATGGTTAAATTTTTTTCTTCTAAAAACCAAGGATAGGTGTATGGATGGCAATAGGTCGGGTTTGGGCTGGGGTGCCCCCAACTAGGGTTGTCAATGAGTCGAGTCGGCTCGTGAGCCGGCTCGACTCATCTTGAAATGAGCCAAGCCGAGCTAAATGATTGAACTCGTTTGATAATCAAGCCGAACACAAGCAACGAGCGGCTCGGCGTAGTTCGACTAATTTTATTGTACTACTTATAATATCCTAGTTTTCACGAAACTTAAATATTATTTTTTTGTTGAGGTAAAACTTAAAAGGTAACTTCATCTTTTCAAAATTTATAGATTCTCTATATCATGTTTCTTCAATTAGATTCACAAGAATAACTATGTTCATTGCTTTAGTTTTTTATTCATTATTTTTTTGAGGGAGAATCTAATGAGCAAGTTTAACTCTTAGGATTTTGATTTGAATTTTTTTTGTAAAAATTAGGGTAAACAAGTCTAAAATAATAGTGCGAGCTCACGAGATGGCTCGAGCTTGATTATATATAAACGAGCTGAGCTCAAGCCAACATTCGAGAGCTCAACTTGGCTCGTTTACACCCCTATCCCCAACCCTATGTCCCTACCCTGCCTCTAATGACAAGACTCCTACCCCATTCCCATCCCAAACATAGGTCGAGGCAAGGCGGGCTGTTCCGATTTGTCAAAACCCTTCTTAACCACGTCTCCGTGCACTTAAGCACTAGTCAGGGCGGGACGATATTTCATATTATAAATAATATATTGAGGTAATTTTAGGATTAATGTAAGGGTAAAATAGTAATTACACATTATAAACAGGGTGGGGCAGCTTAAATCCATCCCCGGACCGAACCCAAGTTGGGTTTAACCCTTCATTCCCAAACCCACCCCTACCCCCTTTAAGAAGTCCCCAAACACGTCCCAATAGGGTTGGGGGGTTACCCAATTAACCCATCAGTTGCCATCCCTAGATAGGTGGGTGAACCTTAGGGGTGGGTGAATCTTAACCATAGTTAAGGGTGTTTAAAGGGACACGTGGCGACCTCAGGGGCGTAAACGGACTCCCTGAGTCCAGTTATAACTGTAGAGGATTTCATTCCAAGCGAAACCCTACTCAACATCAACTACCCTGAGTCAAGTTGGTATTTCTGTTTGAATTGGCTGCCATTTTTTTTAATGACATCAATTGCCCCTACAATAAGATGATGTTGCCAAACACATTTTTACAAAAAAGCCTTGTCTATTACTGTGCGTTGCCAAACGATTTTATTGCCTACAGATCTATTTCTTACAGATCTTTTTGTCACATCTATTTTA
This sequence comes from Tetracentron sinense, assembly GCA_015143295.1. Taxonomy (NCBI): domain Eukaryota; kingdom Viridiplantae; phylum Streptophyta; class Magnoliopsida; order Trochodendrales; family Trochodendraceae; genus Tetracentron; species Tetracentron sinense. The sequence goes on from CM026554.1 coordinate 12,076,204, forward strand.
GCTATATCGGTTTGAAATAGACAATATCTACCAAACGAACCCTTACACCAATGCGAGAAATAATATAAACTAGTAAGTAGTAACAAGTTTACTTGCATTCTATGCGATCAGGTCCCAAAATAGTGTTGATAATGTGGTTGTTTGTGAGTTATTTGTAAGGGCATTTCTATCCATCCATGCAAGGTGTTAAAAATTGACTCAATTCGGTCAACTTCGGCTGAATTGAGTCGACTTTGTTGGTCACCGAAGTAAAATTAAGTTGTATTTTAAAAATATTGGAATTCATGATGCAACTCGGTTAACTTCGGTAGACTTTGGTCGACTTCGATTAACTTCGGTCAAAATCAAAAATTTTCTTAGTAAAATTACTAAGCTTCGGTGGAAGTTCACCGAAGTTGACAAAGACGACGAAAAAAAAATGAAAATTTACAGATTGTGAGTTTTGACAGAATTTCAGACTAAAATCAGTCCCACTAACCAAAAAATAAGGGGTTTGATTCGCACAGACTTCAGTCCCCAACAGAAATTTCAAGAAAATCCTATGTGAGAAGTGAAAAAAGAGAGAAAAAAACGTTTGCTAGAGAAATTTGAGGAGCTGAATAGGTTTAGGTCGTAGGGTACTTACTTGGAAGAGTAGAAGTCGAGTTTTCTTGCACCAACCATCGCCCTTGCCGTCGCTGTTGCCACCACCGATCGTCGAGAGCAAAACCCTAGGTTTACACTTCTACGTCTCTTGTTCTCCCTCTCACATTTCTATTTCGTGAATGAGAAGTGAACATTTGGGTTTTAATCTTTTAACTTATAAGTCTTAAAAGAGTAAGGGTAATGCTATTACCACTACCACCCTCATTTGTTTCTTGAGCACCAATGACCCTAAGTTGTAAAGCATTATTGATTGGATCACAACCAATTGCGATTGAACTTGGGGAGAGTTCAATCACACCCACAGGCCAACACATGTACCTATTAACCATGGTTAAAATTTACTAACTCTTAGGGTTCAATATATTAACGTTAGTATTTGTAAAAAAAAATTATAAAAATATTAACCACAAGGGTTTATAATTCTTGACCAGAGAAATATTTTTATAGTATTTTTTTACAAAAACCAAAGATATATTATTGAACCCCAATGACTAATGAATTTTAACCACGGTTAATAGGGGTTAAAATCGACGTATGTTAACCTATGGATACGATTGAACTCTCTCTAAAGTTATATTGTGAAATGCAAATGGTTGTGATTTGATCTCCTTTTTTAAGAGACATGTTGTGTTCCATTTATTAAGCTAATAATCATTGTAATAATATTTTATTGAACCTTTTTCCTTTCACTTAATATTCATATAATATGATTATGCTAATAATCATTGTAATTTTATAACCTGTTAAAACAATATAGATTGAAAAAAAACTCTTGTAATTTGTATTTTGACATATAGGTCTTACTTGATTACATTAACTTGTAATCAAGTAAACAACACTCAATAGACCTAGAGGTTCTGCTTGTTTAATTATGTGTTAATTTTTTTTTTTTTGACAATATAAAGAAATATCAAAAAGAAATTACACGGACAAGCAGACAGCGCATGTCACTTAATATGATTCTCATATTTGATACTCTACATGCTTGTATCCAGTAATATAATGAATTTTAGATATGTATTTATGCTTAAATATTGAATATCTAAAGTTTCATCTTAAGATTCTCATGTTTCCTTAAAGTTTCCTAAACTTCTTTGATTTTTACATAACTTCTTTGCACTTCCTTAAACTTCCTCAAATTGAGTCAACTTCCTTAGCGACCGAAGTTTATACCGAAGCCAAAGTTTAATACCTTGCATCCATGTTAGGCCTTTGTTTCTTACCCTTGTTAGTAAGGGTGTTTCTATAACTTGGCTAAATATATATATCAAGAGTAGAGGAGGTGAGATACGATTTCACTCTTTCTTCTTCTCTCTTTTCTCTTCCATTGAAAACCCTAACCCTAAATCTTGGTTTCTCATTTCTAACTTGGTATCAAAGCAATTCTTGACCTCTCTACATCTACATCAACAAACAACACCCAGAGTAGAGGTTCTGGTCACGTCATTGGCCGTACGGTTGACATCAGTCGTACGGCAAGAGCCCCCATGTGAGGGATTTGAAGGTATGAATACATAGATCTTGTTTTTAGGAGTTTTTTGAGCTAATCTACATGTGATTCGTAGAAGTGGAGTTTGCTGGTTTTTGTAAGAAAATCCAGAAAAAATCAAGAAAAAATATCTCCCTTCAACCAGATTGATTCATGCTTGTTTAGGGGCTGTTTTGATCCTCCAATTGGTTCTTCTAGGACCCTTTTTTCACTTGCAATATTTCTAGAGTGGTCTCAGAACCTGGTTTGAAGAAATGAAGGTGCTGGAATGAGCTTTCCAGCCACCTATGGTCACGGTTTTGCCAGAAACCTGGTTTTTTTTTTTTGCATGTTGAAAAAGTTTGAAAACACTTGGTTGGAGTTTATATAATGCTTGTACAGGTTCCAACAGTGAAAGGGTATGGCTTTCTTGATTGTTGAGATGTTGGAAGAAGAGTTGTTTGTGGATTGTGGAATTTTTTTGAGTTTCTGAATAGCTTGTTTTTTCAGCTTGAAAGTATTTAATAAAAGATATTGGAGACACGATAGTGTTTGAAAATTGGCAGTGGACATGAGGAAGGATGCCTATACCTGCTCGATCCTTTACCATAGTTGTCTCATCAATCTTGTTTTGGCAGTAGCTCGCATGCTACTGATGTGATGCAGTGGCATCAACGGCTTGGAGACCATCCTTTTTGTTATTAAACAAATTATTTCCTCAGTTTGTGTTGTCTTTAAATTTTGAGTTGAATTGTGAACCTTGTGTTCTTGCAAGGAAATAGAAGTAGTGCACCTTTTGATATCATTCATTCTGATGTTTGGGGGCTTTCTCTCATTGTCTCCTTATTTGGTTACAAATACTGTCACTATAATTGATGATTATTCTCGGGTTACTTGGTGTATCTTCTTAAATTTAAAAGTGACGTATTTTCTGCCTTTCAGATTTTCTCTAAAATAGTTGACACCTAGTTTGGCACCCCCATCAAAGTCCTTAAATCTTATAACGAGGGGGAGTATATGTAGGGTTTCTTTTCTTCTTATTTGTTCAATCATGGCATTGAACATCAAACTTCTTGTGTTCAAACACCTGAACAAAATGGGTCGCAGAAAGGAAAAATCGACACTTGTGGAGATTACTCTGTCCCTTCTGTTTACCATGCATGTACCTAACTCGTTCTAGTTTGATGCCCTGCTTATTGTTGCATTCTTGCTTAATAGACTTCCCTCATGGCTTCTGGGCTAGAAATCCCCCCTTGGACTCCTTCCTTCCCATACTTCTGCATTTCCTATCCCACCCAAAGTCTTTGGGTGTGCTTGTTATGTTTATATTCATTGCTCTAGTAAGTCCAAACTTGATCCTAAGGCACTCAAGGGCATTTTTCTTGGATTCTCCCACTCAAAAAGGATACAAGTGTTATCATCCCTTGAATGGACAACGCTTGATGTCACCTTTTGTGAGACAAACCCTTTTACTCGGATCCGAAGACACCTCTTCAAGGAGAGGGTCTTGATGAAGAGTTTTCTTCCTCAGTGCCTCTTCCCATTCTTGCTCTAAGCATGATTGTGAGGGTGACAAGCTAAGGGTCATTCTAGCAAGCCTCTTCCCATTCTTGCTTTTGAGCATGATTGTGAGGGTGACCAAGCTAAGAGTCATTCTAGCAATGATGTTGATCTACTAGTTTATTCGAGACGGCGACGAAAAGAGCCTCAACCTCCCTGCCAAGAAGTCTCCTCGGATCCACCTGTTCCAGGTAATATTGAACCTCTTTCTATTTCCCATGTTGTCGATAATATGCATCTTCCTATTGCTTTGAGGAAAGGAACTCGTTCATGTACTCAACACCCTATTCACACTTTGTCACAGATGACTCAGTCTCTTCTTCATATCGTGTCTCTGTCTCGTCTTTATCCTCTGTTTTTATTCCTTGCAGTGTTCAGGAAGCCTTATCTGATCCGAAATGGAAGAAAGCAATATATGAAGAGATGCAGGTTCTAGACAAAATTAACACATGGGATCTAGTTAACCTTCCAAGAGGCAAAGAGCCAGTAGGATGTAAGTGGGTATTTACTGTGAAATACCAGTCAGATGGATCTGTAGAGAGGTACAAAGCCAGGCTTGTGGCAAAGGGCTACACCCAAACTTATGGGGTTGACTACCAGGAGACAAGAGACATTTGCTCTAGTTGTCAAGATGAACTCCATCAGAGTTCTCATCACCCTTGCTGTCAATCGAGGATGGACAATGCAACAACTTGATGTAAAAAATGTGTTTCTTCATGGTGAGCTAGAGGAAGAAGTGTATATGCAGACTCCACCGGGGGTCAACTTCCCTTCAGTCAAAGGCAAGGTTTGCAGGTTGAAAAAAGATTTGTATGCACTGAAACAGTCTCCATGGGCTTGGTTCGATAGGTTTAGAAGAGCGATGATTGTTTTTGGGTATAGACAAAGTCATGCCGATCACACTTTATTCATCAAGCATGGTCAAAGGAAAGTGTTTGCCCTAATTGTCTATGTTGATGATATCGTTGTGACGAGTAATGATCAAGACGAGATTATCAAGTTGATGAACCACTTAGCAAAAGAATTTGAGATTAAAAATTTGGGGGACTTAAAATATTGGGATTGAAGTTGCTAGGTCAAATAAGGGTGTCTACCCTGTCTCAGAGGAAATATTTCCTAGACCCATTGAAAGAAACATGAATGATGGTGTGCAAACCCAGGGCTACTCCTATTGAGTCAAACCACAGGCTTAGAGACAACAGTGAGGCCTCCTTAGTTTATACGGGGAGATATTAAAGATTGGTTAGCAAATTTATCTATCTCTCCCTCACTCATCCAGACATAGCCTACGCAGTGAGTGTTGTTAGTCAATATATGCATGCTCCGAAGTCTTCTCACTTAGAAGCAGTTCATAGAATCCTCTGATACCTGAAGACCTATCCAGGTAAAGGTCTCCTATTTGTGTGTCATGGCCACATGATGATAGAAGCGTACACAAATGTTGATTGGGTAGGTTCAGTGTCTGATAGAAGATCGACTTCAAGATATTACACATTTGTGGGTGTGAATCTTGTTTCCTGGAGAAGTAAGAAACAAGTTATTGTCACCAGATCTAGTGCAGGGGCAGAATTCTGAGCAATGGCCCATGGTGTGTGTGAACTCATATGACTGGAGATGATATTGGGAGAGCTTGGTCTTTCTCATCAAAGACCTATGAGTTTGTACTATGACAACAAGGCGGCCATTAGCATCACACACAACCCTGTGCTCTGTTTTAAAACTCGGCGAGTCAGCTCGAAACTCGGCCAAGTCGACTCGGCCAGGTTTCGAGCCGGGTAGCTTGAAAAACTCGAAAAAACCATAAATAATCGAGTTTCTCGGTTGACTTAGGGGCGTCAACCTGACCCGGTAGACTCACCTGACTCGCCGAGTTATGTAATTTATTTTTTTTTTAAAACACTCCCCCGATATAAAAAACACGAAAGGGAGAAGGGTGAGAAACATGAAAGAGGGGGAGGGGGTGTTAGGGCACAGAACGTTCGTCTCTCCCAAACCCTCACCCTCTCATTCTTCCTCGGTGATCAGCTACCGGCGATCAAGTTTCCAGTGATCGGTAAGTCCTTTTCCCTCTCTCCCTCCCCTCTCTTCCCTCTCTCTCTTCCCTCTCTCTTGGCAATCAGCTACTCGGCGAGTCTACCATTAGGGAATGGTTCTCTTTTTAAAAAAAAAAAAAAACCAGAGTTTCCGAGTTTATCCATTCACTTCGATTAGAGAAAATTCCAAAACAGATAAAAAGACGCTTTCGATTTTGCTGCTTTTGTTTCTCTTTCTTCTCTTCACCTGATTTCCATCACTTATCCTTCTTCTTTGAAAGATGAGAGTGCAAGATCAACATTCTAGGGTTTTCAATGAGCTCTGCTCTCTGGTTCTCAACATCCTTCGATCTCCTCCCCTACTGATCCCCTTTTCGGATCCTCCTCCTCCTGTCATGGCATCATCTGTTTCGTCCTCGAGCCGACCCATGACAACAACGCAGGTCTCTCCAGCCGGGTTTTCTCTCTCGTCTCTCTAGTCTCATGGCATACTCTGCCGATAAACAGAATCCTCTCCTTCCAAGGTACCAACTCAAATCCATTATTTCTATTTCTATTGAATTATTTTCATGAACATTTGCATCTAGGGTTTTTTTTTTTTTCTGTTCTGCAATGCAGATGTTCTGTAGGTTGAAATAACCAACTGGGTAGAAACAAATTTTGATTTTTCTTCTTCTCCTCTGTTTGCTTTGCAATGAAATTGTCCTCCAGTTACATCCCCATCATCTTCAGTTCATCAACTCTCCCCTTGCCAGGTATTCTATTGAGACCTGCAATTAGAATAATTAATTATTTATGATTTCTCTGAAATGTTGAAATTATAAATCACAGTAACATACGACTTCATAGTTCATGCTTCATAGTTGATTGTGAAATTATAAATCACAATAATAATTATAGAGACCTGCGTGTAGACTGTACAGTGTACTGTAGACTTCATAGTTCATGCTTTATGTTTTATCATTAATTTTTAATTCATACATATATATCTCTCATTTTAGGTTTATTTTATCATAATTTTTATTTTTATAGCACATATCTATATAATAAATATTAAAAAAACATTATATATGTCCGAGGTTTAGGTGTCATTACTCGGACGATTTTTGCCCGAGTTTCCAAGTTGACTCTACTCAGCAAGTTTTCGAGTCGAGTCGAGTTTTCGGGTTTTAAAACACTGAGCCTATGCAACACGACTGAACCAAACATATTGAGGTGGATAGATACTTCATTAAGGAAAAGCTTAGTTTAGGAATCATTTGCACTCCCTTTGTGAAGACTGAAGACAAGTTAGCTGACATCCTAACCAAAGAGTAGGGAGCTTCAGTTTTATACCATCACATGCAAGCTGGGCATGCTTGATATTTTTGCACTAGCTTGATGGGGAGTGTTGAGAATGTGGTTATTTGTAATGTCATTTCTGTTCATCCATGGTAGGCCTTTGTTTCTTATCCTTGTTAGTAAGGGTATTTCTATAACTTGGCTATATATATATCAAGAGTAGAGAAGGAGGTGAGATACGATCTTTCACTCTTTCTTCTTCTTCTATCTTTTCTCTTCCATCCAAAATTTCTCATTTCCAACTAATAGTTTTTTTTTTCGGTAAATCAGAAATATTATTCTACTAATAAAAATACAAGGAGTATGCAAAACTTTATGTTGACCCAAGTACCCTTTAACTTATGTTATTTTATAAACAACTTAGGGTATACACAACTTTATAAATTGAAATTAAAAACTTTAATAATTTACATGGCTTTGTTAATTCTCCCTCAAAAGCACCACATAGGCATTCACGTTAGAATTCTTCTTGATGTATAACTCTAACATGTTCACAATGATAGAGTCCTAGTGTAACTTTATCTTCTCATCCTTATGGATAAGGACTATAGAGTTAGAAGGACTCATATTAATCTAAACGTCAACTAACCTTTATAATAATGGAATAACAAGAAGAAGAAAGAGAAAAAAAAATTACCTGCTTCGGAACTGCACCTTGGGTGTGAAGGAGGGGAAGCTTGTTTTTGGTACACTTTGTTAATAAAAAAAGCGTGAAGGACAGTAGCTATATTGAGGATGGCTTGCTCAGGAAAAATCAAGGTGAGGTACTGAGTCTCTTTCCTTTTATTACTTTTTTTCATTTTTTCCTTTTTCATGTTTGAAGTTGTAAGGTCACGTCCTGTGCTATGGGATAATGGGTATTATTTTATTGTTTTTTCCTTGTGGAGAAATTTCTTTATTTTGTTAGGGCTTCAAATATTTACTTTTTTGGTCTATTTTTCATTATTTTTTATTGTGTAAAAGGAGGATACATTTGATGTTGCATTTGGGATTCCTTATTGTTTTTTCCTTTAGGGTGTATTCCGTTGAAGGGAATGTGAGGGAAAGTAGGTGAAAGTGAGAGAAACTCCCACTTTCACCCTGTTCGGTTTGAGGGATTTTGAGATGAAGTGAAACCTCAACTTTCTCAATAATGTACCACTTTCTCTCACTTTCACCTAAACCCTATTCTATTCTACCAAAATGTTGGAATTGTGAAAGAAAGTAAAGTAAAAACTTCACTATTCCAAATCTAACCTTTTGTATGATTAAATTCCTAAAGAGAGCAAAGGGTAATTTTGGAAAAATTTATACTTTCACCTAATACTTTTCCCTCGAACCAAACGCACAAGAGAAATTATATAATTCTTTTACTTTACTTTAGTTCACTTTCTTTTCTCTCACCCATTTACCCCTCAACCGAACACACCCTTAGAGAATAGTTTTTATTTTTTCTCTCCTTTTTTTTTGGCTTTAAACTTCAATCTAAGATTGGCATTTGTGTTATATTATTGTGGGTTTCTTGTTTTTATCTTTGTTTGAAACTTCAAGTTGAAATTTCCCTTTCTGCTGTAGTTTTTTGCGTGGCGGTGTTTTCTATGCTTGAAACTGTAGATTAAGAGACCCACTTAAACCCCATGTCTTTTTTGATTTTTTTACTGTATTTTCATTTGAACCTCTTGCGGAGCATTTATGGTTTCTTCCTATTTTTCTGTTATTTAAATAATTTAATTTTAGTTAATCTATTCACTGAAAAGGGTTGTCATTAATTTTGTTTTTGGCATAGGGCATTATAGAGTGTGCGTGTTCCAAGGGACATCAAGCAAGCCCGGCTTGAACGAGCCGAACTTCGAGCTATTTTTTGAGTTTGAAAATGTATTCAATCCAAGCTGGAGGCAAGGCCCGTTTGATTCGGCTCGGCTCGGCTCGGCTCGGCTCGGCTCAAAGCTCAGCCCGATTGAGGCCCAGTTCAGCTTGAATAAAAATAATATTATATATATCATAATTATATATCAATAATATAATTATTATATATATAATAAAAAATATTATTATTTTTATTTTATAATGATTTTTAATAATTCAATTTGAGCTCAAGCCGAGCTCAAGCATAGATTAAAAAAATTCAAATCGAGTCGAACAGGGCCAAGCCTGGCTCGGCCCGGCTCAAATGCACTCTTGCTGAAATTGTAGCAAGTTGCTTGATAAGGTGAGCCCTTCTTCATAGATGTTGGGTTAATGTTGAAAACAGGGTTAATTAATATTTTAACATAAGTAAACCACTAAAAAATTATTTATTTAAAATTTCTATTATGATGATGTACTATTAGTTATGTATTGTCTATTTATAATTTATAATTTTTTATTGTATTGACCTCACAAAACTATAAATAAATAAATTTAATTATATTATATTATATTTTAATTAATACGTGCAAAGCACGTGAACCTTTACTAGTATATAAAAAGAGAGACCAACAGTTTACAGAGATGTAAAGTAAAAACAAGAGAGGCAAAAAAACACAAAACAAAAGGAAAAAGGCTAACAGGCCCACTAGAACCACCAATTGACTTCTCAGGGATACAGGGAATCCCTCACTTTTTGATCTAACTGGAGAGAGGAACTCCAATCCACAATCGACTTACGCATCCGAGACAGGATACGATGAAATGGAAATGATGAGTTGTCAAACAAGCGACAATTCCTCTTTTTCCAGATAGGCCATGCTATCGCACTAGGTAAAAAAGTCCAAATTATTTTCTTAGCACCCACCAAAGTTGTCAAGCCCCAACCTGATAAGAAGCTCGGAATGGAGAATGGGAAGACTCACTCCACACCCAACCGAGCCAAGAAAAAAGCCCAAAGTTCAGAGATTAGTGGGCAGTGTAGGAACAAATGACTTACACTTTCTTCCTCATTCAGGCACAGATAGCAGCGGTTCGCAAAACTCCACCCTCTTCTCTTTAACTGATCCGTAGTGAGAATCTTATTTAGAGCTGCAGACCAAAGGAAGAATGATACCTTCGTGGGGACCTGGTTAACCCACACAGCCGTATGAGGAAATAGTCAACTCTATTTGGGTTATCTTAGTCAACTCTCCTATGTTTTTATTTCCTATTTGGGTGCCCTATATACTCACTTTAGTGAGTTTGGAGAGTGGAGAACTCCGCTCTGAAGTTTAGCGACATTGGTTGGTTTGCATTCAGTTGGTCCTCTATTGTTAAAGAGTTCTCCGGTACTAAGAGCACTGAATTTTGAATAATTGGAGTCATATTTTGCTGAATGACTCCTGATTTTGCTTTTTGCTGCTTTCAGGGAGTCTTCTGTTTCCCCTTCTCTTGTAAACTGCTCATATTTATAAATACATACAATTACACGTTGCTAATTTTTTTATAAAAATGTTGTCTTTCCTAGTCTTTCCACTCATCCATCTCAATATCCTGAGCTCAGCTATGTTCAATCTATGGAGTTGTTGTTTGTTTCTTGATTGCCCAACAATTTTCTCCATATAGAATTGTCAGTGTTACTGTCGTCTTATAAATTTCCCCTTTAGTTTGATAAACATGTGCTGGTCACATAGCATTCCAAAAGCACATCTCCTGCACCCAGCACATCTAGACTAGTTTTCTTCTCTCACCCTTGCAAGCTTGTAGACATTTTTCTCACCCTGATTCTGTTTTATTATGTTTCAGGTGCTTCGAAGAGAAGCAAGCTTAGGCTGATGTTAAGGTCATGAGAAAGTAATGGCATCTTGTCAAAGATCTTCCACCAATGTGACAAAGGATGGTGAAATTTCTAGCTGATTTGTTGAACCAAACACAACTACCCTGTTGCAGGTATTTGTTACTTTTGGCAATCCAGATTCCTTGTAAGATTTTTAGGCTGGGGTTCTTCTCTCCATAGTGCATCCACTATTCTGATTAAGCATTATGATTGAAGATTTAGTTTAAATGAGATATTCACCCATTTCCAAGCGAGTTGTAACTTCTATGGTTTCGTCTTCCTTACTCTCTGTTTATAAGAACTCGTGGTGGGTTTCTTGGATAGGGGACCATTCTGGTTTTTTAGTTGGTATGTGATTCTTACTCATTACAATTTACAATGCATCTTCCCTTCTAAGAATTGGTGAAAAGAAAGTCTTGCAGTCTGTGATCACCTTATCAAACCTTTGTATAACATTGTTTGAGTGACAAACTGGTGCTTGCCCAGTTGGTAATGACCATAGTGACAAAGTCGGGTTCAAAAATAATTCAGCAAGGGGCAAATTCAGAAAAAATTAAAAATAAATTAATAATTATAAAAATATGTTCAACAATTTGATTAGATGATGTACAAAATAATCAGTTTTCTTGTCGTACTAAATGAAGTATTTGCGAAGTTCAAAATAACTCATTTAGTTCGAAGAAAGATAATCAGTATCTTTGCAAAGATAATCAGTTTTCTTGTCGAACTGAATGAATTATTCGATATGATACTACACTATAGTGTTCTGTCGGCACATCATTCTTGCCAAGTGGGAAGAAGATGGGTTGAGACGTCCTTCAAGCAAGATTTGAAGGAAAATTCCTTGATTCAAAGCGTGAAGATAGTGGTCTTTCAAAGCCACCATTTATCATATATGATCGGAACAAGAGAATTTTTAAAAATCAACTCAGCTCCATTTCCATTGTTCTAAATTGATAAAGCATGATACCAGATTACGGTTCTCTCTCTAAGCTGAAAGTCGAAGACTCGTGAAACCCGAATTTTGTGAAGCTAAACGCCTCTCACAGAGACAACTGGACGGGGGAGTTATACAGTCCTGGGATCAAAAGGGTAAGAAAAATCCAAATGAGAACAAAGACTGGCGATGCCATTTCTACACCAGAGAAGAGCTCTTTTAGCTAGATTGTGGGCTTCTCCATTTGCCGACCGAGGAATGGCTTGGGCGATGGCGCTTGGAAAGTGACTCCAGATAACTTACATCATTCAAAACCTTTGTGACGTCCCAATGAATATCCTTGGACTTGTTGTTTAGGAAATCCAACAGCTGAGAGGCATCCCCCTCTAAGATGAAGCTACTCCAACCCTGGCTTTTAGCAATGAACAAGACAATAAAAAGAGTTTTTGCTTGGCTAAACGAGCACTAGATGTGTCAATGGGAAATGAGTTTCCAAATATAGTATGACCCCAATGATCTCGGATGATGATAACAGCTCCTGCATGGTTGGAATCGGGGTCCCAGGCTCCATCGACATTGATTTTTAGCCAGTTAATTGGAGGTGGCTGCCATCCTGGAGGGCGAGGCAGATGTCTAAGGCCCGAGGTTATCTTGATGGTATCCTTGAGAGAAGATAGTTCTCTGGCTAAGCAGAGAGCGGTAGTCATAGTTTTTTGAGGGCAGGGAGATTGACTTTCGAACAGAACAGCCGGGCGTTGCAAGCTTTCCAAATTGCCCACAACAAAGAGACTATGAGAATAGAGACCCCCAAGTTATCCGAGGAGAATTCTGGATGGGGAATCCACTCCTTCCACCAAGCAATAGATGATGATGCTACACCTGACTGAGGTAGGCAACCTAATAGAGAAAGTCCAAACCAAATACATCTCCCAAAGGAACATTGAAAAAGTAGATAGATGTGGGATTGTTTTTGACTGCTCACCACATAAGCCACAAAGGGCTGGATTGACAGCCCTAATCCTAGTTGGGTGCATCTGAATATCATGCAAATTAAGTTTTAATTTATTTTAACTAAAATTAGAATAATTAACAAAGAGATTAACTCACTTTGACACGTGGCCACATTGTGTGAACACTAATGCTTTAACAAAAAATTCTTGTGAGGTGTGCCAACCTTTTCTTTTTTTTGGAACTTGGGGTGTCCCCAACCCTTTGGGTCAGGACTAATCCCCGAGGGTGCGACATGAGCCCGCAACCTGCCACACCAGCCTTACTCTTAGGCATCCATTACTCTCACCAAAAACCAGTGGCCTTACTCTTAGGCATCCATTACTCGGGGTGTTGAATTTGGTCTTTGGTCTAGAGTAGGGAATGCTTGAGAATGGGGCTAGCAGCCAAGCACGGCTCTTCCCTTTTAAATAATAATAATAAATATGGAGAGGAATTCCGAATCAAAATAGAGTGCTATTCTTCTCCCATTGTAACCGGTTTTGCCAAAACCGGTTACGCTCCTGAGGTGGCCACATGTCCCTTTTGAACCTCTTAACCGTGGTTAAGATTCACTCACCCCTAGGGTTCACTCACCTATCCTTGGTTTTTAGAAAAAAATAACAAAAAAAATTTGTTAATCGTGGTTAAAATTTACCAATTCTTAAGGTTAATTTTTTTCTAAAAACCAAAGATAGGTGGGTGAATTGATGCTGGTCGAATTTGGGATGATTTAATTTGAAGGAAAACCACGAAAAACTTAATCGTTTTAGAATGTAAAAACGACCCAAACTCAATAAGCTGAACTCCTTAACACCTAAATTCAACAAGTTATCTCTCAAGAGAATAACTAAACTAAAAATAAGCTAAAAACTTATAATATCGTATATCAATATAAAGAGAGCTACTACTCATTTTATTTCTTAAGTATATATACAGAGCAAGATCTCACATGGAAAACTACTACAAAACCTACTATTATGGAAAAACATCAAACTCATTAATTAAGCACACTCATTATAACTAATATATGGGAAAACACCACTTTCTACAACTAAACAATAGGTAACATTAATGTGAAGGTGGAAAGTCTTTGATTTGTTGATTGAGTATATAGATTGATTAGATGAATAGTAAGAGCATGGGTAATTAGGTCATAAGTTATAGGTAATTAAATGGATCACGGGTCTTGATATCATACTTCTCACTCCCACATAACATAATACATCTCAAAATATAGGCTTCCAAATCTTGGGCTGCATCATGAACCCTAGGGCTAAGTGAATCTTTACCATATTTAAGGGGTGTAAAAATGGACATGTGGTGACCACAAGAGCCTACATTTTTTCCAAAAACCGGTTATAAACGAAGAAGATTACGAGTCATCAAAATATATCTGAAGCTTGCCCAAATAGCCTAAAAGCAAGGGAATTTGGGGAAGGAAAATAACCACTCCCTCATCTCCTTTTAACTGTGATTAGGATTCACTAACCCTTAAGATTAAAGCATTTAACCTTAAATTTTTTTATAAAAAAAATTAACCATAGAAGTCAAAACTTGTTAATCATAGTTCAAGGGGGCATTGTGAGAGCGAGGATGAATAGGAGGGGACTATTGCTCTTTTGGGAAATATCAAAAAAATTTATTATATTTTATTTTATTTTAGAATCGGGAAATGTACAAATAAGAAAAGACTCGATAAATAAATAAATATATATATATATATATCAACATGTGTTCCTTTTAATACCTCTTAACTGTTGTTAAGATTCATTAATCTTTAGGATTCAACCATTTAACCTATATTAAGAAAGCTGGGAATATTGAGAAAAAGTTATTAAATAATATTAACTCAAAAAGTTAAAATTATTAATTAGAGTTAGAAAAGCAGTTAAAAAGACTTTTGTACGTAACCAAACTCTTTAGAGAATCACGAATCAAAAGAAAAGGCATTTATGTTCATGATTTTGTGTATTTCCCTTCCAAAAAGGGTTAATTCGTAATTAGAACCTATCTTATCTTAGAATGACAAAGAAGTGCCCTTTTTAATACAAATTCCTTTAAAAGACCTACTTTTTAAAAGTGTGGACAAAGAGAGACCTTCCGTGACCTTCCATTAATTCTTACTTAAAATGACAAAAACACCCTTATTAGATGTTTTGAACCTGTGCATATAGTCAAATTAGCTTTGATGACTATTAACATCCACAACTCTCTTAGAGATATCTCAATTGGTGCATCTTCAACCGCGGTGCAAACCACAGAAACCAATCTATATAAGATCTCTAGACTCTGGTCTGGTTTTTGGCATGGCCGTGCAGGATTACTTTGAAATCTTGTGAAGAGAAAAAGCTAACCTCAATGCAACTAAAAGCCTACATCAAGTCCTCAAATTGATCCTACCAAGGTTTCTTGTCAACCCATAGGATCTGAACTACCTGCATTCAACGTCTACTGAATTCTCAGAACACAACATGCATTTCACAAGCTATAAGATAGAGCTTTAGCACAACCAACTACTTTGGAAATATAAGTTAAATGTCAATTCAAAGAAGGAAGTACATGTTAGTTTATAATAATCAGATCTATGCCGCATGACCTTTGAAATACATGTTAGTAGATGTCCGAGAATTTGACTGAGACACTGGGGAATTTAAGTTTGCAGGTATCCAATGTCTAGAACTTGGGGTCGAGGGTCTTAGATTTTAGGACATTAAGATGTTTTCACTGGAAGAGCTGGAGGAGGCTGGCCAGGATTTGGCAGGAGTTGATGATCGCGACTGAATTGGAAGGGCAGATGGGGTGGAAGCTTTTGTTGTAGATCGGCAAGGTCGAGAGGGTGTAGTGGCCTGTGGGGGGTAAAATTTCTAAGTCAAAAGTAAGGGCCTTTATGTCATTTCACATGAAAAAGTAATGACTGTTAGTTATATTAAACAACAGTTCCCTTTTTGTCCATATTTTTAAAAAGTGAGTCTCTCAAAGGAATATTTTTTAAAGAGGACACTTGAATGTCATTCAAAGATAAAATAGGTTCTGATATGGAATTAACCCTTCCAAAAATATCCGTACATTTTGTTGTACTTTTTTAATTGCTCAGTTCGGTATCTTTTGAATGGAGCTTGTGTGCATAGTAAATCTAAGCTCTAGTTTTAGTGGATTTTTAGAGTAGTAGGGGTGTATTCGAACTGAGTTGGGCCAAGCTCAAATTCGGCTTGAACTGTTTCAATCGGGTTGAATACATAGCTTGGTTCAAGCTCGAGCCGAGTCGAGCTCAGCTTGGCTTTACTTATTAAAAATCTATTTTAAATAATAATATCAATATTATAAAATAGTACTCTATATATAATATTCTTGTTGAGAGGCCAAGCTCAAGCTCAAGCTCAAGCTCAAGCTCGAGCTCGATTTGATCACATTTCAAGCTCGAAAAAATAGCTTGGCTCGACTTAATCGAGTTGAGCTGAGCTTCCTTGGCTTCAATACACCCTAGTTGTAAGAGCATCTCCAACACTATCTCTTCAAAATCCCTATTTTTTCTCTAAAATAGAAAGATTCTCAAACTAAGGAGTCACTTTTTCTCTTTCCAACTCCAACACTACTCCCTATTTTTCCCTATTTCTATTCAATATTCATTTTTTGTTTCTCTTTATTTAAACATCATTTCAATTGTCATATTTTTCAATGGTCTTATTTCAACAGTCATATTTTTCAACGGATGAATTTTTTGGTCATATTTTATCAACAGTCATATTTTTTCAAACGGTAATATTATTCAACAGTCATATTTTTTTGAATGAGATGACACTCTGATTATAAATAAAATCATTTCATCTCTCATTTTCATCTATCTCAACTCAATTTTCTCTCAGCAACCAAAAATTCAGTTTTGTCTAAATTTTATTGGTCATTTTGTCTCTATGGATCGCAACTGTCTACACAAAATGTTTCATGAAGACTTTGAATACTCCGACAATGAGTTGGAGATATTGACAATAGCTTATATAGAAAAAGAACGACTCAATAAAGAGAGAGGATTGAGGCGACATCGTGGTTCTGTTCAAGGTCACGCGGTCATTTGGCGTGATAGAGTTCAAGGCCATGAACAACTGTTTCGCTGAAAACCTTGTATATCTTCCAATTCTATTTTGAAGAAGGTTCCAAATGCAGCGTTCTCTATTTCTACGTATTCAATCTGCGGTCGAAGCCCATGATCCGTACTTTGTCCAAAAGACAAACATTGTTGGAACGTTTGGTTTGTCTTCCCTTCAGAAGATCACCGTTGCAATGAGGATGCTCAGTTATGGAGTAGCGGCAGATTATGTGAATGAGTACGCGAAGATTGGTGAAAGCACCGCAATAGAAAGTCTAAAATTTTTTGTAAAAACGGTTGTTACAATTTTTTCTGACGAGTACTTAAGATCACCTAACAATGATGATACTGCTAGATTGCTAGCGGGTTAGAGAAATTTGTGGATTCCTTGGGATGTCAGGGAGCATTGATTGTAAGCGTTGGAAATGGAAGAATTGTCCAACTGCGTGGAAATGAATGTATTTTGGTCATGTCCGTGAACCGACGATTATTTTAGAAGCCATGACGTCATATGATCTATAGATATGACATGCCTTTTTTGGATTGCCGCGATCCCATAATGACATCAATGTGTTACAACGGTCTTCTATATTTACCGAGCTCGCCAATGGGCGTGCTATTCCAGTTAACTACTCAATCAACAATCATGACTATACAATGGGTTACTATTTCGTTGATGGTATTTATTTGAAGTAATCAACATTTCTAAAAACAATTTCATCCCCACAAGGGATTATGTAAAAATATTTTGTTGTAGCTCAAGAGTCGGCAAGGAAGGATCTAGAGCGTGCATTTGGAGTGCTTCAAGCACGATTTGCGATTGTGTGAACCTGAACATTTTTGGACATGCAGCATGCTTAAAGATATTATGAAGGCATGCATAATAATGCATAACATGATCGTTGAGGATGAGCGAGATGTCAATGGAATAGAAGACTTCAATTATGATGCAATTGATGAAAGCTCTCATGCACCAGTGTCGCATAAGCATACTACTGAACTTATGGAATTCATTCAAGGTATTCATCACATCAGAAATAGGGAAACTCATTCTCAACTCCAATCGGACCTTGTCGAGCACTTATGGCAATGACACGGTCAATTGTAAAACACTTGTGGCAGCTACTTTTTAATAATATATGCATTTTTAGTCTCCAAAATTAAGTAAAACATGATAAGATAATTAACTTTTGATTCATTAATTCCAACAATCGTGTACAATAAATCAACAAAACTAAGTATTTCTTCGTTCTAAAATTTCTATTTGGAGGCCATGAATATATTCAGCTTGGATTGAAGGCATGACAGACGTATCCATCAACATTATGCAATTCTCCTCTTTCAATTGTTCCACTCGAACATTTTCTTGCTCAATTGCAACATTTTCTTGCTCAATAGCGAGTTTCTTTTGGTCTTGAAGATATGATCTTTCATACATTTTCATTCTCTCAGTTTTTTGTTGCTTTTTATTTTCCTTTCTCCTAAATTTATCGAATCTGGAGTAGAAGGACATGATGAGGTAGGAGTTTTATTTTTAAATTTTTTTTGTTTCTTCTTCTGATTGCTTTCTAGTAACCATTTTGGTTGGTACCTCAACTCATTCCAATAATGCTCAAATTGAAATGAGGTTGTATTTTTCAGTTCCTGGTACATCTCTTTCGCTTTAACGATCTGAAAAATATATAAAAAATTATTATTATTTAAAAAAATAATGATAATTATATATGAATAAATTTCAATGTTACTAATACCTTATCTTGCTTGTTCAACCCACTTTGTTATTTTGCCTCAATTTGGGCAAGACACGAATAAAATTTATTTGTGCTTAATTGAATCGTCGACCAACGATGTATTAGAGAATTTTTGTTATGCTTGGAATTTTTGTTGTGCTCCTAGAAGAACATAAACACTTTATGCCAATATGTCTCCCTTTTTTGCTCATTCTTAGACACTGCATCCAAGCTAACATTGAGATATGCCGATACAAGTAGTAAATCTTCATCTACTGCGAAGTTTCCACCTTGTTGTGGCTTCTTAGGTTGAGATGATTGGGCTGACACATAAACAGGTTGATTCAAAGGTTGGCCCACTTGATCTGAAGCTTCCAAAAATTGGTCGTTGAGATTGGTTCCAAGGTACATAAGATTGGTGTAGTACGTATTTCTTTGAGAGTCCATCTATAAAAAGAACAACAATACCATAAATGAACAATCTTGAGGATGATAAATATAAAGATTTAATTCTTATATATAAAATAATTTGACATTAAATTGAACTGGAGAACAATTGAAATAAAAAGATTTATTGCATGTTGGTTTTAAAACCAATAAGGAATAACAACAAATAACCAAATCACACTTCCCTCCTTTGGGAGTTCAAACAACAGCTTGAGACTCTCAAAGAGATAATCACAAAATAATAAATTAAATGTATGACATGAACAGACAAAACAACAACAATCCTACAACCATCTCAGATTCTTCTCTAACACATGCTGCTACGAGGACAACTAGAGTAAGCTTCTGCAACATGACCTTGGTTTATAGCTCCCTCCAACCTTGTTTTGAAATAGAGTAGAGGTCCAATTCACTATCTTATCCTGCATACTCACAAAACCTTTCAAGTATCAACCATAAATTACTTAAATAACACCTAGAAATCTCATTTCATCAATACCTCTATGTATTTACTGGTTGTGTTTGGTATTGCTTCACAAGAAAATCCTGAGTTTGAATCCATGGCCTGAAGTTGCGAGAAAGTTCTATGATAGGTTTGAAGTTGGCAAGGTTCACTACATATTTCGTGGGACTCTAAAAGTTGCTAACAGATAGTTTAAAACAGTCCAAAATGATTATGAGATGAAAAGTATGACACTGTATGATAGTAGACAGAAAAGAACACACTAAAATTAAGTAAGAGCATCCTTTAATTAAATATTTTCTAGCTTTAAAAAATCCACAACAATGCAACCAGAGCTGAAGTAGAGATAAAAAAAATCATGAACAATGCAACTAGCTACTGACCTTCCAATCTTTTTGTAGAATATCAACAACACTTGCAGTGCAACCAACACCTTCAATGTCCACACCAAAAATTCATCCATTGTTCTCATTTGGGAATACCAACAAACATTTGTAATGCAACCATTAATTTTTTATTTCAACAATCATCTATCCAAATTCTCAGTTACCAATCTTCTAATATTTTTGATGAAGTAGGAAAAGCTTAGGAGAATAAGAAGGAAGAGAGCAAGAAGGAAGGTGTTTTGAAGGGAAAATGGGAGTGAGCCGTTGCATTGTGACCGTCGTCTTATGACTGTTTCCTTCTCACCATTTGAAAAATAATTTTAAAAAATTTAGAGAGTTGAATGGTCTCACTACCTTTGACGAGATGAAAGGTTGTCCCTATCCTGGCGAGAAGGTTTGAGGAGGTTGTTGGAGTTCCCGACTCTGCTTCATCCTCCCTATTCTGGCCAAGGGAGCCAGAATAGGGATAGTGTTGGAGATACTCTAAGGGGGTGCGTTTTATAGATGTACAAAAAGGCACAAAGGTCATGGACAAAACTGTCCTTATTTTACTAGTATATTTACAAAAACACCCCACCAGTAGGTAAGTTTTGGGAGCTCCAAAAATCTCTCAAAACCATATCTCCAGTTCATAATTAAATTTAAATTCTTATTGGGAGCTTCGGTTTTTACAAATTTCTTGGGCTCCCAGCATATTCGTAGGGGTATTTTTGTAAATATACAAAAAAGAGAGCATAATCTATGAACAAAATTATTCTTATTTCCTTTGTATATTCCAGGTAGGTTGATTATTGAAGAACAAGAACTTTAAGAGGAGAAAGATGAATTAAGGGTAAAGAAGAGATGGATTCGTTGGAGAATAAGAACTTTAGAGGAGAAAGAGTAATTAAGGATAAAGAAGAGATGAATTTGTTGGAGAAAATGAGAAGAGAACTTTGGAAAATATCATACAATTAACTTGCCACTTTGGCTACAACTCTTAAGATAGAAAAATCTTAATTCACTTTACACATAATTAAACTTTTACCAATCTCAAAAATAGAAACTCTCTAAAAAAAATAATAAACTAAATTTTAAAAAGTAAACAATACAACACCCGACAAAACGCTTTTGGGAGCTCCAAAATTCCCTTAAAAGCCAGAGCTCGAGTTGATATTTAAACTCCGGTATTTGTAAGGGACAAAACTATAGGCTTCTATCCCTAAGCTATAAGATAAGCTTCTACCAGTCTTCACTGTATTCACTAGAAAAGGAGCTTCTATCCCTAAGCTTTAACGGACGGTTTTTGCTTGTGATACAATATTTGTTTATGTAAAAGAGAAAGAGGTTGAGTTATGAGATGTACTTTTAATATAAGGAGTGTTGGCCCAAGTCATACAATTCAACTTGTTTCCAAATTCTCATAATGGGTGCAACACGTGGCATTGCTATTCTAATAGGACGTTTGATAAAATTTAAAAATAAGAGTTTATTCACTTAGGGGGAATTTGGTAACTCTAAATTAAATAGGTAGAGCTTATTTAAAAATTGAGCTTATTTAGACTTTAGATTGTTAAGTTAAAGTTTAATTGGATATCTAAATCTTTTCAAAATTGAGAATTTACCTCTAAAGAAAAAAATAACACATTACTCTTGATTACTTTAGAGGTAAAACTTCTATTTTAAAAGATTTAGACATCAAATCAAATTTCAACTTAACAATGTAAAGTCTAAATAAGCTAAATTTTCAAATAAGCTTAAGGGGTTTTTCCCAGATTGCCCCTTTAATATGGGGTTCTTCCCCAAATAACCAGGTTTTAAAAACCATTCTCTAAATGCCCCTACACACATGTGCATCTATTCGCACATGCGAATTTTTCCCATTTTATCCCAATCATTTGAAAAAAAGACTTTGGGTATCTCTACCTCATTTCCGACGAGTTCTTTGTCCCCACCCTATTTCCGACGAGAGAACTTCGTTCCCACCCCATTTCCGTCGAGAGATCTTTGTTCCAAGAGCGTTCTTTCCATGTTCTTTTCGTGAAAAAACGTCATTAACCGAAGAACAACCCTCATTTTCGGGTTTCTTGTGTTTTAAAAAAATTGAATTCAAAAAAATCATTGCATGTATGATTAATTCATGGAAAAATGTTTATAATCATTGTATTTATGGTTCAAAACCTTAAATTTCATGTTATATATGTGTTTACATGTGTTTTTTTTCATTTTCTATGATTTACAGTCATGTTTCCAAGCTTGAAGACGACGGTCGATGCATAAAATGCACGAGGTCGATGCACTGTATCGACCTAGTGCATTTTGTATGCGATCGATGCATTTTGCACAGGGTCGATGCATAAAATGCACGAGGTCGATATATTGCATCAACCTAATGCATTTTGTACGCGGTCGATGCATTTTGCATGGGGTCGATGCATAAAATGCACAGGGTCGATGCATTGCATCAACCTAGTGCATTTTGTACGCAGTCGATGCTTTTTGCACAGGTTCAATGCATTAAATGCACGGGGTCGATGCATTGCATCAACCTAGTGCATTTTGTACGCGGTCAATGCATTTTGCACGGGGTCGATGCATAAAATGCACGAAATCGATGCACTGTATCGACCTAGTGCATTTTGTACGCAGTCAATGCATTTTGCACGGGGTCGATGCATAAAATGCACGGGGCCGATACACTGTATCGATCCTGCACGCAAAAAACTTTGGGAAACTCAGATTTTTGCGATTTTTTTATCTTTTCTTCTTCTTTTTTATTATTCTTCTTTCAAAATCAATATAGATGGTAATAGAGGGGTATTTGGAAGATGAGGAGAGTGGGTGAGCTTCATTCATCTCATCCATGTACGTATCTTCTTCTTCCTCTTGGAATGAAGAACTCTCGCCAGAAATGGGGTGGGAACGAAGAACTCTCGCTGAAAATGGGGTGGGAACGAAGATCTCTCATCCACTAACCTAAATCCCTCTTCTTCTTCTTCTTTTTCTTTCAAAATCAATAGAGGGATATTTAAGATTTTTCATAAATACTGAATTATGGAAAATGAATGATAAGGGCATTTAGAGAAGAGTTTTCAAAACCTGGTTATTTGGGGAAGAACCTCATACTAAAGGGGCAATCTGCGAAAAACCCCTAAGTTTAATCTCTTATTTTAAGTTTTATCAAATGCCCCCAAGGTTTAAGAAAACAAAAATTTCAAATGAAGATTTTGAAAATTTTGTTTTCTTAAACCTTGGGGGCATTTGATAAACCATACCCTCTCAGGGCCAGCCATCAGATTGGGATTATCCTAACCATTAACTTGCATGTGGTGGGCGGTGGCCCTGCCACGTGTTGAGGGGATTAGTCAGCCAAAGGTTGGACACCCTTGACCAAAAAAAAAAATTGA
The DNA here is from genome assembly GCA_015143295.1 of Tetracentron sinense. Taxonomy (NCBI): domain Eukaryota; kingdom Viridiplantae; phylum Streptophyta; class Magnoliopsida; order Trochodendrales; family Trochodendraceae; genus Tetracentron; species Tetracentron sinense. The sequence continues at coordinate 12,099,377 of CM026554.1, forward strand.
TGATATATACTGAGGATTCTCAAGGTAACATATAAAAGTTAGCATTTCTCTTTATATACACTTACACTTGTTATATGTTTAGATAAACTTATTTGAGAAAGAGGACTTTTGTAGGAGAACTTCGAAGAAAAATAACTTTCACAAAGTCGAGAAAAATAGTGTTTTAATAAAGTTCCTACATTTTCAGTTAATTACATGACTGCTTTACATGAGGTAGATCCTAATGGAATTAATTCATAGAGGTAGTACTAACAAAGTGAAGGCAAAGTGAAGGCAGTTGTAGGAAATTTCCCTTTCTAATATGCCAAAAGGAGGGAAGGTGATTTTGTGACTTGTGATTCTCTCCGAACTGGGGGAGTCTGGTTACGCCCACTGACGTTGCCATGTGTCCCTTTTGACATCCCTTAATTGTGGTTAAGAATCACCCACCCTTGGGGGGTGAAATACATGCATAAAAAAACTAATTGATTTGAGTGGAGCTTAGGGGTTCAGGGTGTACCCTGGAGAAAAAAAAATTGAGTAATTTTATTTTTGAGAAAAAAATTTCCCGGTTATGTCATTGAGGTCACTACTTGTCCTTATTGATATCCCTTAACATTGGTTAAGATTCACCCACCCCTAGAATTTGCCCACCTATCTTTGGTTTAAAAAATAAAATTCAAACCTTGATTAAAATTTACTAACTCTTAAGGTTAAAATTTTTTCAATATTTTTCCCCTAAAAACCAAGGATAGGTAGGTGAACCATAATTGGGGTGAATTTTAACCATAGTTAAGGAGTGTAAATAGGGACATGTGGGGACCTCAAGGGCATAACTGGACACCAAGACGTCCTATTACAATTTGAGTGGACTTACTTAAGCATTAACACATTCACAACAATTGAGGCCCACTATATCTTCTTTACTACTATAATGAGAGAAGTCACCTTAGCCTGATTTTCCGAAATTCTTTTACTACCCTTATATAAAACAAAACTTTAATTTAATGTTTTACTTTAATTCCCAAACTACCCCTTGTGAGAGAAGCCACCATAGCTTGATTTTCCGAAATTCCTATACTACCCTTATATAAAACAAAACTTTAATTTAATGTTTTACTTTAATTCCCAAACTACCCCTTGCTCATCTATCTATTTAAATAATAGAATCACAGCCAATCACAAGAGTTCAATCACACCCGCGGGTTAACACGTGTCCCTTTTATCTCCTATTAACTGTGGTTAACTCCTTCCCCTCGCTCTCACGTGCATCGCACGTGCCACCGCTAGTATATAAATAAGACAAAAATTAGGGGGCATTATATATTTGACAAAAAAATTTAGGGGCCAACTATACTAATCAAATTAAAAAATTGTGTGGGACCCACAATTTAATACCACCCCTCCAAGGATTGTCAAAAAAATTGAAGGGGGGAGGGGGGGGGGGGCTGCTCACCACCTATCTTTGGTTTTAGAAAAAAGAAATTTAACCTTAATTAAAATTCACTAACTCCTATGATTAAATTTTTTAAATAGTTTTTTTCTTAAAAACTAAGTATACGTGGTGAACCCTATGGATAGGTGAATCTTAAACCATAGTTATGGGGGGCGTCAAAAAGGACATGTGGCAACGTCAGTGACATAAACGGCCTCCCCTAAGTCCAGTTACAACTGGCCCTGGCTTGTCTCTGGTGAAGCCAGAAAGGGCTTATCTCGGGGTTCCATAGAATAGGTGACAAGTGGTGAAGAAGTCAAAATCATGGGGCCCATGATTTTGACTTCTCTACCCATAATTAGACATGCGGTAAGTATGTGAAGATAAAGGGGAGAGATATACGGGGAGAAGTCAAAAAAAATGAGGAGAAAATAAAATGACTTCTCCCCATTTTCTTGCCAACTGTCGCACACTGTATGGAACCCCAGAGGGGTTTCTGGCTTCGCCAGAGACAAGCCAAGGCCGTTACAACTGAAGGATGATTGGGGGTCTTTGTTTAGTGCGATGTGGTTTAGTGTGATGTGGTGTTGTTGCTCTTATCCTACGCACTCATGCCGACTATAGCATCAACGGTTGATTCAAGGATCTTCCTCTACTTCGTAGGGGTGTATTATGTATAAGGGGCCATCAACCCTCCTCTCCTTAAGAGGGATCCTTTTGGAGTGGCTGTTTGGACTTACCCTTGTAACACCTTAGCGACCTTAGCTCTGGCTATGTTTGTGAATTTAGAGTGTGCTAAGCTCTTCTTTCCCATTAACCAAGCATCCAACCATTTTTTATTTTATCCTGGGAAGGTAAGCTGGGTTAGGCAATTGCGATTTAACTCCCTAGAGTATAATCACGCCTATGGGCCAACATGTATCTTTTTTACTTTTATTAGCTGTGGTTAAGATTCACTAACCTTTAAAGTCAATATATCTTAAGGGTTAAAAATTCTTAACCAAAATTAAATATTTTTTTATTAAAAATCAAAGTTATATTATTAAATGCCAAGGTTAGTGATTTTTATTTTTTTTATAACATATTTAAAATTCACTTACACAACTCACACACTCTGATGATGCAGCAGAGCACAACACCCAAAAGAAGTAAAACTATTAAGATACACCAAGGAAGTAAGAAATAATAACTCACCGATGTCCGACTAAATATAAGTAAAAGCTTTATTTTTTGATAAATATTTAGAATAGCACACACTTGCACAACTCTCACACACACACACTCCTGGAAGGGTTAATGAATATTAATCATAGTTAATATATCCAAGGAGGGACACGTGTTGGCCTGTGGGCGCGATTGAACTCTCCCCGAGCTCAATCGCAGTTGGCTGTGATTCGATCTCCTCCCTGGACCCCAGCCTAGCTAATGGTAATGATGACGTAGCGGGCATAGGACAGAGCTCTAAGTACGGCCGATCTTAGCTTCGGATACTGAACAACGTCACTGTCTCTCTCTCAGGACCATGTAGAGTTTTACTACCTCAAGGCTCTAGCAGTTCAGCTTCTCTGATCTCTCTCTCTCTACTACATTGTTGAGCAAGAAGATCCTAGGTTTTATCTTCATCAGTATGATTTTCTTTCCCTTTTTAGGGTTTCTGTCTATTCTCCTGTTGCATGCTAATCTTGCTATCTATAATGAAAATGCAAAATATAATTTTTTTTAAAAAAAATTCTTCTAAGTGCTTGATGCTTTGGTAGATGAAATATTCTAGCAAGGAGAAGAACTGTACAGGCATGCCTAGATGTTAGATAGAAATGGTAATCTGGCAACCCATAAGAAACCCTCTTACCTGTTTTGCTTAGTTTAAATTTATTCTAAATGTTTGATAAAATTTCTGAATGAGACATGCTTTAAGTATGTATGTTTGATGGAAATAATAAAATTGTCTTAAAAAGTAGAGTCTGAACACACACACACACACACACATATATATATATATATATATATATATATATATGTATATCTTAAGCATGATGTAATGATCCGATGATCTCTATTCAAGTTCACTGTATATTATTTTGGATGGTGAAAAAGTTATAGTCGAATTATCAGATAAAAGTCTACAACCAATTGATAGAACATAATCTGATCATGCTTCCATGTATCCTAGAAAATCTCCTAGGTGGACCATTCGATGGTGGTCCTCATCCCAATTACATGAGGCACGGGTCAAGATCTTGTTTTTAAAGACTGATCTTTTGTGTCTAATACTCTTAACATTTAAGCTCAGTTGAGTCCCAATTCATACTGCCATAACCATCTCCTTAAAATTTTATGATTAAATTAGTTACTTAGGACTACATACATGCTTTGGACTCCCAAGCTCCATCGTTATATTTTTGTGTTAATTAATTTGCAGTTGATTAAAAATATCACAGTACGTGAGAGAGAGGGGAGGGGGAGAGAGATTGAGAAGAGGGACCCTAGTGAGGGGCATTATGGGAAAAAATTTAAAGAATATTTTGGGGATAGAAAATTGATGGACATTTTGAGTTAAGAAATTGTGAGGGACACGTTGGGTATAGAAACATGACGTAAGGACATTTTGAAAACCAAAAAGATTTAGGGACATTTTTGTATAAAAACATTGAGGGCATTTTGGTTATATAAACTTGAGGGAAATTTTAGAAATAAAGAAAATGAAATATGGGCAAACATGAGGAACATTTTGGGTTAAAAAAATTGTGAGGGGCATTTTGGGTATAGAAATTTGACTTAGGGGCATTTTGGAAACTAAAAAATATTTGAGACATTCTTATTATAGGAAAAAATTAGAGGGCATTTTGGGTATAGAAACCTGACTTAAGGACATTTTGAGGATAAAAAACTTTAGGGACATTTTGACCAAGAAAATAAAAAATATATATTTTTAATAATAAAAGGACATTATCCAACTGGACCAGTTGAACAAGAACTTCTCACCCGGCCAGTTATGAAAATATTGCTTTATATATTAATAAAGGGCAGTTTTGGAATTAAATTAAAATTTATCAACTTTTTAAATCCTCTATTTTTTTTTGGTGAAAAGTCTCCTATATTAATAAAAGTTAAAATTAATAAGGGGCAATTTTGGAATTAAGCTAAAATTCAATTACCTTTCCTAATTATTGTTCTCTTTATATTTTAGCAAAGGGTAGTTTTGGAATTAATTATTAATCTAAAATCTAATCAACCTTTTAAAGTATCATTATCTTTATAAATGAGTAAATGGTAGTTTTTGAATTAAATAAAATTCAGTCAACGTTTTGAACTCATATGTATAAAGGACAGTTTTGAAATTAGCTAATATTCAATCAATGTTTTGAACCTATCTGAGTAATGGGTAATTTTGGAATTAACTAAAATTCATTTAACATTTTGATTCTATATGAGCAAATGGTAGCTTTGGAATTAAATAAAATTCAGTCGCGTTTTAAATACGCCCATCCTGTTTATAGTAGTAAAGATAGTAAAAGGGTAGTTTTGAAATTAATCTAAAAATCAATCAAAAGTGTCATTTGTCTTTAGAAGAGTGCTAAATAAGTTCCCCAAACGCAGCGTGGGTGCAACACGTGGTGGTGCTACCTAGAACAAGGAGATGATTTGACACTTGTTGCCACCACCTTGCGTCTAGGGAAGACTGCAACTGGGCTTAGCATTTCTGTTTTCTTTAAATATGGTTAACGGTAGTTTTGGAATAAGCAAGTAAAGTGTAGTTTTGGAATTAAGGAAAGATTCAATGAACGTTGGACCTTGGGCCATTGCTCTTTATATTAGTAAGAAGGGTAGTTTTAGAATTAATGAAAGATTGAATCAACATATTGAACACCCCATTTGCTTTATATTAGTAATGATGTTATATATATAGGGGTTGTTAACCTTCACGCTACGTGAAGGTTAAACAAACCTTCTTATAGGGGTAAAAATGGAATTTTGTTGATGGCATTATGTAATTATGGGGATAGATAAGGGTAGTTTTGCAAAATTATTTTTACTTCATAATTACAAGAATGCCACTATTTTTTTATTAATAATTACAAAAAGCCTTCCCTTGAGTTTTTGTATTTTCACGTGCACTCTACAGTCTACACTGCATATTTTCTCTTCAAATCTCCCCCTGCCTTAAAAATACCATCAATGTTGGTTACTTTAATGAAAAATGTCTATGGGACCCTTGTTGTTTCTTAACTCTTGAAACTAAACTTTTGCTCATGACGAGCTAATTTAGACACTTAATTGGGACTGTTAAAGGAATCGAGTTAGTCGTTGTCGTGTACATCTCGAGCTATATGTGTGTGTGTATAACATAAGTAAATAATATATTAGTCATTTCTTAAGCTAAGTATATATTATGTATATATAAATATGTTAAAATATTGGATCATTTGGGACTCTTGGTAAACAAGCTGATCCAAGTCAAGCTTGAGCTTACAATGTTCTTTATGAGCCGAACTTGAATAGTTATGTAATTTAACGAGCCAGGCCTGAACAGCCCACTACTCTGTTCGGCTTGGTTACACCCCTACATTTAATCCCTTAAAGTAGCTAGAGGAGATTTGAAGAGAATCTGAGTTAAGGAGGTAATATCAATGTTTACAATAACAGTTTTGGCGGACGTAAAGGTCCTGACAGAAACCATTGCATAATGGTTTTGATTGCTACAACCAAAATCCATAATGCACTCTGTTTTTCAGATAATTTTAAAAAAAATAAAAAATTATAAAAATATGTAGTTATATTTAAAAGCGAGGAACAAATAAATTCGTTGGCATTAAATGCACATTATGCATAAAGATGATAATTTATCAAATTTAGTTCACACATAATTCCATAAAAATGAAAAGATAAACCAAATAATCATAGATTTATATATTTCACTAACAATCCATGATTTATGTTCTCAAAAAAAGCATGAAATATGTTCATGCTTTAACTAAAAGTTGAGAAATCCATGATTTATTTTCTAAACTTGTTAACATGCATTAAGTAACAAATATTTATTGAAAAAAGATGAGGAATCTTACCAAATAAAAGCCTTAAACTGATTTTTCCCAATATTGGGTTTTGAAGCTTTTCTCCATCAATTCATAGAGTTGATATACTATTTCATCTACCCTTTGCACAAAAAAAAAAGGTATGCTCTTTATAGAAACCTGGACTGATTGATGGCAATGTGTCCACATGTTAGGATATCCCTGTGGTCCATTATAGAAGCCTGGACTGCCTATCCATAAAACCCTTTAGCTTTCCTATTACATAAAACAGTCCTAAATATTTCCACCCTTAAACTGAAACACCCCCCTAAATACTTCTGTTTTTTTTTCCCAGTAAGAAGTTTAGCATTCATGAAGATGATTTATTTACTTAAATGAAATTGTACTTGTTACTCAAAGCGCTTACCACTACACCAAAAGCCACGACTTATGGTGAAGGCGCAACTTTAATCCCTTATAGCACATTATGGGCCCCGGGCGGTTGGGCATGCTAAGCACCTATCGAGCTGGGGCTGACACTGTTTGAAGCCATCTCCCAGTGGTAGACTACTGGAACCCATAATTCCAACACCCCCCCCCCCCCCCCCCCAACAACTACGTTGGGTGTGCTCGAACCCGCGACCTCACTCTGATACCACTTGTTACTCAAAGCACTTACCACTACACTAAAAGCCACGACTTATGGTGAAGGTGCAACTTTAATCCCTTATAGCACATTACGGGCCCCGGGCGGTTGGGCATGCTAAGTACCTATCGAGCTGGGGCAGACACTGTTTGAAGCCATCTCCCAGTGGTAGACTGCTGGAACCCATAATTCCAACAGTACTGTAGTATTAGGCTTCAACTGATGTTTCTAATTCTGATGCTCAATGTGTTCTTGTTCTTTTCCTTTTTCTTTTTTGGAATCTGATGCTTCTTATTTTTATTATGCTCAGTCTGTTAAACACTAAATTTTTTAGTTGCAATTAACTGCTTTGGATAATCCTGGTTTAGTCAGAGCTTTTCTTTGTTAATCACACAATTTTTAATTTGCTTTTCTATGTTTTCCTTCTTAATATTTTTTTAAGAAGTTCAATGGACTACAGCTCACAAGAAGAGTCAGATATAAGTGAATCCGAAATCAATGACTACAAAGACAAACCATATGAACAACTGAAGGCTGGACAGTACAAAGTAAAGAATTCAAGTTCCACCTTTAGATGTCCCTTTTGTGCGGGGAAGAAGAAACAAGAATACCTTTACAAGGACCTTCTTCAACATGCCTCTGGAGTAGGTAAAGGTTCATCTAACAGAAGTGCAAAACAAAAGGCAAACCACCTTGCCTTGGCAAAGTACCTGGAAACCGATCTAGCTAATGAATCAGGTCCAACAGAGCATAGAGTTGAACCAGAACCTGTAACTAACCCTCCCGAGGATGGTGATCTCTTTGTTTGGCCTTGGACAGGAATCATTGTCAACATATTAACTGTGCAGGAGGATGTAAAAGAAATTGGTGGAAGTGCAGTTTGGCTGAAAGAGTTGTCCAAATATAGACCTCTAGAAGTTCATGTTTTATGTAACAGCCAAGACTGTTCTCAATATGCAATAGTGGAATTCAGTAAAGACTGGACTGGATTCAAGAATGCAATGGAATTTGAAAAGGCTTTTGAAGCTGATCATCGTGGTAAAAAGGACTGGAATGCACAGAGAATGCACCCTGGTAAAAATATGTATGGGTGGTTTGCACGTGCAGATGATTACAATTCAGAAGGGCCAATTGGGGCTTATCTCTGCGAGAAAGGAGCGTTGAAAACTATCTCTAATATTGTGCAGGAAGCAACGCAGGAAACAAACAAGATCGTGACAACTCTAACTAACACAATCGATGTCACAAACGAAAATCTAGAGGAATGGCAATACAAGTACAATGAGAAGAGTATGTCCTTGAGTAGGATGATTGAAGTGAAAGACAAGCTACACCAAGCTTACAATGAAGGTCCGTACTACTCTCTTTATATATCCATGTGCATGTGTTTATGGGGGATGAGGTAGCATGTGCATGATGCATAGAGAAACTTCTATATGCCAATGCCATTAAAATTTAACCATTCGTTAACCCGTACAAGGAGGCAGTTCCGGTCGGATGGTCTAACAGTTACCGTGACTTCAGCAATGACATCATAAACTATCATATTAATAAAAATTAGGAAAATGATATTGTTAAAAAAGAAGAATGATTCTTACAATATATCCATGTGGCACACTTTTGAGCCCACAGGCCTTATAGATGTTTGCCACACCCTTTGGTGAATCAATATGCCAAAAAATAGCCTGATTGGTAATTCGTAGCTATTGGATTTCATAAGTTACTATCATGGGCTTCATGACCAGGCCCATGGACCCATGGGTGAAAAACATTGAATTAAGGCCAATTTGAAAATGGCTCAATTCCAATGGGTAGGAATCATTAATCAGGCTAATTTTGGTTTGTGGATTCACAAAGGGGTGGGGCAAATGTTCATGGGTCTGTGGGCCCAAATGTGTGCCACGTGGCACCAAAACACATCGCTCACTTATACAGAATACATATGGGCTATGACTGATTCCATGCATAATGATCCATATACGTTCATTTCTTTATCAGAAATGAGAAAGATGCAGTGTTTCGCACGAGATCACATTCTTAGGATTCTTGATGAGAATGAAAAGCTGAGTTGTGACTTGGAATCTAAGAGAAAAGAACTCGATTGGCGATGCAAAGAATTGAACAAGAGCGAAGCTCTAAATGAACAGGAGAGAAGAGAACTTGATGAGGAGCAGAAAAAGGTAATATGCCGTATCAAAATCTCAATTATGTTTCATGGATGATACTATAAACTGCTCAAACAATGATTAAGTGCTGTTAGTTTATGGTTGAGGTGGGAGATAGTCTTGCCTTGTTTATGGCACACATCAACAGGAAAATTAAGAAAAAAGTGTTCACTCTTTTTGTCATTGTTGACTATGAACACAGAGTGTTTCTTATGTTCATGAATAATGATGGACATAAAGATTTAGGATAATGCTAGGTCCACTTTCCTTCTCATCCATTTTCCATTTTTTTGTTATCAAGAAGACAAAAAATGTGGTGGGCCTCACAAATTTGCCACTTTGTCTTCTTTTTTGAAAAAAAATGAGAAAGTAAATGAGAACGAAAGTGGACATAGCGTTGCCCAAAGATTTATGTCTTGATGTAGTACACATGACCCATCTGCAAATCAATAGAGAATTCTGGACCATAGTGGACCGTCTATTGTTATTATTATTATTTTTTATAGGAAAAGATCAGACATATAGCACAGTCCTCTAAGATACCTAAGCGTCCAATGTACTTGTTTGCGGAGTATTGTTACATTTTAATAGCCGTATAAGTATTAGCTGTTATTGCCTTGTTTGGATTAAAGGTTCTCTATTGCCAATTGATGTCTTCTGGGTTTTGTGTCATAAAGTGAGCAATAGCTAATTGAACAGTGCAACTTCCCAATGATAATGCATGTTTCGGCCTCATATACCTTATATTGTCTAGGTACATCAATTTACGTACATGAACGCAAAAATCCTGTCCATTTCTTTAGTACTCTGTGTCTTCAGTTTAAATCAACCAAAACTTATATAACAGGGTCATGAAAAAAGAGATTGCATAACAACAGTAGCTGCAGCAGCATCTGCAGCTGTATAAAAATGCACAGAAATAAGAGTCACATGGTTGATTTATAAAGATACTTGATACTAATGCCATTTTTTGTCCTTCAGAATGCTGTGAAAAACAATTCACTTTATCTGGCATCCTTGGAGCAGAAAAAAGCTGATGAGAATGTCCTGAGGCTAGTTGAAGAGCAAAAGGTGTGCCAGTTGATGCTACTTGCTAGGCCTTGGCCAAACATTGTTCTTAAAAGATAATTTAACATTTTTCTCATATATTTAGATTTCGTGTAGCTTCTTATTTGACTGGATTTTTAAATGTGCAGAGGGAGAAAGAGGATGCTCTGAATAAGATTCTTGCATTAGAAAAGCAATTGGATGCCAAGCAGAAATTGGAGTTAGAAATCGCAGAGTTGAAAGGGAACTTAAAGGTGATGAAGTATATGGCAGGTGGAGATGATATGGTAGTTCAGAAGATGGAAGAAATGAACAAAGAATTGGAAGAAAAAATTGGGGAAATGGGAGATTTGGAATCTCTGAATCAAACTCTTATAACCAAAGAGCGTCAAAGCAATGATGAGCTACAAGAAGCTCGCAAAGAATTAATTGCAGTATGATTTCTTTCTTCTTGTTTTCCTTATTTGACCATATGAACCTTTAAAAAAGCTGCTATTATAACTCTAGGCTAAAATATGGTCCGAGTATTATATAATGTAATTAATATCTATAAATATAATATCAGGATATATGCACACACATTCAAGGAATCAGGGCAAAATTAAATGGTCCCACTAAAGAGATCTCTTAGGTCAAAAGTCAGCCATCAGAAAACCATTGTATCTATAGCATTCTGTCAATGGTCAATAACAAAAGAGGTTGCAAAGAATTCAATAAAAGACAATAGTCTTTTTGATTTTGATCATCTAACCAAGTTGAGTGTTTTTGCCTATGAGATTACCTAGGGTGGGAGTATAATAACAAAGTTCTCTAATTTTTTCAAAAATTCCTGAATAAATCTAGACTTTTTCGTCGAACCATTAATTCACGACTTATTGAAAAAAATTGTTACTTTTTTGAAGAACCGCAAATTTAGTGCATTAAATGCCGATTACTCACAACTTTTTGCAAAAATTGTCAGCAAATATCTAATATATGGAATTTATTTGTCTAACTTTTTTCATAATTAATAATCTTTTTTTTTTCATCTTGCCCAACATTTTCCTGATTTTTTTCCAAATTTTCCTGAAATGTTCCCTAACCAAATAATTCCCGAACCCCGACTTGGTGACTATGGATCCCCTCAAGGTCCCAATAGTGGCAGCAGCTGGTGCCAATCACATACCTATATATATATATATATATTTTTTTTTTTTTTTTTTTTGCAGCTCTCCATGGGGCATTTTGAAATGTGATCCCCCTGTCCTGCTTCCATAGAGGCAGTACCATCTGCCACACTTCCAAGATGGCAGTGGTCACTTTGAACTAAAATATTCCACATAAATCATTTGGCATTGAATTTAAAATATATTGATGGAGGACTTACCTTTGCTGTTTAGGGTATGACAGAGATACTGAGTGTTCGTACTAACATTGGAATCAAGAGAATGGGGGAGCTTGATAAAAAGCCATTTGAAAATGTGTGCAAGCAAAGATTTTCAATTGGAGAAGCACCATTGAAGTCTGCTGAACAATGCTCTTTGTGGCAAGAGTATCTCACGAAACCAGAATGGCATCCATTCAAAATTGTTCCTGAAGGTGAAGGGAATCTCCAAGTATGTCTTCTGGAAATTTTTCTTTCCTTCTCTCTGTTATATTGCTTCTATATATGCAATGGTCCTGATTTTGTGCTCACGTATCGAATATCATGCATCTTTCACATTTGTCAATGGTATTAGTTCTCATGGGTGTGAATTTCCATCAGCTTGCATGGATTTTAGTAGTGCCAACATACTGTTCTGGAATGGGATTGAATATCTATGATTGCATGTAATCACTGACATTGCAGATAAATAGAGGTTTCAAGTTAAAAAGTGAAAACTGATCTCTTTGAACTCCAAATAGAGGTTTCAAGTCAAAGTTTGAAGTGTGCAATTATATTATTGCAAAGATACTCCATAATTCTTGCTTGATTTGAAGTTTCAAAGGAAAATTAAGATCATTCTTCACTTTGGGCCAACAGAAAATTTTGAGAAATTAACCACTTGGAAATAATGTCTCGTGGTGCAGGAAATAATAGATGAAGAAGATGAGAAGTTAAAAAACCTAAGGAGTGAGTTGGGGGATGAGGTGTACAATGCTGTCACTATAGCCTTGATGGAGATAAATGAATATAACCCTAGTGGGAGGTATGTAGTACCTGAGCTCTGGAACTTCAAAGAAGAGAGGAAAGCCACATTAAAGGAGGTCATTGGTTATATAATGAGTAATCTGAGCATACTTAAAGCACAAAAGAAGAAGAAACAAAGGTCAGTATTCTAATCTTGTATTTCAAGTGTTTTTTGTATCATGTTTTGGGTTATTTAGTTGGAGATCAGATTGATGTAAATTTTGAGTTCAGATGCATACTTTTGTGTTAATGTGGCACTAAAGAAATTATAAAGTACTGGATGAAACCACAATGCATCTGAACTGCATGAAGCTTGTAGATATCTTTCTTTCTTTTTGATCAGTTGCTTGTAGATTTCTTTCCATCAATATATATGTTTTAAGATCAAGGCAGCTGCATGGCCCAAGACTGATCACTTTGTAAATCTTTTTTTTCTCAACTTGATTAATCTTTCATTACTTCCATTTGTCTTCAATGCTGGAATTTCAATGCTAGGAGATCAAAAAGCAGAAAATAAAAATATGAAGGGCATGGTGACAATTGAATGGATGGAAAGAAGTACACAAAACTATAACCACTGGAGTTGGGTCACGCAGCGTAGATATAAAAAATAAGGGAAATGCCTCAAGAACCGTCACTGAAAAATTTTCCTTGGAAATACATCTTGTCCATAAAAGTCATTTGTGCTGCTCCCCTGGTTGTATGATATGTGTAAACTAAATGTCATGCCAAGAGCTTATGAATCTCTTAGCTATTCAGAAATTCCTTCATGACAGTGCATAAACACTCTTAAAAGGGAAGAAACTTCAAGCTAAGAAGCATACACTATACTGTTTGACGGAGTCTGTACTGCTGTTTTGGCAGTGAGCCCCCTTGCGATTTGATCCTTCCTATGTATAACATCACCATGAGATTGGGTTCTTTGGTAGAGACGAGTAAACTGAGACACATTAAAAGCATTGATTGAAAATCTGTTGGCAAATGGCAATACCATTTTAAGGAACAAAAAAGGTCAGGCTTTGGTTTGATTTCAATCTCTTATTCTCATGATTGGATTTGGAATTTCTTCTCAGGGCTCCGTTTGTTTGCATGTAAGTTATTTTACGCAAAAGGATGATTTTTTTTTCACTTTTTTTTTGTTGTTTGGTTGCATCCTTGAAAATAGGGTAGAAGATTTTTGTCTCTTGTTTTTGGAGCAAGGGAACATTGAAAATCACATGTATTTTTTTTTTATAGCTGATTGAAATCACATTTATGAGTGGTGTTTTTGTCATTTGAATAGAAATGTGTAAAAATAATGTTTTTGTAAAAAAATTTGTTGATCAATTGTCGTCAAGTAGAATACGTGTACAGATGGGTATTTTCAACATTTTAGAAAATACATGCAAATGAGTATTTTTGTTATTTTAGAACATACATGTGAAGAGGGTTGTTTTTCATTTTAGAAAATACCTATAGAGAATAGAGGGGTTTATTTGTTATTTTGGAAAATATGTGGAGAGTATTTTTGTCATTTTGGAAAACATTTGAAGGTGGATATTTTTGTCATTTTTAAAATATGTGAAGAAAGGCATTTTTTTCATTTGAAAAATATATTTAAAGAGATTATATTTTCATTTTGAGGAAAAAAAAACATTTTTAGGGGTATTTTCACTATTTTGTCATTTTAAGAAATATATGTGAACTATTTTTGTCATTTCAGAAAATACATGTAACTAATGAGGTTATTTCAATATATATATAAACATGCTATGCACGTGAGAGCGAGGGAAAGGAGTTAATCACAGTTAAAAGGGACACGTGTTAACCTGGAGGTGTGATTGAACTCTCTCCGAGTTCAATCGCGATTGGCTGTGATTCTGTTCTTTAAATAGATAGATGAGCAAGGGGTAGTTTGGGAATTAAAGGAACACATAAAATCAAAGTTTTGTTTTATGTAAGGGTAGTTTGGGAATTTTGAAAAAATCAGGTTACGCCTGCCTCTCCCACTCTCATTATATAGTAAAGATATTTATATGAAGGTGGGTATTTTTATCATTTTTAAAATACATTTGAAGGAACAATTTAACATTAAAAAAAATGTATTGCAAAATTATGAAATTTTAAAATGCAAGTCAAATTTATTTTTTTTGCAAAATTGTTCTTTTTTCCTAAAACATTTTACTTTCCACGTGCAAGCAGAAAATGATATTTTCTAGTGATTTGATTTGTTTTTCCCTATTTTAAATTGATACTTTTGAATATGGGTTTCTTAAACATGAATAGTTGTCCTAGCAGTCTTGCACTTGTTTGGAATGTTTCTTAAATGTGAAATAATAAGTTAATCACCAATGTTGTGGTTAAGTCAGTAATGGAAAGAAACCCAGTAATGGAAGAAACCCTTTACTGTAGGAATGAATTTGAGAATTTTTTTTTTATTGAAAATCACATGTTTCCACAAGCAACAAGAAAGAAAGGATTACATGAATGATGTATCATTTCACTTCTTTTCTATTGAAATTGTGTAATCAAAACCCTGCAATTACCCCGCTTAACTTCTATACTTTGTTATCAATAAACGTAGTATGTCAATTAAAAAAAATATTTTTTTTTTTTTTTGCTGTAGATATCATTTACCTACATTAGTACGGCTAGTGGTTAGCTTAGGCATTGGAGCTCTTGCAACTCATGCCCGGCGGATTGGATCCTCAAACCTCCCTTGACAGAGAAACCGCACCCCACCACTGCAGAGAGGCGGGGTGTAGAACAAATAGTTCGCCCACATAAATTGGAAGATAGGGTTTTTTTTTAATCTCTAAATGAGCCTTAAACTAAACAACACTCTCTAATAAAGCATTAATTTTGATCAGAGCTTTGCATTAGAATCTTCTTCTGTCTCAAAGACGCTCTCCTTTATCTTCTTGGCTGTTTTGTGCACAGCTTCTCCTACTACCTTAGCTGCTGCTCCGGCCTCTTTCATCCTTTATCTGGCATTGCCAACAGCTCCACAACCACCATTGCGGCGGTAGTAGGCTTCATCATTGCTGTTAAAATTAAAAACCCAAATGCCAAATTTGGTTTCTTTTTTTAAATTCACTGAAAATTAGAAATGAATTGGATCAAAAATAAAATCTTGGAACTTACTCTATGTTTGGAGGAAAGAGATAAATCTACACAAGCGGAGCTAGGAGGCAGCTGCCCCCTAATATATATTAAGATTAAAGAAATTATGGTATAACCTGTGTAAAGTTCCAAATATCTTAGGATTAAAGAAAAATAAAAATGCATTATGTTCTTGATAAGAATTTTATTTGTACTTTTATCGGTAATCAAATATCTGAAGATTGGACTAATACACATAAAACAAGACAAAAGCAAAGAAATACAACTGAGGAGTTTACAAGTGGATAAACTCAAGAACGAAAAGATAAAAGGCAACAAGTAGACACTGAGAAAACTCACCCACATCCTCACCCTTCCACGGAATGGAGCACTATTCCATAACAAGCACACAGATGCAATAACGGGAAGAGGGAGAGTTCTCAAATACTCTCTTGTTTCTCTATTTCCAAATAGCCCATGTTATAACAAACCGACCAAATTGACCAATGCGACGCTCAACTTTGCTTTAAATCTCTTAAAACCATGCCCCTTGAAAGCAAGAAAACTTTCAAGTTCCCTATACCATGAAACTGACAACAAATAAATGTTTTCTGGGTATAGATAATGGTTAACTGGTTATTCTGTCTGTAAGTTGCCACAATCGACTCCTAGAGTGAGGGTAGAGCTCCCAAGCAATTTATTAAGACTAAACTCTGTTTTAGTTGGCCTCCTTTGACCTAACTCTTCGCTTTATTGCCATATAAAAGCTTTACAACCAAGCCAAAATGTTGATTCAGTAGGCATCTCTGGGGGGGGGGGGGGGGGAGAACAGCAAGATGATCTGTCTACCTAAAAATCTTCAGCAATGAGAGTTTGAGAGTGCAATCATGTGGCTGGCTTCTTGCAATAGTGGCATATGATCTTGGACATGTTTCATCCACCTGATGCACCAACAAAGCTTCCAAGTTGAAGATTCTTGCCAGGTACGTCTTCCGTTTCCTGAAGTCTTCTTGACACTTATCGGTCTATTCAAACTTGGCACTCTTTGAGTAGTCCGTTCATAGATCCACACCTGGTAGCTGTGCACTATAACCAATATACCCTGGGGTGATCTCTAATTCAGTTAAAGATTTCCTCTACTCTGGGACTTAATCCCAGAACAACTCTCCATGAGGTACATTCCTGTGTAAAGAAAAATACCTCTGTTAATCCTCTCTTTACATACCTACATAAGTCCAAATCTCTTAGACCCAGTAATGAAATATCAGTGTCTAAAATTTTCAAGCATTGTGGTAGAGAGAAGTGGAAGAATGGCTAATTAAAAAAAGGCAAATTACCTGTCTACATGAAAGAAATATTATTACACCTGCCTTGCCCAGATGATGAAGTGTGTTCCTAGTGACCTGGAATCAAGGGTGGGTAGCTTTCCCTCAATAACATGGCAAAGTAGCAGGGTGGGTATAGGAGTTCTACTCGCCATCCACTAACCCTGATCACCCAACAGTAGATAAAAGACAGAGAAAGAAGAAACATAATTTGTTAATTAGTAGAAACATTTTCTCAAAAGATGTATATATATATATAGAGAGAGAGAGAGAGAGAAGGACACCTTCCTCTATTACTCAACCTATAACCTTGTCTGCAGTTAACCCAATACCTGTCCAGATTTTGAGAGGACTGAGTAACAAACCATGGCTTAAGATTTTAGTAGGAGCATGAGATGCCACTGCTTGCAAAAAGACTCAGTAACAAACCATGCTTTGGGTCTATACATGCACTGAGAAAATAAACTGATGAACATCATACAAGGCATGGAAGAACCTCTCTGCAGAATATGGCATCACGCTTCAATATTTGAAAGGCAAAAGTATCCCCCCCTCTGGTGGCAAAGTCCAAAATATATATGATACTCAACCTATTTAGAAGTGCTAGTACTCAAAAGCACTTGCTTATTGTGCCACCTTCCTTTTCATCTAGCAATGACACTACTCAGATTCAAAGACAGAAAATCATAATTAGGAGAAATTAAACAAACATAATTGGAAGAATCATTTGAAAGCACAACTCGCAAATCTACGAAACTCCACATAAAATCAAATAACAGAGGAAAATAAGAGTTCTAATCCTGAGATATCCCCAGCCATTTTATCACAATTGACAAGAAGGGCTACTTGGTGGTGTTCACCCCAAAATATTTGATCAAGAGAACGTATATGATTGTTCAAACATAAAGAAACTTGCTTTGCACTTTAGGAAGTTCATGGATATAGATCCTGACAACAGAAAGTATAGGATTGTTTAAACATAAAGAAACTTGCTTTGCACTTTAGGAAGTTCATGGATATAGATCCTAACAACAGAAAGTCATACGCACAAGTTCTTATAAACTTTTTATTTATTTACTTATAAACATTTACATAGATTTTGTGTAAGGTTTTATGGAGAAATATGACATTTTTTATTGGGTTCTAATTCAATGTATGCATTTTTCTTTATTTTAACAAAAAATTGTCATGGAAAAGATGCTTTAAAATTTAATTTTAATGATTTAAATATTAATTGGATCGGATTAGGATTTTAATATTAAAAGAGAAATTGGATAAAAACTCAGATTGATGATTTTAGGTCTAAGGGATCTCGGATTGAATTCGAATATACCGTATAGGACTGGATCTGATCGGTTTTGCTTTTGCAGTCCATACTACTAACCTGTCATAACCCTACACCTGCATCCAAATTTTAGCCAGCAGTGCAATTCTAGAAAACTCAATAATGGTGGACTAAGATCCAACTCAAAAAAAACGACTAAATGTAGAAGAGCCTTTATAATCAAACATGACCTGTTCCCGTAGATAACTGTTTTATGCTCCCAAAATTGTTCCTGACTCAAGTCAAATTCCATTTCACAGATTTTTTTAGGATGGCCATTTCTTGTGTCATATTCACATACTTTTTCCTATTTTGTTTTCTATAATTGCAACTACAGATTTCAAACCTTAAGAAAGTAATACCTATGAACTGATTTTGCTATTACAAAAACTTGTATGATAACAAGTCTATAATTACACCATCTTTGTCCCAAAAAAGACATTGAGAATTTCCCTGCTTGCTCGAGGAGAGAAAACCTAGTCTTCGCTAGACTCAGACAGACAATAGCTTCCCTACTTCTATAGATATCCACTCTTACTGAAAAGCTAAAACTCCATCAAGATGCATGTCACCAATCCCCATCTTCTTAATACTACAGCAAGTCATATGAATAGGAAAAGATATTCTTCAAACATTCCTATCATGATTTTTTCCCTCCATTGAATGAAAATTTCATTCCCAATCACCAAAATATCGAACAAATTTCTTAGGAATAGCATGTCATACCAGAAGAGATAAAATAAGCCCATACTTCTCGAGCCAAATCGAGCAAACTACAAACGCATAAGCTTCCAAAAGTGAAACTTCAGATCTTATCATTACTCCAGAAAAGAGAGAACATAAATCAGACAGCAAACTATGCAAGAAATAAGTTAAGTGTTTGCAAATAGCCCAACAAAATGAACTAACTTGAACATAGTGATTCCAGTCATTCTATTCATGAGATACAAGGTTGATGAAATTAAGCAGCAAACAGAAAACATATTTTTGCATTCCCTCTCAATGAAATACATTAATTTCTACTACAAGAAAGCAAAATCCTTTCAACTCAATTCAAATGTGCCTGCAATGTTGTGAGGTCACCTAAGTATGGAGTTGCTTGTCCGAGGGATAGAACCGAAGTTCCCCAGAAGTTTGCAAGTAATGCTAAAAAATTGAAACTATAGTTCCATATCACAGAAACCAAGAATAGCTAGGCCAAGATGGTGAAACACTAGACTGTAATCATAGGGATATATGTGACCTACACTACAACATTGTTACAAATCTCCCAAGAAATACTCAATTTCTCCCGAGAAAAACATTTAAAGTTTATAACTCCGTTTTCATTGCGATATTTTAAAAATCTCACGAGAAATATAATTTTATCTTTTTGTTCTGTATATATCATGAGATTTAGCTAAGATTTCAAAAATATCATGAGAAATACACAATGTTGTTAGTTTTATGAATTTATAACTTTGTGATATTTATTACTATTTTCTGTAATTTCAATATATTTTTTTAATAATTGTCAAGATTTAAATGAGAAATACTCAAAAAAAATTCAGATTTGAAAAATCTTCCAAGAAAAACTTCGGCTGATAAAAATCCAAGAACGAGAGGATCAACAAGATACATTGGCTATGTCAGGAACCAGAGGATCAACAAGAATGCTCTAGGGAAGAATTAGAAAACATGCCAATTCACAAATACACACTTAGGGATGCAGAGAAAGAAAAACAAAACCTTTTCTACTTTTAATGGGTTTCAATGTGTTATACCCATTGACAATACCAATCCATGCAGCAACTTGCAGATCTCCGGCTAATTGCTTCACCCGAAGACACCTCCCTTGAATGCCCTCTCACTAGAGCAGATCTTTGGAAGAGGACATGGAAAGCAGAGAGAAAATGCCAATTTTCTTCTCCAACAAAGCAATTCAAGCTGAGAACCAAAAGAAGTAGCTCAAGGAATCCCCATATGAACTGATAAACATTTAAGCCACGAATCTAAAACTATTCCACCATCCAAATCACAGCATTGCCTAATAGTCCCTTCAAGATTTAAACAAGACTAACGTCAATCTGTCATCTCGTGCCCTATAATTCCATTTATCCACCTGAGCAATTCCATCAAAACAGGAAGTAAAATTAAGGTCAGTTGGAAACTCAAGTTCCCTTTTTATTTTTTTTGATTGGTAGAAACTCAAGTTCCTTCAAACACTAAATAGAAAAAGATGTGATAAATGACTCAATAAAGAGACCATACGAAGCCAAGAAACATTGAATACAATGGAGAAAGAAGACATCCAATACTTGGAGTTGATGTTAATCTCGTTTATGGCCATCATTTGCCCAATCTGTGTCGGGAGCAGGGCGCTCGCCTCAGGGGGTGGCTTAAAGAAAATGTCTTGAGGCTCAACTATTAGGCTTAAACCCCATGAGGCACATGTCTCATGCCTTAAAAAACTCACTTTATGTATATGGTATACATCTCAAACATTAACTAAAATTAGGTTTCTAGTCACAACTAAAACTTAAATGTCATTTTTTTTAATTTGTTATTGGTTTCAACTAATCAATATAGTATTTCTTATGTGCACGCGTGCACCGACACAAACACACAATCTACACCAATAAATTGTATATATATATATATGTCAGTGTAGTCAAGACGCCTAGGCGATTAGGCCTGGCCAGGCGAGGCGCTGCCTGGGCGATGCTTAAGCAATAAAAATAATTAAATTATATTTATATAAACATATTAAATATACATATATATTAATATATACACATAACAATTCAAGCTATGGTTGACAATAATCTAGATAATTTAACATTTAATGTTGTAATGCTTGAATGTAAATTTTTTTATGCTAAACTATTAGTTGACTTTTTGACCATGTAGATGAAAATATTTTTAAAAACTAAAATATGACTTCTTTTTACCAGACTTGTAGGTTATAGTAATATTTTGTTATAATAGAATTTATGAAATTTTAAATTTTGAAAATATCTTTTTCTGTTTTTATCGATAATCAGAAAGATATATTAATCAAAAAAGAGGTACAAAAGCCAACTATGTTAAAGTACAAGTTTACATTAGCGTAAACTAATAGCAATAATGAAACATAATTGGTCCACCGCTAGAACTAGTGGCGGGACCTCATATATGATCGACCTCATCCCAACACAGCTTTTAAATCCACCCCACCATCCCAAACTACAACCCATTCATAGATCAATAGGCGGATACTAGCTTGAATGATAGGAATAGAGGATGAAGAGTTTTCTCAGACTCCTATTTCTCTCCCGTCAAATTGACTATGAAACGGCCCCAGGAAGAACCTTTAGGATATCTCGTTTGACGCTTTCGTACTAACCAAAGACCAACACGATAAGAAGTTTTGAAAGGAAAAAGGAAAAACTCAATCCACCCCAACATGGGAGAGAAAGTGACCCAGATAACCTCCACAATAGGGCAGTGTATGAGCAAATGATCCACCGTTTCCTCCGCTTGAAGGCACAAGAAATATTAAGTTGTCATCCTCCACCTTTTATTCTTTAAGTGGTCAGAAGTAAGAATTTTATTCAAAGATGCATTTCATAGAAAGAAAGATACCTTAAAAAATATCTTGACATTTGCAGGTTAAAATTTTGACATATTCTAAAAAACGAATTTTGTTCTTGAATTAAAAAATAGACTTTTTATTCTTTAGGAATTTGGTGAGATCGCCTCACCTCATGAGATAGGATAGGTCCTTCTGCTAAGGAAAATAAATAAATTTCTGATGTACTCATGAGCATGATGAACTTTTAAATTTGTTTCCGAAGCAAGCAACAGTGTTAATCTACCGAGTTCCTAAGCTTCGAAAATTATTGAAACTTTGGCTTTGTTTCATAAATTTCTCAGAAATAATCTCTTATTTTTCAGAGAAATTTTTTTCCTCAAACATCAAGTAAAACTAGAGAATTAATTGCAATAAAAAAACTCATTTTGCATCGTGCACCCATTCCCCCCCCCCCCCCCCCAGGTGTACTAAACAAACTGGAGATTTTGCACAGAACTTATAGAGAAGGGGAGAAAAATGCAGAATGGAAATTTCATAACTTAAGTAGCAACTTTTTTGCCAAAGGTGTACATACAGAGATGGGAATATCAGACCCACATCTAGCCAAACTAAGAGCTTTTCAAATTACAATTATTTTCTTTCAATGACTACTGTTGCTCAACACCTAGACCATACAATACACCAGCATATTTCTCGGGTGAGCCATTAAAGAAATCATCTTTCAACTTCATGAATGTACAAGATGTGAGCAAACTATCTGAACCAGCTTGATGACAAATCCCAATCCTTTCAACTTCCAACAGCTCCGCAAGCTTGTTCAACCCACCATGAAGGCTATTACAGAACTTCATCAGATGCTTGATATCGTAAAGTGTGGGGAAATACATATTAATCAGATTAAAGAACCCAACCTGTGTATCGGGGAGATTCTGGCAAGTCAAGAGCTTTAGCAAGTATCCAAAATCGTATCCACTGTGGAAGGTAACCCAATGAACGTTATCGTTCAACACAATCCCTGAAGACATCAAGAGCTCGCCGAATCGTTGAGCATCAATACCATTTTCGTTGTTCTTCTTAAAATCAATCCCACTCTGGCGCAAAAGCTCAATGGAGTCATTGGCAAACACATCCTCGATGACGTTGAATTCGCAGAAATTGAATTGCCAGATGCAATACTTGTCAGTCCCACAGGTAGGAAGGTTCCCATTTTCATCCGAAAATGTAAGGCCTAACTGGATCAGCTTCAGCATGTTAACGTTGGCCTTCAAAGTCTGATAATGATAATCAGTATTGTTCGTGAAATTCCCTACAGGACGAAGAACAATCCCCGGAAACTCGGTATCCATAGCGATGTAAGGGTAATCGTCCACAATCTCCCGAATCAAAGCAAACTCATCTTCAAGATTATCATTCCAAACCTCTCTGATGTGAATCGAATCACTTTTCGGAAGAATCGACATTTCCACAACGGATAAATAAAGTCAAACAGCAAATCACCTCAAACCTAGATCCGTAAAAAACCATAAGCAATCAGAACCGCAAAACCCTAACCGATCTATCTTCAATCAACTTCCTTCAACCAGATCTGCAAAAACCCCAACCAAACGAGCCTAAATCACCGAAAAAGAAATAAAAACCCTAGAAAACTCATCCGAAACCCAAATATTCAAGCAATCAAACCAAACAGCAAAGAAATAAAGATGAAGATATGCGGAGATCTGAGATCTAACCTCAGATCTATGAAATCTCAGGTTTCGATTCACAGATCTTGAATCGCGACCACTGGTTTAAGAGAGAGATGCGGAGCTTTTTATTTATGCTATTGTCTTCTTGTTTTAATAAAAAATAAATTTCGAAGGCGGTCGAAAGAAATAGGAATTTTTAGGTCAATATTGGGGGTTTTGTCAGACAATGAGTGGCAGCTTCGTGGAAACCTACAGAGATGAGAGAGAGAGAGAGATAATGAGCATGGATTCGCTGCAAGACCCAGTCTGCAGAAAATGACTGTTAAATGTAAAAAACCCTAGACTCGTAATCATCTCCAGTTGTATGTTGTAACCGGACTTGAGGAGTCCGGTTTACGCCACTATGATGCCACGTGTCCCTTTTGAGACCACTTAACTATGGTTAAGATTCACCCACTTATCTTTGGTTTTTTTTTTAAAATAACCCTAGAAATTAGTGAATTTTAGTTAGAGTTAAATTTCTTTTTTAATAATTTTTTTTTAAATAGTAAAACTAAGTGGGTGAATCTTAACAACAGGGTGTCAAAATGGACACGTGGCAACATCAATGGCGTAATTGGATTCTCATGAGTCCTGTCATAACCGGAGAGAATCACAAGGCAAACCCTAACCCTAAGTTATTTTTTGAGTGTCACGATCTACATTTCCAATAAGTTATTTTTTTGAGTGTCACGATCTACATTTCCAAAAATGAGATTGGATTTGGTCAGCCCTCGACAGACCAAAACCGTCTGGCCATACTCACAAAGCTTCTTTAACTACTTTATTTATTCTAGGTAAGAAATTTTAACTCAATAAGGTTAGAAATTTAATAACAAAAAGTTAAGATGCATGAACCTTAGGGATTGGGGTAAGTAAATCTTAACTACAATTGATGAATCTTAAGACAGCTTGTAAAGCTAGGCCAGTCAATTTAGGGGCAGACCAAATCCCATTCTTTCTAAAATTCTAAGAGCAGTCCTCGCAGCCTCACTAAAATAACGTCAAATGGCTAAAAAGTGTTAAAAACTCTCTAATAGCTTCATCAAAACTCAGCAAAATAAATATTTGGATTTGATGAGTGTATAATACTCACTAAGTTTGGTGAGTTGTACACTCACTAAAGCAAAAATTTCTTTTTCCCTCCTTTTTTGTGGGCCCACACAAATAATAAAATAAAGGTTTTTCTCTCCCTTCTTTTATTGTGGTCTCACATAAACAATAAAATAATGTTTCTCTCTCCCATCCTTTTTCGTTTTCCTACACAAATAATAAAATATTAATTCTCTCATTTTTTTTTGTTACAATTGTGAGATTGTTAGGAGTGTTTTAAAAAAGTGGCTCACCAAAATAACTTTTTGTGGGTTTTGGATATTTTGGTGAGTAAAATTTGGAGAGGCAGCTAGGAATGCTCTAAGAGGGAGCACATGAATCTTTGGTTTGGAAGTTAGTAATGGCATGTCCAAATGGTTTGGCTGTTGAAACCCTAGTCCTAACCCTAACCTAATCTTAGAAATGAAAACTCTAACCCTAAATCTTTTTTTTTCTAAATTCTAACACTTGTACATTAGCCCATTATTGTTCATTCTCTACTGTTAAAGTTTAAGAAATACTGATATGACATCCAAAAAGTAACTTAAGTTTATGATTTACACATTTTGCAGCATTCCACTTGTAGCAAACCCTCCCTTAGAACTCGATTTCTGCCCTTCTCAAAATGGAACAAGAATCCATGCAATAGGCAAAAGAACATTGAGAAAATCCTAACTCTAAGTTGTTTTTTTGTTCCACATTAACATTTTTAAAATCTATTCCTCACCCTAATCCTAAAACTCAATTTCTCGCAATAATGACATTAATCCCTAGAATTTATTGATTATTAGGGTTTATGCTCTCTTCCTTAGGTTTTATAAAATCATAACACTCAAAAAAACAACTTGGGTTAAGGTTCTTTTGTAGGTTGCCTCTTTCTCGAGGTTGTATCATGAGAGAAAGAAATGAAAATAATAAAGAAATAAGGAATATGTTTTTATAGAAAAAAGACACATCCTCTCCGACACTTGACAGAGTGCTATTATAAAATGTGGCATGTATCTCATTACTCATAATTAAGTTAGCATTAATATTGAGTTAATACTAACTTAATTAGGGTTTCCATAGTGAATTGACAAATATTTTCCTAACATGTTTGTATGATTGCTTGAAAGTCAATTTATTATAGGTAGGGTGTGGTCCGCTAAGAGACTATGTGTTGTACTATGAAATGGTAGGAATTTTATTTATTTTCTAATGGTGATCACGATGATAATGAAAAGATGTTGAATTTGGGCCCATTGGCTGGGACTGAATGCGAGCCCATGCAGATTCAGGCTAAGGGTAGATAGACTGGGTTGGACCCAAATCGACCTTGGTCTGGCTTGGCATAGCCGACAGGTTTGCTAATGCTTCACTAGGGTTGTCAATCCGGCCCTTCGATGAGGGCCCCCAACTCTGTTTTGCCCTCCAAAGCCCACAAAATATCGTAAAGTTTTCAAGACTAAGTTTTTTTGGTAGGCGCTAATCATTTATCTAGGATTACGGGTTAGGGGGTTAGAATTCATGGTATAATGGCTACACCAAGACTCGAACTCAAGTCACACCTCCCCAAAAGGAGATACACAACCACTGGGACAAGCCCATGGTGTGTTTCAAAACTCAAGCTCAACAATGCAAAAGTGAGGGTATTGTAATAATTTCTGCCAATCCCTTAATAAAATATCTTTAGGCTCTATTTGTTTGAAAGGAAAATAAGCGCAGGAAATCATTTCCAAAGAAAAAGTTTTCCTTCAAGTGTTTGGTATCCTAGAAAATACATTTTATTGTATAAAACTTTTCCTTCAAATATGAAGGGAAATTAATTTTTGCGGAGAGATCCTCGACTATCAACAAACCCTCCTTCATTGTTCTCCTCCATCGACGACAATCTCATCAAAAACAATTCTAATTCCAAGATCGATTTGCAATTAGAAATCTCTACATCTTGCCTAAAAGTTTTATCACTCGAAGAATTTCTAAATCCAAAATATAGGGTTTTGAATTTATGTATTCCCCATGGCTTCCTCCAAAACTATAATTTCCTCCATCAGAAATTTATTTGGAGATCCTTGTTCTCACTTCAATTGAAGTTCTTTTGAGTATTTGTTGAGTATTTCTGGCAATTGAGCATATCTTTCTCATCTAGGTGCTCATCAAATTCTCTCCTAATAAAGATTTTCATCAAAGATTCTTTTACAAATCCAAGAATTTTCGTATACTCCATCAGGTCATCGACAATGGAGGATAGATTGATTGAGCTGGCCATTGGTTGTCTTAATGAAGTATGACAAGCATCTTCCAGTACCATTTACTTGAATCTGCACCAATTTCAGAGCTAAAACTAGAATACCCACTATGCAATTGCTTTGGATTCAATAAGAAGAAACATATTTAATTTT
The DNA here is from genome assembly GCA_015143295.1 of Tetracentron sinense. Lineage (NCBI taxonomy): Eukaryota > Viridiplantae > Streptophyta > Magnoliopsida > Trochodendrales > Trochodendraceae > Tetracentron > Tetracentron sinense. The sequence goes on from CM026554.1 coordinate 12,126,290, forward strand.
TTTCTAATATCTATGAACTTAGAAGTTGAAAGTAAACCTAAGGCTAATCTGAACATCACTACAACTATTTGATGATACCACTAAAAGAAATTTTATTGATTGAGCCAAACTGAGATGAGCAGAGACAAATCTGAAATGGGCAATGCTTTTCTCAGCTAGGTATTTTTACAGTCACACGAGGTGCATATGCTAGGATAGGAAACACCATCAGATTGACTGGAACAAGGATTTATCATAGTTGGGCATCAAAGAATCCATGTGGGTATTGAATTGTCATGTTTCTTTTGTCCAGTTGAAGATTACTTTAGAAATTTTAAAATTAGGTTTTCTTCATTTTTCTTTCAATGTCCAATGAAAAAAAAAAATTAATGATTGAATGCAATGAGGAAGAGAATAGTCTAGTAAAAAAATTTGATCATTATTAACCATTTAAACACAAAACAATTTTTCCTATGGTTTTCTGATTTTTTTTTTCTTCTAGTCAAACAGTAAAAAAGAGAAGATTAGGAAAAAAAATCTGGAAAACAATTTTGTTGGAGATTTTTTTTGTTCCATCCTATTTTCCATATTAACAAACACAGTCTTAAGCTCTCTACTACCTTAACTCATTTATCCTACATACTTACGTCTCCCTTCATCTCTTTCTCTCACTTCACATGCTAAAGCTCTTGGCTCTCTTCTCATCTCTCACATTTTCAAACTTATCACATTTAACATTATAGAAAGGTTACTTGACCGGTTAAGGATTTCTTAAAACCAAATACTATAAAATTTTTAATTTATTATCATGATTAGATTGGTTCGGAGGATAATGATTCACTAGATATCTTAAAGTTAGATATATTGAAAGATGATTTGGATAGTTAGACTTAAACATAAGGTATATTGGTATATTGAGTATCATTTAGTAGAAATTAATTATAAAAAAATAAGCAGCTACCTTATACATTTTTTACTCTAAGATTTTATTTTTTTTGGTACTTTATATGATATATGGACAATTTTTATTTATTTATTTAACTTTGATAAACTGCTATTTGCATTGTATTGTTGGTCCCAAACCCGAATAAAGGGTGAGTCTTATATGACAGGTTGACCATTAATGTAAAAAAAATTCAATAAACCTATGACTTAGAAAGAAGAAAATTTCTTTAGCTCCTCTTTAGGCCCCAACCCTTGAAGATAGAGCTTGGGCCTTGCTAGTTTGGGCGGGCTAAGCCTAACTTTCATAAATGAGGGCCGAGCCGCGTAAAACCTAGGCCCGGCCCGGCCCGGCCCGGCCCGGCCATTTGACAGCCCTGTTTCAGCCTTCAAAAGGCCACTCAGAACAAATCAGGGTTTTAGGGTTTACAAAATTGAAACTCAGTGCGGGTTCCTGTTCGATTTCATCAAGGTGAGCAATTTTCTCACTCTATATCTTGCGTCCTGATATTTGATTTTCTCTGGAACTTTTGATATGTAGTTAAGCTCACTATTAATGTTGTAGTTGGATTTTAGGTATTGGCTCTGTTGAAGAAATAGGGTTTCGATTGCATGTTCTTGACCTCTCAATGGTTTCAATCACCTTTTTGGTCTTCTTTGTTTATATTTCGGTATAAGTAGTGTTGTTCTCCTGTTACATGAATGAAAATTGTGGTTTCTGTTTGTTATGTTTGGGTTACAATGATATTACAAACTTAGATCTTAGTTTGAATGTAGTTTTGTGTTTGCTTCTTTAGGTTTTGTAGAAAAAACATAAGCTTTTTTAAAAAGAGCATGTAAACAGTAAAGAAAGCTGGATTAAACTAAGAACACATGGGATAAATTACGATCTGGAGAGATTAAGTGAGAGAACTTTCGTGATTAAATTGTAGTTTGATGTTTTAATTTAGGATTTAGGTTCGTTGATTATCAGGTTGATTGCATTTGATGTCATTTCTGATACTTCCACAATCAAATGATTAATAGGTACTTCATTCATTGAATTGAAGTTCAACTGTTAATCTTGTTTTTTTTTAATTATAAATAATGATCTTCAAATAATTTGTATTAAGAGCAATGGTACACCACTGTCTACCAGTAAGAAGATGTAAGTTAAAAACAAGGCTAACTTTAAGAGTTCATGAGATGAGAAAAAGCATAGATATTTGACCCATATGTGTTGTTTTTATTAAAACTTCCCATCTGGTATTTTAAGGAGTTCCAATGTTCAGGGACTAGATTTTATCTTTGTTTATCGGATAACTAATAATGTCTTGCTGGATTATTAGCTTATTGTCTAATTTAAAGTGTTAGTTGTTTTTTTGCAAGAAAATCCGTGTTCACATTTGTTTTATTTATTATAATTTGCTTTATACACGCAGTATTTGTAATCAGGTTGTGTTTTTTCTGTTCTTTCTTGGTTGTACTGGACTTATTTTCCTTGTCTGATCTGTTTTTCCCCGTTTTCTCCTAGCATCAGGAAGGAGATTCCGAATCTGAACATCAATAGGAAAAATGTCAGGGTAAGTAAATGTTGCATGTACCGTTTAATTTTCTTGTGTTTATGTGATGTAGTAAGAATTATTATGGTTGGGGTCTTTGTCATAGTTACCAAATCACAAAGAGAAAGCGAGGAGCAAAGCGAAAGCGAGAAGCGGGAAGCGAGACTCAAAAAATCATTGGGAAACGGGAAGCGAGAAATATATATAGGTGCCTTATTCCCATTATAGTAGGATTACCATTCATACCTTAAATTTTATCTTATATGAGATATGTGGATAAATAGGTGTCTTTGAGTCTTAGGTTTCAATTCAACAGTACTTGCTTAGGATATATGCTATAGGCTTACGACTCAGGTCAATCTCATTACTTCCTAAATAGTAAATATATAAACCCCTTAACTACTAAATGAAACTTGATGGAAGCGAGTCTGGGAAACGAGCTTCCTGAGAAGTGAGCTTCCCACCTTGTACATAGCTTCCGAGCAATTATGGTCTTTGTTTCTTACTTTCTTATCTTTTGATGATATAACAGTCAATTGATTGCCATTGATGCGTAAGAATCAATGCCGCTTAAAAAGTTGCATAACAATTTCACCACTTGTTTCTGTTTTGGCCTTTCAATGTAGATTTGCTTGTTTGTATGTTGTACTATTGCTTTTAATCTTTTCTACTGTATCCAAATTGACAATATAATTATGTCTCAAACAATCAATAGGGGCATCATTCATTTTGTACCCTATCTTTGTAGAAGACATCATTTTTTATACATGCCAATTGCCAATGAGGGAATTCCACGTGTAAAGCAATGTAGTCAAGATGCCTAGGCGATAAATATTATTTAAAATTATATATATATATATATATATATATGAAATATATACACGAATAAATGACGAATATGAGAAATACAAAAATAATATTTAGGTGAAAATAATATTATTTTTGTTGACTAAAATATTTGTTCTATTGATGCACTTTGCAATTTTTATTTAATGTCAAGGCGCTTGAACAGAAATATTTTTTGTTAACAAATATAATAATAAAAAAGGGATGTAGTGGGCAGTCACCAAATGACTTGTGCGGCCATCTCTTAAGGGTTAGTTGGGAAAATACTGGATGCAGACTAGTGGGGCCATCTTTTTAATGTGGGGCGTGTATATGTTATAACTTATAAGACCAAAATAGAATTCGTGAGAGATAGTAGTTTGGTGATAACAAAAGTGGGGACCTCAGCAAAAAACAAAACAAAAAGATAACAACAGTGTAGGGCCATCCAAAAGAGAATTCATATATGTATTAACACCAAAAGAGAATTTGGTGAGAGAGAAGAGTTCCTCTGCCAAAAAAAAAGGAGAGTTCATTGAGAACCAAAGTTCGACACCAACATTCCGCCGGCAAGAAGGAGAAAGATGCAAACGGCAAAGGGAGAAAGAGAGAGGTATCTTCTTCTTCTTCTCTTCGGCTTTCTAGTTCGTCATTTAGGGTTCTCAGTTCTCCTCTTTCTCCTCATATAGAAAATGCCCTAAATTGAAATGAGACTATAAATTAAGACAATTAGTAATTAAGTAAATTAAAACCTAATTTTTTGGTTTTGTTTTGGTAATAAAAAATTATGGGTTAGCTGGGCTATTATACGCTATGGAATCGAGTAAATAATTTGAGTTTGGTCTGTACACGCCCAGGCGACTCCCAAACCCATAACGTCTAGGCGTCCAGGCGACGCCTAGGCGTCTGCCTACCAACACTTGACCGCCTAAGTACCCGCCCAGGCGACCCACCCTCACTTGACCGCCTAAGTACCCGCCCAGGCGACCCACCCTCCAAAACGCCTAGGCGGTCACCTAGGCGATGCCTTAATTACACTGGTGTAAAGTGAGTTGTTCCACGCTAGTAATATTATTAACTACTTTGTTTGACTTTAGTTTGTCTTGTGGTTGTGTTGAGGGAGCTACTTTGTTTGCTGGTCTTGTTGCTCCGAGTTTATTAGCTTGTAAACTCTGTTTTGGTTTCCTTGCCTGTATCTTTCCTTCCTATTTATATTTGGCTCTTTACTGAACAAAAATATATATATATATATATATATATATATATATATATATATATATATATATTATTAACCCTTGATTGGTCAGCATTAACCCTAATCCAACTAAGGTTTTAGAAACTTATATATATTGTTTTTTTTATTTTACACGTGCCAGTCTTTGAACGCGCACACATAGAGAAGCAAGGACCTGTATTGAGAAAGTAAAGGACTTGTATGCATAGCAGTGTAGTCAAGGCGTTGCCTTGGCGTTTTGGAGGGTGGGCCGCCTGGGCGAATGCTTAATCAGTCGAGGGTTCCTAGGCGGTTGACTGGGCGTCGCCTTGATGCCTATGTGTTTTGGGTTTGGGTTTGGGTTTGGGCTTGTACCGAAATGGAGAAGGAAGAACACGAGTCTAGGGTCGAGCATGTTGAATTGCATTGGTTGAATTTCTTATTTCATAAATTTAATTTTAACTTTAATGGTGAGCAAAGAATTTTTGGGTTGTGATTAACAAAATTAAAGCTATTCCAATTATTCTAATTGTCATAAACAACTAAAAATGATTTGTATTAAATCACGGAAAAGAGATCTAGGGCATTCAAATCCACCACAAACCTCCTAGCTATGGTCAATCGTATTTCATTCAAGGAATTATTCTTTTGTAAACAACTAGATTAATTGTGACTACCATTTTTCATGTGGTTGGCGGTATCCGATAAAATTTTGACTATTGATCACCTCATGCATAGAGGATGACAGTTTGCAAACAAATGTTTTATGTGCCTTCTAGCAGAGGAATCGGTGGATCACTTACTACTTCATTGTCCGGTGGCGAGAGAGGTTTGATCCTATTTCCTTACGCACCTTCACATCCTTTGGATCTTTTCTGGATCCTTTCGGAGCTTCTTATCTGGTTGGTTGTCAGGGGTGTTCCCGTCGCTTGCTAGTGATGTGTGGCTTTTCCTCCCAGGGGCAGTTTTTTGGTCCCTTTGGAATGAGAGGAATAGTAGTCTTTGAGGGCTCGGCCTTGGAGACTTCCTGCATTCAGGCTACGGTGCGTAGATTAGTCTCAGCCTGGGGTACAGTGGGTGGCATTTTGGAGGATCCTTGGAGGAATACTTTTTCTCCTTGATCGCTCCATTCCTGCTCGCATGATTTTGCTGGTTTTTGGTTGTTTTTCTTTTTCTGTCTCCTAGGTTCACTATTGGTGATCCCGGGATTGTAGCTCTCCCTTTTTCCATCTATATATCTTTTCTTCTTTGTTGATAAAAAAAAAAAGTCTCAATTAAAATCAACAAAATAACATAGGTAATTAAACCCTAGGAGTGATCTATATTCAGTTGGTACAACTAGTCCACAATAAACCTGGGTTGTGGAACTACTCGTCTTCCCTAGGTATGGGTCATCCTAAAGTTCAACTCCCTATACATGAAATCCCATTGCACAATATTCAAGTTCAACATAACAGAAATTCAACATGAATCAATTTCAATTAGAATAATACAACTCCTGTGACAAGGATGAAACCTTATTTAGATTGAATGTAAACTATAAAATCAGTTGTTAAAGAACCCTTTGTTTACAAACAAATAAAACCTAAAAAAAAAAACAATAAACCACAGTTACTTGGTTAGGGTTTCATCAAAACCCTAGATAGATGTTTAGTTGGTCATGGGGAAAGGAGAAGTCGCCTTAGACGAGAGGATCTCTATGCTCCGAACCTTTGAACCTTCGAAAACTCTTCTGTAGGACTCTTGCTGATAAAAATTGTCTCCCTGAGCTCATAAACTGAGCTCATAAACCCTTTACTATTCATAGGCAAACACTTTAGCGTTTTTAAAAAGAATTTGGAAATCAAATCTATCGTCCACCGCTCGGGCGGAGCTAATGGCCACTCGAGCGCATGAGAGCTACCGCTTGTGCGAAGCTAAAGGTTGCTTGAGCGGTTTGAGGCAGATCTTTTAGGTTGCTCTGTTTTTCGTGATTTCTTCGGTTCTTTCACGCTGTGATCCTTCTAAGTCTTCCAGGTACAATTTTGGTTTCTATAACTCATTTGGTTTTTTTTAAAAACTTTAATTTGATTTTTTTATTTAAAAAAAAACATTATATGTATAGCCCGAAACCGATACGTATAGGTTTCGGTTGGGACCGATACATCCCCCAAAACCGTATTTTTAATCCTTGCATACATGACTAAGAAATGCTTTTGTCTCACTTTGTTTGGCATCTTTGTTTCTACCTCCCACTAATTTTATTTTCTGTAGCATTCTTGAGGAATGTTGGGAATTGCTGTGAGAGGATTCTCTGGAAGTTCAAACTAACCCATTCAAGGTTAGAAATATACGAAGGAACCAGTATTACATTTATCACCCTGTTTCAGAAAAAGGTTGGAGTGTTTCCAACTGATTATTCAAACTAACCCATTCAAGGTTAGAAAGATCCGAAGGAACCAATATAACATTTATAACCCTGCTTCAGAAAAAGGGTGAAGTGTTACCAACTGATTATTAAACAACCTTAAATGGTAAAAGTAATTATACATTGGTATGTAATGAATTTTTAGTGGGAAGTGGTCTGATAGGATTCGAACATAGCACAAAGATTTTTGTGCTTATTATTGAAGGTTTGAAAATCTCTAAATACTAGTTGCCCAGTTGTGCTTTCACTTTCAAGAAGCATAAGCATCAATTCTTAGTCTTTTATTGGTTAAGGGAGTTCTCTTGATGGCATTTTATGGTTCTTTAGAGAATAGAGAATGATGGTGTTTTGGAGGGTTGTCTCCACCCGTAGGAACTACAAGATTACCCTAAGGATGCCTTCGGCATCCAGCATTGCTAACATTTCTTAGCGTATCAAGTTATGTTGTGGTCTGAGCATTTCATCTTATCATGATATGAGATTTGCAAATGAATTAGCCGAGGCCCTAACTAGATTAGGATATCATCGGGTGTCACTCTTTTGTATTTCTCGTGTGCCTTCATTTTATCATTCTCTCTATCCTTTTGCATTGCAGCTTGTTACTTTGGTCTTTGCATGTCTGGCTCAATTGTTTCCATCTACTGATTTCGCAGTGAAGAGGGTGTTTTCGTAGCCGAGACATCCGGTCCAGCACTAGGTGAGCCTATGGACAACATGAAGGCCTTGGAGCTTGTGCTGAAGAAATCGATGGATCATTATGGGCTTGCTCGAGGTTTTCGTGAAGGTGCCAAGGTGATCAAGAAGCATGCCGCACAGCTCTGTGTATTGGCAGAAGACTGCGATCAGATGGACTCTGTTAAAGTGATCAAAGCACTTTGTGCTGACCACAATGTCAGTTTGATAGTAGTGCCAAGTTCTAAAACTCTTGGCGAGTGGGCCGGTGTATGTAAAATCCTTTGCCAGTTCCTGTTTTTGTGCAATTCAATTTTTTTCCCTGCTTGAGATTATTTTTCACTCTTGTATTAATTAGTAAATTTGGTGGTTGATAGTTGGTCCTTAGTTTATTAACTTCTCTTATAAATTACCTTTCGTATACTGAAATGGCGTATTAGCTGGAAGGAATTAAGTACAATCAGTTTTTTTCACTCCATTTACTTCTGTAGAAGGGATAATTTATTCTATGATCATATCACGATACATAGCGAGCATTTATTCTATGTCATGATCAATGTTTTAAAACGTGAAGGCGTGAGGCGAGGCGTTAGGACCTCAAGATGCGTGAGGCGTAAGCCTCACAAGAAAGCTTAATGCTATCATTTTACAAATAAATTAAATTTAAGAAAAATTGCAAAAAGATTTAAAAAGTTAATGAAAGATTATAGCATATATATATACATATCTATAGAGAGATACATTTATATTTATATATATACAATGTGTGTGTGTTCGTGTGGGTGCACGCGTATACATAGGAAATATTATATAAATTATTTGAAACAAATAACAAATCATAAAAAAAAAAATGGCATTGAAGTCTCAATTGTGGCTAGAAACATAATTTTAGTTAATGTATGAGACGTACGCCATAGACATAATGTGAGTTTCAAGGCATGAGGCGTGTGCCTCATGTGAGCCTCATGAGGTTTTCTTTAAGCCTCGCCCCGAGGCGTAAGCCTCACACGCTTTTTAAAACACTGGTCATGATATTGTCCTCATTTATCATCTATATTCACCCAAATAAAGAAGTATTTTTTCTTCTTGGATTTTCCAGAAAACTAAATTGTTGCAATGATGTTTTTTGCTGCATATTTCCCTAAAGTAATGAACACCTGTGATTTAGATGTGATGTTCTTTTTTCTAAGTACCGATACTAATTTGTGAAAGGTTCATGGATTTCTTTTTAATTGATTGGTTCTATTCCCTCCCCATACAGTTGTGTAAGATTGATGCAAAGGGTAAAGCGAGGAAGGTGGTGGGCTGCTCCTGTGTTGTTGTGAAGGTATCAGGATTGAAACATCTCATGTTACCTTACCAATTTGTCCTTTGAACAAAAATTAACCTGATGGATACTTTTGTATCCTCTGCTTCTCTTGTTGGTTTGCCAGGACTATGGGGAAGAACCGGAGGGCCTTGATATTGTCCGGGAGCATGTGAAGAGGTCTTTGCATTGCAGCTTGTTACTTTCCCATAACAGGTCTTTGCATGTCTGGCTCAATTGTTTCCATCTACTGATTTTGCAGTGAAGAGGGTGTTTTTGTAGCCGAGACATCCGGTCCAGCACTAGGTGAGCCTATGGACATCATGATGGCCTTGGAGCTTGTGCTGAAGAAATCGATGGATCATTATGGGCTTGCTCGAGGTTTTCATGAAGGTGCCAAGGTGATCAAGAAGCATGCCGCACAGCTCTGTGTATTGGCAGAAGACTGCGATCAGATGGACTCTGTTAAAATGATCAAAGCACTTTGTGCTGACCACAATGTCAGTTTGATAGTAGTGCCAAGTTCTAAAACTCTTGGCGAGTGGGCCGGTGTATGTAAAATCCTTTGCCAGTTCCTATTTTTGTGCAATTCAATTTTTTTCCCTGCTTGAGATTATTTTTCACTCTTGTATTAATTAGTAAATTTGGTGGTTGATAGTTGGTCCTTAGTTTATTAACTTCTCTTATTAATTACCTTTCGTATACTGAAATAGCGTATTAGCTGGAAGGAAATAAGTACAATCAGTTTTTTTTCACTCCATGTACTTCTGTAGAAGGGATAATTTATTCTCTGATCATATCACGATACATAGCAAGCATTTATTCTCTGTCATGATATTGTCCTCATTTATCATCTATATTCACCCAAATAAAGAAGTCTTTTTTCTTGGATTTTCCAGAAAACTAAATTGTTGCAATGGTGTTTTTTGCTGCATATTTCCCTAAAATAATGAACACCTGTGATTTAGATTTGATGTTCTTTTTTTCTAAATACCAATACTAATTTGTGAAAGGTTCATGGATTTCTTTTTAACTGATTAGTTCTATTCCCTCCCCATACAGTTGTGTAAGATTGATGCAAAGGGTAAAGCGAGGAAGGTGGTGGGCTGCTCCTGTGTTGTTGTGAAGGTATCAGGATTGAAACATCTCATGTTACCTTACCAATTTGTCCTTTGAACAAAAATTAACCTGATGGATACTTTTGTATCCTCTGCTTCTCTTGTTGGTTTGCCAGGACTATGGGGAAGAACCGGAGGGCCTTGATATTGTCCAGGAGCATGTGAAGAGGTCTTTGCATTGCACCTTGTTACTTTCCCATAACAGGTCTTTGCATGTCTGGCTCAATTGTTTCCATCTACTGATTTTGCAGTGAAGAGGGTGTTTTTGTAGCCGAGACATCCGTTCCAGCACTAGGTGAGCCTATGGACATCATGACGGCCTTGGAGCTTGTGCTGAAGAAATCGATGGATCGTTATGGGCTTGCTCGAGGTTTTCGTGAAGGTGCCAAGGTGATCAAGAAGCATGCCGCACAGCTGTGTGTATTGGCAGAAGACTGCGATCAGATGGACTCTGTTAAAATGATCAAAGCACTTTGTGCTGACCACAATGTCAGTTTGATAGTAGTGCCAAGTTCTAAAACTCTTGGCGAGTGGGCCGGTGTATGTAAAATCCTTTGCCAGTTCCTATTTTTGTGCAATTCAATTTTTTTCCCTCAAGATTATTTTTCACTCTTGTATTAATTAGTAAATTTGGTGGTTGATAGTTGGTCCTTAGTTTATTAACTTCTCTTATAAATTACCTTTCGTATACTGAAATGGCGTATTAGCTGGAAGGAAATAAGTACAATCAGTTTTTTTCACTCCTTATACTTCTGTAGAAGGGATAATTTATTCTATGATCATATCACGATACATAGCGAGCATTTATTCTATGTCATGATATTGTCCTCATTTATCATCTATATTCACCCAAATAAAGAAGTCTTTTTTCTTCTTGGATTTTCCAGAAAACTAAATTGTTGCAATGGTGTTTTTTGCTGCAAATTTCCCTAAAATAATGAACACCTGTGATTTAGATGTGATGTTCTTTTTTCTAAATACTGATACTAATTTGTGAAAGGTTCATGGATTTCTTTTTAATTGATTGGTTCTATTCTCTCCCCATACAGTTGTGTAAGATTGATGCAAAGGGTAAAGCGAGGAAGGTGGTGGGCTGCTCCTGTGTTGTTGTGAAGGTATCAGGATTGAAACATCTCATGTTAACTTACCAATTTGTCCTTTGAACAAAAATTAACCTGATGGATACTTTTGTATCCTTTGCTTCTCTTGTTGGTTTGCCAGGACTATGGGGAAGAACCGGAGGGCCTTGATATTGTCCGGGAGCATGTGAAATCCCACTGAGTAGCAGTGATGCTAAATTTGATGAGGTTTTGATTTTGAGTCGATCTGTACGTACCTTTTTTTTGTTCAGGGGGAAGTCTCTTCTCGGAGTTTTGATCTTTGTTTTAGTGCTGTGTTCAGATAGCAATAGATTATGGTTTCCTACAGCTACCAGTGATTTTTTTTTGTTTAATATTATGTACCTTGTCAGGGACTCAAGGGGATGATGGCCAATAATGTTTTCTTGTTTTTGCTAAGTACGATAGTGGTATTTCCCCCACTTAAATCACCTTTTCCAAGTAGTTTCAGTTGTCAAGGCAGATTTGAGCCACAAAGACCACCCTCTTATAAATCAGTTGGACTGATCAGGTCTATTAAGAAAATCACAAAAATGCAAGCCCAAATCCTGCCCACTGACACTCCTAGTTTTATCAGATCATTCCACTGTTTTTCAGTACACCAAGTGCCGTGAGACACCTGATAATCTGTAGCTTTCATGATCTACTGGATGCGGTTCTTTGGGTTGAATTCTTTGTTGCTTTCTTATGATAAAAGATGGGTGCTTATACTATCAAGTACTGAATGCTTTTTCCTTCATGACTTGGTAAGCACGATTAGGTAGTATTTAGCGATGGTGGTGGTTGCAGATAATGACATGGGGCCACTTTTGATGGAGGGAGGGGAGTGTTAAGATATTGTTTACTGTCTCTTAGAGTTTTATCCAAACTCTTTCTTGCAGTCGATGTTCATGGGCTCCATGGATCATCTAAATTGCAGTTAAGAAGTTATCTTCTTGACTCGTTAAAATTGCACTACTTACTCTCTGAGGAAACCAGATGGTAAGGGTTTGAACAAGATTTTCATAAGCTCTGCATTTTGCCACCCGGGGGTTCGATCATAACATGAAAACAGCATTTTCCATTTCTCGAGAGTGACGATGGCTTATCAAAGATATAAATAAGCTCAAAACCTTGAAGTTATTAAAATCCGCAATAGACTCATCACATATATACTTAAAACCTACAAAATTAGTCGTCTTATGACAAAGCAGGGTTCCTGATTAATAAATCATGGAAGAACAGTAATCTTATTCAGGAACATGAGGACTTGGGAAGATGTTTTTTCTTTCACTCAGAGAAAAGGTAAAAGCTAAGATCACCAGCATCAGCCACCAGAACCCAAAACCTCATCTGTTTTTCCATGTAATAAAATTACGGCGACTAACTCGACTTGCTTTCACTAACTGGAAGGTATACGCCTTCTGCGGCCAACCAAACATTATCAGCACGCTTGTCTCGGACTCCACAAACCTGTACATGTACCTAAATATTAGACTAACTTAAGGCAACAAAAATTCAACTGAAAGGCTAACTACCGCATTGAAAAACATGGCAAGGTTAATTCTCAATAAAGCTTTGTAAATTGTAAATATCAAGCTTCAAATTTTATTTTTCACCTCCTGCTGGCCCCCAGCAATCCGGGCATATTTCTTGTCATGGCTGTGTAGGTAACCACCAGTGTCCACGTGTTGAAGCCTGATCCTTTGATCTTGCTTCCAAATTTTTCCAGTCCCTTCAATTTCAAGCCTAAAAGATGGCAACGACAGAATATCAGTCATGCAGATAACCAAGACAGAAATAGTAAATTATTTGAGATGAAAAACTGTCGGTCTCTCACCTCCAGTAATCCCCGGTATCAGATTCACCCTCCCCTCCAAAGCAGCTCACCTACAGTAGCTTAGTGTGAGTTGCATTTCAAAATAATATATCAGTGGGGATCAACAGTGATGTAATTGCATTTACAAGGCCAAGTGATGCATTTCAAAATAATATAGTGTAGCTTAGTGTGAGTTGCATTTCAAAATAATATATCAGTGGGGATCAACAGTGATGTAATTGCATTTACAAGGCCAAGTGATGTAGGTTAGTTTCATGTTTAAGCCAAAATGAACACATGAAACATGCAGTAAACTGTATAACAATTATTGTTCACATACCCACCCCTCCAGCAGAAAATTCTTGTCTTAAAAGTCTTAATACAAAGTATGTAGCGGCATAGCGCAGGCATCCTTTGGCATGCTACAGAGTACAGACACCCAATTTCACTAGTATACAAGCAATCTAGATGGAAGCAGAAGTCAGATGGAAAGTGACAATTTTGAAAAGGGCAGGGATGAGATGTAAGAAAAGAATATATGTAAACCAAACAATGCCAGAGTTGGAAGGAAATAGGTAGAAGGTAGAGTTGTTTAGAGTCCTTGAACAAATGGTCCGTGGTGGACTGTGATACAGGAAGGGTGGAAATTTTCGATTGTTAAGTAACAGAGTCAATAAAGGAGTAAAATTGTTCACCCGCAGCTAGGATGACAAATAAATGTGAAGTCTGAAATCTGGTCTACAGGTGGGAATGATAAAATTTGTACTATCTTCATCAGGGTAATAATAGAAATTACTTCAAGCCTCGAGGGTATACCTCAGCTGAAAGTTTTTGGACTATTTATAATAAAGCTTCAATGTAAATTTCTACTTCAGGGTGCCGCAATGAACTAACTGACTACCTTTATTAAAACCACAAGTCTAGGGGCTACGGCTAAATCATTTCTAAAGCAATCTTTTAGAATAGCAAAGGCAAGTTTCTAAAAGCTCTTAAAATCACTCATGGTAACCATGTGTTGTGTTCCCCACTCTAGATGTGGAAAATGGAAATTTCTTTTGATTAACTATAGAAGTGAAACTTCTTGCGAAAAAGGACAAAAAAGATAGAGATAGAGATAGAGAACAGTTGAAATTTACACACAAAGGCCTTGAGCAACGGAAAGACATGAAACTCTATATGGTATTGGTGTAGTTTTTCTTCTGAAGTACAATCTTATCACCTATGTTCTTGTAGTTATTGAATGTTGACATCATTTGAGTTTGTAACAACTGTCAGCCAAGGTTGTTAAATCGTAATCGTTGTTAAATCGTAATCGAATCGTAAAATCGTTTTAGGACCGATTCGATTAAAATCGGAATTCAAATCGTAAATCGTAATATTCAATCTATTTTTTCAAAAAATGTTTAAAAAAAATACTTAATAAATAAAAAATAGAACAATTCATTATCCAAAAGATTTCATCCATATCTATTGATAAAAGAAAGTAATGAACATTTTGTTGCATACATTATACAAAACGCAAGTGAACTCCATAAAACGAAACTTAACTGCCATTATCGTCAAGGATAAATCAACAAAAGTAAATTCATATAATTATGTTGTATGTAATCAAGTATCAAACAACTTGTACAATTATAAAGACTAATAAAATAACTATCAAGTTCTTCCAAAGTCCAACTCTCCAACTCCATCCTCTTTCTTCTTCCCCCTTTCCTTTTTTTTCTTGTTTCCAAGCAATAGAGAGAAAATCCAAATAAGGGTTTTGACATGTCCGTGCAAGAGTTCTCCCATTCTTCTATCTTTTTAAAATACAAGTATCAGTCCATAACAGGGGTTTTGTGCTTGAATCGCATGAATCACATAAATCGTACGATTTGAATTGCAAATCAAATAGGATTTATCCAATTAGGATTTTCATTCGCGATTTGAATTGATTTGCCTGGGATTCGATTCAAATCGTAGGATTTGAATCACAAATCGCAAGCTGCCAGCACGTATATTTCCTACATTTCAAATACATCTTTTTTTTTTTTTTTAAATTTTTCTTTGCAAATACATCTTTTTTTGTACTTTGGTTTTTTAGCATTATTATATCCCTAAGTTTGTATTCATATTTGCTTTAGTATTTTTCTGAATTTCAACAAAAAAATTCACGATTTTCCTAATTTTTTCAATTCTTTGAATTAAGCAAATTCTAAAGGGAAAAAACCAAAATTCGGTGCAAAATTTCGATACTTCAACCAAAACTTTGTTTTATTGACCTGTAAAACTTCTTGCAAAATTGAATTTCAAACCTAGTTTAGCACTTTATTTATTCCTAAAATGAATGTATCAAATTTCAAAGGAAAACAATTTAAAACATATAGTTCTCCTAGAATAAAAAGATTACCAATTTTTTTTCTTGTAATAAGTCTACCAAATTTAAAAAATGAGATCTTTTGAAGATGAGATCCGTTTCCTACAAGTACTGTTAATACAACTAAAAAGGGAAACATCTTACAAAAGAAATATTGCTAAGAACAACATCTACCAAAAATAAAAATAAAAATTCAAGAAAGAAAATTTTCATCCAAAAACAAGATAAAAACCTAAAGTATTAAAGAAACATAAAAACAACCAAAACAGATAAGGAAATACTCGAATATGCTAACAAAACTCCCAAAAAAAGCATGCTAAAATACGTAAATTACCAAAATCAATAAAGATCAAATCAAAAATTGAACCTGCCTGCAGTGTCAGTAATCATATTACCAACAATGCAATTTTAAGTTAAAACTGCACTGTTGGTAATTGAAACACCGACAGCTCAGTTTTCATTAGACTTTGGATTTGGGTAATGTGATTACTGGCAATACCTTGCTTTTCCCTTTTTGGCGATATTTGGGATGAGGGTTCTCAAGAGTAGAAACAAGTATTCAGTTCCTTTGTGAGAAATAGGAGGTGTTCAAATTAGGTGCTGACACATCCCATCTTCTTTCTAATAATTAAACAGAAAATAGCATGATTTGGATGATATCAATGAACACCTCAAAACTATACATACAAGACACTGTCACAATCGCTCGATGCAGTGTACACGAAAACAATTCTTTTCTTCAACTCTAAACTTGCCGAATAAGGCTACTTATAGGACACATTACAATGCACCATTCAACAAACTTTGAAATTAAAACTACATGTCTCAAGCAAACAACTATACTGTTGTGATCTGAACCTTAGTGACTGTAACGTTCATTCCTTTTGTTCAATAAAATTCAAAAGTAAGAAAACCTTCTACTTATTACCTTTTTTTTTCTTTGAGGTGAGATATACGCGGTTAGGCCAAAACCCCGGTTAGTAGGTTAGTATATGTTCTAAGTCATGGGTGGGTCGGGAGTGGAACCCGGATCAATGGAGTGGTGACTAGCACACACTACCGATGGGGCAAGCAATGCTTCCCTTCCACTTATTACGCTCACCAGTACACATTTGCACCCTTTTACTTAAGCTTTATAGATAACCAATACAGGCATAATATCAAATCCCACGGCTAACAACGTAGAAATGTAGATTGTTTTGAGAATTAGCCTTGCAGAATTAACTAATGGAATCACAGGAAACCGAAAAAAAAAACCCTTACTAACCTCCAGATTGCCTGATATGGGGGATGCATGCAAGTGACTGTGCAACCATTTTCGAGTCTTCATGTGTTGCAACCGTATGATTGTTCCACTTTTAATGGTGTCACCTTGTTTAGCAGATGTATCCGGCTCAGGCCTAACGACCTTCATCAAGAAATCCCAAAAATTGGAAATTCACAAGTTTTTTCTACATGAAAAAAAAAAATCAAACAAAACCCAAAAGAGTATGAACAAACCCAGTAGCTATTTGAATCATCAACATTGGGGAAACCAGTAACAGACTGCTGCCCACTGCCGGAACCATATGGCACGTCGTGCGAATGCAGCCGGAATTTCGTCTTCTCGTGCATCAATTTAAGGGCTGTCCCATAAGTAATCTACAAAAGTAAAACCGAAACAATAAGATTGAAATCTCAAAGCTCCGAATTTCAGATCATTCAAAAAAAAAAAAAAGATATAAAAAAAATTAGGGATTTTGGGCACCTCAACTCCTTCAGAAGCAGCCGAAGCAGGGGAAGGAGAGCTCTGATCGAAATCGAAGCCGAGAACGAGAAAGAGAGCGAGAGCGAAGAAAGAGAGCGCCATGAAGAGGAGGAGAACGATGAACCAGGTCTGTTGCCAGAACGGGAAATCAGATTGAGAAGATCCTGCTTCTCTGTAGATGATTCGAGTGGGTCCTGAAACTAGGGTTTGTGGAGAAGAGGAGGATGAGGGTTTTCTTCGAGATAGGGTTTGTGGCGGTCCTGAAGGAGCCACGATTCGGTCTGTAAATCCAGAGCGAAGCTCCGGAAGCGATTTCGATTTCGATTTCGATTTCGATTTCTCGGCGATTTCGGATGAATCTAGAACTAGGGTTTTGATTTTCTGTTGCTCTTCGGATCGTCTTCATGTCTGGGTGCTGGGTTTCGCGGTTTTGTTCTTCGTTGAAAGCTGCCACGTTCGGGAAATAGTTGGAGCCTATGGGATATTTACAAGTGGCTTTTGTGACAGATGGAGATTTTTTATTAGCTAAGGCCATTCATTTTTGCAACGTGGACTGGAAAAGTATCGTATGAGGACTAGGGTTGGGGGAATGTTTTGGTGGACCGCGCCTTTCCACTTTGTAGGAAATGCCGGTCCTCACCCACCCTTAGGTTCATCCATCCGACCTTAGTTTTTAGATAAATTATTTTGATCATAATTCAGTTAAGCTTACCCATCATTTTTTTTTTGATAAATGTGGGGGTATCCAGAGCTCAAAATTACGATTAATCTCCATGTGTTGTCAGGGGATACCCTCCCCTAGCAACCGATAACGGGGATGCTCCCAGACTCGATCTCGAAACCTATGGGTCTATGGTTTGTCTTCCAACCACTGGGCTACACCCCCAGAGGATAAAAGGGACATGTGGCCACAACATTCCGCTATGGGAGGTCCCCAAATCATTGCTCTCATTTTTTGGGTTAGATTGGGCCAAGGCATCTTTGGGCCTAGCAGCCCATGAAAAATCAGAAAAGAAAGAAAAAACAAAGAGCTCACTCTCAAACCCAACCCATGATAATCACTAAAATTAACAAGTGAATCAACACTAAACTTAGTTTCTCATTAATAAAAAAATAAAATAAAATAAGGTCAAGAGAGTAGTTCCATTCCTGATTCATCAAATGTTGATATGGGGCAACCAACCCCAGATTATGGTGGAATTGAGATACACTACTCCCATTTACCATTTACCATTAACACAAATGGCTCAAGAGTTGACTCTTTTTTGATTGAAATGATATCATGTAATTAACACACACACTCTCTAAACACACACACACCCAAACCTAAGGTTGCCGCTAAGGTGCCATACGGGTAAGTCCAAGCAACCACTCCAAAATGACCTGTCTTAAGGAGGGTTGATGGCCCCTTATACACTCCTGCACAGTCCACTTCCCAACTAATGTCTGAAAACCTTGATCGAAAGTCAGTTTAAGACCATAAAACAAGGCCCATAATTTAGTTTGATCATTATGCATACACCTAAATTTACAAAAAAAAAAAAAACCAATCATTCATTGGCCTAAAACATCTCAAATTAAACCTCCTTCACTTTCCAACCCAAGATTTCCTTTTAAACACTTATCCATATTTATCACTGTTTTCAAAATTGAACCAGGCCTCGAATCGACAAAGTTGCCAATTCCACTAGCTTAACCATGTCCTTTTTTGTAAAAAAAACATTTCCCCCCCCCCCCCCCCATTTTCCCTCTTTTCCCGACTGATTTTTAACCCTGGTTATCCAATTGAACCCATTGGATTTGGCCAATTCTACTGGTTCTTTATACATTTCGGTTCTGGGGGGTTTTAGAATCGACGACCAAGCCAATTCCCGGTTTTTACGGTTCAACCGGCCGGTCCGATCCGGTTTTAATAACACTGGTATTTATCTTAAACCATCCCAACTCTAGAGCCTTCCATCCCATTAATCTCTGAGTTCGAACTATCTATTCTTCCCTTGAATATGCATTACAACAAACATCTCCAAAGCTTCTTTAACCATCCGTTCCAACGAATTAGGAGGTAGGTGAACTACCGGTCAAGATCCATACTATTCCTCAAATTCAAAGCAGCAACATATAGCAAACAAGTCACACCAATGATCTTTATCAATAAATCCTCATTTTGATTTTCTCAAATTTAGTTTAAATCAACCAAGTAAATCAAAGCTAAGGAACTCCACTTGTTCTTGGAGGAGGAGGAGGAGGAGGAGGAGGAGGGGGGAGGGGGGGCAAGGCTATTCCATATTGCTCTAGTGTGAGAACAATCTTTAAGATAATGGAAAATATTCTCTACAAGATGGTTACACTTGAGGTAACTCAAATTTTGTCGTCATATGACGAATAACTTGGTTACTTTTGAAAATATTGGTATTGGATCGCCAACCAACAAAATAATTTAATCTTTGGGATGATACGCATTTTCCACAACACCTTTCACTCAAATTGAATAGCTGGCTATTTATCTGTATTAGAAATAATATCATAAACAGACTTGGTGGAAAACTCACTTAAAGAATTTAGACTAAAATAGCTTTATCTTCAAACAACGGCGCCAAATTGTAAACTGATAAACATCTGCACAAACTTTGGGAAGACAATTACAAAGACAAGAAAAATTCTAAGACCCTTCCACAATAAAGTCAAAAAAAAATTAATTTGAAGATTCCTGAGACAATAGCAATCTAACCTCCTTACAAAGAGGTTTATCCCTCAATCCATAAATTAACTTTCCTCCCGTCACCTAGCATCCAATGAAACCTCTTCTTCAAAACTTCCATTTCTTATACTATACTTCTTCACACATCCAAAGACTTAGATCTCACCGAGCAAGACATAAGATCTTTAAATATTCATATACTTACTCTTCAAAACTTTAACCCAAAGAGCTTTAGACTCTATGTGAAGCCATCATCCCAACTTAGCAAACAATGCTTGATTGACTTGAGACATGCATTCAATTCCTAGACCTCCCTAGACTTAGGAGTACGCACTCTTTCCTAATTCACCATTCGCACTTTCTTCTACATCTCCATATCACCCCCAAATGGAAATTTTATTTTGCTTATTGTAAGAGAATAAGAAGCGCAACACCTGTCCAAACTTGAGTAAACCCGACTAACCTTAAAGATGTGTATGGGTGCTACGACCAAAGGAACATCTTCTAGTAACTCGTCACCCCGAACTGGAAAGGACGAGCAAGACGTTCGCATTGAGCAAACAAAGTAGACACAACCCTGTCTCGAGATCAGAGGCGCATTGACACATCAAATCAATGTATACGTCGATCAAGCTGACATAACCAATTAGTGACGTAAGCTGTACTTCACCAACCCCACCATCCGGGTAGGTAAAAGTCAGCGGCTGAAAAGACTAAACAACGAAGGAAGAGAACAAAATGAAAAGTAAAAAAGACATAAACTATGGTTAAAAACTTGAAACATTTATGGTTAATATTATTTTATAAAACCAAGGTTAGATGGTTAAATCCTAAAAGTTAATAAATTTTAACCACAGTAGTTGACTACTGAGTGCAACCGAACTATCCCGAATCATCGCAATATTTAACAATGGTTAAAAATTTTAACATTTGGAGTTAATATTTTTTGACTTCTAAGTGCAACTGATCTCTCCTGTCATCACAATATTTAATAATGGTTAAAAAAATTTAACCTTTGGAGTTAATATTTTTTCTAAAAGTAAAAACCATTACCCTATATTTGGTTGCCGAGAAAATAAGTGAAAACATGGAAAAGAAAAGAAAATTGAGCAAAATATAACTAAAAATCGTATTACAAATTCAAAATTTTCTTTTTTTTTTTTCCATGTTTTCACATATTTTCTCAACAACCAAACATAGCTTTAGTGTTGAATCCAAGTATCGGTGAATCATAACTGAATGTTAAAAGGACACGTGTTAATTTGTGGGTCCGATTGAACTCGGAAAGAGTTCAATCGGAACTGCCTGTGATCCAATCTCGAACTTTGTGCTAGTAACCAGTAAGTACAACAGTACACAACCTACCTCCAGAAATATATACTTGTCGCACTGCGGAACCTTCATCAACTTCCCTAGTCAAATCTCGTCCACATCCAACGACCTACTCCTATAAGGCGTCGCGTTCAACTACCACTCATGCATGATGTTACTCGAGTGAGGGTTGTGACTTATGGGCCCTGGCTTGTCTCTGGCGAAGCCAGAAAGGCTTATCTCGGGGTTCCATAGAATAGGTGACAAGTGGTGGGGAAGTCAAAATGGTGGCCCCATGATTTTGACTTCTCCACCCATAAGAAGACATGTGACGATAAGTGAGTGAGAATAAGGGGGAGAGATATCAAATGAGGAGAAGTCAAAAAAAATGGGGAGAAGATGAAATGACCTCTCCCCACTTGTCACCTATTCTATGGAACCCGAGATAAGCCTTCCTGGCTTCGCCAGAGACAAGCCAAGGCCGTGACTTATGAGCAGGCATGGGTATCGAGCCGAGCTTTTACCCGAGCTTTGACATTTTTAGGGTGTTCAAGTTTGGCTTGGCTCCAAAACAGAGTTCGACCCGATCTGAACCGAGCCAAGCTTTTGACAAGCTTAATTAAAAAAAAACTTATAATATATGATTTATTTTAAAATAAATCTTTAATTAAAGTATTTAAATCATATATTTACATATATTTTTAATATATATAAATACATATATTATTATTTGTTTAGATTTATAATATGTATATATATTATATATTATGGATTATATATATTCAAACGAGCAGAGCTTCTAACGAGCCGTAGGAAGGTGTTTGAGGCTTGGCTCATTTAGTAGACGAGCCTACAAACCTAAGAACCTCTTTAAGCTTGTTTGATAAGTCACCTGAACAGAGTCGAACTTTTATCGTATCGAGCTCGAGCTCAAGCTCAGACAACTCGGGCCCACCCCTAGTTGCGAGACATATGGCGCTTAGCTGTGAAAAGCTTTTTTTTTTTACTCCCCTAAGCTCTATTCATGCTCAAAAGTCAATGCCCAAAGCTCGGCTCAAACAAAAATGAACAAACTCAAGCTCGGCTTGGCTAGAGCCTAAGCTTGATGTAATAAAAATAATAATCATAATTATTATTCATTATATATAATATTCAGTTTTATTATTATTAATAGTTGTTATAATATTCAAGTCAAACCAAACCGGTCTCGGCCCAAGCTCAACTTATTAATTTATAATTTCAAAGGTTAAATATAAGCTCGGCTTCATCAAGTGAAAATTTTAGCTTAAACTTGGCTTGAATAAGTCAAGCCAAGTCAGCTCAGACTTAAAAGAAAAAAAAAGTGCTCTTTTAGGAATAGATAGAAAAAATATCGCTAAATATCAGTTTTAGCAACGGATTAAAAACAATTTCTCAACTATTATAATATTTTTAAAATAACATGATAAAAATAATATATTTAGAAATTACCTCCAAAAAAAAAAAAAATACGAAACTGTCTTCTTAAAACAACCTAGCAATGCCATGCAGAACACGGGGCACACGAGGTTAGATATCAAGGTCCAAGAATTAAGCCTTAGATCCTATTAAACGTCTTTTTAGTCCCAATTGTGTGCGGAAGTCTAGCACACTAATCCTGTGCAGTATCTGATAATGCGCCACATACACCCCTTGTAGGTATATCGGTAAAAACGCAATAATGAGATAAATTCAACCCATATAATGTACACTTTTTACTAACATACCCTTGTAGTTTTGTGGTCCACACGAGATCCGTGTACTCACTTGGACACACAAACATTTTTTTGTTTTATAATCGGAATTAGTACTTCTAACTTCTAATGACTTCCTTTCCCGAGTTACAGGAGAAGCGTGGCTCACCTACTCGCTATAAATCCACCAAACCAAAACCTCAGCTTCTACCATTCTTCCTTCCCTCTCAGAACCTCTACAAAATCTGGTACTCCCATCCTACAGAAGAAAAAAACTACTGAAAAGTCTTCTTGAAAATGGTGGGTACTGGAGTTTTTGCAGAGATTTTTGATGGAGATCTAGATGTCTTCAAGTACTATTCAGAAGGAGAGTGGAAGAAGTCTTCTTCTGGTAAGTCTGTGGCGATTATCAATCCCACTACCAGAAAGACTCAATACAAGGTTCAAGGTAAGCTCGTTTTGTTTGCTTCATTTTTCTCTTATTTTGAGGATTTGTGGTTTATCTGATGATTCTTCTAATGGTGGAATTTCAATTCTTTTGAGGATTTTGCTTCATATTTTGGGAGTAGGAGGGGGTTTGAATGGAGGGTTTTGGACTTTTGGTTGAGGTCTAGTTTGAATCTGCAAAAAAAAAATTTGTACTTTCAAATAAGACAATAACACGTCTTAAGTGGATTATTAATCCGAGCGATTTTTTATCTTTTAAGCCAAAAAGGATTTGAAAGTTTCTCAGAGAAGTAATGGCGGAAAAATCGAAGCTCGTCATGCAATTGCATTTTTTTAAAAGGAAAATAATCACCTCCTTGTCGGTGACGCGAGGAGGGCGTCTTGGCTCCCATTTTCTTGCCATGTGTCCCCCTTCAATTCTAACCCCATTTAATTATGGTTAAGATTCATTCACCCTTACCCTATGTTTGGTTGCCAAGAAAATAAGTAAAAATGTGAAAAAGAAAAGAAAATTAGAGAAAACACAACTAAACATTGTATTAGAAATCCAAAATTTTCTTTTCTTTTCCATGTTTTCACTTATTTTCTCGGCAACCAAACATAGCATTAAGGTTCACCCATTTACCCTTGGTTTTTAGAAAAATAAATTAAATTAAATTAACTAAAAGAGTTAAAAAAAAACTAACCTGAATTAATGGGAGTTGAAGGGTCACAATGTGAGAGCGAGGAGGAATAGTCCGCTCCTCGGCCAACAAGGGGACTATTGCTCTTTTCTTAAAAGGATCCATGAAGGTCATTTGTCTTCAACTTGGAACTAAATCTTGTAAGGTTATAACCGGGACTCCGGACTCCGGTTAGGCCGCTCAGGTCACCATGTGTCCCTTTTGATACATCTTAACTTAACTGTGGTTAAGATTCACTTACCTTAGGTTCATCAACCTATATATCTTTTGTTTTTAGGATAAAATATTAAAAATATTTTTTTCTAACCAGGTTTGAAATTTATTTTTAATATTTTTTTTCTAAAACCTAAAGATAGGTGGGTGATCCGTAAGGGTTGATGAATCTTAACCATAGTTAAGAGGTGTCAAAAGGGACATGTGGTGACCTCAGCGGCATAACCGGACTCCCCCGAGTGTCATTATAACCGTAGAGGATTTGGTTCCACCGAAAATTTCCAAGATTTCCAGTTACTCGGGCATTTTCCTTATAAGAGAGTCTCATAAGCCAACCGGTTTTTGACTCGTTCCGGGTCAACTAGACTCGAACCCCTTGGTAGCTGAAACCTGAAAGCTATCGCCTATCGATCATCCAATTCCAACCATGTCAACTCGCCAACTCTGACGAGTGAACTCATCCACACTACTCACTAACGACTCGTCCTCACTTCCGAGTTCCTAAATGAACTTGTTTTAACAGCTTGTACACAAGAGGAGGTTAACAAGGTAATGGAAACCGCGAAAAGTGCACAAAAATTATGGGCAAAAACACCATTATGGAAGCGAGCAGAGCTACTTCACAAGGCAGCTTCGATCTTGAAAGAACACAAAGCCCCGATTGCTGAGTGCCTGGTGAAAGAGATAGCGAAACCCTCTAAGGATGCAGTCACTGAGGTAAGTGCATGCATGATTCCATGCATTTGCTTTTGCTTTACTTTGAGTGTATTGGAAATGAAAATAGAGATGAAACTGAGTTTAGGTTTGTGGATTTGATTGAAGGTTGTAAGGTCTGGGGATCTGGTTTCTTATTGTGCTGAAGAAGGGGTTAGGATTCTGGGAGAAGGGAAGTTCTTGGTTTCTGATAGTTTTCCTGGGAACCAGAGGACCAAATACTGCCTTTCTTCTAAGGTAACTTTCATTACTCTTCTTAATACTTCTCTTGAACCTTTTATTACTTTATAATAGGTTTTAAATGATGGTTATATTTTCTGTCTTAATTAAAAAATTGCTTATCCTCGCCTTTCCCCAAGTGGGAGTGGGAGGTCCTGGGTTCCATTTCTTACTCCCCCTTTAGGGTAGCCCCGCATGGGTTTACCCGGACTTACGTGGTGTGGCGGATTGTGGGCTCACGTTGCACTGTCGGGGATTAGTCATGACCAAAAGGGTTGGGACACCCCGAATTTCATTTAAAAAAAAGTAAAAATAAAATATAATTAAAA
Organism: Tetracentron sinense; assembly: GCA_015143295.1. Taxonomy (NCBI): domain Eukaryota; kingdom Viridiplantae; phylum Streptophyta; class Magnoliopsida; order Trochodendrales; family Trochodendraceae; genus Tetracentron; species Tetracentron sinense. The sequence goes on from CM026554.1 coordinate 12,151,638, forward strand.
TAATAATAATAATAAGCATTTTTGGTGTAAACATGGCCTTCCGTTAAAAGTTATGTAAATATGAAACATGAAGAACTGGCATAAGGTCACTTGCTACCTGATGGAATACCAAATCTGAATGTCATGCGTAAAAGTGAGATACTTTACAACATTTTCAATCGAGTGTGTGGATTATGGCGCACACACACTCGCTCCAACAGGGCCCGACTAACGGAGGAGTGGAGCTTATACACCCCTGCCAAGCCTTAGTACCCAATGTAAATGTTTTAAAAATGGGATTGGATCAGTTGAGTAGGTAAAATTGGACCTAGTGGATCAATCAATTTTCAAAATCTATTAAAATTAGAGTATTTTAAATAGTTATCCCTAAATTTAATTAATTGAGGATAGGCCGGTTGAACTTTAAATTATAAAAATTGGTGCCCTATCTAATTAACTAGCCATAAAATCGTGAAAGAGTGACCAAGCACTGTTTTCTAACAATTTTTCTACAGATCAATTTAGGCCATGATCAAACCGGTCCAGACCATCTGGTTGAACCGTCTAACTGGCAAACCCGGTTAGACTAGGCTTCTAACCGGGTTTATCTCAGCTGACCCAGCCCGATAAGGCGTGATTATTATAAACCCAAAGAATAGTATATTTTTTCTTCTTGTTTCTTAGGCAGGCTGGGCCGATAGCAGAAATAATTTAAGCCCAAGCCCAAGCCCAAGTGACCCTTGTAGAACAAAGCTACATAACATATCCAGAACTATCTTCAAATCAATAATGATAGAACAAAGCTACATAACATATCTGATTAATCAATTGTAGAACAAAGCTATATAACACATGGTTCACACTATATGAAGAATGCTAGTCCTACTCCGAATAGAAAAAGGCAACTTACATGTACTTTGCGATGATTAGAGCTTGGGTCTGAATTATATCTGCTATTTAGAAGAAGTGACCTAGAAACACAATAAGAATCAAAATATTATCAATATATAAAACAAATATGTATATATCTTTTGAAATACAATTTGTTTATCATATTGGAAAAAAAATTAAATTAATTCATGTTTAGCTAAACCAATTTAGTTGGCTAAGATTATTTTCTTGCATTGCCATTAGACTCTATGTTTCTCAAAGTGTATTAGAGTTTTGCTCTGAATGGGGTTAGTAACCTTACCTAATTGATTCCCTAAAAAAAAAAACTTACCTAATTATTAGGCTATCCCAATATAAAGGAAAGAATGTATAGAAATATTTTGGGTAATTGCAGTGCTATTGTAGTATTCACTTCTTAGGACTCTTGACTTCCTTTTTTCTGCAAATTTCTTCAGCTATTTTACTTGGTAGTCAACACACTATGGGCTTCTCCCCGTGGTAGTGCCTCCCCCTTGGGGGTAGGTTCCAAGATCAAGTCTCGAGGGGTGTGATGGTTGTAATATCCACCCTTTGTCAAGCTTTTATTCTTATATCTAAATGTTTTCCTATATATGTTTTTAAATGAGGTATGGATTAGTGCAGATTCCACTTGGGGTCATTTTAGCAATCCCACCCTTCAACTATCCGGTCAATCTCGCTGTCTCAAAAATTGCTCCTGCACTGATTGCTGGAAATTCCCTTGTGCTCAAGCCTCCAACTCAGGTATTTTACCATAAGTAAAGTTCATAAATGGATGTACACATGCATATTTCAAGACCTTCCAAATTACACGGATTGAATTGTTAATTTTTGCTGTTTTTTTATAAATCTAATTTTCATCCAAGTTCATGCTCTTATTCCTGCAGGGCTCTGTAGCTGCTCTCCATATGGTGCATTGCTTTCACTTGGCTGGTTTCCCCAAGGGCCTAATCAGCTGTGTTACTGGAAAAGGCTCTGAGATTGGGGACTTCCTCACAATGCATCCTGGGGTGGGCTGTATAAGGTATTTTGTTAAGTACTTTATAAGCTTCTATTTTTTTCCCTGGTCGTAAATAGTCGGATAATGCTAGGTCCACTTTCTCCTTTTTTTTTTTTTTTAATAAGAAGACAAAAAAAATGGTGGACCCCATAAAAAAATTACCGCAATTTTTGTCTTCTTGTGCAAAAATGTGAAAATTGATGATAAAAAAAGTGGACCAAGCATTGCCCTAAATAGTCACCTTCTCTGTCTCACAAGCTAGCATTGTTGCTTCTTCAGCTTCACCGGTGGAGACACTGGAATTGCAATCTCAAAGAAGGCAGGCATGATCCCCCTTCAAATGGAACTGGGAGGAAAAGATGCTTGCATTGTTCTTGAAGATGCTGACTTGGATTTAGTTGCTGCAAACATTATAAAAGGAGGTTTCTCTTACAGGTGAAAGAAAATCACGCACTTTTCACTAATGTTCCGTTTTGTTTTGATATAAAATAGGAGAAAACAATTCAATTCCACAGAAAAAATCATTTTCCGCATGTCTGTTTGCACGTAAAATTTGTCGAAAGTAAAATCTTATACCAAAAAGGAGCAACTCTACGGAAAGACTTATATTTTAAAATTTCGTATGTCATTCAGCAAAATTATCATCTCTTTCAATATATTTTAAAAATAACAAAAGTACCCTTTTACTCCTCGTGACATGTATTTACTAAAGAATTAGTCCAGGGATATTCCCAAGGTGTACTCCCAAATATACTCCCAAATCCTAACCGTTTATTTCAGTTGTTAAACAGTTAGGATTAGAGCTGATGTGGCATTAGAAAAGACAAAACTAGCCGACTCAAATCCAGGCCTTTAATGGTTGGTTATAAAGAGTTAGGATTAGGGAGTATATTTGGGAGAACCCATAGACTGACTCTTTACTAAAATGACAAAATACTCATCTTCGCATTATTTCTTAAAATGAAAAAAATACCCCTCCACATGTATTTTCCAAAATTGAAAAATATCACTATTCAAATATAATACCCATCATATTTTTTACTCAAATGACAAACACACTCTGAACACAAGTAATATAAAGAAATCCACCTTATTTTCAAGAATGCAACCAAACAACAAAAAATAAATTGAAAACTTATCTTTTGCCATAAAAGCCTCTATACTGTAAATGAAAAATATATCTTAATTGCTTTGTTATTCTCATATATAACAGCGGTCAAAGATGCACTGCTGTTAAGGTTGTCTTGGTGATGGAGTCTGTAGCTGATACTCTTGTTGAGAAAGTGAAGGCCAAAGTAGCAAAATTGACCGTCGGACCACCTGAGGATGACTGTGATATCACCCCAGTAGTGTCTGAGTCATCTGCCAACTTCATTGAAGGTCTAGTTATTGATGCAAAGAAGAAAGGAGCAACATTTTGCCAGCAATACAGGAGAGACGGAAACCTTATCTGGCCGTTGTTGTTAGATAATGTTCGACCTGATATGAGGATCGCATGGGAGGAACCATTTGGGCCTGTATTGCCAGTTATCAGGATCAACTCTGTTGAAGAAGGAATCCATCATTGCAACGCTAGCAATTTTGGCCTCCAGGTACAAAATCTGCCCACCTTCTTGATAGAGAAAATATTCAATAGAATTATTTCTTCTATATGGTATCAGAGTCACTCAAATATAGAAATACAACTAAATTTCAATGTAATCAAATCTTATCAAACTAATCTAATCTAAATCTATTCAAATTCAAATTTACTTATGATGATATACAATGTGTTTCATCACATCTTGTTACCCTACTCGGTTCTTTATTAGTCTTTTTTCTGTATTTTTGAATATTTTTCAAATTTCCCTTTAATTTTCGGTGAATTTCGGCATTGTTTTCCGTAAAACCCATCGTTCATACTAATCCTTCTTGTTCGAACTTTGCTCATCTATTTCTAGTCATAAACAATGTGAAAGTCCAAATATTATTTCATTATAATTACATCCAGTCTTGCTACCCTTAGGATACACTGGTGATCTGTCCTTGGATCCAACATAGTTTGAATTCTACATTTATCAATTCATAATCAGATGATCCAAGCATTAATGAGTTTTGCTCAGCTAGATGAGCACATTCACCAACTGTTTCATCATGAGCACCTAATTTATTATTATTATTTTGAGTAACTTAGAGGATAGAGAAACTAATTTCAATTTAAATAATGAAAATTATTTCCTGTTCTTAGCTAGTGATAAGATAGTGAAGCTTTAAGAGGTTTGATTCTTTGAGTTATTGAAGCAATCTCTGAGAACAACAAGGTCTAATATGTGTGGCTCAAACACAGGGTTGTGTTTTCACGAAAGACATCAACAAAGCAATGTTGATCAGTGATGCAATGGAGACAGGAACAGTTCAGATCAACTCGGCACCGGCTCGTGGACCAGATCATTTTCCTTTCCAGGTACATTAACCCTCTAGTATTAGACTTACCATTTTTTTTAAGATCTACCAACAGATGTTTCACAGTATTAACCTTCAATCTTCATATTAATTTGAGGACACTAACCATTTCTCTGTGGCAGGGATTGAGAGATAGCGGTATCGGGTCACAAGGAATTACTAACAGTATTACTATGATGACCAAGATCAAGACCACTGTAATCAACTTACCAACCCCTTCATACACCATGGGTTGATAGTGATAAACCATCATGGGATGAATCACACTACTACTATTGTGGCTGGTTAGTAGAATTAGCAAATGAGGACCTTTTTTCTTGTTTGCATCTTTGTTTTGTTTCTTCTTCGGGGCTATTGACAATTAAAAAATAATAATGGGAGTCTATTCATGAGTACATTATATTTTCTTGGCTTTGCTATTTGCACTAATCACCATTCACCACTAGATTATGTTTCTTTTGGTTTTACTAAAGAAGCTTCATCTAGTAGCTCGACTTAGTAAAAACTAATGGTTAGCACTCCTTTGGCATGGTATTAGGCTACATAAATTTTAGGAGTGGTAGCCCTTCTCATGCCTTTTCTACTCTTAGTTTCAGTCAATCAATTGTCTCAAAAGTAACCGGTTGAAACACTTTTTAACGCTAAAGCAGACGCTTTTTAAGAAGTTAGGACACTTGATTGGCTGAGGGCCTGAGGCTGAGAGTAGGACTAACACTCCTCAAATTTTAGGGATGGTTCCCATGAATGCCTAAAACCAAAAAATGGTTTCAAAATCATCAAATCGGGTTCAGAAATGACAGGATGGTAAACAATTCTTACTACAACTTGGCAAAGGGTATATTACCTTTATTCTCAACAAATATAAGCCAACTTGAGGACAATTTTGTCTTATATATCATGTTTTAATTACACATACCATCAGGGGCGGAGCCACATGGGGCAGGGGGGCCTTCACCCCCTGAAATTTTGTAAAAAAAAAACCCTTTTGTAAAAGGAGGGAAGCAACCTGGGAAAGGGGCGGTGCCGGGGCGACGGGGACTCTAGGCCCCCCTAAACTTCCGAAAAAAATATTTATTCTTTATAAAGGGACACAAACAAATGTGCTGACCCACGAACTTGGCACTCAAAAAAAAATTTCGGGGACTCCGCCCCGAACCCCCATTGTTAGCCCCCCCCCCCCCGCAAGAGATTCCTGGCTCTGCCCCTGCATAGGTATTTTTGATTTATTTTGAGCATATTTGATAAATTTTTTTTTTAATCAATAACCTCCACCCTAAACTAAAAGAATTAAGGTCGAATGGCTCAAAGTAGAGAAGCATTGTTTTTTTCAACTATATTTGTGGAAAAGTTTGGTATCCACATTCAAGGATGGAAAGCAAGCCCGATTGTAATTATTATTACAGGCAGGGAAATAGATTTCTATAAAATTTGTCACCTGGAAACTTCCAAAATATGTGATGTCTTGGTTTTTATTTTCTAAAAGAAGAAGGTAAGAAAATAAATATGATCCAAGGAAGGTTATGCTAGGATAGGTTTACACGGGTTTTGTTTGTTTAGTGGGAAAATGTTGTTGAAGGGAAAATTTTTCTTAGAAATAATTTATCTTTATTTTTAGAGAAAATTCTTTCAAGCATGAATCAAAACTAGACAATTATTTGCAATAAAAAACTTATTGGCGACATTCCAAATACAAATTAACTTTTCTCATGCAAATAACTTTGTACCAGTTTTCCATCCGAACAAATGCGGCTATAGCTTAACTTGAACTGTCTTTGTTTATTAAAATCTTTAGATGAAGGCATGATTGATGACAATTCCAAATGCGTGCTAGTTAACTGACTCATAGCTTAGTTAATAGGATGTCAAGATACGGGCCTTACTCCATTCCTTTCATAGAATTTTTTCCTTTTAAAAATACCCATCTTCAAATGTATTCCAAATAACAACAATTGTTCAACTTGAAAATTTATAAAGATATTATTTTTACTTTTTTTTTTTTTGAATGGCAAAAAAATCACTCTTACATTTAATTTTCAATGTTTGTTTAGTCTAAACACAAGTAATATAATGAAAATTTCTACTTATTTACAAGAATGCAACCAAACAACAAAAACCTAAATGAAAATTTCATCTTTTATGGTAACAACTTTTAAACCATAAATGATTCACATTGTAAAACCATTTCCATACCAACAAACTATTTACGTATGTACAAATGGAGTGATTAACTCCACGTCATTATGGAATTATCGGTATTCTAAAGCTCCACGCAAGCATGCATTAATCCACTCTTGCTCGACTCTCTTGGGCCTCTCAAATATGCTATCATAATCAAGTCATTGAGAAAATCCTTACGATCAGACAAGCTAATATCGATCATGTCAATCTCTATAATTAGACATCGTCTCGATAACTAGACGACCAAGGCAAGATCGCATATTTTTGTGTTCTAATTCAGCAAGACGAAAAAATGATAGATTATGTGTGTGATGTATTGGGCCTCCATTATTCATATGGAACTATAGTCACGATAAAATGATAATGATAATAGGGGCATACAACTAAAAATATCGCATGCCATATTGATAAATATATGATGACTGCAAGACAATCATAGAAAAATAAATGGTCAATAATATGGGGGGTGTCAGCAGACCAAATTTGGGCCCAAAACCCTCTTGTAAATGTGTTTTGTGCAGGCTCTATTCAAAATACAAAAGCCAAGCTCAAGCCCATTCATTGACAACCTCAATGAACAAGCATCCAGGATAAATAACATTCGTGTGACATGACCTCCAAATTCAGTTATTTAGATGGTGGCAATCTAGGACATAAAATGCATGTGAGATCCAGGATTGATTGATATCACAATTGGTCTCCTATTGATGTCATTAGATTTTTCTAGGGGCAAGGCTTCCACCTTCCGTATCAAGTGTACTTAATTTTTCTTAATAAAATCTAGAGGGTCTTGCCAAAATCCCACCCTTATTAAGTGATTTTCTGTTTAAAAAAAATTTTAACAAACTAAAATGTAATACTCATGTTTCATGGGACATCTCAACGGGGTAGGGCGGGTGGTGTGCTGGAGTTGGTAGTGTGGTGGTGGAAGAGAAGAAGGAGGATGTAGAGGCGACTTGACACGATGTGGGGGGGGGGGGGGTAAGGGCATGCTATTGCTTTCCATTCTTTAATCTAAGTTTTTTTTAAGAAATGAAATTCTCACTTTTTAAGAAAATTGTGGGTTTATTTTCTCTAGTTTTTTTTTGTATTACAATTTTCTTGATAGTCCGATGTCAAAAAAATTGATTTTTCTCGCTCTTTTCTCTCCATACACTACTTAATAAAAGACCAGACATGGGTTTAAGTAGTTTCATTTAGAAAAAATTTTGTTAGAGACTTTATAAAAAAAATTGGTATGGGAAATCATTTTTGTAAAGTTAGTAGGTAAATATATTGGTGCATCAAGTGTCTCACCTTAAGAGACTCAACCAATAGAGTCCATGAGTCCATCCAGGGCGGAGCCAGGATTTTCTTGCAGGGGCTAACAATGTGGTTGTGGGGATTTGGGGGCACAACCCTCATTTTTTTTTTGGGGGTTAAGTTTGTGAGTCATCTCGTTTGTTTGTATATGCTTGTCCTCTTAAATTAAATAATCTAAGAATAAATTTTACTTTTTTTTTCTCCTCAAAAGTTCAGAGGGTTTTTAGCAGCTCTGCACCTAGCTTCGCCCCTATGAGGATGTGGCTCCGCCTCAGAGTCCATCCCTATAGGGATACACCCCTACTACCATAGCAACTAGGGAGATGTAGAGATGGGAAGAATTGCAGGTCGCACAAGTCATAACTTCTACAATGTATTACATGTCTATAACAAGTAAGAGTGAGTTCATCAATCAGTATTGCCATTTGCCACATGTGGATTGCTTTTAAGTAATAAAATCTAGGAAAATGTTTGGGCTATCTTAGTCCAACACCAGTCCTCATTGGTCCGCAACCCCTTTTTAATACTTACTAATTATGGTTAAGATTCTCTCGACCCTAAGGTTCATTCATAACCTTTGTTTATAGTTTAAAGGGGACGAAATGAGAAGGCATTTGACCAAGTAGTCAAAAGCGGGGTCGTCTAATAATTGCTCTAAAATATACCCTTCTAGTGTTTGAGGATTTTAATCTCTTATAACTACTATCCATAAATGTCATTTACAGCCCTTGTGTTCTAGGGGAATGCACGGTTGGAAAATAGGCATAGACGACCAATTGAAAAACCAGGGCAATAAGCCTATGCAACTCCACACTTAGCCATGGAAAATAAGCCTAGGTTCCGACAGCTACATTTGGTAATATGATCACTGCCTTGTAGCTAGGGAGATACACATTGGTGAGTTTGTTTTGTGTGCGCAACTCAGCCCCAGGGGCGGGGACACAATTTTTCTTACAGTGGCAAGTGATGGTTGATTGAAAATGTTTGTAATTATTAATGGATTTGGAGAAAATGATTAGGTGGATATGAAATATTATGAGTTTAGGAGGATGGGAGTTGGGGTGATAGCCCTCGATTTTTTTTAGGACCAAGTTTGTGGGTCATGTTGTTCCTACGTTTCGTATATATATATCCAATGTGTATTGTTTCTCCTTGCTTATAGGGGCGTAGTTGTCCCCTTGCACTATGGTTATCCCCCCTTGCCCCTAGCTTTGCCCCTGCTCAGCACACAGATCTCATGTGTCCCAACTAATAGACAAGGCAAGTTAGTAAACTACAAGTTGTGAATGACAAATTCATCTTCGATATACCCGCAATTTATGTATGTGATGCACTAATCAATGGGACACATAAGACTTGTGTGTCTAGTTGCGCACACAAGATGGACACACCGCTAAAATTATAGAAAGGATGATGGTAAATCCATAGGGATTATCGTTGTTTTCTTAAAGAGACTTGCATACACCAAATAAAAAGAGAGGGTTGTCAAACCTTTCCAAAAGGGAAAAGTTAAGAAATGGAAGAAGCAAGAGGAAAATGAGTGAAAAAATAGAAACCGGTTGATTGGATTGCTTATCTTGTTAGGGTTTTTCTTATTAAATAAAAACCCATGTGGTCTGGTGCAATCCTTAGTTTTCAAAACTCGGATTGTATTGCTGTTAATAGAGAATGTTAAGGATAATGGGTCCCACTAAAGAGATGTGATCAAACAGGGACTCTTTAAGTGTTATTAAAGCTAACAACATGGTCAAGGTTGGCGACCGTTAGATCTTTGGTGTGATCCTTCTTAACCTTTGGATCTTATGATGGGTAGGGTTCCAAAGGTATATAAAGCAAAGAGGGGGTCCCTCTTTTCTCTTACGTCAATTGGAAGCCCCATTGAATCAGACCTAAGGAGAAAAGAGAAGACTCTCTCATTCCTCTCAAGCGCCGAGAAACACAACATCACACCGTGAAGGGAATAGGGAAATTCCAGCGAAAGGTATGAGATCATCTCTTTTAATCTGTGTCCCCTTTTGATTATGAATTCTAGAAAAGTTCATTGCATGGTCTAGATCCAGTATTTGAATAATCTTGTTTTGTTTTAACATTATTATTCTTGAATCCCAACATGTCTTTCCTCTACAGGTAGCCAAAAAAAAACCTCAAGTCTCCTTACACTTCAGCTAAGGGCTCGTTAGGTACATGTCTATTTCGGGCATATTTAGCCACAATAGATTTATGACAAATATTTATATAAAAAATAGATCTGTAAACAATAAAAACATTTAGCAACGCATATTAATAGACAATATTTTTGTAGAACTATGTTTTGTAATATCATCTTAGTGTAGGAACAATTGATGTCATTTTTTTTAAAAAAAGGTTTTCATTGGATAGCTAGTTCAAACATAAATATCTGTGAGCTACTTTCATCAACCATTATAAAATTATATAACAAGTAGGCAGAAGCAAACCAGTGATTTTTTTTAGGAGAGTCAAAGTAGGTGTACAAAAGGATAAATAAATCATTTCAAATTCTGTATGTTCGATTTTGTACAATTTAGGGGGACAATCATGGCTTCAAGTGTCAAGATTGGTGGTAGGAGATGTTTAATTTGCTTCTGAACTTTGAGAAACCTCTCTCTTAAAGAATGCATCTATAGTAGATGACTTAACCATGATTAACCTAAGTCAAGTTAATGCTCCAAAAAATAGTCACCTAAAAATCATTTATTTAATAGGATATTCCTTTATTATTAATTCTCACTTAGTTATTTTGTGTAGTTGAAGCAACAAACAATATATAAACAAGAGTTTTAAACTATAGAATTCTAAGATTGATATACAAAAGAGCATAGCATATGCATGCGATTTTCCTTTTATTAGTATAGAATTCATCAAAAGAATTTAATTTTTCCTATATTGTCATTGTACTCTTATAAAAGTAATATAAATAAAGATCCATAAATTACATGCATGTGGTTAAAATTACTGGATAGGCGTCAAAAGTCACTAAGCCAAGGTCGTCTGCAAGCTCTCAAAGGAATAACCACCTTCCTTTGTTATCCCTATCCTTAGAGACTCAATTAATTTCTAAAAGATAACGAAAAAAATGCAATGTTTTACACACTAGGGCTTTGTCCCAGTGGTAGTGTATCCTCTGCTTTGGGGGGAGGTACCGGGTTCCATTCCCAAGAGGGTGGGAGTTTGTATAAACTCTCCACCCGCCCACTAACTGAACAGATACTAACACCTAACCGGCGTTGCGGCCTAAACGTATATCTCGAACCAAAAAAAATGCATTAAAAAAATGCACAAAAAAAAAAAAAAAACTTAATAGTCGATAGGGAGATTTGTGTTGGGAGAAATTTCAAATGGTTGAAATCCTAAATTGAAAATTCAATTTCTTCTGCTAAAAATATGAATAAAATCCTACTATAAAAAAAACTAGAATCAAGGAACCCTTGAGATTAGGAAAAAGATTGTTACATTACAAATTTAAAGGGGAATAATAGAGCTTGAAAAATATTGATGCACGATAAGTACAAAGGAGAAAAAATAGGCAAAACTTTTCTTACAAAAGAACATAGTGCTCAGGGTTTGAAAAAATGATGTAAAATAGTAAAGAAAAAAGAAAACAATTAGAACCATTTAGCTTGAACAAGAGTTTGAACAAGTAGTAAAGATTAAAGAACATGGGCCTGATTTTTGAACAGGTTCTAATATCCCCTTGCCATTTTTTAGGAAAGAGGAAAAACAAAAACACACACATGACACATCAACGATCAACCATACATTCAAAATCAATATCAATGGCATTAACTGCATCACCATTTACCAACGCAAATTTCAGAAAATAAAGCACACAGATAGAATCATAGAACCAAATAAAATCACCTGATGGAATGGAAACGATTGTCACTCCCAAGGGCGAAGTCATGAATTTATTCTATAATTTTTAGCTAGGGTTTTAAAGGATTAAAATTGATTTGTTGGTGTTTAATACATAGAATGGTCTTGATGAAGAGAGGTTTTTCTCCTCGTTTTTTCTTCCTTCATTCTTTCTTTCCCCTCTTCTCCTTCTTTTTTGACTTTTATGATTCTTATTGTTTTGTCCTTTCTAACATTCTTGTTGTTTTGTCCTTTCTAACCACTTATGTATGACATAATCAACTAATGAAAATTTGTTTTTGTTTGGATACCAAGGTAAGTAGTGACATTGAGATTTTGGGGGGCCACTGTATAGAGACAAAAGTAAAAACATAATTTTAAATTTTTTTTAATACTACATACTAAATAAAAAAACAAAATTTTTGAGGGTCATGCCCTCTGGTCCGCCCCCGCAAGTAGGCGCGTTACCAAACTATCTAAAATGTGAAAATGTCTATCCCTAATAGACATATAGACAAGTAGACCCAAAATTTAGACATTTCCGAATGGCACTGAAGTGCACTTTTATCTTTGCCAGATAAAATCCTATACTGACCAAATCTCCTAACTCAACCACACTATGTCTGATCTGGCCCACTTTTTGGCAACATGGCTTCCCTATAGTTGTGAGCAATGAGTTGCTCATTCTGGTTTTTTTTTAATAGAGATTAACTATGAACAGGAGCTCCGGTTGAACAGACAACTGGAACCACCCAGTAAAAGCCTTGGGAAGGGGTATTTACGAAAATATTTAGTGTTGGTAATTACAATCGCAAATAAGTGTATTCTTAACACTAATTTTTTTTTATGTAAATACCCCTTCCCAACGATTTTCTGGGTTGCGATGGTTGTTTGTTCAACCAGAGCTCCTATTCATAGTTAATCTCTTGTAACATCCATACTAGCATCCATCTTCTCCACGATCACGACTCTACGACCACGAATCTTTGACACATCTTCAGAAACTATCTACAAGCTTCCATTTACACCTCGGATAACTAAACCATCAAAATTCAATTTAGCCAATGGGAGATTTAGTTTCTCCCATGGATCAATCTCCAACTATTTGGGGTTCTCGACATGTCCACGCAACTTGCCAAAAAATTATCGAAATTAAACTTCTTTAAGATTGCAATAATGATGAGTTGCTTGTTCAAAAAATATTAAAATAATGGGTTAATTCCATATTAGAACCTGTCTTGTTCAAAAATGACTTTAAAGTGCAACTTTTTTTATTAAAAAAAATCATTCTCACACTTAAATTTCAAAATATGGACAAATACAGACCTTACGTTACATTGCATTAACTGTGTTATTTGTTTTCATTGAATGATGATGTTACCCCCAACTTGGGTAATAGAAACTATTACCCTTCTGAGTACAACACCCCCACTTCCCTATTCACTCACACACCATAAACTTCTCTTTCATGCTCTTGTCATCTTCAACGACGCATCTCTTGCATTAGCAATTAGTACAAGTACTATAATGTTAGCTTCAGCTTGCATGTGAATCTATTACCCAATCTGGTATCCTCTTCTCTGCATTTAACTTGTATTTCTTTTGTTGGTAGTAAAGTAGGTTTACTTGTACACACTGATTCAAAAACCTTACTGATCCTCTTATGTATTGATTTTCCCCCTAGAACTACTAAATACCTCTTTAAGTCTTTTGAGTTTTAGTGAGAGGTATCCATAAATAAAAGAGTTAAGTACCATTTTGCCACCCTAAACCAAAGATATCACTGTTTGTGGCATGCTTTGAAACGTTTTACTAAGAAGGGCATGGAATTCAAGTTACCCAAATATTACCCTTATAAGGTTCCAAGTTTACTCTTCATATAAAAGCTTCTAATTTAACATATTAAGGTTCCATTCTTGGATGATCAGCTATTTCTTGCGGCAAGTTGGGCAAATTGGTTCAGCTTAGGGTTCCATTCTTGAAAGATCAGCGATCTCTTGTGGCGAGTTGGTCAATTTGGTCCACCGATATGGGCGATTTGGTTGGGGGATTTGGTTCATCCTGTTCGTCTTTTTCTTCCCCAAGATCAACATAGCACAACTCTTCTTGTCGTTTCTATATTCTCCTTCACGGGAAATCAACCCTAGCTATGATTCAGTTCTTCATCACTGTCTTTTTCTTTCCCAAACTCATATTGCTCTTTGTCGTCTCTCTTGCCTTTGTTACGGACTTCGATCAACACGCTTATTTTCAAGTTTTTTTACACTACACGATCCCTCTCTCTGCTCAAATTTTTTTAATTTGGTTATTTTTTCATAGATCTTTATTTTTTAAGTTTAGTAGTTGTTTTATAAATGTGCTTGAAGTTAATCATTACAATTTTCCTAGAATAATCATATGTAATATTGTGTTTTATTTTCACCTAGCTACTCATATAATTATTTATTGTTGATTGATAGAGGAATCCTATCTTTGGAGCATGTTGTTTTGTTTTTGAGTTCTATACTTCTAAACTCGATCGTAATTGGGTTTGCTTAATTGATTATCGTTGATACATGAAAACGTATATTGGTGGGTTTTGTAAGGTATTTGATTTGAGAAGTTTAATTTTAGGGTCAGGGTTTGTTGGTTTGAGTAGGTTCGATTGAAAACAAAGGGTTTTGATAATGACAATTGTTTGTGGTCTAATGATGGATTTAGATTTCTACATCGTTTTTGTAGGTAGAGTTCCAACCAAGGGTCATAACTTTGTAAAATTAAGATGAATTAGGGTATAGTTGGAGTAATTTAATGGTAAGATACATTAGGATCTTTATTTGATGGAATGAATTAGGGTTAAATAATAATTGTTTACTGAAATTTTGAAGAGAAAACAAATGAATGCTCAATATGTTGTTAAGCCCTAGAAAGGGGGATGCAAACTTGGTTAGATTTGGAAATTAAATATTATTTTCTTCTTATAGTAAAAATGTACAAAAAAGTGCTTCAATAGAAGGTTGATGATGATCAGACATGCCAAGCGTTAGAGCTCCAGCTGCAGAATAAACCACCACATTTTCGGTTTGTCTTCTTATTTTGTAAATGATCCAAGGTTACGCTATGTTGATTTATGTGGCCTTCTTTACAATGTTCGCCTTATCAGCCCATGTGATTTGCTAGTTACAGGTTACTGTAATATATCAATATGGTTATATTTATCATAGAGTAGTTCATTGTTTGGAGGACTACTTTTACGTATTGTATTTGAACAGTGTAATTGCATTTGGCGCTTTTAGGGACTTATCTTTCAATGAGAGATATAGATATTCTTAATTTTTGAAGAGGCGGGGTGAATAATTTTTCTTGGTTTGTATTTATACATTAATTTCATGTATCTATTGTTCTTGAGTTGAATAATGCAAGAAAAATCATGGCAAGTTTTTTTTTTTTTTGCAACTTCAATGGGTAAAAATAAAATTAGATAAGAAAGCAAACATGTCAAAAAATAAACTTGCAAAGGAAGATGAGGCCAAGAGCGGGCAGGTACTCGGTACCTCAAGAAAGAAGAAGGACTCTAAATTAGTAAGAGCTAGAAAAATTGTCTCAAAACCTAAGTAACTAGAGCGTAGAGCGGGAGCGTCAAATTTCAATTTAAGATATGGTCGAGAGCACCTTTGGAGCATTGATATATTTGAAAAAAATTAACCCTAAGGGTTAAAAGTTCTTAACTAGAGTTAAATATTTTCTAAAAAATAAGGTTATATAATAGAACCCTAAGGGTTAATAAATCTTGACCACAGTTAATAGGGGTTAACAGGGACACGTGTTGATCTATGGGTGAGATTGAACTCTCCCCGAGTTCAATTGTGATTGGTTGTGATTCCATCTCAAAGACACAAGGTCTCTACTGACACAAGGTTTCTCTTCTGACACAAGGTTTCTTCTCTACTGGCACAGGTTTCTCTACTGACATAAGGTTTCTTCTCTATGACACAAGGTTTCTCCCTACTAACACAAACTACCTTCTAACAAAAAGTTTTAAAAAAAGTAAAAACGTGAAAAAAAACATAATGAAAGTTGTCTATTGCCTTCCTCAGAATCGCGCTTTGAGTGTGAATCCACTCTCAAACCATGAGAGCGAGGTTTGAGTGTTAGGGAATAAACCCTAAATAGGATCTGTGGGATACAAAAAATAGACAGAAAAAATGAACAAGAATAAACACATAGAAACACCAGATTTATTGGGTTCTCTCAAGTTGAGGTACATCAACGGAGTCACCTAGATTTCACTATGATCTGGAACAAGAGAGAAAAATACAGAGTTGTTATCTAAACAACAGTAGCCACCTATCCTTATACTTAATAGTATTAGGGCTACACACTACCTATCATTGAGAGCGGGAGCGGGTGGGTAAACACGTGGTTTAGGTTACTAAGCTCAAAACTTGATGAACAAGAAATACCAAGAGTACCATTTGGATAGATCCATAAAAGGAAAAAAAATCACCACAAAGTGTACAATGAAAGGGCTGCACATTAGTAGGAAGAATTTTGAAGATAATAAAGATAGGGTGTTGATGTGCAAAAAAATATGTTTAAGGCATTTGTACGATCTCCTAAACAAGTTTAAGTTTGACTCTTACGTTGTGCACACTACTATTGTAAAGGCACATAGGAGTCATGGAGTCAATGTCAGAGGTACAATTTTGTACTTTTCTAAGCTTGGGTTTGCAGCAATATTAGGACTTAGGTTTAGTCTCCATTCACTACCTCTTAAAAAGGAATGTTTGGTGAGTGAAAATTCAATTAGGCATAGAATATTTGAAGATGTTTAATATATTGAGAAGTGTCATGTTATTGAAAGGTTTATGTCATGTGTTGATAATACTGATGCCATTAATAATTTTCTTGGAGTATTATCTTTTGTATCTCAAAACCCATACTAGGGTTAATGAACTCTATCTTGAGTTGGAAAACAATTTAGATGAGTTTAGTAAGTATTCATATGGATTGATTTCTTACAAAAGAACAACAGAGAAATTGGCTCGTAGCTTAAACAACTCTTCACCGAGGTACAACCTATACGGTTGTCACCTATCAAGTGTGACCATTCATTACTACTATATATTAGGGTGAATTACAATGATCTCCCTTGAGGTTTGGTGAAATTTTAGAAACTTCCTCTCTTGTTTCTAAAATTACACTACCCTCCCCTGTCAGGCTCATCAGGCTAACACCATTAACGGAGGCTTTTACAATTTTATCCAAATTACTTGAGGAAACATGTTATTACTAAAGGCGTTTCAAGATTTTGTGAAATATTATTTAAATAGATTACAAGATTTTGTGGAATTCTATTTAAAGGGGTTACAAGTGAGTGGGTTTAGTTTCCTAACTTTATGGAAACAACCTAGAATAAGGGCCCATTTGACATCACTTCCAAGGAACAAGTCTCTATAAACCTGTGAAGAGAAATGCTTGTGTTTCTATTCCCAGCGAATAGAGAATTGTTCCTTAGGAGTGATGCCAAACGGGCCCTAAAGTCCTAACTTCATGGAAAACAATCTCAAGATAATACACATAAGACACCTATGCTTCAGAGAGTCTTGATGAAGAGGGATAGTTGTATATGTTGACAAAGTTGCATGTGGGCCATCCTTGGCTGCATGTTGCCACTTTTCAATATCCTTTATAGTTACAAGCTGCCACGTATCCCTTTTAACACCCACCAACTGTGGTTAAGATTCACTCACCCCTAAGATTCATCAATCTAACCTTGGTTTTAAAAATAAAATAAAATATTAACCTTAAATTATTATGTTTAACCACAGTTAAAGGGTCTCTATAAGCTGTCATGTTTCCCTTTTAATACCCCCTAACCATGGTTAAGATTCACTCACCCCTCATCTATGGTTTTTTAGGAAAAATATATAAATTAACCCTAAGTTGACACTATTAACCTTCGTATTGGAAATATATTTTAACCTTAAGTTTATACTTACCAAACCCAATTATTATTTAGTTTATTGTATTAGTTGACTTTGTTTTTAAGAAGTGTAATTTAGACATTTTAAAATATCTAATTGATGACATCATCAAAGTTCGTCCATGTAAGTAATGACAAACTAATGGAATGGGGTATCTATTACAGACAATTGAAGTTGAGGGGAGGGCAATGTAAATTTAGAAACAAGAGGGGAGGTTTCTGAACTTTCATCAAACCTTAGGGGGGGTCATGGTATAATTTAACCTATATATTTTTATGTGCTTGTTCATTATCACGTTCTTACATTTCATGCTCACTTGACATAAAATACATTGGTCTTTAAGCACGTTGTTGAATTAGCATCTTTTCGTATGAAGGAGCATGAGAGTTTGTTTATCCTGGATGATGGAATAACAATCTACAAAAGTGATTCACGAATGTGAGACCCTATCTAAAGGTCATCTTTGAGAAGCCCTATGAGTACAAAATTTTATTTTATTCTAATACCACTTACTTTAGATTTATCTTTTTGTAGTACTTATCTTATCTAACACTACATTACTATGGAACCTAAAGGTCATAGAGAGGCCCATTCTCATGAAGGAGGAAAAAAAACACAAATTTATTAGTGACCTCCTGTTAAGTAATGATGTATGTATGTCACTTATATTTCTATTACAAACAACTTCATATTTTGTAGACATAATTGATGGTTAGTAGTGATTAAATTTTTCTTGTGATGGGTAGGATGACAATGCCAAAAAATGCAGTGAAGAAGGCCACATGAAGAGGAAGAAAACTGTTAAAAGATCAAATGTTGAGGAACTATTAGTTTTTTACAAATAACATTGCATATGTATCTTGATAATTTTTATTATATATGAAACTTTTTATTTTTTGTAGACATAATTGATAGTGAGTATTGATTAAATTTGTCCAATGATGAGTAGGACAATAACCCCAAGGAATGTGGTGAGGAATGTCACGTGAAGAGGTAAAGAATCAGAAAAAGATATGATGTTGATGTACTAATTATGTATGAATAATATTGCATGTATGCATAACAAACAAGACAATGATACATCATCAACTCAAAATTCAAAAATACGCTTTATATAAAATTTTAACACATCAATACAATGACTCATCACAAACAAGCTCAAGATCACACCTCATCTAAGACATTAACACACCAATATTAACTTGCACGGGTAGGTCAATTGGTTCAGGTCTTGGGGGAGATCCTCAAGGTCTCAATTAGTTCACCTCCTCCTGGGCTGACCCGATGCGCGTGGTTTGCGGGTGATTGCGTGCATCCTAAAGGAATAGTCATTCCTTGTCAAGGTTGGGACACCCTCAATTACCAAAAAAAACACAACAAATGTTTTCAAAATATTCTTTAGTTTGAATGAGAAATAAACTCCCAAAACACCTCACAAGATATAAATTCAACAACTCTTTATTTATCAATAAAGAGATGTATAAGATCATATTTGTATCCAAACATATCAATTCACTTTAAATATAAGAATATATAAGGGAGAATGATAGTTTTCTACTCCATGTTTTGAAGTTAATCTCTACAGTTTTCGTTTAATCTTTAATTTGTTAAGGAAAAATGATTGTTTACTAATAGAGTATGATGGAAGGTAAGTAGGAAGTAAAGATAAAAATAAGGTAGCTAAATACAAAGATAAAAATAAGGTAGCTAAATACAGAGAATGATCCATCTTCTAACCTCTATTGATATTAAATAAATGTTGATTGAGATTACATGCAAGTAGCAGTTCTTTACAATGACTAACTCCTTCATGTAATTACATGATATATGAATTTTACAAAAGTACCTAAACATGATCACATTCTATTGGAAATGTGTTACAAAAATAATTCTTCTGTGAACTTATGTAAGAAATTCCTCTCTTATCAACTCTAGTGTGATCCTTCACCTAAAGTAAGACATGTCATCCTGAAAAATATAAGCAAATCAACTCAAGTTATTTCGACGATGGTATCTTATATTTAAGTAATACTACTAACTACCTGCATGAATGTTCATTGCATATCCTGAGCAACATAGTCAATAAACTTGAACATGAATACGCCACAATAATATCTATGTCTGTGATTTTTTTGCTTCAACAACTGTATTTTATCAACTTTCCATCATTGTTTTCATATTACAATTGCTTCAATTTTCTGTTCAGAATTTCACGAATAATTTATATATCTCAACACCTTGTTGGACCAGAGAAAGACACCCAAGGGAATAAAGATGATTTAAAGGCTGTTTGCATCACTCGCCTTGACAATAATAATACTAAGTTGTTTTTACCCACTCTGATTAACAGTTATGTTTATGCAGTGATTGCATGTCATATTACTATATTTGGAATCGTTGAATCTGTTAATTAACACGTCAAAGGTATTTGTTACACCCATTTACTTGTGGTAGAATCTGAGTTACAAAAGATCAAGGCCATGAACGTATATCAAGGTCTTCATTCCCATAATGACCAAATAATAGAGGAAAATATTATCCTGCAATTAGACGTAAAATGAGTCATGTAAGTGACAATACATATGGTCATTTGTATAAGTATAATTAATTGACCACTTTAATACCAACACTTCAAGTTTCCCTATGCAACACGTGAGACTTGGCTGGGTCTTTAAGGCTCAAGATATCCACGTTTATCAAAAAAAAATTCACCTATGTAATCTTTTAATTTCTTAATTGAAATTTAGTCAAATAAGTCGATCTTCGTATCTTTAATGTAAAAACAAAAGTGCCCAATATACACAAAATTAGTTGATCAGAAGAAAGACCTATAATATAAAAGTAGATCCTATAGCTATGAATATTAACTTATTCAATGTGATTATTGTGGGTTATTAACTTCTCACAATCTGTGATTTTATAACCAACACTTTTGAGTTCAGTTTATTTGAAAAGATTGTTTCTCCTATCGATAAGGGATTCTAACACACTTAGATCATCTCCTTTTGAATATTGTCCTTTCAATTGTTTGAATAATCTGAAAGCACTTTGGCAAGAAACTTGTGATCTAATGAAATTATGTTGTGAAACACAAAATAAATGTGTAATATTAATAATAATGCAAAATGGTGCATATAACCTTACAAAGTAGTAGTTGAAAAAAATGTGTTTTAATTAATTTATTTGGGTGATCATGCTCCCGTATTTTCAATAAGGCACAATAAGCACCTGTCACTTGCATCACACACATAGATGAGTTGTGTAAATAAGATATATGCATTAGAGCTAAATATTAAGATGACTAAAATGAATGGAACACACCAAACTTGCCTCGCCATTCAACTATACAATATTATTCAATATCTTAAGCAAATTGATATTCAACATTTGGTTATGATAAATGTGAATCACTATGCTGATATTACAATAGTGAAGTTAGAAACACGAAAAATATACGGATCCTATTGGTATAAACAAATGAGAAATTGTACTTTTTTTTGTAGAACACTGTCGTCTAAGGATGTCTTAACGAGTAACTCTTTCCAGGTATAAAAGTGTACACTAAGCAATGTAAATGATTATTAAATTGAGAGTCACGTGTAAAGTCCATGTTTTAGTGTTGGCATATTCCGTTGTCAAAACAGTGAGTGTTAGTGTATCTTGTGTCATTGCCTACAAGCGTCCAAGACAAGGGAAGATGAAGACTAAAGAAGATGAGTTGAAGACATTCCGATCATAGCCTCTGTTTCAATTATAGGATGATAAGTAAAGACTTAGAGACCAAAAATTACCAAAATGGAAGTGCCCATAATCATATAATTTGGTTCCAAAATGCCTAGAACAATATAAAGCAAAGTATAGGGGAATCAAGTGTGAAAAAAAACTGTTTTTCCACCATTGGGTCGACCCATACCATATTGGGTCAACCCAGTCCACTTAAAATTTGTATGGCAAAATAAAACAGGGAGCACCCAAAAGTTGGGTCGACCCAAAGTGGCAATTGGGTCGACCGAATTGCTCAGTTGGGTCGACCCACTCCACTTTGGTTCGACCCAGTCCTTAAAAAAAGCTTCTAAACTCATTTTTGGCACTTTCTAAAAGCTTGGTTTTGGTTTCTCTATTTAATAGAATCCTTCTAGTCCGTGAATGTGGATTTTTGGAGAGTGTTGAGAGGGTACTGGGCTATCTCTAAAGTTCATAGAAACTCTGAATTTATATTCTCTCATTCCCTTGATTAGTTTTTCTTCCATCCTAGAGTTTGCAAGTCATTGTTTCATTCTTTCTTGCTTGGACTTTCCTATTGATGGAATCCATCTACGATTTGATTTTAATCAAACCATCAACCCGTTCTGGAAAGAACAAATTGGCCGGAGTGTTCCGAAGCCTTTGTGAAGGAGATCGATCCGAGGAGGATTGTGGATGTGATATTTGGTCCGTGGGATCCGAAGCCGTCATTGACGGAAATCGATCATGGAGATCGTGTTGGTCGAGACACAAGAAAAGAATAGACTACTACGGTAGATTGCGAGTCTTGAAAGATCGTGATTACTTATTGAGGCGTGTAGGACTAGCCGTGGATCGAGGAAGTCGAGTCCTATTTGGCTGAGGTTCGAGTCTGTAAGTATCTGGTACTTTATCTTAGTGGATTCTCATTGTTGGACTAGGTCCCGTGGTTTTTCCCGGAAGAGTTTTCACATAAAAATTGCTTGTGTTGTGGTTTACTTGTTTCCCGTATTCCACACTTAAGTTCATCATCCCTTAATTAATAATTTAATTGCATAATCTTAAAAATGGTAGATAGACTTATAGGGAGACCTAATCATCCTCTTAAATTTGTGAGTTCTCAACTCAAACATTAGATTGAGGTTCACCGGATTTTTCAATTGGTATCAAAGCGGGTTCACTAACTTTTTAGTGTGATCTTATTCTTATATTCGGTGAATATGAATCTCCAAAGAGAGGGAGGATCCATCTCTTGTCCTCCATTATTTGATGGAAATAATTATGCCTATTGGAAAGCTCGAATGAGAGCGTTTCTAAAATCATTAGATGAGAGAGTATGGATCTCCATTGAACAAGGTTGGACCCATCCAACAAAGGTCATAGATGATCAGACCATCCCTAAACCTTCTTCTGAATGGACCAATGTAGATCTTGAAAGTTGTAGATTGAATAATAAATGTCTAAATGCAATCTTCACTGCTGTCACACTCGAAGAATTTCGGCGTATTTCTAAATGTGATACTTCGAATGATGCATGGGACATTCTTAAACTTACTCATGAAGGGACTACAACAATCAAGATCTCCAAACTTCAAATGCTTACTTCTAAATTTGAAAATTTGAGAATGAATGACAATGAAACTTTTGATGGTTTTTATACTGATCTGAGTGATATTGTTAATTCATGTTTTAACCTAGGAGAAAGAATTCTTGAGTCCAAAATTGTTAGAAAAATTTTGAGATCTCTACCTAAGAGATTTCGATCGAAGGTTACCACCATCAAAGAGAGCAAAAATGTTGATGCTCTCAAAATCGAGGAGTTAGTTGGTTCTCTCCAAACCTATGAGTTAAATCTGAACCCATCTATGAAACCAAAATCTGTTGCCTTGAAATCTGTCAAGGAATCCACAGATGGTTCAGATAGTGACTCTAAGGATGATGATGAAGAATTGGTTTTATTTGCAAAGAAATTCCGAAAGTTTCTAAAATTTAGTGAGAGATTTAATCCGGAAGGACAAAATTTTTTTGAGAAACCTAAGTCCAAGCACTTTGAAAACAAGAAACTTGTTAAAAGTGCAGATAGTAAATCCCAAGTGTCCAATGCTATGAATGGTAAGGCTACGGCCATATTGCGACTAAGTGCTCTAATAAGAAAATATTTAAGGGCAAGGCAAGGCATTACAGTGAATTTGAATATGAGGAATCAGATAGTTCTTCTTGTGAGGAGACTAGGAATTATATGGCCTTCACTGTATCTTTATCTGAGATTGAAGAATCTTCTTCAAATTTTGTGAGTGACCAATACCATAGTGATGGTGAGTATGATGAGATTCAGAATGACTTAGATTCTGAGAGAGACCTCGAGACAGCTTATGATGAGCTATTTTAGGAATATCTAAAGCTTAAATAGGTTCAGTTTTCCATGACTAAAAAGTCAAATCTATTGAAATGGAAAAAGATGCCTTAGACCAAGTGGCTTCTGGGTTGAAAACTTTTGTGTTGCAGCTTAAGGAAAAGAAGGCTTCCCTCCTTGTCAAGACTCAGCTTCTTGAATTTGATTTGTATGTTTGTCTTAATGAAAAAACAAGTCTTAAAATCAAGTTGACTGATCTTGAGCAAAATCAGAGGTGTGGAGATGTGAAGGGAACTCCATCTACCTCGAACACTGAGTCTAGAGATAAGAGGCACCCTCCTGAAAATAAGAAAGACCCCTCTACTACTTAGAAATTCAGTCCTATATGTCATAAATGTGGTGAGAAGGGTCATATTAGGCCTTAATGTCCTAAACTTCGAAAAATGTTCAATCATGGTTCTAGGAACCAACATAATTTTAATGAGAATCTTCAAATGAGAGTTGATATCCTAGTGGATATGTCTAGGAAGCTAAATGATGATATATTGAATATCTATAATAACTCTAGATAGTGGTATGGTTGAGACACTCCTTATGCTAGATATAAAGGAGGAAGCAGGAAGAACCAATATGCCCGCCATAATTCTAGGACTCAATCTTGGAATAGGAGGAATAGGAGGAAGGGGAGAAAGAGGCAAAAGGTCATACCTACCTCAACTTAAATGGTTAGAGTTCAAATGGTCAATCAAACTGCTAAAACCGTTTGGATGAGAAATGAAGACCTGAAGGGCTTCACTTAGCCCTTGCCTGTCATAGCCTAGGGTGTGCTTTGTTTGTTATATCTTGTCCTAATGTTATGCTGCTTATGTATACTAGTAGTTTTTATTTTATTTTTTATTTGTTTTGGTTTGTTTTTCTGTTTTCTTTATTTTGAAAAATTCAAAAACATTGAAAAACTATAAAAATTTAAAAAAAATTGTCATGTTGCCCTTGATTGACTTGCATGATCTTCATTCTTTGTGTGATCTTTATTTCTATACTTTTCCAGGGTTGAACATAAGTTTGTTGCTGATTGAGGATATATCACCTTCATAGTCTCTTGGTTAGGCTAAAAATTAGACTATTTTTATCTTGCACAGTTAGAGACTTATTCATGTGTGTATGCTTTGCTATTTCACATGCACTCTAATTGATTCTATTGAGAGGTCTAATTTCTTATCTGTATGTGTATAACTTATTCCTAAGTGTGACCTAGGATGACAAATCTAGAATGACCATATTGTTAGTCATCCCCATTTTGTGTATCCTCCATGTGTGAGCACGGGATTTCACTCCCTAAAAAATCTCACTGGATTGTTAAGAGTCGTCACCTATTCATTCAGAAGGGATAAGTCCCCCGAGATGTTAGATAAGGTCTTTGGTCTCCAATTAGAGATCAGGGTAAGAGGTTCGATTAAGTTCTGAGAAGGGGTTAGGCACTCCAACACTTCCACTTTTAGTGGTTCCCTACTTGCTAGGTTTAAGCCAACTTAAAGTTCAAAGTTAATCAAATGTCAAAATGTCTAAGTTAATACTAATCGTAAGAAAGAAAAGCTCACTAGGGTCGAACTCGAGTTAGGTTGCCTACGTACTCACATTGGGATGAGATCAGACTGAGCGTAGTTCTAGCACATGAGCCCGTGCTAAGGCTAGGAGATGTGTGTGTGTGCACCGAGAGTGGCTAATGGGCCTAATCCGGTGATTAGGGTTTTGCTTGACCGAGATTGGTTAATGTTCAAGGTATGGGCCCGATAGGCCAAAGGGTAGTCCGGTAGACTAGGGTTTGGGCCCAGTAGGCTAAGGATGAAGCCTAGAGGCTAAGGGGTATATTAACCCAGGGTTAGGGTTACTAACCAGGGTTAAAAAGATGGTTAACCATGGTTAGGGGTGCTAACCATGGTTTAAAAAGTCCAAAAGTTAATTTTTTAGTCTTTTATATTTTTTAGATTTTTTTAAATTTTTGTGGGATTAAGGGGTGCTTAACCATGGTTAAAAGTTAATCGTAGATGACTTTAACCATGGTTAAGGGTCAAGGTCAGTCAAAATTGGCCCAGAAGGTATGACAAGGCTTAGAATGGCCTCCTATCAGGTCTGGGCCATGTGCAAAGCCCATAAGATAAAAAATTTAAAAATGGAGGTGATCAAATTATCTCCACTTAGTTAAACTTTTAACCATAGTTTGCACTTGGATAACTAGGGTTAGAGAGTAAACCGGAAGAAAGTAAAATCATAGGGGGATAACCTAAAATCCCAGGAATCCAAAGAGCTAAGAATGGACCCCAGGACAGGTCAGGTGTGGGCCCTATCTGGGGCCCAAAGTCACTGAAGCAAATGGTCTATATTGGCGGTAAATAGTTTACCACTAATAAGAGAAGTTTGGCTTTCTGGACTGGCGATAAACTGTTCACCGCCAGTAAGACTGCCTTGGTTTAGAGTCATGCTAACCATAGTTAAGCTAAAGTTCAGGGTCTGAAATTTTGTAGGGAAGTAGTTGAGGGTCAGGGCTACCCACTGGGCCTAGAGTAGGCCTCAGGGCATAAGTAGTGTGGGCCCCACAAGGGCCCAAAGTCACTGCAACAGAAAGCCTGTATTAGCGGTAAATAATTTACCGCCAGTCTGGTAACTTTGGTTTGAAGACCAATTAACCCCTGATAAACTCAAGGTCGAGCTAAAATTTATAGGGGAGTTATCCAAGGGTCCGAGTTACCTAGCCATGGCCCTGGAACTGACCAAGGCCTTAACTAACTATGGTTAAATGAGGGTTACTAGGAAGGCCAAGAAATGGTGATAGATATTCTACCGCCATTTCAGGATTTTTCCAGAAACGTGTTTTCCCCATTGGGGGCTGCACCAGTGTGAGTCTAGGGGTACCCTCATGGACTGAGGGACCCCCAGACCTAATGAGGAGGGGCCATGCAGACTGTGAAGGGTTTAACCCAAAAGCAAGCATCTAGGAGGTTCCCTACGCCTATGGTGAAGGCGAGGGACCCCTGTCCTTGGTTGGGATACTACCAGACAGTAAAGAAATGATAATGGATCCCCTGGAATAGGACCAGGAGGCCTTACAATATGTTACAATAGAAAATAAAAAAACATGGAGGGTCCTACCCTCTATAGAGTTGCTATGGTGGCTGTGGGTGGCTGAAGGTGGCACGGTTGGGATAAGTGGTGAAGGATGGAAGAGTGTAGCTTGGAACTTCGATTGATATGGGTGTAGGGCACTAGAGTAAGGTTCAGGTGGGCTGGACTGAAATTGGCAGGGGTTTGATATCAAAAATGGGAGTGGGGTTTGAACTAGGGAGGTGGTGGCTTTTATAGAAGCTTGAGGAGGTGCCTGGAGGTAGTTCAGGCATTAAGGGACGCATGGGGAACCAACCAGAGGAAGCCCAGGTGGGGCATAACAGCAGGGGGGAGGCCTGTACACGTACTACAGAAATAACAGGATGGCGGTAATCCAATTACTGCCACTCTCACAGAAGAACAAAATGAGGGTGTCAGTGGATGGATTACCGAGACCCTAGGCTTTTTCCATTATAGGCCACACCTTCACACACTTGGGCTGAAAGGGGGATGAGGGTTGCCACTTTGGGACTTTTGCTCCAAAATTTGAACTCTAAGGGGTGTGGGCCCCACCCAAGTGGATTCCCAAGGGTTATAGGCCCAAGTTTGGGCCCACAAAGGCCTAGGCTTTGATGGTTTTGGCTTTTGAACTGTTAAGTGGGCCTTGAGCCCATAAGAGCTTTGGCCTAGGTTTGTCTAGGGCTTAGGGTAGGGCTAGGCACAGGATTCGGTCTAGGGCTCACCTAGGGTTAGTCCTAGGGTTTAGCTAGGGTTAGCCTAGGGTTTAGGTGTTTTAAATGAAATGGGCCTTGTCCGAGGGTTTGTCTTCTAGGGTTTGAGGGTTTAGGGCCTACCTAGGATTTAACGGACTCTACTGGGGGATGACCAAGGTTACAGGGTGTAAGAATTGGGTGCTTACACCATGAGCAAAAATTATTGCACTAAAAATGGCTACCTATTGGGCTAGTGTGAAAGTCACTATTGGATGCAAATAGTATGTAATGACTACCAATGTGGACAGTAGTTATCTATCTAGGTTGCTAGAATGAAAGCCCCTACTGCCAATAGCCAGGACTACCTACCTGGATAGTGTGAAAGTCATTATTGCATGAAAAGATATATTCAGATAAAGAACATCAAAAGAAATCTTACAAAGTTTGAAGGTATTTGACCAATTGACTCAGATAAAATGGATAAAGGAACACCAAAATGTAAAAACTCAGCATATCTGGATCTAACTAGGTTTGACTTCTAAGATTTGTATCTTCGGAGTCCCCTTAGTGGTTAAATGTCATATCCTTGGAAAGGGAAAGAAACCTTGATTTAGTATCTAGTCAGATCACCGCTACACACATATTGTTTCACTTTTGAACTATTCTTTAAATGTGACTAAGTGAATTGCTATGCTTTAGCATTCCGTGAGATTTAGTTAGATATGTATCCTCAGTCGGACTAACTAATCATGTTCTTCATTGGATTTATAATTTTAAATTACTACTGCTTGGAATACTTTTGATGCATCTTTGTGTGGCATGATATTTTATTTAATATTATTGTGTGTTTCCTTTTTTGTTTGGCATGGGCCTTTCTAGCATAGGTGTCCTGATTTTGGTGGTGTCCTTGATCTTAAGGGGAGAAGATCAAGTTGAGTTGTTGAGGGAGATTTTTGTTTTGTATTGGTATATTTTGTTCCCCGCTCTTTAGTCCCCGCATTGTGTGCATTTGCTTAGTTGTATTGTAGTTTCCTTGATATTACATATGTGTTAAATTGATATATTCTTTGTGATATTGGCTTCATGACTACCTTTGGCAATTGTGCCAAAATAGGGGAGAATGTTGGGTATTAGTTCTCTAGTTCAGTCATTCGGTACATTCCTTGCAATACATATGTTTATCTATTTGTATATTCCATACATGCTTCACTGGGTATTTTATTTATGAGCATGTGCAGGTGCAGGGTTGTAGCAAACAGATCTTCTTAACAAGAGTTTCAGTGTCTTCACTTTAAGAATATTTGTCAATTGGTGTCATGTAATTGTGTTAGAGTCATGTAATAACCTAATTCACTGTTTGATGTGTTTGGGTCAGTTTGTGTCAAGTCATGTACTTCAATTTGGTCTTGCCAATGAATTGCTAAATGGGGAGATTGTAAAGTCCATATTTTAGTGTTGGCATTGTCACGACCCAAAATCTCATCTAAGTCAACTATGACTTTGACTCATGGCATTGCTTATCTTATGAGCATAAAAGGCATACTAATTTGAGAACTTAAATTTTTTTTTTTTTTTATATCCATTCCACCAAAAGTTCTTACAATTGAAACTTGAACATCCAAAGCATTGAACCAAGTCCCTAAGTCTACTTACTGAGTTTCAACATCCAAAATAGTTTAATTACATATCGTGGGATTTAAAAGTCAAGTGCTAATAATATGGCCACTTGTCCCGTGGATCATCTTCCACCTGGACTTCACCTTCCGGTTCCTCCGAGTATTCTTCTTCTATCCAGGGTTCAGCAGCGATCTCGAACTCTGAACCTGCCAACACAAACGTATCGGTTGAGCACATACGCGACTCGATAGACATAAAATCCTAGCTAACAATATCATGAACATTGTAGTATACCAGTTGTGATAAACATAAACATATGTAGGAGAACAGGATGCGAAAATACGAAAAACATACATATTAATTCATTCAACACGTGTGTGCGAAGATTCTTAAAACCAAATACTAGTGCCTTCATTTTTCTTTTCCTACTTATCCCTCTACTTATGAACCAAACACTAGTTCCTCGTATTGATCGTAGACAGTATGATTCTTAAAACCAGATGTAGTACCCCGACACTAACATCCTCGTGATCTCGATTTCTATTCGTGCTTGTGTGATGCTTTCGAGTTCATGCACATATACTTATTAGTGTTCATATCATGCTTGTGAACAAATTCTTTATGAAACTTAAGAGCATGAGACTTATATAGATGCCTAAGTAGTATAGAACAATGATCATAGCAAATCAGTGATTTCAAACATTTATCGTTTCCTGTAACTTAAAGAACACACAATCACATGCAATGTATCTGAAATTCATCATTTTGAAAGTAAATGATCATGCTACAATTAACTTGGGAAGTCATATCTACCTTGGTTCGGCACTCCTATGTGATGTCCTCGTATATCGGAATCGGCCAAGTCTCGATCAAAACTCCTCTTCTTTTTCCAAATATTTTCCTTAAACACCTATTATCATATTTAGACATAAGTTTTTTTTTTCCAACTTGTATATTCATTTTCTAGTTTTCTACAAATACTAAGGTTTGAGTATATTTCATGAATCCAACCCAAATCATGTCTTTAAAATATTTATCCCAAGAACCAAGGATTTCAACATATAGTTCATCTCAGATTTTTTTCTAACCCATAAAATTTTAGCTCATAAAACCCTCTTGGTTTTCAACCAAAACATGCCAATATTGAGTTCCAACTCATATTTGAAACTATAAAAATTTAACCCATAAAACCCTCTTGATTTTTGGACTCTAGACATGCCAACTAATGAATTCAACTCAGATTTTGCAATTGCAGAATTTAATCCATAAAACCTAATGGTTTCAAACCCAAATCAAGCCATAGCAAACCCAAATCAAGCCATAGAGTATGAATTTCAGAAAACTCTTATATTTTTAAACTCAAATCATGCCATAGATCCTTATTTCAAGTTGCAAGGGAATGAAAAATGGAGAAGAAGAATATAGATTCTTACCTAGCTAGGTTCGGTAGTCTTTCTTGAACAAGGTCTCCTTGGTCCCCCTTTTCTCTCTTGGTTGTGCTGTTGTGAAACCGAATGGGAGAGAGACCCTTTGGGTCTTTATATAGGAAGAGAGGAAAGAGAGAGAGAGGTGTGTGAGTCTCACACGAAATTGTGTGTTGGTGGTGACATCACCCTCTACTAACTATTTGTTTATTATTTTTTTTTTCTTTTTCTTTTTCTTTGTACCTTTTTCCTTTATGTCACGTCAAGTAGTCTTAAGTCATGTCAAGCCGTTTTTTGTCGCATTGAGTCGTTTTATGTCTCATCGAGTTGGAACGGTATGAACCCGCGTGGTGTACTAAGCAGGCGAGGGCAGGTATTTGACCCCATGGTTATTTACCCGGATGCCAACGCTAATTTCTCGGGCACACCTAATCAACCAGATTAGTACTAATGTACTCAATTAGACCACTTACGATTTATTAATAAAATCGGGACGCAATAATAGTTTAATATTTTTTTATTTAATAATAATTAAAATCTAATTTCAGAATTCCATATCTTATTATTTAATGATTTATTAATTCAAGTATTTAAAATTAATATATATATATTTCAATGAGAATCCTAACTTTACCCGGTGAAACTCGCCAGCTAATCTTAACGGCTGATTCTTGCACCGGAACCGCAATTCTTTTTTTTTTTCTTTTAGAAGTTCGGGACTGGTATTTTTATATGCATTAATCACATTGTAGCCCAAGACTTAACAATAGTCAAACTTTATTAACTAAGATGTGTCAGTACATGATTGGTGCAGTTTTCGAGAATTTAAAAATACCGGTCATTACAAGCATATTCTGTTGTCAAAACAGTGATTGTTAGTGTATCTTGTGTTATTGCCTACAAGCGTCTAAGACAAGTGAAGATGAAGACTGAAGAAGATGAGTTGAAGACATTCCGATCATAGCCTCCGTTTCACTCATAGGATGGTAAGTAAAGACTTAGAGACCAAAAATTACCTAAATGGAAGTGCCCATAATCATATAATTTGGTTCCAAAAAACCTAGAACAATATGAAGCAAAGTATAGGGGAATCAAGGATGAAAAACACTGTTTTTCCACCATTGGGTCGACCCAGACCATATTGGGTCTACCCAATCCACTTAAAATTTGTATGGCAAAATAAAACAGAAAGCACCTAAAAGTTGGGTCGATCCAAAGTGGCAGTTGGGTCGACCAAACTGCTCAATTAGGTCGACCCACTCCACTTTGGTTCGACCCGGTCCTTAAAAAAGCTTCTAAACTTGTTTCTAACACTTTTTAAAAGCTTGGTTTTGGTTTCTCTATTTAATAGAACCCTTCTAGTCCGTGAATGTGGATTTTGGAAGAGTGTTGAGAGGGTATTGGGCTATCTCTAGAGTTCATAGAAACTTTGAATTTATATTCTTTCATTCCCTTGATTAGTTTTTCTTCCATCCTAGAGTTTGCAAGTCATTGTTTCATTCTTGCTTGTTTGAACTTTCCCATTGATAGAATCCACTATGATTTGATTTTAATCAGACCATCAACCCGTTTTGGAAATGAAAAATTGGCTGGAGTGTTCCAGACACCTTTGCGAAGGAGATCGATCCGAGGAGGATCGTGGATGTGATATTTGGTCGGTGGAATTCGAAGACGTCATTGATGGAGATCGATCGTGGAGATCATGGTGGTCGAGACACAAGAGAAGAACAGGCTACTGCGATAAATTGTGAATCTTACGAGATCATGATTACTTATTGAGACGTGTAGGACTAGCTGTGAATCGACGAAGTCGACTCCTGTTTGGGTGAGGTTCGAGTCTGTAAGTATCTGGTACTTTATCTTTATGTATTCTTATTGCTGGATTAGGTCCCGTGATTTTCCCAGAAGGGTTTCTACTTAAAAATGGCTTGTGTTGTGGTTTGCTTGTTTCCCTTATTCCGCACTTTAAGTTCATCATCCCTTAATTAATAATTTGATTGCATAATCTTAAAAATGGTAGATAGACTTGTAGGGAGACCTAATCATCTCCTTGAATTTTTGAGTTCTCAACTCAAACATTAGATTTGAGGTTCACCGGATTTTCATCACGTAATGTTTTCTTATTGGTGTCCTTCTTCGTATATATTTGCACGAGTAGGAATAGGATAAAAGAGAATTGCAACGACCTCAATACATACCTCAACCTCTTCCATTCAATGATATTTTTAGTGTCGTTCATTACCTTAAGACAAATAGAATTTATAAAATAGATTATATGCAAAAATGGCATGCACGTTATTATGATCAAATTTGCTAAAAAGTGAGTACCTTTCTACATTTCTTCATAGTTTTTTTAGTAATATGTCAATTCATTACACTTTTACTAGTCATTATATCATTTTCATTTATATTGTAAGTCTATTAAATAACAACAATATAATAAATATAAATAGTTAATAGTTGTAGAACCTCATAACTCATTTTCTTATTTGGTGAATAGTGTTTGTGAATAGTGTCAATGGATAGTTATTTTTGGTCAAAAAGGGTCTTCTATGTATTTTGGTGTGTGATGATTGAATAAAAGAATTTGAAATCAAAATTTGATGTGGTGTATGGGTGTTAAAGCCAAGGTAAAAGAATAGAAGCACTCTAGGTAAGTTAGAGGAAGAGTGGAATCACTCTAAGTGTAAAAAATTGGGGGAAAAAAACTGAAGAAATGGCCAAGTTCTGCAAAGGCCAGTAGACCGCCCCTCAAGGCCGGTCGACTGATTGTCAAGAAAAAGCCAAAAATGGGCTAAACAGTAAGGATTTTCGCAAGGTCGATCGATCGCACCTCCTACCGGTCGACCGGGAACCCGCAATTTTACCCAGTTTGGTCTGTTGAACGATTTCATTAAGGGTATGTTGGTCTTTTGACCACCCCCTTTGTCTATAAATGCCCCAATTTCGTGGGCTAGGGTTTCATAAACCCTCAAGGCATCATTTTGAGAGAAATTGAGAGAGATTAGAGAATGAGAAAGGGGAGAAGCTAGGGTTCCTATTGGATAATCAAGGTGAAGCTTGGATTACTTCTTCAAGCTCGATTCCTTCTTCAAGCTCGGTTCCTTCTTCAAGCTTGGATCTCATCATCTCAAGTCTTCTCAAACTTTTCTTCAATCCAAGAGGTAGATACATTCTACTACTTAGCTTTGTCATAATTTTTCTATGGTATTAAGACAATAGGCTTATGATTTTGTATAAACCTCTTTGAAAAGCTTGTTTAAATGATTTTTCTAGATGTATGGATATTGGATACCTTCAAAAATTGTTTTGGATGAAATTTTATACTCTTGTCTTCATGTTTAAGGTTTCTCTAAGATTTCCATGATACTCACAAGCCTATTATGTACACACACGCCTCGTATAATTGTTTTTCCTCATAAGTAAGATTATTGTATTGTCGGTTTTCTCATAAGTACTCGAAAGGAAAACTCGTAAGAAATAACAACCACCATCTCATATGCATTAATCACTCTAACAAGGTTGGTCAAGGATGTTGGTAGCCTAGGGTAGTTCAGGTACTAGCATCTTACTCATAAGCTAAGATCTAAGAAATTCTCATAAGTTTGGTGGATTGTCTAGGAGGTTGGTAGCCCAAGGTTTTATGGGTACTAACCTCTTGCTCTAAGAAATTCTCATAAGTTTGGTGGATTGTCAAGGAGGCCGGTGTTGCCCAATAAATGGACCCTAGAAGGGGGTGATTAGGGTCAATGGCACGATAAAAAATTTGCCTAAGACTATTTTGCGGAATTAATAAATTTAAGGCAATGCAACAAATAATAAAAAAGATAGAGAGATAAAGAGATACAAACACCGAGTGTTTGTTCACAGGTTCGACAACTTGTCTACGTCCACGCCTTTCAACTTTCCGCTTCAAGGATTCACACGATTTTATTTTTAAATCAATTAGACTTCTTCCAGGCGAGTCCTAACCTTTACAATTCCCTTCACAGGCTAGGACACCACCTTTGATGCAAGAGAATACCCTCTCTTGTCTTATTGAAGCTTTCCTTCTTCTCGAACAAGAATATACAGATTCTTGATTTTCTTCAAAGTAATGAAGTTTGATTGGATTTAAATCAAAATACAAGGCTCCTTGATAAGCTAGATAAGAATGAAATAACTCTTCTAAAAATCTCTTAAATGATTGGGAGTTAAAAGTTCAAATAGGAGGATTTAAGGATTTGAGAATTTTCACCGTATGATTGATGAGAGTTGAATGCAATAATCAATGTAAGCTCAATAGATGATCAGTTGTTGTAGTTAGTTCATAAATGAACTCAATTTATAGGGTTTGGATGATTATAGCCGTTGGTGTAGCATTTAATGCAGTTTTTGTCCCGCATGTAGACGTCGATGTTTAGCATTGAGACGTCGATGTCTGCAACTTAGAAAATTTTTATTATATACTGTTACTCTCAAACATCCACGTTTCCTTCTCAGACGTCGACGTCTACAAAGACAGAAAAATCCTGGGTAGCCAACACCAAACGTCGACGTTTGAAGGTCTCTCCTTCTCAGACGTCGACGTCTGAACTATTTTCTCACCAAAAACTTTGTTTTACAAGACCATTAAGATGAGAATAAATTCATAGGCCTTTGGGCTTCCTTTATATAATGTTTTTGGTCAACTTTTAAGATATCCTAGGGCATAGGATTGTTCTTCAAATAAGTCAAGGCTTCCTAAGGTTAATCTAAGCTTTTGAGCTTTTGAACTTGCAACCAAAAAATGATTTTTTACATAAGTCCTAGACTATTAAAATAAAACAATAAAGCTTTCTTGAGTCTTCACTTTCCTTGACTTGATCTTAAATGATTTTCTTCTTTGGGCTTCATAACCCAACTTTGAACTTTTTGTGACTTAACCTTCTTTTGAGTTGAATGACAATTTAGCTCCTGTAGCCTTTTGTCATGATTTCTTTTTCATCAAATGATCTTGGCTTTGATTTGAGCTATCACTTTGACATGATGAATCTTTCTTCAAAGATGGACTATTGTTCCTTAAATCTGAAATTGACATACACTTTGTAGAACAATTAGTACTAAAATGTTCATTACATTATTGTGTCATAATCAAAATTATTATGGGTGCACAGGGATGTAACCTTTAGGCTAACAGCTGGTAGCCCAGGGTTTTGCGGGTACTAACCTCTTGCTCTAAGAAATTCTAATAAGTTGGTGGATCATTCAAGGAGGTTGGCAGCCCAACAGGTGCTAACGTCTTGCTCATAGGAAATCTCGAAAAGAAGTTTCATAAGAAATCTCACAAATACTCATAAGTCTCATAAGGAATCTCATAAGTGCTCATAAGACTCATAAGAATACTAAAATCTGAATGAAACTCACAAGCTAAGGCATGGACAAACCTCGATTCCCATAAGAACTCTAATTCTCATAAGACACGCAAGAACTCGTAAGACTCATAAGAATCCATAACACATGTTTTGTTTTCTACGAAAGTTCTTAAGATAAGGTTTTAAAGCTATGCACATCAAAGTAAGTCTTGAAGTATGATTTCTATATTTGGTTCAATGCATGAATTATGAATTGTAATCTTCAATGCTCACATGTTATTATTGGCATTATAACATTATTAGCTAGTGGTATGTAGACGCTGAGTATTACATGCTCAGCCGTACATGTTATGTCGGCAGGTCAGAGCTTTGATATTTGTGCTCTCAGACCATGGGTCGTGGAGAACTATGGCGAGGAAGAGCATGTGGTAGCTGTTCCAGTAGAGGATGTGGACCTTGACAGTTGGCCTTATCCTGGTTATTACTGAGAGAGAGTGAGGGAGAGATTGTATATCTTTTTTGTATTTTGTTGAAGTAGGCTTGTCCACTTCACTTTTGTTATGTATTTCTCTTTGTACAAACTTGGAATACAGTCAGATTTATAAAGAAAATTTTAAGTTTACTCTTCTACACTATTCTATGCTTCCGTTATGTTAGGCCTTGAGTATTTTTATAGGATGGTTTGGTATCGGATATGGCACATCACGAGCTAAAGTATCTCTAACTCTTAGGGGGTATTTTGGGTCGAGACAGAGGTGGTATCAAAGCCAAGGCATTAGGTTCACTAGGGCTAGGTGGTTCTCTGAGTTGAATGTAGAACTCAGATGAATTCCAAAGTTTATGTATGATACGCGATTGGGTATTATATCAGAGCCTAGGCTTTAGGTTCTTTAGGGTTAATTAGAGTCTGATACCATGATTGAGATAAGGCAGTAGGTCCAAGAAAAGAGTCGTATTCCAAGTATAGACTAATATTTTAGTCTTAGTCCATAACCGGTTGGAACTAAATCGATCTAGTGTCTTAGCTTTGAGAGGTTCCTAGCGAAGCTAACCTCAAGTGTATTATTATACTATGGTATGTACATCTGATGTATGCTCTACTCTTATATGAATGTTTGATGCTGTTGAACTTCAATGCTTAAATAACCATGGTTTCCGAGTTAGACTTATGTTTTTTTATTGTTCTTAGGACGCAGTCATAAGACGTGACACACGGGGTCATGGACACCATACTAGGAGTAGTGGATCATCCCCTCCTCCAGCGGGTGATGCACAACCCGATTTTTCTCAGGCCTTTGTATCCATAGCAGAGACCTTGGCGATGTTAGCAGCCAGGCCTATTGCTGCTACTACTACGCCTACACCTCCTCCGGTACACCACACTGTAGGACTTGAGGCGTTTAGGAGACTGCATCCTCCTACCTTCATCGGCACCACTGATCTCATGGTCGCAGAGGCATGGATCATGCAGATAGAGAAGATATTCAGAGCACTCCGCTGTACAGATGAGCAGCAGGTTGACTGTGCCACCTTCGGGATGGAAGGTGCGGCTGAGCATTGGTGGAGGGCTACGCTGAGGCAAAGGGATGCCTCTAGAGCAGGGGAGCCATGGTCATGGGGGGAGTTCTTGGATGTCTTCTACAAATAGTACTTTCTCATGGTTGTCAGGGAGCAGAAGGAGGTGGAGTTTCTCTCCTTAGTGCAGGGAGATATGTTTGTGGCAAACTACGAGACCACATTTGTGGAGTTGTCCCGATTCGCACCGCAACTAATTGCTTCGGAGAATATGCAAGTCAGGATGTTTGAGAGGGAACTGAAGGACTCCATCTGAGATCGGGTCTCGATGTTTCAGGTTGACACTTGGGGTGAAGTTGTGAGCAAGGCCAAGCTTGCTGAGAAGAATTTTGAGGACTTTTTCAGGAGGAGAGAGATGACTCGAGGCCAGTCCAGTAGTACGGGGCCACCGGAGAAGAGGGCTAGAACAGCCCCATACCAGGCAGCTAGGCTGATGCAGTCACAGAGGCCACCTTTTGTACCACAGGTGCCTCGCCCAGCTGCTACATAGGCATCCCATCTTGCTTTTTCACAAGCCACCTAATATGTGTCACCTAAATCCTCATCGTCATTTAAGGAGTGTTCTTATTGTGGCCGAAGACACAAGATCGGAGAGTGTCGCAAACTTTCAGGTGGGTGTTTTCACTGTGGAGATGTGAATCACATGATCAGGGATTGCCCTCGTAGGCATTGTAGCCCGCCCAGTCTCAGGGAAGCAGGTCCCCCAGTTTGGCAGACTTCTTAGCAGGGGTCTTCACAGGCTTCTGCCCCTAGATCTTCGCTACCCACACCACCGCCTCGCAAGGGGAACTAGGGCCAAGTATTTGCCTTGACGAAAAGGGACGCACAGGCATCTGATGATGTTGTGCAAGGTGCGGTAAAGTAGAAAATTCTCCAAGCTATAAATGATTCTTTTAGATGTTATGTTTGCTTATGTGTATAACGTTATACATATACTCAATGTATATAATTCCTGAATTTTATTAATGTGAGTTAATTATAATGCACAAGCGTTTTGCTAGTAAACGAGTGTTTAGCTTGTGTGTTGATCGACACAGGATCGACACATTATTTTGTGTCACCTAGCTTTGCCAAAGGTTTCTATTCAGAGCCGAGTCGTCTACGTCAGGAGTTGACCATTTTGAATCCCCTTGACAAGTCGGTTGATACAAATCGAGGATACCGGTATTGTATAGTTCAAGTTAGGCAGCATGAGTTGCCAATTGACTTGATCATCCTTGAGTTCCAAGACTTAGACTTTGATGTTATCCTCAGAATGGATTGATTCACCGCACACTATGGGTATGTAGCTTGCTTTGAAAAGAGGGTAAATTTTAAGTCATAGGGCGTCAAGTCATTCCACTTTCGTGGACTACGGAGGAGAGATATCGCCTGTCTAGCGGCTCTAAGTCTTTCGAATCCAGAGACACGAGACTCCTCAGCCACCCTGGTTGTAAGTGAGTATTTGCTTGTATTTCCCAATGACTTGCCAGGATTGCCTCCATCATGGAGATACAGTTTGCTATAGATCTTGCTACATGCACTGCTCTGATTTCTAGGGCTCCATACAGGATGGCCCAAGTTGAGCTTAAGGAGTTGAAGGAGCAGATAGAAGAGTTACAACAGCTTGATTTCATCTAACCAAGTGTGTCACCGTGGGGAGCTCTAGTACTCTTCGTGAAGAAGAAGGATGGGTCGATAAGAAGGTGCATCGATTATAGGCAGTTGAACAAGGTCACGATCAAGAATCGTTATCCATTGTCGCGGATAGACGACTTGTTTGATCAACTGAAGAGAGCGAGATTTTTCTCCAAAATTGATCTTTGATCGGGTTATCATCAGTTGAAGATGAAGACCAAAGATATTCCCAAGACTGCTTTCAGGACTCGGTACGGGCACTACGATTTCCTTGTCATGCCTTTCGGTTTGACGAATGCACTAGCGGCGTTCATGGATTTAATGAACCGAGTGTTCAAACCTTGTCTTGGCAGATGTGTCATTGTGTTCATTGATGACATCTTGGTGTATTCTCAAACATGGGAGGATCATGATCGAGACCTTCACATTACTCTTGAGACTCTTCGAGAGCATATATTGTATGCGAAGTTGAGTAAGTGTGAATCCTGGTTGAAAAAAGTGGTGTTCCTTGGCCACATGGTGGCTACCAATGGTATCTCAGTCGATTCGGTGAAGATAGAGGCAGTGATCAGTTGGGAGAGACCTAAGAGTGTTATCGAGATACGTAGTTTCCTCGGTTTGGCAGGCTACTACCAAAGATTCGTAGAAGGTTCTCTAGTTTAGTAGCACCGCTCACGTACTTGACGCGGAAGGATGCCAAATTTGTGTGGAGTGATAAGTGTGAAAATAGCTTTATGGAGTTGAAGAAGTGGCTTACAACGGCCCCGTTCTCACAGTGCCATTTGGTAGTGGCGGTTTCGTGTTTATAGTGATGCCTTAAATGTCGAGCTAAGATGTGTCCTAATGCAACACGTGAAGGTCATTGCTTATGCTTCCCTACAACTGAAGGACCATGAGAAGAACTATTCTACACACGATTTGGAACTTGTCGTAGTAGTGTTTGCACTAAAGATTTGGTAACACTACCTTTATGGGGAACAATTTGATGTGTTCACAGATTACAAAAGTTTGAAGTATCTATTTTTCCAGAAAGAGCTAAATTTGAGGTAGCCTAGATGGACGAAGTTCTTGAAGGAGTACGAGTGCTCTATCCAGTTCCACCCGAGGTAAGGCTAACGTGGTGGCAAAATGCTCTGAGCAGAAAGCCTCCAAGACTTGTAGTCCACATGATGGTGCACGAGTGGAAGATGTTGGAGGTCATGAAGAATCTCGATACCAGTTTCAGCATTCCCACTTTTGAGTTAGTTATGACTAATCTTACGGTCATACCTTATATCCAAGTTCGGATCCAAGAGTTACAGGGTTCGAATGTGGAGCTAATTGCTTACAGAGATAAGGCGGGTAGCAATGGGAGTGATGAATTCTTCTTGAATGGTGATGGAGCCATCACATTTAAAGGAAGGTTATGTGTTCCTGCTAATGCGGAGTTGAGGAGTGAGATCTCAAATGAAGCTCACCAATCAAAGTACATTGTGCATCTTGGGGGTATGAAGATGTACCAGAACCTGAAGAGGCACTATTGGTGGCGGAACATGAAGAGGGAAGTCGCAGAGTACGTGTCGAGATGCTTAGTGTGTCAACAGGTAAAGGTCAAGCATATGAGACCAGCAAGTCTTTTTTGCAGCCCCTCCCTATTCTCGATTGGAAATAGGAAAATATTTCTATGGACTTCATAGTTGGTTTGCCATGGACAGCTAGAAACTCCAATGCTATTTGGGTCGTGGTAGACAGATTGACGAAGTCTGCTCATTCTTTGCTTTATCAGACTACATTCAACTCGAACCAACTTGCAACATTGTACATCAAATAAGTGCTTCGGTTGTATAGGGTGCCAGTCAGCATTGTGCCAGATCGGGATCCGAGGTTTATTTCTAGATTTTGGAAGAGTTTTCAGAGTGCCATGGGTTCCCATTCGGACTTTAGCACTACCTTTCATCCTCAGACAGATGGGTAGACCAAGAGGGTGAACCAAATTATAGAGGACATGCTCCGAGCTTGCATGTTGGATGTCATATTGGGAGGATCACTTGCCGTTGTTTGAGTTCGCCTACAATAACAGTTATCAGGCGAGCATTCAAATGGTACCTTTTGAGGCCTTATATGAAAGAAGTTGCAGGTCTCCTCTATACTGAGATGAAGTTGGTGAAAAGAAAGTGTTGGATCCTGCGTTGATCGAGCAGACCGTGGATCGGGTAAAGATTACAAGGGAAAGGTTGAACTGCACAGGATCAACAGAAGAGCTATGCTGGCACCCGTAGGAGAGATCTTGAATTCCTTATTGGCGATTTTGAATTTGTCAAGATTTCACCGACAAAGGGTGTTATGAGGTTCGGGAAGAGGGGCAAGCTCAGCGTTAGGTATGTGGGTCCAGTTGAGATCATCACCAGAGTTGCTGAGGTTGCTTACCAGGTAGCTCTACCCATTCATATGGCAGTCGTTCATAATGTGTTCCACGTTTCCATGCTCTGGAAGTACAACCCGGATCCTTCCGGAGGAACTCACCTTGGTGGAACAGCCAGTTCAAATTTTAGACTGTAGAGATCAAGTTTTGCGTAATAAGACGATTCTCTTGATTCTTTTTCGATGACAACATCATGCTAAAGAAGAAGCCACGTGGGAGCATGAAATCGAAGTGAAAGAAAAGTACCAACACTTGTTTGCCTAATTAATTTTGGGTTATCTCATGTATTTTATGGTTCGTTCCAATTTCGATGACGAAATTTCTGTAAGGAGGGAGGATGTAGAACCCCGAAACTCATTTTCTTATTCGGTGAATAGTGTCAATGAATAGTGATTTTTGGTCAAAAAGGGTCTTCTATGTATTTTGATGTGTGATGCTTAAATAAAAGAATTTGAAATCAAAATTTGATGTGTTGTATGGGTGTTAAAGCTAAGGTAAAAGAGTGGAAGCACTCTAGGTAAGTTAGAGGAATAGTGGAATCACTTTAAGTGTGAAAAATGGCAAAAAAAAAAAAAAAAACTAAAGAAATTGTCAAGTTCTGCAAAGGTTAGTCGACCGCCCCTCAAGGCCGATTAACCGACTGTCACAAAAAGGGCAAAAAAGGATCAACAATGAGTTGGTTGTGGAAGGCCGGTCGACCGACTGTTAAGAAAAATCTCAAAATGGGCAAAACAG
This sequence comes from Tetracentron sinense, assembly GCA_015143295.1. Classification (NCBI taxonomy): domain Eukaryota; kingdom Viridiplantae; phylum Streptophyta; class Magnoliopsida; order Trochodendrales; family Trochodendraceae; genus Tetracentron; species Tetracentron sinense. The sequence continues at coordinate 12,193,877 of CM026554.1, forward strand.
TAAGGATTTTCCTAAGGCCGGTCGACCGCCCCTCTGAGCCGGTCGACCGGGAACCCGTAATTTTTCTCAGTTTGGTCTGTTGAACCATTTCATTAAGGGTATGTTGGTCTTTTAACCACCCCTTTGTCTATAAATGCCCCAATTTCATGGTTTAGGGTTTCATAAACCCTCAAGGCATCATTTTGAGAGAAATTGAGAGAGGTTAGAGAATGAGAAAGGGGAGAAGCTATGGTTCCTATTGGGTGATCAAGGTGAAGCTTGGATTCTTTCTTTAAGCTTGGATCTCATCTTCTCAAGCTTTTCTTCAATCCAAGAGGTAGATACATTCTACTACTTAGCTTTGTCATAATTTTTCTATGGTATTAAGACAATAGGTTTATGATTTTGTATAAACCTCTTTGAAAAGCTTGTTTAAATGATTTTACTAGATGCATGGATGTTGGATGCCTTCAAAAATTATTTTGGATGAAATGTTATACTCTTGTCTTCATGTTTAAGGTTTCTTTAAGATTTTCATGATGCTCACAAGTCTATTATGTACACACACGTCTCGTATGATTGTTTTTCCTCATAAGTAAGATTATTGTATTGTCGGTTTTCTCATAAGTACTCGAAAGGGAAACTCATAAGAAATAACAACCACCATCGCATATGTGTTTCACTCTAATAAAGTTGTTTAAGGATGTTGGTAGCCCAGGGTAGTTCGTGTACTAGCATCTTGCTCATAAGCTAAGATTTAAGAAATTCTCATGAGCTTGGTGGATTGTCAAGGAGGTTGGTAACCCAAGGTTTTACGGATACTAACCTCTTGCTCTAAGAAATCTCATAAGTTTGATGGATTGTCAAGGAGATTGGTAGTCCAAGGTTTTGTGGTTACTAACCTCTTGCTCTAAGAGATTCTTATAAGTTGGTGGATTATTCAAGGAGGTTGGTAGCCCAAGGTTGTACAAGTGCTAACATTTTGCTCATAAGAAATCTCGAAAGGAAGTCTGATCATAAGAACAAGTACTCATAAGTCTCATAAGGAATCTCATAAGTGCTCATAAGACTCATAAGAATCCTAATATCTCAATGAAACTCACAAGCTAAGACATGGACGAACCCTGATTCCCACAAGAACTCTGATTCTCATAAGACACGCAAGAACTCATAAGACTCATAAGAATCCTAATATCTCAATGAAACTCACAAGCTAAGACATGGACGAACCCTGATTCCCACAAGAACTCTGATTCTCATAAGACACGCAAGAACTCATAAGACTCATAAGAATCCATAAGACATGTTTTGTTTTATTCGAAAATTCTTAAGATAAGTTTTTAAATTTATGCACCTCAAAGTAAGTCTTGAAGTATGATTTCTATATTTGGTTCAATGCATGAATTATGAATTGCTATCTTTAATGCTCACATGTTATTATTGACATTATAACATTGTTAGCTAGTGGTATGTAGACGCTGAGTATTCCAAGCTCAGCTGTACATATTATGTCGGCAAGTTAAAGCTTCAATATTTGTGCTCCTGGACCATGGGTCGAGGAGAACTATGATGAGGAAGATCATGTGGTAGTTGTTCCAATAGAGGATAGAGAGTTGGCCTTATCCTGGTTATTACTGAGAGAGAGTGAGGGAGAGATTGTATATCTATTTTGTATTTTGTTGAAGTAGGCTTGTCCACGTCACTTTTGTTATGTTCTTCTTTTTGTACAAACTTGGAATATAGTCAGATGTATAAAGAAAATTTTTAAGTTTACGCTTCCGCTCTATTCTATGTTTCCGCTATACATGTTATGCCTTGAGTATTTTTACAGGATGGTTTGGTATTCGGATATGACACATCACAAGCCGAAGTATCCCTAACTCCTAGGGGATATTTTGGGTCATGACAATAGTCATACAACGTAATGCATTAGCTCAACAATCTCGTGTCTTTCAAATTCACATTTCCATTTGTCTTTATCGTGGTAGGGTTCTTGCTTGGGGTTTTCATAATCAATTCAATTTTCACACTCAATGTAAGAGTGTATTGTACTTATAAACATTCAATCATCTTTGTTAGTACCTTATTTTCTTTCGATAGATCGTTCACATTTTGTGAGATAATTTTCAAGTAGATTAAGAGATCTTCTATATGTTGCGATAGTTTATTGTTATTGTTTTCTAATACAATAATGTGTTTTACTAACTTTTGCGATGCCCTCTACGACTCCTTATTTTTCTTGATTGAGTCATCAACTATAGTTTGGATAACTCTTTTGCAATGTCCTCCACGACTCTTTTTTTTTTTTCTAGATTGATGTCATCAACTATAATTTTGGACAATTCTTTATTGCTTAGTTTCAATTTTGTTATATACTAACAATCGAATAGATTTGTACGTTATAATAAGAATACAAGTCAAAGATACAATCATACATTACATTTATTTAAAAAAGTGTTAAACTCCTTACAATGAGGTTGGATAATGCATCATCATAATATTGCTTGTAATGCTTTTAAGTTGATTATTTACATGTTCAAATACTCACATTTACAAGTTAATGAATAATACAAATCAATATGTGAACAAGAAGAAGATAATAGTGTGTGTTAACTAACAACAAGTATACCTGCAGGGCAAAGTCTTATCCATTGAGATATGTACATGTTTTTGTCTTTTTATTCAACATCGCAGGTGTATAAAGAGACTTGAATAAAAAAAATCATGTATGCTTTTCTCTCATGGAATATCATTGCATATTGATTTGGGGTTATCTACCATATATAGTTTGTCTCAAGTAAACACTTTATTAGGGTTCAAAAAAATAGTTAGAATGTATAACATGACTATTTTGAAAAATCAGGCCTACTAGTTTTACACTCTACACTACTACTAACTACTTTTCAATATCAAAAATATGAATCGCTTCTTTGCCAACAAAGTAAAATTCATATAATTTATTTACACCAATTCCATCTCTTCCAAAATTTCTACTTTAACCTTATGGGACCTTAGCGGCTACCTTGTTAAAATTGAAAATAAAAGTAAAATAAATAAGTTTTGTATATTTACAAATAAAGTTCATGTTATAATTAAAATAAAGTAGAGATGAGGAACAATAGGTTAGATAAATAAATAATATTTCTATTTTTATTGAAGTAGCCGGTATATAACTAAACAAAAACATACATTTACTGATTGTACAAAGCGAGTATACATATATAAAAGAATAACTTGTTACTGTAACGACAAGACCGAAAATTCTAATGCTTGTAACAAAAGGAAAAGAATGAATAAAAATATATTGGAGGGAAATGAGACAATGATTTCATGTTTTGAAAAATTATACGGTAGACAATGTTGAAGAACATATTAAAAGTGGAGAATAAATGCATTTCCTTGATTTCTGGCCAAATAAGCAAACATTTTGGCAATTTCCAATGAATAGGCAAGGGTTTCAGCAATTTCTAGTTAAACTCGGTTGGCTGATCACATTCTTCTCTCGCCTCCTCTCCTTCAAGTTACAAAATATGAATCCTAGAGAGAACTAAATATTATGCTTTTATATGCATATATACTTAAAAGGTAGGATAGACATTTCATCTTTTCAAAAATTACATAATATTATTAATTTGCCTCCCAGTGAATATGTCAAAAGCATGTCATTTTAGGTAATAGAAGGCATGCCCTTTTTGGTGAAGTACCCTAAATAAAATGAATTGTCTATTTAGATTGATATGTTGGTGGGGGTTAATTGAAGCTCTAGCATTGCACTTGTACATATCACTAACAATGCTAACTAACATGGTAAGTTTCCTTACATTAATATCACATATGCTTGTTTGAACCCATCTTCATCCTCTAACTCATAAGTTTACAACTAATCACGAACCCTAGCTACTTTGATTGTAATGGAAGCTAATGTCGAACAATTTTGCTCAGCACGAAGATACTGAACCTTCTGAATCGCTTTGTGTAAAAATAGTTGGGTTAATGACCCTATGTTGCTTTTAAATTAGAAGGAAGTTCTCCAATCCAGATTCATTACTAAGTCTTATGAGCCACAAGAATTGGATCTCAAGCACCGTAAGAGGTTTCCACTTGCAAGTTGAAGCTAGCCTGAAGCTCATGTAGTTGAAGGCAAGAGCTTTGAGCGGAGACTCCAAGATGTCCATGACCGATGAGATCTCACAAAAAGACAAATTGTGACTTCTGTTTCTGTGGTGAGGAAGAAGATCTTGATAATTAATGGGAAAACGAGAGGAGGGAGAAGATCTGAATTGTCAGATTTCATTGGTGGGAGAAGAATCTCTTAAATGCTAGGAATTGAGAGCGAGTCTTTTGTGTAATGGTTATGCTATAAGAAGGGTTCCATTAAAAGTTGAGGGTAACATTGTTATTTTAATGCAAACATTTAACTTCATTAATGCAATGTATCGTTGGGGTCTCTATTTGTCCATATTTTTGAATTGTAGGTCCGAGAATGAAATTCTTTTTAAAAAGGGCATTTTAACGTTATTTTTGAATACCAGAGGTTCTAATATGGAATTAACCCCTAAAATAATTCACTATCTTGCGGTTAAGATTGTTTCATTCCTTGCTAGCTAGAGATTCCACAATAACACACCAGGGCTTTGTCCCAGTGGTAGTGTATCCTTTGCTTTAGGGGGAGGTACTGGGTTCTATTTCCGAGAGGGTGGGAGTTTGTATATACTCTCCACCCGCCCACTAACTGAACAGATACTAATACCTAACCGACATTGTGGCCTAAACATATATCTCGAACCAAAAAAAAAAAAAGAGATTCCACAATAAGAATTTTTTTTAAAATTAATTTTTCTATCATCTATAGTTTTTCTCCTTATAAAATGATCAAGTTGCACCAATCTCCACGTTTTAGTTGGGTTTACACTATAAATATATGCAGTCTTGTTCAATTGATTTGTGACCCCAATGCACGCATTAATCCAAAATATTAATTATTCCTTTTTTTCCCCCAGTTGAAGTTGTTTGGCAGGGAGCTGATCCCTACACGGAATCACACACAATAGTTAATATTTGGTGGACATTTTAATTAGGGAAATGCTTAACGTACCCGCGGTTTCCATTATGTAATGAAATGGCCGGTCTCCTTGGTCCATACCCCACTTTTAAACACTCACCAACTGTGGTTAAGATTCACTAACCCCTAGGGTTTAGCAATCCAACCTTGGCTTTTAGAAAAAAAAACAAAATCTTAACTTAAATTTAGTTAAACTTAACTAGGGTTAAAGGAGTGTTAAAACAGACATGAGGAACCCGGCCCGCTAACCATTGCTCTTTTAATTACTAAATCTAATTAAGACTCTCCATTTTAGCATGCTTGAGCTCCACTCTTTTTTGTTCTTTGGTTAAAGGTGGATAATTTCAAATATAGGAAACTCCGGAACAAGAGCCAGCTTGTACATGACACGGACTAGAGGAAAAACGATGCTTGATACATTACCGACAGAGACCTATTTTTACACCTATTAATACTTGCATTGAGTGCTCTTATCCTTAAGTGCCCAATTTCTCATAAAAATGCCGTTCGAGTTTGGACCTTAAGCACATCAAATCCTATAAATAGTCTTATTACATTGATAATACCTTATATGATCAACACAAATCCTATTTTTCCAAATTAATGTCATAAGATTTGACCAAAATTTTTATAAAAACTACTAACCTGACACAACCTTCCTCCTTTGTCGGGATTGGGTCCAGCAATGCAATAGAAAAAGTAGCACGACAGAGTTATATTAATTAGTGTTTTTTTTTGGTGGAACTCGGGGTGTTCCCAACCCTTTGGGTCAGGACTAATCCCCGACGATTAGTGTTAGTAATAGAGTGCTATTAAGGATATGCTTAATATAGCTGTAACCAAACACTTCTCCCAAATGTCCCCACCAAAGAAAACATTACAAGAGCATGCATGGATGCCAGACAGCCAGATACGTCATGGAGCCTACAAGTCAAGGCATGGCTTCGGTCGGGTCTTATCTCAGCACCCGTTAATCAGGGATTCAGGTGCGCCCACGCAGAACCCAAAACCCATTTTTTCTGGGAAAAAAAAATAGAGGTACATAAAATGAGAAACTCGTCCAAACATCACCTTATGTTTTTGTCTCTCTGTTTTTCTCGTTTCCTGCAAAACCCTAGATTTCGTTATCTTCCTTCGTTTCTCTGCTTGATGGGGCTACTTTTGTAGGTCTGGTTGGTTCCTAGGGTTTATTAGGGTTGCAGGGTTTGAGTTTCAGTGGAATTTCAAGCTTCGAGGATCTGGAGGGAGAAGAAATGGCGTCCTCTGACAGAGAGCTGGAAGAACAGCTTATGGAAGCTGGGAATAGATTGCTCGATCCTTTGTCTTCTGTCGACGAACTTCTCTCTATTCTCGACGTAATCTCTTTTCTCTTTGCTTTTTTCTTCTCCTTTTAATTTTCAATATCATTTGAAGGTTGGATCCTTGGAGAGATTTCTGTTGGTGGATGATTTTTTGAGCTAAATGTGTTTTTCTTGTTTCTGGTTGCTTATTAGTATGATTTTTGTGTTTTCTTATTATACTTTTTCATTCAAAGCTTGTTCATATGGCTACTGAAGGGGGTTTGATTCTCTGTTCTTTGTATATTCTGTTTGTTTTGTTATGTCCTATGCTGTTTCTGACTTCGAAAATCTGAATTTAAAATTTTCTATTCTGGTATGTGTTTGTTGGGTTTTTAGTATTATTGTGTTTAAATCAGTTAACCGAGCTTAGTTCAAGGAGATTATAGAGTCCTAGGATTTACATGATGTTTTTGCGAATGGGTTGCATAATATTTATGAGGAAATGAGGGACGCTCACTTTGTTTTTTTTTTGCAGTAGTATCTTAAATTTTCAGTATTTGACATTGTTAACATGTTATCGGGATTTACAATTATATTGCATTGTCTTTTGAGACATTGCGGATTTCTTTAAACTTTTGTCTAGATTTGGGATTAATGTTTAGATCTGAATATCAACATGTATCTCAAATTTTTTTTTTGGGCAAGAGTATGTTCAAACCAATTTTTACACACAAAATCATGGTCTTCTCCACATTCTATAGTCAAATAAGAGGCTGTCTGCCGCCTTACGACCTCCTATCCAAGTAACGCCTCCAAAAGTCTGATGGTTGTTCCTATTGAGACACTGAGAGTGAGACCTCGTGCTTGATGAACTTTATAATGATATTAAAATGTAATGTGGATATATTCACATGCAAATAGGGCTGTCAACGGAGCGGATAGTGCTATATCCTATTTGATCCGACTGTCCCAACCTATTATCCGAATCTGCTCTGGTATCCGGCAGATAGTAAATTAGGGAATTTGAATCCGTTTAAAGTAATCAAATTTGGATGTTATCCGAATTCGACTGGTTATCCTTATCGAATTTGAATTCGGATAATAGCTGACCGATTATCCAAATCGAATTCGAATTGGGGATGAAATTGAATGGCCTGAAGATTGAAAGGTTAACAGAGATTAAAAAAAAAAAACAAACAAATTTTCTTCTCTTTTGGGGTTTTACACTTATCTCAAGAACAAGAAAACGAAAAGGAAACACTGTAATAGAGGTAACAAAACCTTAAAAAGTAAAAACTCCAAAATCCAACTCCTATTTGAAGATTTATCGATTTTTCAACATGAGCAGCCGGCTTCGGTGTGGGCACTACCCTCATAAACTCGTTCCTCTACATTGTTGAAGATGAACAAGCTTTCCTATTCGACAGATTCCAGGGAGTTATTGACGAAGGTACCCATTTCTTAGTGCTTTGGCTTCAAAAACCCTACATCTTCAACATCTGCACTCATCCTCACACCTTTTCCTCTATTTCCGGCACCATAGATCTCCCAATGGGCAGTAACCCCGCAACCCACCGACGTCTTCCAAAGCTGATTCTTCTTTTTTGTTTGCAGAGTGCCAGAGATGACCAGAGGAGAAGTGGGAAGGGGGAGAGGAAGTGGAGAGAAGAGGAGAGGGAGTGGAGAGAAGAGGAAAGGAGGCGGTTGCTGATGGATGAAAACGTATGGGCTAGGGTTAGATTTTAAGATTGAATATATAGAAATGGCTAATTACATGTTTATCCTCAAAAACTTAAAACAATTACAATAATAATATCAATTTTAGTTTAAAGAATGGCAAGGGTATTCACAACCTATACCTATATCATAATCGGTTCCGGATCGTTCGTGGATCGGATAGGGTACTATCCGTATCCGATTCGATTATAAACGGATAGTTGATATTTGATAACATATCCGAATCCGCTCCACCGGATAGCTATCCGGATACATATCCGAATAAACGGATATGGATACGAATTGGATACGGATATTTATCCGCTCCGTTGATAGCCCAACATGCAAACATGAATGTGTAAGCAATTCTGCATCTCTCCTATCTATGGGAGACAACAGAAAATTGTATGATTAAATAATCATGTTCAATTTGCACTTGTTGAGTTTGGTAAGTTGTGTTAGAGTGAAATTGTTGTAATCTTGATCCTCTCTATTTGAGATTGGTCTTATACAATACAAAACTAATATGCCATTGGCATGGATATAGGGCGACCAATTATATTTTTCTATCTGGAATTACGTCTCTGAAAATATTTAAAGATTAAATGTTCCAAGTCTTCTTAGATTATGACTGTTTATATACTTATTTTTTATTTAATATGACAAATCGATTACTTGAGCTTTAGCCACTATTTTTATCTCTTTTCTCCTATGAACGGAGAACAACCCCTTCTCCACACCAAAAGAGAGAGAAAACAACAACAACAAAAATAATGACGACGACCACCACCAATTAAACTTACATGATAGTCATGCACCCACAAAGGAGAAAGTCTTACCTAATTGTAGCTAATAATCCCTTGTTTTGGACATGCTGAACTAAGGAAAGGTTGATATGGCAGCAGGGGTGTACTTCGACTTTAGTCTAGTAGGTTTTTTTTTCCAACATTGATGCGGGAAAGTTATACTGAAAGGAGCAAAAGAAAGGAAAGAAGGCTATTTTGTAATGATGGTAGGGTTACTGGTTCTAAATTTCTAATGCCATGTTAGCAATCCTGGTTGTGCTGCAATTGCAAACTTCGTAATCTAATATGGGATTTGGGATATTTTTGCAGCCTTTTTTGTACCTATGAATTTCACAACATTATTTTCTCTTTCTTGTTTTCTATGTACTTGACTGATTGCAATTATGCAATTATTTTTTCTTGTTCAGATGTGTTGAAGCTCTTTTCTTGCTTTTGTTTACTACAAGTTTTACATCAGCCATGCCTAGACCTTGGTGCCTTTTTAGATATGGTAGTTTGAGCTTCTAATCTTTAGTTTCTCTTTTAAATAGTCTTTATTTTGTCCAGTCGTTTTGGTATTGTTTGATCTTGATTGTAAATGCTCTATTCATCTACTCGAGTGCATTTAACAAATCTTGCCGGTTTAGCTTTTTTAATTTTATTTTTCTTAGTTGCTTCAATTGCTAATACATAAGTACAGTCTCATTCTTATTTTCCTCAATGTTTTAGCAAGTTGAGAGTTGTTTATCAAGAGTGGAGCAATCACCATCCAAATCGATGCAAAATGCACTTTGTCCCTCTATGAAGGCACTTGTTGCTAATGAACTTTTGAGGCATTTGGATACGGATGTGAAAGTTGCAGTCGCATCTTGCATCAGTGAGATTACGAGAATAACAGCGCCAGATGCTCCTTATGATGATGAACAAATGAAGGTACTCAGATAGCTTAACATGGCTCTCATTTGTAACCAGTATTCCGGATTTAATGGTTTTCCGCTGCAAATTTTAATATTTGTAGTTTTTATCAGACTATATTTACATAATATTATGGTATGCCTTTCCATTTTATTGCTATGCAGGAAATTTTTCAGTTGATTGTAGCAGCATTTGAAGAATTATCTAATATGTCTAGTCGCTCTTATTCCAAGAGAGTATCGATTCTTGAAACTGTTGCAAAGGTCAGGTCATGCGTTGTGATGCTGGACCTCGAATGTGATGCATTGATTCTTGAGATGTTCCAGCATTTTCAGAAAGCCATTAGGTAAGAACTTTAACTATGTTGTTTTGTTGGTCATCATCGCTTTCTCTTGTTGATCTATCACTGGAAATCGATCTCTTGGTATGGTGTCATTACAATTTGTTATAGTTTCAATATTATTTCTTGTAGTGGTTTGTTGTTTCGAAGTTTTAGATTGTATTTTTAAATTTTAATACAAACCGAATAAACTAGGTTCGGTAATTTCTTCTTGGCTTCTTTCATGCGATTGAAATAAACAGTAAATTTATTCAGTCACACCTATCTAAAGGACACTCACTGGTTCCTTGCTTTGGGTTATGTATGGTTCATTAAGCTGTTTGTGGAAATTTTCCATTAGTATGCTCATGCTCTTCAACAGATTGTTAGCTTTACTCGGGTAGTGATAACTGATCTTGCTGTATAGTGTGTACATGCATTGCATATCATCACAATTGATGCATTACATGTGCATATATCTAATTAAGATATTCTCCCCATCATATCGGGACATGCTCACAGGTTCTGTTTAAATGGTGCTATTTGTTCTGTTTGGATAATTTTAGCCGTTCAAATATGTCTAAATATTACTAGAATTGGAACTTATATATGCCATATCTAGCAAGACAGCCATTTTTTCAATGTTACATTACTAGCAGTAGGTTCCAGTTGTGCAGCAAGAGACAGCTACAGACTATTGCGAATGTTCCTTTTCTTGGTGGTTCAACGATCAGATGTTTGTTTTTAACAAAAGGGAAACATCCTTATAATATTATTATTAAATGGAAAAACCGTAATTAAATGCACATAGCAAGACCATTCTTCATTATGAATGGTAGCTGTCTTTTTTCTTCTCTCATTGATGGTTTTTTTTTTTCTTCAGGAAGAAAGCCAACCATTTCTAGTTGAATTTGAAAGCTCCCACTTTGTTTGAAGAGCCCACCATTTTTTTTATTTTTATTTTTATCTTTATTGGGAAGAGCCCACCATTCATGATGCTTGATGGTTATACCATTTGAAAGAAACATGGAATGGGGTGGGCTCTGAAAACATCATCAGGTGTTAAGATTTGAGAACATCATCTGGACTTGGTTCCATGCAACTAAATCTGGTGGCTTATTGAATGTGTCCCACACCATACCTCCTTCATGTGCAAGAATAAATGGTTTTTGGTTGCACTATATTTTCATTACATTTTGAGTTGATGTTACACAAATCACAAATGTACGACAATATGTTTGAGGTGAATATTATAGATAGCTACAGATGTATACTAACCACATTACATAAGGCACAAATCCATGATGATTCTTACAGTTTAAGGGTTGTTAAATCTTATTTTACAATTTGAGTCCTACAATTCAAATCAACTCTTAACCCAAACGATCTGAATCCTAGGCTAAATCTGCTTTAAAATGAATCCTTCGAATTTTTACTCGAATCTTAGTTTTCATGATTGAATCTTGAATCCTATCAAATCCTTTGGATTGAATTGAAAACAAGTGTTAATGTTTCAAGTGAAATAATGAACACTATTCCCTTCCATATATGTGGTTTCCTTGCATATATGTTGTTAATGGTATTGAGGTATTCTAAAATATACTTGCAATTTGAAAACTCACTTGTATGAGAAACTATTTTGTAAAAGCTTGTCTATCAAATGCGATACATAATTGTTAGTATGGGAGACTAAAAGAAGAAACAATGAGAAGTTAAATCCTACCTTTTTTTGGACATGGAGCTAGATTCATTGGTTTGTGGAGGAATAAGACCCACCTCTCCCTACTTATCTAAGTTGGATGAAGATGGTACATTTGAGAGTATACCAGTTGCTACCAGGGGCGGAGCCAGGTGGGGGCACGTGCCCCCATTGAAATATTGTAAAAACTGTTTCTTAAAAAACAAATATAGCCATGGTGGGAATGGGAGATTGAATCACAGGCCAATACATAACACGTTTTAACCCTTAATAACCCACATGCCAACACGCATCCCTTTTAGCCCTTGTTAACTATGGCTAAGATTCACTCTCAACCTTGGTTTAAAAAAAATATTTAACTATGGTTAAGAATTTTTTTCCCTTATGGTTAATGTTTTTTAAAAAATGAGATTATATTGTTGAAACCCAAGAGTTAGTAAATCTTAACCATAATTAATAAGGGTTAAAAGGGACACGTGTTCGCCTGTGAGTGCAATTGAACTCAAGGTCTCGAATTCAATTGCAATTGGTTGTGATTCGATATTTGGGAATGGAGGCCTGTGCCCCCGAGCTTTGAGTTCGAATATGTCCAAATGCGAGAACTTGGGATTGCACTTACTTACAAAGGGGTGGGAATCAAAGTGGGAGGGTTAATATTTTTTTATAAAATCATGGTTAGATTGTTGGACATAAAGATTAGTAGATCTTAACCATAGTTAATTAGAATTAAAAAGAGACATGTGTTGACCGGTGGGTGCGATTGAACTCTCCCAAGTTTAATCGCAATTGACTTGATCCCAACTCATGAACTTTAAAATAAAATCTTTTATACCATGTTGATTAATTATTTAATTAGGCATAATCATGGATAATGGACAATTGCCCCTTAAAAAATAGAAAATAATCACATCCTCGGTCGGTGACACGAGGAGGGAGTCTCGGCTCCCTTTTCCTTGCCATGTGTCCCTCTTTTAACTGTCTTTAACTATGGTTAAGATTCACCCACCCCTAGGGTTCACCTCTCTACCCTTGGTTTTAGAAAAAAAAAAAAAAAAATTTAACCAATGGGTCAAAAAAACTTAACCCAAGTTCATGGCAGGTGGAAGGGGCGGCTTTGTGAGAGCAAGGAGCAATAGTTTGCTCCTCGCCCGTGGAGCGAACTATTGCTTTTAAAAAATGCTATATTTAATTATTTAATATGGCATAGTCATGAGGCAAGAGGACAACTGTCCCTGAACTTTTGAAAACAGAAATCTTTTATATCATGTTATTTAATTATTTAACAAGGCATGACTATAGAGCAAAGGGACAATTGTCTCATAACAACGATGAAATGACCTAATAACTTATAGTCATAAAAAAAAAAAAGTGGGCGTAGCCCCTGAACCCCTAGACCCATAATATTTCATACCCACCTAATGATTCTTCACAAATCTATCAATAATTACTATCATTTTCATTTAACCATTTTGTTTCCCCACTACTAGAAAATCCTGGCTCCACCCCTGGTTGCTAGCAAAGTTATATGTCTTGGACTCAATACTATCATTACCTAGAGCAGCAACTTTGTCAACTCACTTGTCTAAACACAAATGATGACTCTGTGTTATATAAAAGCTCTATGTAGTTATGAGTTTGACTCATGATTTGAGAGTTTCTAAGTGTTATATTGTGATATACCTTTTTTTATTGATGCATTATCATGTAAAGCTCAATTACGTGCACATTTAGCTTTACGATTTTAGACGGTGTATGCTACTTCGCATGATTCTTATACTTGATAATATATATGCATCTATTTTGTTATGTAATGAATTACTGATGAGTATTTGTACTTATTTATTCATTTCCTAAAGTTATATCTTAGATTTTTCAACTTTTCCTTTTTCCTTAACTTATAGTATTTTCTTGGACTTCCTTAAAACTTCCTCGAAACGTTTCCACATTGACCGAAGCTTACATTGACGCCAAAGTTTAAACTTCCTCGAAACTTTTCCACTTCCCTATTGACCGAAGCTTACATTGACACCAAAGTTTAAAACCTTGGTTTAGGTCAAATAGCCTATTATAAAAAAACTTTTTCTTTGCTTCATTGATAAGTAATTCAAATCCATGTAATTTTTTTTAAAAATAAAATGCTTTCTCTGCATATGAAGTAAACTTAACTTTATGGGGGGTGATCTCTTATGTTAAATATTTGATGGTGAAATGGACAAAGTATGATTTTATGTGTGAATTATGGAAGATTTGGGAATGATTAGTTAATCTTGAGATAATTTGTATTTTCTCTCAAACTTAAAAAGATGGACAAAGTATGGTTTTATGTGATGAATCATGGAAGATTTAAGTAATTTGTATTTTTTTTGCCCTCAAGTTGTAAAGATGTTTCTTTTCAAATCCTATGATTTACAATTCAGTTTGTGATTTAATTCAAATCTACTGCCTCACATTTTGTGCTTCGCTTCAACTCTGAAAAACATTATGTGCACATGTCAATGAGTTCTTAACGTTAGTATTACACTTAACTGTTTTATTGGTATAATCCACTAATCACGAAGATAGTCCTGTGTCAAACCCATAGTTGGGTCATTCGTGAACACTAGAAAATTTTAATAGAACGGTATAAGAACTGAAATATTTGCAACATGAGTGGAGACACCCTATGTTGTTGCAAATTGTTATTTGCTCCATTCTTGGTAGAAATTACAGAAGTGCCACTTGTCTGTTTGTGAAACTATCTCGGAGTCACAGTTTTGGCCTCTTTTATTTTCTTTTTCTGTTATACTTATTTTTGTAATCAGTAATTGGTTGATCAAGCTATATCTCAACATCCAGTGGTGATCCGGGGTTATTCTTTCATTATTTACTTCTGGGTTCTTGTTGTGTAATTGATGGGATATATATTTGTTGTTAATATATTTCAGTAAACTGATGTGATGGGATTTTTCCCAAAAGCAGCTGCAGTTTTTTTGTTCTTTAGTAAAACATGGTTTAACCCAATAGATGGCATGACTGTTTTTTCATGGTCTGATTAGACTTTCTTGCTGAACTTTCAGGGACAACCACCCGGACAATGTCTTTTCATCCATGGAGACAATTATGACCCTGGTGTTAGAGGAAAGCGAAGATATTTCGTTGGAGCTTCTTTCTCTCCTTCTAGCTAGTGTAGCAAAGGAAAATCATGTAAATTATCATTTGCATGACCTTCTTTGTTTTTGTTCACATTATTCTTATTTTCCATTGTCTATATGGATTTGCTGATCAGCTCCATTCTTTGTTTCAGGATGTTTTGTCTATTGCCCGGAAGCTGGGGGAGAGAGTAATTGAAAACTGCGCTGCTAAGCTCAAACCGTACCTGAGGCAAGCAGTGCAATCCATGGGCATTTCTTTAAATGATTACAGTAAAATTGTTGCTTCTATATGCCAAGAGGCATGTGACACTGTTGAGCATAATGATGCCAATGCTTCAGACGAACATTTGGTGCGCTTCCTTTATTCTCTTTGTATTTATGATTCATATTGGTGATTTTAAATATTCTCTTTGAGGTCATCTAAGCATTCTAATTTGGTCTATTTATCTTGTAACTTCACTTTATTTTCCATGTTGGCTATTGAAGACATTACCGAGTACTTAACTGTAATTTGTTTAGCAACATTACTTCATTTTTACTCACCAGCCTTACATTGTCTTCAAAATTCTTTACCTGTATGTACTTTGTTATCAAAATGTTTTTCTTAAGGCGAGCGTAAGGAGTATTCATCACATATAGGTTAGGCAACGAAAGGCTAAGGGGGATAAGAAAAGCAAGTATTTTTCTTGCCTCTTTCATTGCTCTTCTTAGTCCCAATAGTTGAATCAAATTTGAGGTACTATAGTGCCATGTCCCTGAGGTTTGGAATTTTGTGGTGATGTCACCAATGAGGATGAATGCAATTTGTATTTGGGATTTAAAGAAAGCACCCAAATCCTTAATTCCTTTTCCAAATTGTTGAAGAAAGATTTTATGGAGATGAGGAGCTTATTTTGAATATTATTTTTTTGAATCTTCATTATTATGTAGGTGTAATGTATATTGTTTATTAAATAATAACTGCAAATTGCTTAAATGACATACAGCCATTGCTTCAGCAACCTGAAGTGAAGCAATGGTAGCACCACTTTGCTGGCATTTTCCCTTTGTTAACAATGTTTTCCTAAGACTCACTTCCCTTTTCTGGCTGTCTACTTCTCAATAGTATTTCTACTGCAATCATGGATCTCTTCTACAATGAATGCTTCTCTTATGTTATGTTGGAGCTATTATACCAGACTTACCTGTTGGCCATTCTCTTCTGAGTAGGTGTTCTTTTTTACTTGCATTTCTTTTTGTGTTTTTTGTTAATGTCCTATGAAAGATTGTCTTTCCAAAACAATATTTTAATTTTGATTATTGGTTTGTTATATGTCTAGTGTACGTGAATGTAATCACAATTTAGAAATTATTCTTTTTTTTGCATTATTTATCTAGTTTGTCAATCATGTTTTGTTGATAATTACATTTTGAAATGGGCCATGCTAAACTCAATTTTCTCTTTATTAGATGGATAAAGTGCTTGCACCAGATGCTGCTTGTCCTGGAGAAGTAGATCCTGCCGTGGACGACGGACCACCAAAGTCGGTGACGAGCAATGGTACTTCTCAGACTGGGAAAGATGGCTCCTTGGTAGATCATTGTGGTCGTACTAATGAGTCCAAAAGTACTAATGCAACAATCGGGGCTGAGCTGGATAGTTTAGACTCTGCGAAGCTAGTCAAATCAGAAACTAAACCAGAACACAGTTCTAAGAGAAGGGGCCGGAAACCTAAATCTTCAGTGAATTCAACAGAAACGTCTGACCATTCTCGGATTGACAGTGAAAAAGAAGCTGCA
Source organism: Tetracentron sinense (assembly GCA_015143295.1). Classification (NCBI taxonomy): domain Eukaryota; kingdom Viridiplantae; phylum Streptophyta; class Magnoliopsida; order Trochodendrales; family Trochodendraceae; genus Tetracentron; species Tetracentron sinense. Next base: position 12,210,542 of record CM026554.1, read on the forward strand.
GAACTGCCACACCGCAGAAAAAGTCGCAGCAAGGAAGTTGATAGTTCACTTTCTGAAGACCCATCTGTCAAGGAGGCCGCTGTGCCTTCGGAACATGAAAAAGAGACTGAGACACAGCTTTCTTCTCCAACAGCATCGCACTATGAGACTGTAGATGTTGCTTCACCATCTCAAAGCCAGAGCCTTCCTGATGGAAGTCGTCCCAAAAGGGGCCGACGGGGGACAAAGAAAGGGAGTGTGGATCAAGAAGCTGATCCAGGTTATCCTTCACTGCCAAAGGGAGATCTGTTGAGTGATCAAATTAAGGATGAAGCTCCACCATCCGCAAATGTCATCTCAAAAAAGGAATCTGAGGGCACAAGTGATTCAGAAGCAAAACCACGTAGGCGCTCAGGTAAAAAGGCACTTACTGGGAATACTAATGAGGAGAAAACTCCAGCTCCCAAAGATGTCTTAAAGAAGGAAGTTGGAGTGACAATTGATTCAGAGGCAAAACCACTGAAGCAGTCAGCTAAGAAGGTAAATTTGGGGAGTATGAATGTGGATGAATCTTCAGCAAAACAGCAGGAAGGTAAAACAAGGCGAGGAAGGGGTAAAACGGAAGGATCTGGCAATAAGGTACTGTCTAACATGACTTAGCCGTTTTTTTTGCAGTTTTAGTAATGTTATTGCTTATCATATCTCAAACCCAATGAGTTCCAACAGTTATTGTTATTGTGAGTTGTATAGGAGATGGTTTCTTCACCTAAATCTGCCACAAAAATTTCAAATAAAGATGAACCTCACATGGAGGAAACCCCCAAGACAAAGTCAAAGATAAAGCGTACTCCAGGGAAGGAAGAGGTATGAGTTCTTAGTATGTTTTGTAATTTTGGCATGTAAAACTTCATTGAATTGCAGTTGTCTTTTGGTTTGTTTCCGTAAAAGTTGTAAATGCATTATCTCTTTGCTTGTTTGAAGTATTATTTGATTTTAGGAAATAAGTTATGTATAACTGAGTGCATTGTAAATGGATCATTTTGCTATTGTTTTTCTGATTGTTGAGCTTGAGAAGCTTCACTTAGGATTATTTTAGATTCTTAGGGCCTTTTATCTATTGAAATAATTTTGTATGTGGGTGTACATATATTGGGCTGATTGCCAACTTCGGTGACTGAGGACCTGTGGTGAAGTGGTGATCCAGGGAAGTAGTAGGTTGTATATTTGCTTACCATTTGCCCAAACTCACTGTTGTTTGCCTTTTCTCTTCTTTTGACATTGTAGAGAATCAAATATTGCAAATTTGAACTTGTTCTAAAGTTTAAACCATAGTTACCAGAGTGAAGTGAAAACGAGAAGTAAAGCGAAAGCGAGAAGCGAGACTCAAATAAATTTAGGAAACGGGAAACGAGATATAGGCTCCTCATTCCCATTATGTTATTTAAGGGTAGTTATTTCTTTGATTTTATCTTACATGAAATTTTTGTAGAAAAGTAGGTGTCTTAGGTTTCAAACCGACGATACTTGCTTAGAGTCTACACCCTAGGCTATAGATTGTGGTCTACCACATCACTTCACACATATAACTTTCTTTGACTACTAGATGAGACGTTTTCTTTGACTATTAGATGAGACGTGATAGAAGCGAGCTTCCTAGGAAGAGAGTTTGCTTGAGGAAACTCGCTTCCTAGGAAGCGAGTTTGTCCGAGGAAGCGAGTTTGGGAAACGAGCTTCCCACTTTGTACATAGCTTTCCGACAACTATGGTTTAAACTCTCTCTCTCTCGAATGGTAGCTCGAACTCTTTTTGTTTTTTTGTTATATATCCTACTAGTTTCAGCATTAATTTGATATTTTTTTAGCACTGATTAAAAATGTGAAGAGGAAGAAGAGAATACGAGAGAAATTCAAGACGAAAGATTAAGGGCTTATTCCCCTTGATTTTTTGATGTAATAAACAGTAAACACAAATTCTGAGAAATAGCCCGTTCTTTGCTGAGCTTGAGGTTCAAACCAGATGAAGACAAAGAAGATGTTGAGGGACTACTATACAGATAGTTGTGGATAGGAAATTTGCTGAAATGCTTGTCGATCTCTATGTGATTTTTACGATCATGCTGAACAAGATTTTGGTGCAATGTTAACGGCTGCCTTGTTGTCATAAGACAACATTATTGGAACATCTATTTTAATTCCCCAAATCTCAAAGTAAGATTTTCAACCACAACAATTCAACTACACCATTGGCCATTGATCTAACTTGATTTCTGCACTAGACTTAGCCGCCACTCTTTGCTTCCTACTCCAACTTATGAGCATGGTTTAAAATATTGATACGTATCGACTGATACGGGCTGATACGTATCCTGTTTGGAACTACCCGATACACTAGTACACTTGAAAAAAAACTCTCGTATCGGATCGATACAGGCTCAATATGGGGGATTTTTCAATTAATTTTTTTCTCTCCTTCCATTTACACTAGGATCCACAACATAGACTTGATACGCACAACTTATTTATATAAAAATATTATTTAAGTAAATGATTTTAAATTACTATTACTTTTATTTACTTAAGATATTAATATGCAAATAGGTTATCCCCCCATTTGAATTCAACAAAATTATTATGATCGAAATTCTTGAAGAATAAAAAATCAACTTCCAGTTCAAGAACAAAATCATCTTTTTAGCACATTTTAGGGACTAGGTCAAAATTTCAACTTTCAAATTATAAGGTATTTCTCAAATATCAAAATTTCATAAATTTTATTATATCAAAATTATCAAAACCCAAAAGTTTGGCAAAAAAAGTCTCATATTTTAGGCTTAAAAAATATTTTAAGCTAAAGGGTCAAAAAGTCAACTAACAGTGTAAGAGTTCAGTATAAAAAGACTTACATTAAACTTAAAATTTATGGTTGTAATTCAATACATTCTTATTTAACTAATTGAATGTAAGGTTTTAATACCTAGATTGTTTTTCTTATACTTAACTTAGTGATTATGGTTTGTAATTTCATACCTTCTTATTAGCATAGCATGCATGTCTTTTCTTACTTATAAAATTCTCAAAACTCTCATATGTATGGTTATAAACATAATTGGAGACCTTCATTTAGTTTGTTAATAGCTTATATTTGCATTAAAAGAAATTTTATGAAAGGTATCTAAGTTTTTCCTTGCGTATCCAAACATTTCTTAGCGTATCTTGATTTTTTCTGCCTTATCCATCCGATACTTATCCTATTTTGGACTTATCGATACGACAATCAATACCGATATTTTGAACCATGCTTATGAGATTACCTATAAAAAATGTATAATACTCACTAGTGGACCTTCTATCATCAACATTTTCAGCTCAGTTAACATCAGTGTAAGCTTCTAAATGGAGATGTCAATGATTAGCAAATAGAATACCTTTTCCTAGAGTAGTCTTCACATAACCGTAATATCCTTTCAACAACTTCATAATGAGGGATTTGAGGTTCATGCATGAACTGATTTATCACACTAACAACATATGCAATGTCCTAGCTTGGTGAGAGAAAGATAAATGAGAAAACCAATAAATCGTAGTATATCTCTTTATCTTCAGGTAATTTTCCATCATTAAAGCTCATCTTATGATTTGTCTTAATCGGAGTATCAGTAGGTCGAGCACCTAGTTTTTCAATATCTTTAAGAAGGTACAAGGTATGCCTTCTCCATGATATAAATATGCCTTTCGTAGAGCGAGCCACCTCTATACCAGAAAATACTTTAGACTTCGTAGGTACTTGATTTCAAACGCTTGTACTAGAAACTTTTTCAACTTTTCTATCTCCAGCAAATCATTACTTGTCACCACAATGTCATAAACATAGACAATTAGAGCTGTAATTTGCTGTCCATGATGTCTCACAAAGAGAATGCTATCCGCATGACTCTGTGAGTAACCCACCCTCTTTACAACTTGACTGAATCTCTCGAACCAAGCCTTGGGCGACTGTTCAGACCATTAATTGAATTTCTCAATCTGTAAACTTTTCCCTCACTATTGGGAAGCTTGATCTATAGTGGAGTACACATATACACTTCCTCCAACAATTCTCCATGAAGGAAGACATTCTTCACATCCAACTGATGTAAAGTCTAAGCAAATCTTGTTGCCAATGAGAATAAAATTCTGATACAAATATTTGCAACCATAGCAAATGTTTCCTTGTAGTCAATTTCTTATGTCTGTGTGTATCAAGGATTAAAAATACGGTTTTGGGGGATGTATTAGTCCCAACTGAAACCTATACATATCGGTTTCAAGCGATACATATAATTTTTTCTTTTTCTTAAAATTCAAATTTTTTTTTTTTAAAAAGCAAATGAATTATAGGAACCAATTTTACCAAATATAAAGTCATGAGAAGCGACTCAAAGACAGAGTAGCAAACAAAAGAACAATTCTACAATGAATTAAAACATACATAACTAATAAACGATACGTATCGCTCGTTTTAGATCAATATAAATATTGTACAGGGAGTACAGGGGGCTATTGATACTTATACATATCACCCGTTTCGTATCGGTTTCGGCGATTTTTATTTCCATGGTGTGTGTCCCTTAGCAAATAACCTTGCCTTATATCTTTCAATTGACCCCTCGACCTTGTGTTTCACAGAGAACATCCATTTGCAACCTACTGGTGCATTTCCTTTTGATAAATATGCTATTTCCCATGTACCATTTGAAAGTATGTCTCTTTTTAATTTTATGAGATAGTCTTGGAGGGCATACATCGATTCCAAATCAAACTATGTTCTAATCGATTAAAAAAAATTGATTTTATGATTAGAAAGGCTATACTTATTTAGTCCTTCAAGTGTAGAACCTTCTTGTCAATTCACACGAACCTTCTTTAAGCTTTAAGGTTTTTCTCCAATGGAAGATAAGAACCCTTCCAGTTAAATGATGGTAGTAGCTCTTTTTTTTTTCCCATTTTCCCTTTGATAACCAACCTTTGATCAAATCCAACCCAGAGGAGGAAGAACACATCCAACAATGGAGAAAGGAGCATGTTCAATAATGGAGAAAGAGATGGATGTCCGTACGGCCAAGGGAGGGAGAAGAGAGGGGTGTCCACTATTGAGATTAGGATTAGGGTTTCTCAACAATAGAAACCCTATATCTAATGAGTGGATCATTCCTACTCTCTTTGGGAGTTCTCCTCTTTATTATCCTAAGAATTAGAATATTAAAGTCAACTCTAAGACTTTCTTAATTGTCTTAGATTCCTTCATTTATCTAATTCATAATTAGATTGGGATTCTTGTCTAATTCTCAATCAGATTAGAATTTTCTTTAACCAACTAATACATAATTAGTAAGCCCTAATTAGGGAAAGAGAGTGGGAATGTCCCAGACTAGGTGGGTCCCACTCCTAAACTCCCATGCACAAATCTAATCTTAATTAGATAAAATAAAATAGAGAAGAGAGAGAGAGAGAGAGAGAGAGAGAGAGTGGTACATCCCACTTAGGTCGGTCCCACTTTCGTATACTCTATTCATTTATCCTTTGTCATATTGTATATGAACAAGGCTTTGCTATACCATATAACAATCATCATTTATGAAGAAAATTAATTAATTTAATTCATAATTAAATAATTAAATTAAACACCTTAAAAAGATTCTAGTGTGTGGGATCTAAAGGGATCTCTTATTTCTGACCGTGGGAAGCAGTGCATTACATCTTAGCATTGCACTAGAACTAGGGAACACTTTCCATAAATGATTCCATTAGGTATTTTGAATTTCATATAAACCCCTGTTATATTAATGTCCATTAACACATTATAATTAAACCTCTAAAAATTGAAGAATTACATTCAAGTAATTTCAATTATATATATTTACAAATCGGTCCTTCCACCAAACAGTATTGCATATAAGCTTATGGGACAATATCTTATACTGTCAAGTCCGTAGCTTATATTTAGAATTCATTCACTTGATACTTTCGTTAAACTGAACTTTCAAATACAATTTGACATTCATTAGAATAATAATAATACTTGCTTTTCTATATTTAGAAAATAAGCATTCCTATATAACCATTTCATCGATAAACACCAGTTAGATTTCTAAGTTTGCTTTGACAAGTATCAACTCAGTATCTTATTCCATTTGGAGTGGTGTAATACTTGTTGAGTGTTCACACACTCCTTTAAGTATTGCTTACATAACTCAACGAGCCTGTGTTTGGCCCGCTATTAGACATTAATGATTGGCTACATCAAAGTTACATAGATAATTACTTGAGAAGATGCTGACCTTTCATGTTAAGGATAATATGTCAAATGGACTACCTTAATATAACTTGACAGTATATTTCCTAGGGTATCCACTATACGATCCAGTTCAGTACAAGTACTTGTTACTTATACCCACATGTTAGTTAAAAGATCATTCTCTTTGTGATTGAGATTAATCACACCATCTTATGGAATTAACTCTATGTAAGCCAATAAGGGATGCATTGTCCAGATGTATCCTCGATGACTTGGAACAATTATAGGTTTATAGGGAACTGGAAAACCATATCTCCTTAGCATTTGGTTCTCAACTAATTGGGGTTTTCCTACAGTGTTACCTAAGAGTGTGTTCATTTTAAGAGAAAATGGGGTAAAGTGGAAGAAAACCTAATTTTCTCTTGATTTTTTCGTGTTCGGTATGGGATAAAGGAACGGCAAACCGAACATGGGGGAGAAAGGAAAGTACAATTTTTCTTTTCTTTTCTTTCATTTTCTTTTCCCATTCCAGTGTTACCAAGGCACGTGGTACGGGTGCCAAGTGTTTAGGTATCTAGGGGTGTTCGGCACGGCAAGCTCTGAAAATCCCAATACGGTGACACGGACATACAATTTTTTTTATAATGATTATATATATATATATTATAACTCAAAATTTTTAAATGGCAATAATAATAAAAAGAGGGGAATCACCCGTCCCCAATTTTTTTAAAAAAGTATATACCTAAGTTATAAAAAATACTCATATAGGGAGTAGAAATGAGCAATAAGAGAGAGACGTATATATTGATCGTTGTTGTTGTCGCTCCTCTCCTAGTAAAATTTCGTCTATGTTTCCAAAAAAGCAACACAATTTGACAAAAAGTTCATTTACAATTGTAATTTTAAAATGATACAACATACTTGAAGCACCATGTGCCTAATCATAATGTTGATGTCACCATGACAATGGTATAGGCACATACCAAGGAGTGTCGTGTCGTGCCATGGAGTGTCGTGTCGTGTTGTGCCATGGAGTGTTGTGTCGTGTCCAAGTGTCGGCACGACAAAATTTGAGAAAACTGAAGTGCCTAGGTAACACTGTCCCATTCATCTCTTCCATCATGACCTCACGCTACTTAGGATCAGAGATTGCCTCTTAAAATCTAGAAGGTAAAGGCACAGAAGAAACAAAAGTTAAGAAAACAGTATTAGAAGGAGATAGAGATGCATACGAGACATAATTAGAGATATGATGCATAGTACTACAACTCTTTTGCGTAAGGCAATGAGATCGCAATGGGAGCATTATCATCATTTATATGAACAACTGCCAAAGAAGAATTAGGATTACTTGAATTGAATCAGAACTTGGTTTAGAGGAATTTGATTTGGTAGTTGGCTTTATTATAGTGATCTCTTCTCCCTTTTTGCGTATGGTGTGAACTTGTAAGTCATCAGTACTCAATAGTAGTATTAATAGAAGCTAAGTGCTGCCCTTGAACAACAGACTAGAGAGGAACATCCATGACATCAATGACCGGGCTGAGGAAGATGAACCGAAGAAAGCTGACTCTCTTTGAACTCAATATGCTCTCCTTGAATAGAGGTTGAGGTTTCTTGTCCAAGTGAAACATTAGACGAGAAGAGGAAGAAGAGAGAAATTAAATAGGTAAGATTAAGAGCTTATTTCCATTTTTGTTATTTTTACTACTTATAACTTATAAGAAAAGATTACAATAAAGCCCTTAATGACATGATATGGTGTATCTACACCTATAATACAAATAAATCCAACATAAATCAAATTTTCAACACAACCTGAATACAAGTTTGCACATTTTTGGATCTATAATTGTCCCATAGTTGCAAGAAAGCTATATACAAGGTGGGAAGCTTTCTTTCATTGTGTTCCTTTTAGTGGTCAAAGAGGGTTTCGTATGTGGGACGTGATGGATAAACCCTAGTTTACAACTTACATTGTAGACCTTAAGCCAATATCGTTGAATTGAATCATTCTTCGTAAATAATTGATACAATATGATCAATTGGAATTGCTTCTATTCTCTCTCATATCCCTTCCTTCAAATTCTTTTGGCTGAAACACCATGCCATAAGAAGTGATGCCGTATACCCAACTCCTCCAAGAGTTACGTGATGTGTTCGCATTCCACTATGCATGGAAAAAAAATACGATTATGAGTTGTGAAGCGAAAATAGAGGGATATGGATAAAATGGAAGGGTGGGAGAAAGAAGGAGAATATCAATGATATATGATTCCAATATGTATGGTCTATGAATCATCTCATAAAAGGCAGTGTAATAAAGCATCAATACTTTTTGGCTTTAGCTTGTCTTAGTTTCAAGCGTGGCTCGTTAAAAGGTTGTTCAAGCTCGATCAATTATTAAATGAGCTGAGTTCAAAGTTGAATTTTGAGCTTGATTGCTTAACGAGCCGAGCTTGAACATACATGTTCTCGACTCGATAAAAGCTCAGCTCGTTTATTAATATAGATTTAATAATATTATTAAATATATAATATATAAGTACCATCATAGGCATTATGTTTTTTTGTTAAAGCATAGGCACTATGTTAATCATATAGTTATATGCACAGTAGGAATAGATATCTAGATGCACACATGTCAATCGTTCAATTATATGCACATTGCACCGTAGAGATAGATATCTAGTTGTGAAGTCGACTGTAAATAACTATATGCTAGAGGATAAAATAGGAAAGATAGAAGAAACCAAGCCTTGACACAATATATGCGCAATAGGGATAGATATCTAGATGCACACGTGTCAATCTACAATGATATACACAAAATGGATAGATTTGTAGTTGTGAAGCTTGAGTCATCTTGGCCATAAAAGTAAATAACTAAAGTCTATAGGATAAAATGAAAAAAAAACAAGCCACACCGCCTTCAAATTGCTCAAAACCCTTGGATATTTATCTCTGTTTCCCTACTCAAAGAAGAATAAGAAGGTGTGAGAATGACTACACGGTTCAAGAATAATAGGAGGCATGTGAGTGTCGGCCATGGCCATACTGGCAAGTACCGGAAGCAGCTGGTTGGTTGTAGTAACCACCACCGGATCTTGTTTGACAAGTACCATCCTTGTTTCTTTTGCAAGATTAGGATGCGATACTTCCACAAGCTCTACAACAATTTCTATTTCTCCATCTTTGAGAAGCTCTGGTTTATGATCCCTCAAGATGTCAAGGACAAGGCCTACCTCGTTAACGTCCCCCTTGTCAACTTCAGCCAGTTTAGTTATTTCAAGGTGTTGGGTAAAACACTCACCCTTGTCTCAACCCATCGTTGTTAAGGTCAAGCTCGTGTCGAAGATCGCCGAGAAGAAATCAAGGAGATCGGTGGTGCCGTCGTCCTCTGTTTTCAAACAATTGTATACCCGAACTGACCCGAATTGAGCTCGAGCTCGGAGTTTATTTTACGAGCCAAGCTTGAGGATAAGTTGTGAAACTCAATTCGAGCTTGGATAGCTGTGTAGGGCAACAAATTGAGCCTAGACATTCCACTACTTGGCTTGGTTCGATACTGCACTACCTCTGGAGCTCTTGAAATGACCCGCAAGGCTGCTATTTATCTAGACCGTGAATGATGCTGATGAGAAGCATGCTTTCATCCAACTCCGCCATCTGAAGCCAAAACTCATTCTGCCCAGGTGATCATATCTGTCCTCAAAATCAATCTTTAACCCATATTTTATACTCTCATCTACACTTGTTTGCAATTAGAACGCCATCAAGAATTTGTCCACCACTCATGAAGGCACTTTGGGTTTGGGATGGGGAAATATTTTGAGGGAATAGGAAAACTTTGAGTCAAGAAGCTAGGACTTTGGCCAAAATTTTGCATACGCTACCCACTAGGCTGATAGGCCTAAAATCCGTGATGTACTGGGCTTCCCCCTTTTTTGGAATCAACACTAGAAAAAGGTTATTTAGAACCTTGTCGAAGGATCCAGTATTGTGAAGCTCATTAAAAACTGGTAAAAAGGGTTTATGGTCTTGCTAAATCTCCATCATTACCTTTTCTTCTTCAGATTTGTGGGCAATTCTAAAGGTTCTCTCCATAATCTTACTTGGAGAAGAGGAGAGAAAGGGGGTAACGACATGAAAGAGAGGGGATTCCTCTTGTCTGTTCTCCTTGGGATATTGATGTGAAAGGGACTCCTCTCTTCTACTTTGAAGAGGTTTCCTTATTCAATTAAGTTTTTAGAAGTTGGAAAGATTACTCGTATAGCCGCCCCTAATGTAAGTGATGTTCATGGGCATGTTTATGTCCATTCAGAAATAGGGACAATGCTATTTTCCTCTTAACTAGCGGGGGAGGTTAGCTTATCCTATACATAAAAAAATGTATAATAATGTAATATTATATAATATATGTCTATAGAGGAGGGTAGGGCGGGACCGGGCTAGGCTCTGTGGGGGTGTTTCCCTGGTCTGTTCCTGCTATGGAAATGAGGGCCTGGCTTGGCCCTCCGGGCTCAAGCATTTTTTTTAAAAAGCCCTCGGAGGGCCGGGGAGGGCTTGGCTGTGCCCCCTCACCAGAGGGCCAGTTTGACAGCCCTACCTACCAATATAAGATGACATCTGGTCGGGTTGTTAGCCCCAAAAAAGCAAGTCATCTTTTAAATGGGATCCTTGCAAAGTGTTATGCTGCATGTAATAACTGTGCTGTGACACTGAGGTTTCTGCTATCTTCTACCACTTGTGTACTTATTGTTGTAAGGTGAATTTTATGAACCTTACTGTTTGTATGAGTTTGTATAGTGTGGGGTTGATTTTAATGAATGATACCTGTAATGATTTTACATCATTTACAGGTAAAGGTGGTAGTAAAGTTCTTGTATAATTGGGATTATGACTACTTGCGTAATTCTATTTTTGTTCTTAACAACTTCACACTTCAAATTTTTTTTGTCCTGCATATCATGTTCCTTGTTCATTTGGAGGTCCTATACATTGTCATTAACCATCACTTTTAAGCATTTTGGAAGAATAAAATTTTATTGGTCCTGGGCTGGCAGTATTTATACGTTTTAATTTTGCTTGCTGAGCATTGCAGATGGCTACTCCTTTATTTTTCCATGTTCACCTTGTATGTTTTGGTATATTTTAATTCCTAATTGATTGGTTACATTTCCATGTCAGGCTTCTAAAACGCCACATAGTGGTAAAGAACTTGGTGAGACTCTGGTTGGTTCAAAGATCAAGGTTTGGTGGCCAAAAGATAAGATGTATGTAATCTTTATGTTTTGTATGTTTTGATGTATCCTTTTTGAATTGGTTTCTATACCTTGTAATTATGACAACAGATATTTATGGTTTAATTTTCTATGATTATCTTGTTCATAGCTACATGTGATCCCCGTTCTCAATTTTGTTGAGTGGTGGTACTTTGTAGTTTAGTTCTAATCATCTATCTTCTTATATTTTGATATTGTCGTGTCTATGATTCTACTCGGTATACATCTCCTTTTGTTGCTCGACTTGAGTCACTTGACACACGCGCACGACACCCATACCAACATAAACCCACACCTACCCAGGCCCCCCCACCACACACACACACATACACACCCTAGTCACAAATCAAAGTCCGTGTTGTTTGGGCAATTTCAATTGTGTGCCATGAATTTAAGTGGTCTGAATGTAACACACACTAGTCACAAATCAAAGTTCGTACTGTTTGGGCAATTTCAATTGGACTACTCAGTTTCTTCCTATATTTTCATTCATACTCTGATCGACAAGATATATTAAGGATAAAATTTCTTAACAAAAAAATATTATGATAAATTTTCGTGTGTATTTTCTTATATTGAAGTTATTGTGCAGGTTCTATGAAGGTGTTATTGAATCTTTTGATCCGGTAAAAAAGAAGCATAAGGTAGGATGACTCTCATGAATGCTATATGGGTTCTGTGACTGTTACCTTTCTCACCTTTAGTGAATATGGTGAAATTCCCTGAACATTTTGCACCTATTTTTAAAAGGAATGGTCCCCTAACTTGACTTAGGGAGTTAACAAACTATAGCCAAACTTGTTTTGGTCAGCATCCCTTGATAAGCTAATGTTTACCAATAAAAGGTTGACTAATGATTTAAATGATTTGGGAGATCATGCACCATTTTTAAAAGACGAGGGGTATTAGTCTTTTCACAGAAGTTCAGAAAAGTGAGTGAGAGTATCAAGGAAATGAAATGTGCTAAAGATTCCTTGATTTTCTCCATCCTTTTGCATGTAAAGAGCTGTCATTTAATACTAGGTAGAAAGTGACTGGTAAATAAGTTCACTAAGGGCCACAAACTCTTAACAAAATTTCCTATATATATATGTTGTATAGGTTTCTTTTATTTTGTGTATTAATTTTTTTTTTCGTGCATAACCTTGTCACTATTCCATTTATGTAGGTTTTATATGTTGATGGTGAAGATGAGTTATTGATTCTCAGAAAGGAACGATGGGAGTTTGTTGGAGATGACACTCTGCCAGATGAGGTGGGTGTACTGCCTGATTTTGTATGTTTCTACCTTATCTATGTTTGATGTCCTGCCTTTGTTCACTTTGCTAACAGGAGCAAGCAACAGATCTTCCAAGTCCTGATGCTTCTGAAATGTAAGTGTTGCGCTTAGCTGATATCAGTCTTTTCCCTTCAGAAGTGTGATTTATCTTTCTTTGAATTTAAGATGTTTTGAAACCGCAATTTCGAAAGTTGAGACTGATTTTTTTGACATGACTCTTGAGAATCAATGGTGTAATTACGACACATTTGATATTTTTACTTTCGCTGCTACAATGGTATTGCAATCTGTTGTAGATTAGGGCTGTCAATGGAGCGGATAGTGCTATATCCGTATCCGATTCGATTACTCTTACCTATTATCCAAATTTGCTCCGATATCTGGTGAATACAATTTCAAGAAACCAAATTCGAATTTGACTATGTCCGAATTCGATTGTTTAACCCATGTTGCTTGCTTCTCAATTTTTTTAAAAGGTTAAAATAATTAAATTGTGTGTAGCATGGATTAAAAAATTGCCGAAACCGTTACGTAACGCCCGTTACGTAAAAGGGGCGTTACGTAACGGTTTCGGTGGCCTCCGATACCCAATACCGTACCTTTACCCGTTTATCCCGAAACAAAACCATAACGCTCGAAACCGATACGTAAAAGTTTCAGTCATAGGACTGGGTTCCGAAAATCTCTAAACTCATTCTAAAATTCATCTTTGCTTCCTCTCTTCTTCTCTACCTATTCTTAGTAATTTTTTTTTCTAAAATCCTTTTGTTTTTTGTTAATTAACAACTGGATTTGGGCTTTAATTAATAGATTTGAAGGAATCCAAGACATGTTATTTATTTCAGATATGTTTTAACCCTGGACCCATCTAATTTCCTTATTTCTAAATTTTGAGCTTCATATTGGTTTTAAAAGTATCTTGTTACTCATTTATTATATGTTTTTTTTTTTTTTTTTCTATTTATTGAAATTGTTTGGATTTTTTTAAGCGAAAAAGAAAAAAAAAATGTAAAGGCCGAAACCGTTACGTAAAGGGGTTTCGGCTGTGCCCATTACGGTGTCCGAAACCGTTTTTTTAAACCTTGGTGTGTAGTCTTGAAGCTTACCTCTTCATCAGGCCTGTTAGGTCAACTAAAAGACTCCAGCCTTGTAGTTTTGCACTTGTGCTACCCTAATTTTCCCTCTCTCCTTTGCCATCCTTGCCCAGTGCCCCACTCCCTCTTCACCCAAATCGAAAACCAGTCTTCTTCAAATCCTTAAACCCACCATGATTGGACCTTCCTCTTGATTTACTAGTTCTGCTACCTCATCTTCCTCTTCACTTTCTCTCTCCTCTCCACCGATGCCGTCGTCTTCACTGTTGCCTCTCTCTACACCTCCAAACCCGTCTCTTTCACTTCCACTCTCTCTACAATTCCCTCCATCTTCAAACGCCACTTCGTTACCTTCCTCTATGTTTCTTTGTTAATGATTTAGGCTTTGGATTTTAAGAATGAGAGGAGAAGAGAAGAGAAGAGAAGAGGCCGCCGAGAGTTGAAGAGAAATGGTTTAGAGTTCGGATCTTAAGATTGGTTATATAAAAAAGCCAAATTACTTTCATAACCTTGTAAACTAATAAAATTACACTAATATCAATTGTAGTTTTAAAAAATAGTAAGGAAATTAATGGTATATGAAGTTTATATGTATCATAATTGGATATGGATAGTTAGCGGATCGGATCCGTATCCGATTCATTTATAAACGGGTAGATCATGGGTTATCCGAATCCGATCTGCTAGACACCTATTCGGATAAATATTGCTTAAACGGATTCAGATATGGATACGGATACGGATTGAGATATTACTGGATAGTTGACATCTATACTTTAGATTACTCCTGTCCTCTTCCATTAATTCGGAACTACATTATATAATGTTTGATTATACACCTTCGCTGCTAAAATTGTTCCTAGCTCTCTTTCTTGAACAGTTGTGAAAATTAAATCTTTTATATTCAACTCTAAACCCTGCAACTATTGTCGATTCTGAAAAGTGCTTGCCCTTGTATGCTAGTTTTGATGTCAAAATCTGAAGCAATACCAGAAATTCAAGGTTTATTCTAATTTGAACTGGCTGTTTGTATAACTAGTTACTTAACTACACTTTACATTTGACTTCGGTTACATGTATTGGACTTTTTCTGAAGACTCCTTGCTTATTTTGGGCATGCATTTGAGTGGTATGGATGACCAGTTAGTTATTATAGCTTATGTTGTAATTACCATCGCAATATCAGCTGTTGTGGAAATACAGTTTTTAATGTTGATGTTGGAGGATATTGCGCAACTTGAAAATATGATATATCGTGGGACATTGTAAACTATTATCGAAAATTTGATTTTTTTTGTCATTCGGGGAAAGCTTGGGGAAAAATCAAGAACATTTGTTGCTCGGTAAGTTGTCAGTGTGGAATAAGAATACCAAGAGATGTTGGTTCAAAACCATTGCTCGATAAGTTGTCGGTGTGGAATAGGAATACCAAGAGATGTTGGTTCAAAACCATGTTCAACAAGGCTTGAACAAATTTTCCTTTTGCAAGCAGCTTTCCCATAAAAAAGCTTAGAATATTTCATTGAAACTTTAGGAAATGTTAAAATAAACATTAATGCACATTTAGGATTCAAAAAAAAAAAAAAAAAACAATGTACTCAGATGCAATTGGAATAGTGTGTAGATATGTGCTAACGACAATATATTATAATTGGATATTAATATAGCATTTATACATGTGCTCTTGCACTGTTCCTTTGCGAAGAGCCTCTGGTACTATTTTCTTTCCCATATCGATATAGCCTGGATCATTCCCTGTTCCTTCTAGGGCTTCTTATCTTGTTGCTAGTTAGTATCACTGGGTAGCTTGTTGGACCTTCTTTGGGCTCTCCTTCTAGGAGCAATTTCATGGGCTCTTTGGAATGAGAAACAAACGTGTCTTTAAGGATTCTTCGCCGATTTTAGAGAAAGCTTGTGCTTGTTCGGGTATCTCCTTCCAACCGTTGGACTTTCTTTGGGTTCTCCTTCCAGGAGCAATTTCATGGGCTCTTTGGAATGAGAGAAAAAAATGTGTCTTTGAGGATTCTTTGCCGATTTTAGAGAAAGCTTGTTGATGCAAGACAATGCAACTAACCTTAGGAAGATGTGTTTGTGAGATCAGAATTCTTAATTGCAGCAATAATAATAAATATAAAACTATCTAAATTCCACAATCACTATAAATAATTCCAACAAAGAGATTAGCAATGTCCTAGGTTAAATCACAATCTGTAATAAAGGATTTGCCAAACTGAATTGGGTGATCGTAATGGAAGTGGGAACTTCCACTAGCTTAGGAATTTAGATCAATGGTCAATGTAATTTCCTTAATCCCTTGAGGATTTCAAGACAATCTTTAAGCTCAATCATGGTTATGACTTTGGGTGTACGTGTAAAGTGGGTTTTCATGTGATAATGAATTAGTTAATAAAATCCCATAGCAACTAATATCGAGAAGTAAAAAAATTAGGGTTATGGTTTGAGAGATAGGAAAGTTTTAGGGTTAGGAGGGCTGTTAGGGCTTTAGGGCAGGGTCAGAGTCAAAACAGTGACTGTTTTAGGGTTGGGACATCATGTACAGATAGAGAATGATGGCTTGGACAGGTCTAGGAATAGGGAATGATGGCTGGGACAGGTTTATAACATATAAAGTAGGGTATGGTGGCTGTAAAGTCAATAAAAGTGGCAGGGAGAAACTGTAGGGCAAGGAGGGCAGCAATGGGAGTGGAATAGGATGATACGGCTGGGCTGTAATAGGCCTGTAGGGACTGTACAGAAGATGGCGGCAAGGATAACAAGTCAAGGACTTGCTGCAGGGACTGAACAGGTAAGGGAAAGCTTGCGGTAGGCAGGAAATCCAAAGTGGAAGGCTGGCGGCAGGTTGGGAAGCAAGGGGAAAAGGTTGCAGCTGATCTGGGGAGGCGAAATAGGGCTGCAGCAATTCTATGAGGTTGCTGGAAAAGGCTATGGCAGTGGCTTTGGGGGCTGGGAATAGTGGCAACAAGGGGAATGCTATAGGGTTGGAGAATTAGGGTTTTGCAAGGTAAAAACAGAATAAAGAGAATAAAGGAGAGAAAAGAGATTTAGGTTTACCTTGGAATCACTTCAAGATTGACATCACACCATTCCCATCGCAGGATTCACAAGCAAAAAAGGCTTCATAAATTTCATTCATCATCCTTGAATTTATAGCACACAGAGTATTTATAGACAATCATAAAACCTTACTTAAAATAAAAATACTAAATTACCATTTTTAAGTTCTCTCATAGTAAACTAACTACAAGAGACAAAAAGTAAAAACAGACTAGATTAAATAAACAATAAATAACTAAAGGGGTGGGCCGGTTACTATGGCTGCCCATGCCCATCTATGGACTGATCTCGGCACTCAAATCATCATCTCTCGATCCGACGATTGATTATCCTCCAAGTCGCGATCCATTGGTGGATTTCCATCATAAACAAAATCCAACGGTCCGATGTCCGCATCACTTGTGCTCGTTTGTGTATCTCCTTCCAAGAGCTATTTCATTGGTTCTTTGGAATGAGAGAAACATGTGTCTTTGAGGAGTCTTCGCCCACCGTAGAGAAAGTTTGTGCCCATACTATGTTGCTTGAATGGGTTTCCATAAAAAATGATCCTGTGGAGTTGGGGATTGTTGAGCTCATTAGTCTCTTAGTTAGCTTTTTTCTTGTGTTTTCTTTTGATTCACCAATTGTGAATCTGTACGTTTCCTTTGCTTTAATGAACTTGCCTTTACCGATGAAAAAAAATAGCATTTATACATTATTTTATACATCTATTAATCATAAAAAAAATAGAAATTTAAAATCATATAATAGTAAACAACTACATAAAGACTCCACTCTGCATCAAGAACTACAATTAGATCCACATAGAGTTGTGTTGATGTTTATTTCCCCACTAGGATGTGATAATATTGGTTCTCCACATATAGTGCCCAACTCATTAGATTTAGATGATATACCATATTGTATGCTTACAAATATCACAGTGGATTCGTCCTCTCTAAATTGCACTAACACATCCATTGGCGGATACTGTGGACAATGAGTTGTCACTATCACCATTACGTGAGATTGTACCCTCGTTCTACCCGGGCCAGGCTCGAGTAGGCCTAAATAATAAAAGGGTTGGGCCGGGGCCCGCCTAAAGAATCAAGGGCAAAAAACGCTTGTTTTGAGGGTTTTTAATAAATTGGCTTTGACGGACCGGGCCAGACGGGTCAAGCCCATGTTAGAAGAAGTATATACTAAAACGGTCCTTAGACTCCAAGCCCAAGCCCGCCCAACAATTTATTCGGGCTAGCCTAAAACGGTCCTTACACTATCAAGCTTATCGTCTCATAATTGAGAAAATATACATTTATTGCATTTCTCATACATTTATTGCATTTCTCTCAAAAACTCACCCCACACATTCTACCTGACATCTCATCAAGTTCTGATTTTTTTGGGGTTGAACAACCCAAATCCAACCGATTTGGTGAAAATGTGAAGAAAAATCAAGAAGAGGAAATCCCTAAATATCTCAAATGAAATTTACAGTAAAACAATTCATTCTATCACTGATATTTTGTGAAATTTGCAATAAAGTGCGAGATAATGCAATATTTAGCCGGTATATTGGACAAGGAGAAATACTAAAGATAGATATATCCTTTACCCTGAGATAAAGGGTTATGTTGTGGGATATATCACATTTGTTGCAGATATATAAAACCTCGCATCCAACAGCTGTTACCAGACTGGCCATGGTAGCAGTGCCCTTCCTACATGGGTAGTTCATTTTGGTAGAGCTTTGAAAAGTGATTCCATGCCACTGTTCTTTTACCAAGTGATGGGAACAGCTCAGGTTTTGATTTAACAGTAATCATCAATCTTAAAGTTCGTATTTTGGTTGCTAGAAGGATGCTCTAGTCTGGTTTCATCAGTTATGTACGAAGTTCTCAGACACAATAAGCACAATTAGTCCACCATGCTTGCTCTTGAATTATCCGGCTTACTGGATTGGCTAAATTCCACATACCGACAACCATTCTGCTGTAATGCTTTTACCATTGTTGGTATAGTTTCTTTAGTGGCTTATGTACTGTAAACTGTATTCTGTACTTAATGTTGAAGCAGGTTTTCTTATTTGTCTTTATTTATGTTTATCAAAACTAGAAATGGTTGCAGTATGCAGTGTAATATTATTGGCCCAGAAAAAGCATCTGTAGTATATCCATTTTAGCAGTGTTAAATACATGTTATGAGCAATGATAAAAAATAAAACTAAAAATATGTACATGTGTTATAAGTGCTGATTGTTTTCATTCCAAATTTTTCAGCATTTTCTTATTTTCCTTTTTTTTTGATAGGTGCATTTTTTTTTTAATTTTCCTTAGATTTGTGCTCTTGTTATTAGGCAGGAACTATTTAAATATTTTACATATCTAGACTTGATTATTTAATGTAAAGATTTAGATATACTTTATTGTGATTTATTGATTTGTGCTTCATTTGTCTCTCTTGAATCAAGTTATTGAACCTGTGCTGATCGTACAGTTAAAATCCATATATGCTATGCTAACTGCTAACTGCTAATGCATATACCAGTATTATTAAGGTGCCTGCATAGAACCAGACACTACTTGAAGGCACAGTTATATGGTGCCTAGACACTCCTAGATTAGGTGCAAGAGCTCTCACCTAGACAAGAAAAGTAGTGTATGCCATGTTGACAATGTGATTTTAAGAATGTCTTAAAACCTTTGTTTTTATAAATCGAAGAGCATGTACAGACCTTCAACGAGGATAGCTCTCAGAACTTTTGCCCACTCATTGATCAATATGCTTGAATTGAGAAACCAACAATGCAATTTTTTTTCCACAAATACAAAAGAAGGCTGCATAATTTGTTGCATTAAGTTTCCTTTTCAAGATTAATGTTGGATTCAAGTTCCATAGGGTTTTCTTTTATTTTCCCTTACTATGATTTTATTTCATTTTTCTGCATAGACAACATAGAATCATCAGCAAAAGACTAGACATCATATGGTTACCTAAGTCTTGTATTTTTTTCTTTCTTTTTCTCAAATAAATTATCATTGACCTTTGATTTTTTATTTAACTTAATATCATAAAATCAAATGAATAAATCAAATTTATAAACATAGTGAAAAATTACCAGTAATATCAAAATTCTGGGATGGCCTTGTTCCTAGGTGCTCGGCTTGGCGATCAGCAAGGCCCACAAACGTTTATGCCTGGGTTTTTTGGCAAAACACTGCACAGTCTCTACAAATGTTAAATGTGTGTTGTTTTCCTTGGTGTTCCCGCTCAACTAGTTGTCAGATTATTATGCTGTCTTAGCACCTTTATTATGTAAACTGTAGGTGTCTTAAGTACAAATCTGTATTTCATCCTTGCTTTTGTTTCAGGCAATGCCATCTTGACTTCTGATGTAAATGAGGATGTGAATTGGAATTGTTGGACAGTGCAGTATGGTCTCATGCATTTATATTTTGTAATATTATGATATTGGTGATGACCATCCAGCTCCAAAGATGTGGCAGTGTTTGCTTTGTCATCCATCATTATGGGTCAAAGATAAATAATGTAATGTTAGAAAGATAGACCTTTGGTTTAACAAGATTTAAGTATGAAATTTGTATTTGCCTACATATAGTTGTTGTTTTTGGTGCTGAATAGCCGATATGCTGGCCTCCCTTAGTGTTTGGTTTGTATTTGTCTAGCAGTGTTGTTTGGATTGTCTTTTTTACATTTTTTAAAACCTTTTGTCTTACCTATCTGTCTGTTCTGTTTTGGTTGGTCATTTTTACCAGGCATCAAAAGAAGAAAGCTAAAACATATTCAGATTCCTCAACCAAGCAAGCAAACACAGATGCTTCCTCAAAAAGGTGAGATTTACTCACCTGGAATATTTGATACTCACTGTCATGGTTACTCAGAGCACTTAAGTCTGAATTTTTGTTGTTAGGGGTGGAGGAACTTCGGACAGAAAATCCAAAACTGAAGTGACAAAATCTGGTGGTAAATCCAAGGATGATGGTAAACATGGCAGAAAATCCAAAGACGAAATCTTTAAAATTATGGATAAATTAAATGATGACAGTGGTAGTAAATCTAGGGATGACACTCGTAAAACCAGCAGTAAATTGAAAGACGATGCCCACAAACCCACAGGAAAGTCCAAGGATGACACACCCAAGACCAGCAGTAAGGCAAAGGATGATACACCCAAGACTGCCACCAAGTTCAAGAGTGAAACTCCCAAAAGTGGCAGCAAGTCCAATGCTAATGGTACGGCTAAAGGGAAATCTGGTTCATCAAAGGTGCAAGAAAGCAAGGATGTGTCGAAAGGGGAATTGTCAGATTCGTCAAAGGCACTGGATGGTGAGACAAAGAGTGGAAAGAAGCGAAAAAGAAGGGTCAATTGCTGATAGTACCTGTCTTCCTCAGGTAAATATAATCTTATTTGCACTTTATTTTCAGTCCTGGAGGTATACATACCCATCTGTTTCAGCTGGCACTGCACTTCAGTTCAAGACGAGCCATGTATTGTGTACTACTCGTGTTTGGCATAATTCCAAAAGATGTGGCTATGGGTGGTTATGATGGTGCTGTGGGGGGGTAATGTAAGGGTCTCGCCGCGTTTTTGTCTCCTAGGTGGAAAATCTTAACTTTGCAGGGGTAATGTAAGGGTCTCGGCGTGATTTTGTCTCCTTGGTGGAAAATCTTATTTTTGCAGGGCTGCAGTAGATGACATGAAAGCTCCTACCTTTGTTAAAAAGATTCTTTATAGATAGTGCAATAGATTAACCAACTCTGTTGCTAAGATGGCTTTTCTACTTACTATATTACTCGTGGGATCCTGCTACAGCAAGTGTGTGAAGTATGAAGCCAAAGTCAAGGAGTTGATTTTGATCTATTGCTTTCATTCAGCATAAACATGCCAACTTTCATTTAGTTGGATCAGAAGTCTCGAAAGAGTCCATCTATGCTCATATGTTAAAGGAGTCTCCTGTAACAAAGACAGCTCTGTAAGATTTCTTTAAAAAAACATGTTCTGCATTCTCTATTTAGTAATCTAGTAGGAGAAATTTGTTTCCTTTTTGTGTCTCTGTAGTTAGTTTGTTAAGACCTTCATGTTTGATTCTTCTTTTGCATGCATTAGTGTTGATGTTGAAGCTGTTTTGAGTTTCACATATTATATAATTTGATGATATTGTTCTGTTGGGTAGATTTGGATTGATGCTTTTGTTTTGATTCAGGATTGTGTTTTTTCTGTTTTCGATAATGACTGATTTGTTCCTCCTTTGGGTCTGTTTGATAGTGGCTTTTGAAGGTTTTGACGCACTATTTGATGAGTTTCAATGAATGGTGTCTGTAACAGCTTGGATAATAGATATGAATGCAGTTCTAGGTTGGAGTCGGTGTAATTATAAGACATTTTTATAACTGATGAATTGAGGAAGTATGTTTGCTGTTATATGTGGTGATTATCAGTCTGAGCTACCACGGGAAACAATGGTGCCATTTGTTTCTCAGTACTTTCTATTTGACAAAAAATTGACTAAAGGGTTAAATTTTTTTTACTAGAGTTAAATATATTTTTCTTCTAAAAACTAAGGTTATATTTTTGACCCCAACAATATTTTTTCTAGAATATATTGAACTTTGGTTAAGAATTTTTAACCCTAGAGTTAATTTTTTGTCAAATGGTGAGTGTTGAGCAAACAAAGAGCACCATTGTTTAGTGTCGTCACTCAATCTGTTAATCACCACACATAAGAGCAAACATACCCCATCCCTTCATCAGTTGGTAACAATTTCTTGTAATTACATATTCCAATCATGAACTGCATTCCTATTTATTATCCGAGCAGTTACAGACACAATTCATGAAACTCATCAAACAGTGCGTCAAAACTCAATCTTCAAAACCCATTATCAAACACACCTGAGGGGGGAACAAATCGGCCTCTTAGATTAACATCTTAGATTAACAGAAAATGGAAATAGAAAAAACAGTCCTAAATCAAAACAAAAGCATCAACCCAAATCTACCCAACAGAACAATATCACCAAATTATGACATGTGAAACTCAAAACAGCTTCAACATCAACAATAATGCTAATGCAAAAGAAGAATCAAACATGGTCTAATGGAGATTCACAAGAAAGGAACAAAATTCTCCTACTAGATTACTAAATAGAGAATGAAGAACTCGTTTTTTTTAAAAAAAGATATCTTACCGGGCTTTCAGAGTGTATTTGTTGCAGGAGACCCCTTTAACATATGAGAACAGATGGTCTTTATGCTGAAGGATTCACCTGATGATTTTGTAGAGTTTGGTTTGAATTGGGATGGTCATAGCACCCAAACTGTTATTTAGAGAAGCCATTTTCCTCTTTCCTTTCTTTATTGGCCTCTAGGGGTATACAAGTAAGATAATGTCTTCTACTGTAATTCCCTTTTGATTAAAATGATTAAGGGATGCGAATATTCTTTTAAAGACAAATAAATAGAGGGCAACTTGTAAGGTGGAGGTATCATTCAGTTCTGCAATTCTCTGGTTTTCTTTATGGTATCAGAGCATTACCAAGTTGTTCTTCTTTTCCAACATTTTATCTCTCTTCCAACTATTCAAAAAGATCACCATAATGTCTCTTCTAATTCCTCTGCCATTTCTCAGGCTACACGCATGGTCTTCTTCCTTTCTCACAGCATTACCAACATTGCCAATGGTGATGCACGCAAGTGTGTTATGGGTGTGACAGCATCATGTTTTAAAATCAGATCGGTCGTGAGTCGTGACCCAGTCAAGAGAGCAGGTTGGTCCAAACCGGTTGAACCATTGGGTCATTTGGGTTGACTCAGTTACATCTAATAGTCACGACATTAAATGGACCTAGTTTTCACTCTCTATGTGAACAACCAGGCCTTGCCATTGTTCAATGTCAAGATTGGTACTCATATTGATGAAACTCTACCTCAAGCTTTGGCTGCCGTGACCATCTTCCTCCACCAAACTACAGATTATGGTGGTAATGATAGTGTGGTGGTTGTTGGTAATGGTGCTGGTCTTCCAATCTCTCAACTTGGTAATACTCTTCATTTTCCCACTTCCTCAAATCAATTTATCAAATGTTCTTGCCGCCAGAGTTCTTTGTTATTTGTCTTCTAATTAAGTGCCTTGGAACTACGTCAACTCGATTAAAACAAAACTTCGGGTTGTGTGTGAATCTTTTAAGCTATTTGTAAATACTTAGTTACTAGGTATTAAATTTTTATAATTGATCATTTTAATCTTTAAAAAAAAAAATTAGATTTATAAAAAAATTTCACCAGAGAAGTGCTTGGAACTCCACTTCTGAGATCCGAACTCTGTGAGTATATGGGTTGGAGAGAAGCTTCAAGTTTCTTTCGAAACAGTCCTATTCGATGAAATTACATAGAAATAGAAGGCTTGACCATAGTTACCTCGGTCTGCTAATCACCTTAAATAGAAATTGATGGCTTGACCATATTTTTCAAAGCGACGGTGGCGGTGGATTTTTAAGTCTTACTTTCTCATGGACTTCCATCTTATTTCATGTCCCCACACCCTTGGACAAAACGGCCTCGTCCAAAGAAAGCATCGTGGTGGAAATGGTAACAGCCTTATTTCTCATAGTTTTGACTTGAGCTTTCACTATAGCAATGTTATCAGAACTGGACCGGTCATCGAACTGGTTGAGTGGCCGGTTTTCGGTTTGACTGGTGTGACCGTGTCCTTTTTCATAAAAAAAAAATAAAAATAAATTTATTCTTATTAAGTTATGACCGGTTCTGACCACCGGTTCCCGGTTCAACCTGCCTGTTATTCTGGTTTTGGTAAAAAATGACCGATTTTTAAGCATGTCCGGTTTTAGGGGGTTTGGGAACTAGTTCCCGGTTTTTCCGGTTCGACCGGCCGGTCTGATCCGATTTTGACAACAGTGCATTATAGTGGTTTTCCTTATCAAGCACTTTTCCACACTCGTCCTTCACCATTCTTCACCATTTGACAACTTTTGGTTGTCCTCGTGCTACCTTTATTTTTTGGAGAATATCGCAATGATAAGTTACATTCTATGTCTGCTTTGCGATAAGTTACATTCTATGTCTGCACAACCTATTTTTCTAGGGTAATCAAATCCTCTACGGTTATACTCGGACTCGAGTGAATCTGATTATGCCCTTGAGGTCACCATGTGTCCCTTTTGACTGGGAGAGAAAGCCATTGCGACAGGCAAAATAGAATAGAATGGGAGGCGAATGATAGCAACACGTTTGTTCAGGACCTGCGCCGTTCACTCCTTCTGATTATGAATGAATGAAAGCTCCATAATAACTAACTAACAAGATTCAGTGGGCTGCCTATGAAATATATAGAGCTCTGTGACTCAACTCAAATCAATAAGGATGAAGAAAGTAGTTACTCGTCTCATCATTCTCGTCTTTCAGTTCATATTCTGGCTTAGTTTCTTTTCTATTTAGGAATGCTTTTATATTATACAATTATGATCAACACACTATTAGTCATTATCTCCCTTACTGAAACTTTTCAGTTTAGGTCCCAACCAACATCCCTCCGGCCCCGGTCCCCCTATCTTTTAATTTAAAGGAAGGGGTGCTAACGTGTGCCCTTACTAGTCAAGGTTTGATTCGCTTCCTTGGCTTTCTCCTTCG
Source organism: Tetracentron sinense (assembly GCA_015143295.1). Classification (NCBI taxonomy): domain Eukaryota; kingdom Viridiplantae; phylum Streptophyta; class Magnoliopsida; order Trochodendrales; family Trochodendraceae; genus Tetracentron; species Tetracentron sinense. The sequence goes on from CM026554.1 coordinate 12,236,177, forward strand.
GATCCTCGCCCTTGCTCGTGTTCGCCAAGATTCAGTTTCAACCAACTGAGTAACCGACAATTCTACAACAGCTAGCAGCCCCACCACAACCTACAGATCAACAGCAGCCTGCAGTACTGATACAGTAGCAACAATTGCCTGTGGGGGGTGGCTTTGAAACTATAGAAACAAAAAGGCTACTTACTAGCTTTGCGATAGGGCCCGAAGGGCCCCCCTTAGACCCCTTATTTTTCGCTGTTTTGGGGCCTGACTCGGCCTATTAAGTGGGAGGGGGCCTTACTCCACAATAGGGCCAAGCAGGGGCTATAGGGATGGAAACAACCCTATGGTATGCCATCCTTGCCAGGGGGAAGGGAGGGAGATACTTTGTACACATTTTCGCAATGGGGCAAGCTATGACTTGGTGCCCGCCTTCCCTACTCAAATAGAACGACTAATGACAACCATACCCCTTCCTTACGGCCCTGTTCAAAAGAAGATCTCTTTTCTTCTTCATTCTCAACAGGAATGCATCAACTAAAGTCCGCTTCCATATAGATCATCGTGGCATGAACTTTGTCAACATTTTCCAAACTTCCTATTGATCTTGATCAGTCCTAGTTTTGTTGAGAGTTCTCTTTCTGGACCGGACCCGTTTCTTGACCGTCTCCTCTTGTTGAAAGACCTGCCTATGTTCTTGCTTGAAATTCGATCTTTCCATGTATGTTGGTAGGGGCCTTTTTTAACCCACATAGCCGATGCGGGCGGCGCTGTCTCCTTCATTACAGGTTATTGGGATGGATTAATGGCTCAACTGGAACGTCCCTTAGATGGGAGATGGAGATAGGAATTTATAGATAGGCATTCTTTCTATCATTGAAGTTAACTAGATCGACCATAGAATAGCAATAGGAATGTATCCGCTGCTATTCGACAACTTTCTCCATGGAAAAAGGCCCGCAGCTAAAGGTTAACAAAAGATTGAAGAACCCATGACGATCTATCTAAACGATACGAGACGGAGCAGTCAACTCCGAAGCTCCATTGGGGCAGGGCCGACCGGGGCTGTTTCCTACTTATCACAAAAAGCTACTACCGCCCGCCCGGCCAATCCTTCAAAATCATTAAGAGGAAGAGCAAACGGCAAATAACCCTCCTATAAGTAGTTGAACACTTCATGAAGGACCACAAGACGCCTTTCTTTGCCCGACATACTCTGCCGTCTTTGTAGAGTAAGTCGTCTAGCCGGTTGTAGCCATCTGCTTTCTACAGTCGGGCGCTTGAAATACAGGCTTTTAAAGCATTTTCATTTACCTTAGTACCTCCATAACTTGAACAAGGCCTCTTACTATAGAAAATAGGCAATAGAGATTCATTGGAAAGATGACCCTTGCAAGAGGCAAGAGTTGATATCGAGATGCCTCGGCTTCGATGTGCTGCATAGAGCACACACAACCCACCGTTGGACATCTGCTTCTATCCTGGGCCAATAAGAATGCCTTTCCAGGTGAGCCAGAGTTTGATTAACTCACACGTAGTATGAGCCATAGCCCTATAGCCCTACAACTATGAAAAAGCCCTGCACTCGAGCTCGCCACACCTTAAAGTACTATCGGCTGTTTTTTGCTTTGTAACGTGACTAGGTTACCTCCAACAAGAGTACAATACCTAGTAGTGGAGCGCCTATCACAATGTGAGCCAGCCCAGTCCCCATCGGAATAAGTAGATAGTTACAAGTGACCATTATTACCATATAGGATCCCTTTACCGGAGATTCCTTGAGGTTAAGATTCACCCAACCTTAAGGTTCACCCACATATTCTTGGTTTTTAGAAAAAATTAGAAAAACATATTAAAAATATTTTAATATTTTCTCTAACAATGGTGAAAAAAATCAATTTTTTTTTCTAAAAAAAAGATAATTGGGTGAACCCTAGGGGTGGGGGAATCTTAACCATAGTTAAAGGGTGTCAACAGGGACACATGGTGACCTCAGGGTATAACTAGACTCTCCCAAGTCTTATTATAACAGTAGAGGATTTCATTCCTTTTCTGAGGCTATATAGTAACCGCGTTTTGGTTGAGTCTATGTGTCACGCCCCGAAACCTATACACAATAATACTAATATTTGTATAGATATCAAGGCGTGAACCGGAAACAAAGTTCAAATATTAATGGAAATTAAAATCATTTAATACTCCATTAAACAGATATAAATATCCAGAATAACTAATACACTCAACAACATGAGCTCTCCAAAAAACTAAACTATCTGAAGTTTTCATATAGTTTACCTCACTACAGTTCTCTCAAACTTTAATGGGAAAGAAAACTTTAAGGCTGGTCCCACTTGCTCAAACGAGAGCAATTCCTAATCTTCTTAATCACCACCTGAAAAGAAAAATCAACAAGGGTGATCCCTCAACTCAACAAGAGAATACAACTATAATTTAGATGCATTAACAATTCATATGATAAGATGACTAACAAATTATGCATATTATTCAATTAAGTCTTTATTTATGGTTCAGTCCGATCAATAGGGGTCTTATACAACTTACCCTATTGACCAAGAGAATCATTGGGGTCTCACATAGCTTACCCTATCTCTTGGGTCTCATACAGTTCACCCATTTGAGAATTGAGTGTTTTACACAACTCAGCTCAATCATCTATTTTTGGGTAGGTACTCTATACTACCTTAAAACCATCATTAGATGGTACACAATATCATCCAAGGATCCATTTAAGGAGGTCTTACACAACTTACTCCTTGAATGACCCGTAACCAAAGTTAGCACAATGTTTATTGAATCACCATTATTCAGAAGATGAATTCCTATCATCATGAAAATATAGCAAAACATTAAATGACTTATTTATAACAGTCAAGATCATAATTCATAATTAAAATCTATTATGCTATAATTCACAATTAATATCAATACAGACATAACATATTTTATTACAAAAGAGGTTTCAGTTGTGTTCCTACAACTGAAACTTTAGTTATAAATATTACATATTTATAACCCTACAAATTCTCAATCTCTCAATGATAATGTGGTTCAGGGTTTCACAAATCCTTAAGGGCTTGAAAAATCATTTTTATGCTAGTGAATTTTGCAAAACCCTTATACTAGCATAAATGAGCCAAATTACTAACCAATTAGTTAATAACTAATTAGTTAAGTTTGTTAGGGGTATCTTTCAACCACCTAATAAATTAATTAATAAAATATAGGTCAAGTTACTAATGAACTATTTAGTAACTAATTACTTAAGTTTGTTAGAGGTATCTATCAACCATTTAACATATTAACTAATTAGTTATAAATGAATCTCAACAAAATAATGTTTTCACACTCAAATCATATATATAATTAAAGTATCTTAGAAAAATTAATGTAAAAAATATATCTTTTTCTGTTTTTGATTTTCGACTAATGTTTTGATCCACAAAACTATTGATTTTGGGAAACCGTTATTCATGAAAGTTGTAGATCTTTTCGAGCTCTTCGAAACGATATATTATCGGAACAAAATCGGACTGAAGGTTATAAAGTTATGACCTGAATACCGAAACTGGGTAAATTCTTTGAATTAAACTCAATTCCGAAAATTAAACAATTATAATTTTTTAGATCTCTCATATTTTATTCCCTAAAATCTAATATGTTATTCTATCATTTATTAAAATCACCCATAACATATTTAATAAATTAGAATAGTACCTGTATAAAATATTTATTCGATTTATCATATTTTCATACACACAATCATTAACACAAGAAGAAAAACACATTAAAACTTTTGTGTGATCACATCACACCTTACATCTAAACTATAAAACCATCTACTTGTCTTTAATTTCAGATCTCGAGAAAACAATGACCGCTGGATGCGTTTTGATGCTATCTCGGATGATCCAATGCTTCAAAATTCGATTCTCTACAAGCATTCACCGATCTCTAAAACTCTACAGTCGTTCTTCTTTCATTCCTCAAACGTGCGTATCTCAACCTTCTTTATTAGGTTAAAATCAAAGTGAGCTAATTAGGTCTTAACAATTCTATTTATATTAACCTATTAAGAGAATTACTCAAATATCCATACTAAAGTCTGTTTGGTTTTGACAAAGATTAAACCAATTTAATTCATTAAATTAAATCATTGATTTAGCCCTACCCAGTAAGGTTAGCTACCAAGACCAAACATCCAACACCTATTACTAGACTACCCTCAGGGTATAAAATTACTAATTTACCCCTCAAGTGTAATTAATTTGAATTAGGGTCACTACACTATGTCTCGAGAAAGTTCTCTTCTTCACCTTCATCTAACCTTTCCAGGGGGAAAATAATCACCTCCTCGGTAAGTGACGTGAGGATGGTCGTCTCGACTCCTATTTTCTTGCCATGTGTGCCCCCTTTAATCCCATTTAACCGTGGTCAAGATTCATCCACCCTTAGGGAAACCTATCCACTCTTGGTTTTTAGAAAAAAAAAAAAAAAAAATTAGCTGAAGGGGTTAAAAAAAACTAACCTGTGTTAATGGGAGTTCAAGGGTCGGCTATGTGAGAGCGAGGAGCAATAGTTCTCTCCTCACCAGTGGAGCGAACTATTGCTCTTTCAGGGGTACTTGAGCCTCTTTAACAAACCCAGCCGTGTGACCCATCCGCTCCAACAATTACCACACCAACACTCCCTGTCATTGGATGACCATCATCTCTATTTGCTACCACCTCAACCAATCCCTCCACTGAATCTGTTTGGGCCTCTTCAATTGTCGTCCCACCTGCCCATCTCGTGGTTGATCTAATGGTCCATCTTCACTCGTTAGAGCCTACTTGTTACACTCACGCTGCTAAAAATTGCAAGTGGTAAGCTGCCATGGTCGTTGAATTTAATGCTCTTCTCAAGAATAAGACCTGTCTTTAATACCTGTTACTTGTCATATGAATATCATTAGCTGTCAATGGGTCTACAAAATCAAGCAATGGGCGGATGACTATCAACCGCGATAGCCAAAGGCTATAGTCAACAAGCAGACCTCAATTATGATGAAAATTTGAGCTCAATTGTTAAGCCTACAACAATTCCTCTTGTCCTCATTAAAAATTGGTCCATATAATAGTTGGATGTGAAGAATGCATTTTTCTATGGTATTATTTTTGAAAAAGTTTCAAGGCCATTTTTTTTTTGGGTATTCAAGAGTGAGAAAGCCCAAAAATCTATCTAAAAGCCCGGGGCAAGGGAATCCTAATTACATCATTTTGGATAATGAGAATCAACCATACTGGAGGATCCCTCATAAGAGTAAGCTCCAATTGTCCATTATGACTAAAATTTCATTCCCGAAAAGAATGTTGTAACTTGCATTCCTAATGCTTGAGCAGTAGCGCTTTAAACAAAGTCACCGCTACTCTGGAGTCCGTTTTCAACAAAAATCATCCTCCCATGCTTAAGGAAAGAACATAAAAGTTAGCCCAAAGCTTCGCCACCATGGTTGTGCAAATACAAATTTTCATTCTAATTCCTATCAATCACCTGCAGCCTCCCTTGGGTTACTTCTCGAACTGTCATCGATATTAAATTTAATCCACCCTTCAGGTGGAAAGTACCATTTGATAAAGTCTTTGTTTCTTGAATAACACAGTGTCCTTCATAAGGCCCTCTATGGACTTTAGCAAACACCTCACACATGGTTTCAACTATTCAATACTTTTTTTCTTATGGATTATGATTTTTATCACAAATGTACAAATTCATTCATGTTTATCTATCGGCAAACCACTAGCATTTTTGTTTTGTCCCTCTGTGTTGATGACGTTGTTTTCACGGGCAATGATGATACTCTTTCTACACTCATTTATTAGTCAATAATTTGGCTCCCATTTATAAATGAACGATCTTGGTAACTTGCATTATTTTCTTGGCGTGGAAGTCTCGCAATAAATGTGACTTGCTTTTCACTCAATTAAAATATTTCATTGCTTTTCTTCACAAGTCAAATATGACTTGTGCTAAACCTTATGCCACACATGTTCAATCTGGTTCAAAACTTTCTCTATATGATGGTGAACCTCTTGATATCCTTCCAAGTATCATTGACTTGTAGGCACACTTCAATATTTTTTTTTGGAAGGATTTTTTTTTTTTTTGGAAGGAAATATTTTGCTTTAATGCGGCTGGACATTACTTATGCTATCAATCAGGTATGCTAATTTATGCCCAAACTTGCGAAAGTACATATAAAATATGATATAGCTATTAAATGGATCCTTGTTAAATCAAAGGGTTTCTTGGCTAAGGAATTAGGTTTGAATCCTCCATCAATTTTGACGTTTCCATTTTTCCGACCTCGAATGTGTTGGATGTCCTGATAATCCACGCTCTAATCACACTCTATCACAGGCTTTTGCATCTACTTGGTACAAATCTAATTTCTTGTGAGGAGACGTATTTGGGGTGTGTTTATTTCACAGGAAATTAGAATGAGAAATGCTGATTCTTCGGAAATAGCTAACGTTCGAGTGTTCGGTGCATCCATTTCTCCAGAAATGAGGTTGACATGAAGAAATTTGTTATCACCTTTATAGGAAATTCATGTCTCAACCTATCTTGTACCCCTGGAAAATATAAAACCTCTCTGGATCCTATTTGCTCGACACCATTCCTCCACAAACATCTCTCTCTTTCTACCACCACCACCCACTGCTTCTGACCGCCACCAACCACCACACACCACAATCTCTGACCACAACCACCTCCACATTTGATAACTACCACCTCCGACCCCACCATTCTACCACCCCTATTCCACCTCCACCACCAATCCACCACAACCCCCACCCTCACCGCAGTCACTATCTCACCCTCACAACCATCCTCATCACCACTCCCTACACCACAACTATCACTGCCTACCACCACCTCCGACCCCACCATTCTACTAGCCACCCCTATCCCACCACCAACCCACCACCAACCTCCACACTCACCGTAGCCACTATCTCACCCTTACAACCATCCCCTGTTAGGAAATCACGTTTCCTATAATGTTAGGATACTAAATTGGGCAACATATTATTTTATGTATTCAATTATATTAGCTATTTAATTTAGTGGGTTGAAATCAAGTGATCTAATTTGGTAAGCCCATAGACTGCTAAAAATTGATATGGACTAATTGAGCAGATACCAATTTTGTTCTAATTAGGGGATTATAGGAATCCTAATTAAACAATATAGACCCTTTAGGTTATGGTCCCCAATACACCAAATTATAATACAGTTTCCCTTCTCCCCATCTGGAAGAGAGACGACGGTCCCATTGAGGAACTAAGGCGATTTGGTTGAGGAAGATCACAAACCACCCACCCATTCGTGTTCATTCGTTCGTGATCGATTGTCGTAGTATTTCCGCAACAGTAGGCGATCGTTCATAATGGATCCAGGTATCTCACTCGAATCCATAAATCCTTAATAATCTGGCATGATGTAGATCCTAGGATTTACTGTTCTAGAATGTTTGCATCTAGAATTTGTTTATGGCTTTCGGTATGATTTAATTCCATCATCCCCATCACCACGCCTCAATCCACAATCATCACTCTCCCTACCCCAACCAGCGTTCTCACTTCACAACCACCTCTCTCTACCAAGTTCCACCACCTCCCACCCCACCACCACACCCATGTTGTGCGGAAGCACCTAATGAATAAGATCGACGACAATGGTAAAACAATAGTAGTAAACACGAACACACATCACAAAGCAAGATATATATGGTTCGGCCCAAAAGTCTACGTCCACGATCAAAGCGATCTAAGTAAACTTCACTAATCCAAGAGAAGAATACAACATGGGAGAAGAACCCACAAAAGAAGATTAAAACCCAAGAAAAGTCCACAATGCTCTCTCTCACAAATCTTTTTGTTCAACCTTTCACTTACAAACCCTAATCCCGAAATTACTCTTTTATAGCCCCAAAAGAGTCTTAAAACTAGAAGAAAACAAACTCTATCGAAAAAGGAGTTTGCAAAAACAAAATTTGTAACCAAAATCGGCGACCACCACTTGAGCGGAATCCAAGCTAAGCTCGAGCGGTTTGACACAATGACTTTCAAAACTCGCGCATCCAAAAAGCGTCGAGTTTCGCTTGAGCGGCCTCCAGCCCCCCTCGAGCGGTGATTACCCTAAAAACGAGCCAAATTCCACAACCCACCCCAACTGCCATCACGACTATAAGAATTTACTTTTGAATTCTCATGCTCAGGGAAAACTAAGCACTCATGTATCAGAAATTGAATTTCTCAAGATCGAATATCTTGATAGACCTAGTTTCTTGAGAGGTAAGTGTCCGAATACGAACACACCAAATCATAAACTTTTAGGAAACCCAATTGTTTGTCTACTGTATCTTTGTGAGATTCCTTTCATAAAATTGTAATCTTCGTAGTTATTCTCTCAATCTCTTTTACTGTAATTGTCTTGAATAAATGCTATGATTCCATTATTAAGGGTCATGTATATTCTAAAAATAGTAATAAATTGTGGACAACCACTAAGGTGAAGGTATTGCTCAGTTCTATAATTTTCAATCATTTTAAATTGTGGACAACCAGTAATGAGGGTTGCTACCTCATAAAAAGAAAGAGAGTGAGAGGCCACACCCAACTTGCTCCAATTGGGGGGCTCTCTTAATTAGGAACCATTCTCAATGGGTGATGTCTTGCAAGAGTTTCACTTTCCTTTACAATTATCGCTACTAACAATAGGTAAATGATAACGCCACAAAAAAAGAAAAAAGAATAATAGGCTAGACCACTTGGGAATTGGGATCATATTCAATCGTGATTGAACTTAGGAGAGTTCAATTACACCCACAAGTCAACACAAGTCCTTTTTAATCGCTATTAACTATGGTTAAGATTCACTAACCCTTAGGGTTCAACAATCTAACATTGATTTTAAAAAAAATTAAAAATATATTAACCTTAAGGATTAAAATTTCTTAACCAAAGTTAAAAGGACAATTAAAGGGGTTTTGTGAGCGTTATTGAACTCTCGCGAGTTCAATCGCAATCGGATAGGATCTAGACTTGGGCTAGACTAACAAGGTACTTACGAAGAAAAGAAAAAACAAAAATTGACGAGGTTAATCCTCTTTCTCTCTTTCTAAAAAACTTAAAAAAGGAGAATGTTAGCCCCAATTGTGCCAGCCAATAATCCGAACAGAAATGTCAAAACACTTTTTGAATGTGATTTTTTTATATATATGGAGATCTTGGAAGCACGGGTATGGCGATACTTAGATACGGCGATACGATACGGGTACGGCGATACGACAAAAATTATAAAAAAACAACTAAGTTTTATCTTAGAGTGTCGTATCTGATATGTATCCGATATGGGTACATTTCCATTTTCAAAGTATCCGTGCTTCCTAGACGGAGATTAATGGTTTACCCTATTGAGGCTAACATCCCCTTAAAAAAGAAGTCTTAATATGAGCTGGAGGTTTGCTTCACCACATTAATTAATTGAAGTGGAGCTCCCCTTTTCTATTAAGCTGATGACAGTTATAGAATTATAAGAATACAAACAACCCCTGTCTTCTCTCATAATTATAAAACTACCAATAAACATTGCATTGAAATGAGGAGCTCCACTTCACGCGAGCTCCAACTCATATTTAAACACTAAAAAAAGGTTCAGAAGGTGAACACAAAATCGAGTCACACCTATTAACAAGGGGATGGATGGACTTGGTGGAAAATTGCCACGGCAATTCCTATGTCTCACAACAAAAAGTGTCGGCACATCTCCATGTTACCTTGTGAACATGTACAAGCTATAACTTCTTTTGAAATTATTATTTTTTTAACTTGACAAAGGGTAACAATGCCATGTATTGCACTCACAGCAAGTCTTTGGAATGTTAGTCTTTTTATTATTATTATTTTTATTAATATTATTATTCCGAGAAATTAAAAAAATCAAAAGTTAAGCATGTTATCTTCATCCCTTCATCCTAAAATAACAGCATAACGGTTTATATAATCATAATTATCAAACACCCGTTTAATACTTTTAGGGGGTTGTTGTTTAAAATTGTTTATTTTTGTCGTGTTATATATTATATGTGTATTGTCATATAATATTTGTTTAATACGTAAATTATGTATTAAACACGTATTTTTACCATATTTTTATCGTGCTAAACACATATTCCTTATTAAATAATCACTGTTAAATTAATATCATGATTTTTATTTTTCCAATACTCCTACTGTGTTTTTATTCATATAACACTTGTACCTCCCGAATAGATTATTACCATATTATACCCGTACTTGGTAACTATGATTATAATAGGAACAACTGCTAATAACGTACGTAAGTTATTAAATATAAAAACATAAGAGTGGGCGACCCTAAACTGTTGTAATACCTTTATTGCCGTTTACAACAACCATTGTTAAAACCATGAGAGTAGTAGGTGGGCATTTTGTACAAGCATTTACATCTAAGCTTATTATTAATCAAGTATATTTAATCCTAAATATAACATTTGATTAGGGCAACCATACTTAAGCACTTAATAATTGGTCTCTATTCTATTCTAAAACCATGTTTTTTTTTTCCTGGACCTTTTCTAATCCAAATATGTTAATTAAATTGTTGAACTCTTACTAGCCTTTTATCCTAGTCTAGAGCTTCTCCAAACTCCATTTTTTGCGGCCCACTAAGGGGTCATGGTATTATTTACTGGCTTAGCTATCACTTGTCAGTGTTAGAGGCTCGAGTAAGTGTGCCAGACTCTCCTCTCATGTTACGAAAGTGAAACGGGTACTTAATTCATTAGAAATTCTCTCCGTTCTTTTGGTGGAACTTTTAAAAGTCCAGAACATCAATGTTTTGGAACAATTGGCAAGAGTTTGGGAAGAGAGGGGAGAGGGTTTCTAACCTTTTTACTTGTTGGTATATCAAATTTATGAGTTCAATTTAGTTAGAAGTTCCACATCTATGGAAGTTACAAAATCCAAATTTTTTGGTGGAACTTGAAAGTTCCATATTTGTAGAACTTTTGCACTCTATGAAATAATATAGTCCTAGACATCAAGTAAAATTAGGCATGAAACAATGAAAGTTCTAGACGGTAAAAGTTCCACCAAAAGAACAGAGCCTTAGGGTCCGTAGAGACTTATAAGGTCTGGCACTGTGCAAGTTTTGTCAATGGAGAATATGCATTCTCTTTTGAAAACTAGATGTATCGATGCTTTCATCTATTGAGTTGCAATTTTCGTAAGACTTTAAATGCAGCAAAATGATTGATTTCAAATCTCATATAAAAATGGTAAGACTTGAAATCTCATGATTGTAAGAATTAATCTTGTTAAAAACCTTGGCAACGTGACTCAAATTTCTTACCAACTACCATGATGAAATGTAAAGTGCTAAGCTTTATAAGTCTCAGCAAAAGAATGGACCCTTACATATGAGCATTTTCCCAAACCTCTTGCAGAATTACCTTCTCCTAGCTATAGAGGTAGGTGATAATTCCAACTTGATTTAACCCTAATTATTTTTTCTTTCCAGAAAATTTCGGATTGTTAGGAATAGGATCAACCGATTGGTATGATCTTTGATCTAGCAATTCTTCTTGATAGAATCCGAATATAGAATACTACACCGACAAGATCATAATCCAGTGTCCATATAGTAGTCCCATGTGGGCCTAAAAAGTCTTTTAAATTTTCTTATCATTCTCTTGTCCTTAGAACAAGAAAAATATTCTAATAAATCATTGATTCGTCTAGTGTCTGAATATATGATTCATTTATTACTTTAACTAGGTCGAAAATTTATAACGTTGAAGCACCATCTCACCATCCCTCCTTAAAAATATTACAAGAGTTGACTATTATGCAAAAAATAAAACCTTAATGATAATGGGTATATGCTTACTTTTTATGAATTAAAGAATGGAAATTATATAATAAATAGGGATATATGGTTGGATTGAGGGTCATCTTTCTTTATTTTGTAGAATTTACTATTTAGGGACTCTTTTGCAATTATGCAAGTCCTAAGGCTTATATATATATATATATATATATAGGGGAATGCTATCCTTCACTCAATTTGTGAATCTGGTAACCTTCACCAGTTAAATCCTATGTATTGAATACCATTCTATTAAATACAAAGTTATTTTGATAGTTTTATATAGAGCAGTGATAGGAGTACCCAAGAAATCTATTTGCGAACCTAAGGCTGGACCTCATTTGTCTAGCCTCTCTCTTAAATACTCACCACAATTGGTGAGTACTTAAGAGGGAGGGTGGGGGGTGGACCACCAGCCTTAGGTTTGTAAATAGATTTCACAAGTACGTTAACTATTTCCTTTTTATATAAGACAATTCATTAAATAGGAGAGAGAAGAAGTACAGAGAAAGGACTTGTATATATTTTTCATACATTTAATGATTAGTCTCTTATTGTAACTCCTTGTCCCTAAAGGGAAATCGAGTTGAAACAATGGCAATGGATACGAATATAGAGTAAGCATATCCTTTAGGAGCATTAACAAAAAAGTGGAGGAAGACCTCCTAGTAAGGCTGCAAGTCGCAATGGGTTGGGCTAATGGTCAACACAAGCCCACCCCTGAAGCTAAGCAGTTTACCCTGACCCAGTCCAACCCTACACTTACCCTAATATGCCTAACACAAGTCCAATCCATTTACTCATTTCCCAACCCACGGCTAAATTTGGGATTATGCGGGCTAGATAGGGTTAGATCGGAACATGTGGTCATAAAGTTTAAGGATTAGAAATTTACAATTAGAGCTCTTTCTTAATTGTTTAATTAGCATTCATATTCTTATATCCTACATATAGTAATAGTGTGATCATAACATATTTATCTTTTAAAAACTTTAATTATTAATAAATACCTTTTGATTAAGTATTAAAAAGAGAACTAAATAGTATTCTTTTTCAAGATAATGTCCCTACGTATTCTATTTTCTATATCATTACTATTCTATTTTCTATATGATTATGTATTAAGAAAGGATTTTATAATAATTATTTTAAATAGTAGTAATATTCTTACGATATTATATTTTCTCCTCATCATATATATATGTATATATATATATGTCGGGCTCAGATTGGGCTAAGATTTTTCAGTCTAGACCCAAACCAAAATCTGAAATGTTGAACCCAATCTCTCCCATTAATCGGGTTGGGTCAGGCTAAGCTAACCCAAGTAACACCATTACCTCCTAAGGCTACACACGCACACACACACACACACATATATATATATATAAAGAGAGAGAGAGAGAGAGAGGGAGAGAGAGAAGTTCTAGTGAGCGCTCGCTCTAGAAACTTGATACATGCTTTTTTGGGAAATTGATGATTGGATGTCAAGGTGAGTCCATTTGGAGACGCATGTTAAAAAAAGTCTAATCGGATATATTTAGACCGTCTAATTAGACCTTAGTTGATCAACATTAAATCCTTAAGCTTTACTAGACCCTATCAAGCTATAGAAATACTAGATTTTTCAATCGTCAATCGGATGCTGTAGTAACATTCGATTAGGTTAGTTTTTTCCATGTGTCTTCCAGGGACCCACATTGGCATCCAAGGACCAAAATCGAGAACAAAACATGTAGTGAACTTCAACTGTTGGATGTTAAGGTGGGTTCCTTGGGAGACACACAAAAAAAAAGGAAGGTTAATTAGATATTTGTAGACCACCCGATTGAAGATTTAAAAATAGGAGTTTCTATAACCTAGCTAGGGTCTAGTGATAGGTTCGAATTGGATGGTCTAAAAATATCAGGTCAGGTTATTTATTTTTTACCTTGTCTCCCAAGATACCCACCTTAATATCCAACGTTAGGATTCAAAAATAACTTGCCACATGTCATCTTTCTTGAGGGGGCGTCCCCATTAGAACCTCTCTGTTTCTCTCTCTACATATTGGGGTCTGCCTAAAAATGTCCAAAAGGACAAAAGAAAAAAAAAAAAAGGTTCCTCGGGCCCTTTGTTTTCCTTTCCATATAATTCTGGCTAATGGTTAGATTAGGTTTAGATAAACAAAGGTGAACAGATGTCCTTATAAGGCTACAAAGGATCCTTCTAATGACAAAACAAGATAACCATGGCTGAGATGCATGTTTGTATTTTGTATTGTGTAATGTGATGGTGGATGAGGTGTAAAGAGAGTGTCTCACCTAAGGCAAAGTGGAGATGTGATTGTTACAAGACAAGGACATATACCTACAATCTTACATATTTGGCCACGACATGGAGCTTTACTAAAGCTAATTCCAATCTCAGCAAATCCCTTTCCAACACCAGAATGGCTCTCTCTCCCTCACTCTGGAGATCAAAGAATATTGTCTCTTGTCCATGTAACCCATCTGCCTTACAGTTCAGCAACTAAGACTAAATCATGTCATTATAGAAGGAACTTCATGTCAACTCATATATAATTACCTTAGACTCTTAACTCTTGTTAAAAAAAAGAAAAAAGAAAGAGAAAAAAAAAAAGATCATAGTCCATTCCTCCGCCGAGGAGGGGAGACTATTCCTCCTGCCCTCACAAAATCTCTTTAAACTATGGTTAACAAGTTTTAACTCCTGTAATTAAGTTTTCTCTTCTAAAAACCAAGATTAAATACTTTAACCCATCAATCTTAAAGACGAAACAAAAAGACTTCTATTGGAATCCCATCTAAATGGATAGGAATAATTAAATGTAGTAACAAAGGGACACGTGGCACAAAAGAAGGGATAAAGATGGTAAATCTCCTCCTCGGCCCGAGGAGGGGATTATTTTTCAAAGAAAAAAGAGGAGTGCTAGCCCCATTCGCAACCAGGGGATAGGATTTTCTAGTAGTGGGGGGTACATATGGTTAATTGAAAATATTAATAATTATTGATGGATTTGGGGGGAGAAAGATAAGGTGGGTATGAAATATGCTGTGTCTAATTAAGAGAATGGTGGTTCGGGGGCGTAGTCCACGGGTTTTTTTTTGACAACTAAGGGGCCATTTGGATACACTTCTGTTTGTACGTTTTTGAAAATTGGAAATGACTTTCTGTTTTCAATTTTTAAAAGTAGGAAACACGTTTGACATTACTAACTATTACTTGTTTTAAAAAAAGGAAAACAAAAAAACACGTTTAGTAAATATGATTAAATAATTTCAATTCATGAAAAAATCAAAATTTTCCATGCAAGAATAGGTGCAATACGTGGAAATATTTGATATTTTAACAGATTAAAAAAATAAAAATCAGGAGATGTTTGACATTTATAGCCACTATGTTGCGTTTATGGAAGATTACGACTAGGGATAACATTTTTGAAGAAAAAATGGGTTAGTAATATAAAAAAGTGAAATAATCTGGTGTTGAATGCAGGTTGGAAATTGCGAACATTATGGTTTATTTTGCGTAAGCTTAGCTATGAAATGAGGAAAATGTCTAATCTCTATCTTAGGATAATGGAAAGCAAATAAACAAAATCTAACACGAAACGCTAATTCTCTCATTTGCCTAACTTTTTAAGGTTTCACATTAGTTTGAACAAAAGGGGTTTCGCAGTTCATACTCAATATCTCTTCATGTTCCTCATTCATGAGTAAGCTAAAGCAGTGATGTGTTTTGGACTATCTTCGATCTCTCTGTAATGCACTCTCTCTACTTCATCGTCATCTCTCACTAACAATACTCAGTGGCTTTACTATTACTAAGATCATTTCCTCCATGACTCCTACACCTTTCACTTTGCTCTGTTTTTTGGACCTTCATGGTGAGATCTCACCATGACTTTAATTTTGTCCCTTAACGCGATTAATAGTTCTTAGATAAGTAACTCCCTTTGAGATCATTACAATGTTATTGCCGCACATTATCGTAATTTGTCATGAAAGAAACCCAAATCATTTTGTTATCCGTCGATCATGGAAACATTATCTTAGATGGGGAATGCTATCCTTCATTCAGTGCGTGAATTTATTAACCGTACCAAACTTTTTTACTCTTACGTATTGAATACCATTTAGGAATGACAATGGGCCGGGTTAATCGGGTAACCCGGCCCCGCCCCACCCCTATTGGGACCATAGTTATAAAATTCTTCCAATTTTTAAAAAATTCATGAATTATTCATGAGTTTTAGTGTGAGAAATTATTCTCCAAACTATTCGCGAATTTTAGGGTTACTATATTATTTGTGGATTTTACAAATTATTCCCATATTTCACAAATTATTAGTGAATTTCGTAATAATTCGTTTAGTTCAATAGAGTAAACTGTTTATTTTGTATATTATCTAATCAAATTATTGGATATCTTTTTAATTTTTATTTTATCTCGAATTATTCCCGAATATTTTCAAAAATTTTTGAACTTGACCTTTGCCGAATTATTCTCGAACGCCAACTTTGTCACTATGATTGGGATGAGTTTGGGGAGCTCTTAAACAGGGTAGGGGAGGGTTTGGGAATGAAATGTTAAACTTGAGTTTGGTTCAGGCCGGAGATGGGTTTAAGCTGCCTCGCCCCGCCTCGTTTATATTGTGAAATCACTATTTTACTCTAAATTTAATCATATAATTACCTTAATATATTACTTATAATATGAAATATAGTCCTGACCCTTCCCAACCCGTCCCCATCTAGTGCTTGACGGGACGGGGCATGATATGGACAAGTTTAACAAGTGTTTTGAAAAATCGGAACCATCCTGCCCCACTCCGGGTTTGGGATGAGAATGGGGTAAGAGTTTTCCATTAGGAGTGGGGTAGGATTGGCACCCCGACCCAAATCCGACCCGTTGCCATCCCTAATACCATTTTATTCAATATAAGGGTATTTTTTGATATTTTCATATGAGATAATTCATTAAATAGGGGAGATAAAAATATACAAAATCGCTAGCTCCAGTCGTAGTTTTCAAAAGATGCAAGGTGGTGACAACAAGTGTCAACCCATCTCCCTGTTATAGGGTAGCAACACCACGTGTTGCACCCACACTGCATCTGTGAATTTTTTTTTTTTACTTAGTGCGTTTGAGGCTAGTGTTCCTCAAAAGTATAAGAAAAGTCAAACTATACTTTCTCTCTATTGTATTTAATGACTAGTCCCCTATTAAAAAACTAAAGTACCATTAACTTTAGTGGGTTGTGATAATTAATTTGGGGGTAAAAATATCCTTGTAAAGGTTAATAAGTTCACACACTGAGTGAACGTTAGCAACACCCGGGGGTGAGATTTAGTCCTTGATGGTGATAAGCATATATATATATATATATATATATATGGTAATGATATCAAGAGATGCACCATATCATTACCATTATCACAATTGGAAGGATTTAGATTTAGAATGAGATTATGATTTGATTAGGATTTAATTAGCATTAGATTAGGAATGGTTTGATTTAGTTTCTATATTAATCTATTTAAACCCTATATAGGTCTCTTTGTAATCATCCTGAGAATTCAATAGGGTTGTGATTAGCCCACCACGCATTAGAATTGGTAATCTAATGCCATGACCATGTGTCCCTTTTAACACTCCTTTAACTATGATTAAGTTTAAGAAAATTAAAATAAATATTTTAGTTTTTTTGATTTTTAAAAATCAAGCTTAGATTGCTTAACTATAGGAGTGAGTGAATCTTTAACTACAGTTTATGTGTGGTAAAAAAGGGGCATTGATCAATGAAGACTGTACATTAAAATAGATAGTCTACTGGGGCGGAAAGTTATGTATTTCCCAATTTAATAATATCAGTTTCTCTTCGATAAATAACCATTTCATATCCCATTAGTAAGAGAAACTGTTTCACAAGTAAATTCTTTTTTTCTTTTTCTTGAAGAGCCTTTGGATATATAGGAAAGATCATCAGATACTGTAGACTTCATCACTTGGAAAATTTATCTGTGTATATATTGGATGGTGGTCTAATGATGATCAAAATGTATTATGTACATGAACATGATTAAGTCGCATGATCATTCAATTTTCTAATAACATATATTAGTATAGTGCATGTTCTCATTTAATTTAATTTAATTTAATTTTTACGTTTATCTCCATGTTCTGGATCTTAGGTTCCTTTAAAGAGATCAACTATATTTTTTTGAGCAATAGTTTGCTCTGCGGGTGAGGAGAAAGAAATTATTGTTCCTCGCTCTCACAAAGCCCCTTTAATTCTTATGAACTTTGGTTAAATTTTGTTAACCCCTGTGATTAAATTTATTTACTCCTTAGGAGTGAATGAATCTTAACCACAGTTAAAGAGAGTCAATAAAGGGACACATGGCAAAAATGAGTCATGAGACGCACTCCTCGTGTCACCAACCGAGGTGATTATTTCCTTTTTTTTTTTTTAAAATAAAAATATTCATGTAGGATTTACTGCCACTACACTATCCTATATAGTTGTTATGAATGAGTTAATCCGCAAAAATATAAGAAATTGGGTTAAGATTAGAGGAAATCGTGGTTACAAAAACTTAGAAACATTTTACTTTAGCTCGAATACAAGTATATTTGACTTCATCATTCGTAAATAGTTTAAATAACAACTCAAATTTAGATTATTAAGCTATTTGTAAAAACTAGGACGATCACATAGATCAACATTCAATAACCGATGACATTATCAATATCATACTCGTGTGGTCATGGTTTAGATCCCCAGAGCATGATCTAGATCACATAAGAAACGATATTTCAAACTTTTAAAACACTGTAACAGGTCGAGAATGATCATGCTGAATCACATAACTTATGTGTAACTCAAAGATTAGTGATAGGCGTACCCATGAATTCCATTTCAAAACCTAAGACATCCACTTTTTTCCTTAACTCAAACTATTAGTAATTACTTTCCAAATTTTCTATCGGGGAGTGATTTAAAACTCTCGTATTATCCACTATCGAGAGTTGAACCTTTGTAATAAAAATCTAAGCGTGCAAGTATTAGGTGAGCCCCATCGTTAAAACATGTGTACGAAGACAACTATTGGATTTTAATCTAACGGTCAGGCTCTCGATAGTAGGTAATATCGAGAGTTTTTTTTTAGGGAAATAGTGAACGTACCTGTGCATTCTATTTACAAATCTAAGGCTGGATCTCATTGGTCCAGCTCTCCCCTCTTAAATGCTCACCAACTGTGGGTCTTTAAGAGGGAGAGAGGGGAGGGGAGGGGGGGGACCAATGAAGTCCAGCCTTGGATTTTAAAATCCATTTCCCCAGGTATGTTAACTATTTCCTTTTTTTTTTTTCACTTTCCTTTTCTATATTTGATTGCCATGAAATGGAAGAGCAATCAAAGGGAGAGATCCAATGGAGTTATTGTTGTTTTAAAACATTAAAGACAGAAAACATTCATCATTGCCAAAATAATCTAATTGGGAAAGGGAAAGCGCCTCTTTTGAATTGTAACTTATAAATGCAAAAGTTATGTGACCTCGCGTAATTCCAAGATATTAAATAGTCATCGAAAACTGAAAGTCTAGAAAGCTTTTATACATAACAAGTAGGCCCTGCACATGCAAGGCACGTGCAGGTTTTCATTTTTTTTTTTGGCTTGGTTTGGTGATAAAAATTCTTAGTAGAATCAGACTGTCAGTGGGGGTTAGGTTGGGCAGTGGAGCTCTTGCTTACTCATACCCGGGTGGGATTAGATCCGTAGACCTCCAACATGGAAGGCCACACCCCTACCACTCACACAAATTTGTACTAATTAACTAATTATAAGAAGCCTTAGTAATGGCATATTAGGCGGAAGCTTTGTCTTCTAAGATATCTGTTAACCAGTCTTGAAAACGACGATGCATTCTTAGTTAGATTAGAAATGTATTGCAATGGTGACATAGAAATTATTCAAATAGTGGGGTGTTTTGTTCATTTGAAGCCATACCTTAACTTTGATTGAGCCACTGTGATTGAATTTCCAATCAATGATATATTGGTAGTTTCCATGAGTTGAGACCATCCTGACCACTAAGCTCACCTCCATTTGAACTTGTACGCATCCTATCTACAAAACCACCCAAATTATGTTCACACCCTTACAATCACCTTCAACAAAACCATTCTCATCCACCGAAAAATCACCAACATACTTTCCGAGGAATCTCACTCTCCTTGTGGTGCAAAGCGGGTGACCTAGAAAGAGGCAGTGCAAGAAAATCAATCAATCCATTTAATACGCATATAAGCCAGTATAACCACTCTAGGTGGTAATGATTTAAGTTGTTATCGGATAGCCATTTGATTGTTAGAGACATAAAATATAAATCAAAATGTTATTGACGCCGAAGAAACTTTGGTGTACAAATAGGAAGAGAAGCCATGAATGAAAGGAATAGAAATCTCATTCATGGGAGGGTTGATCAGACTCATGAGATTGAAGAGTGAAGATGTATTTGTGGTGATTTTAGGAGGATTGAGACCCATGAACTTATGTGGACCACAATGGAGAGTTAAAGAAAATATCAACCGAGGACTTTGATTTTAACGGGAGCCACGTGGGGATGAGTAGAGTAAAACGTGGCAGCATGGAGGAAAATTTAGACAGATGGAGCCACTAACTTAACCCACTACTTGTTGTAAGGCAGGGTTCTTCAGGTGCTCTACCACAAGCACGTTAGAGTTTAGGGGTAGGTTTGGTAATAGAAAAAAGTTCAACGAAACAGTTATTGAATAGAAATAGGGATAATTTTGGAAAGAAAAATAAATATTTTAGACAAAGTGAGGGTATTCTTGGAATAAAACAAGTGGTAAACCAAGTCTTTGGGGGCAGTTTTGGAATTAAATAAAGGTGAACAAAAGCTTCAACAGCTGCCGTTCACCTTTTATATATATGTTAGTAGATTTTCAAGGCTCCAAAACTAGTATTTACCAAAAATGAATAGTAAGGGACCGTTTGGATACATTTCTGATTTTCTGTTTTTAAAAATTGGAAACGACTTTCTGTTTTCAATTTTTTTGAGTAGGAAAGACATTTGGCATTACTAGCTGTTACTTGTTTTAAAAAAAGGAAAACAAAAAAACATGTTTGGTAAATATGATTAAATAATTTCAATTCATGGTGGGGGTGGGGGTGGTGGCAGTGGTGGGTGGTGGTGGTGGTGATGGGTGTAGTATGGTGGTGGTGTGTGGTGGTGGTGGGTGGTGATGTGTGGTGATGGTGTGGAGGTGCGTATTGGGTGGTGGTTGGTGGAGGTGGGTGGTGGTAGTGGTGGGTGGGTGGTGGTGGTGGGTGGTGGGTAGTGGTGGTGGTGTGGAGGTGCATAGTGGGTGGTGGTGTGGTGGCGTGGAGGTGCGTAGTTGTAGAGTCCCGAATTTATCATTCTTGAAATTTGTGTTGTTTATTAAATTATATAGAAATACGTGTTAAATTTTAATGCAATTAAGCCTATAAAAATTAATGTGAAACGTATGGATTTTAAAACCCAAATAAATCACTTAATTTAAGTCGTTTTTAGAGTTAAATTGCATGAAAAGAAAGATAGTCAAAAAGTAGCAAAAGACTTAAAAAAAAATAAAAAATTGTGATCGACGCACTGGCCGATTGATCGCCCCTCGACGGCGATCGATCGCCCAAAACGCCGATTTTTCTCGGGTTTGCACGATTTTTCAATTTTTGAATTCCTAGGGCCCCCAATATTATAAATAATCCTTATGTTCAGAGGTTGAGAGTTTCTAAAGCCTTCTAAACCCGAAAGAGAGAGAAGATTATTTTGAGAGACCTAAGAGGAGAAATCAAATGTTTTATAATGAGAAGAGCGTAAAGTCTTAGATCGATCCAATTCGCAAGCGCTTGATCGTAGAGAAGCGATCGAGAGAGGTAAATATTGACTCATTCCTAGTAATATATATGATGATTTTTAATATAAACAAAGAAGAATAATTTGATTTAAAGTAAGAAAAACAAGATTAAACATGTTATGTTTTATGAATCCCTTATGAAAATTGTTTATGAATTCAAAAGATATATTCTTATGATTTTAGTATGTAAATCAACAAGAGGAAAGGGAAAACTTGTGTGGTTTATGCATGGTGGATGATGGAAGAAGGGATGATTGTTGGATTGGACGAAATATGTATGAGTTTGACTAGAAATTGTGATGAGTTATAAAACTAGGGTTTTATGAGATTGATTTTATCATAATTTTATATTGAAAATTGATGCATGATGAATATAATTGTTTCATTATTTTATGGTTGAAAACCTGATAGAGTATATTTTTTGATCAATTATGAGAAATTGTATATGCTTAAATTGATGTATAATTGACAAATTGCATGATGATAGATGTTAATTAAATTAAACCATGAATTAAGGTTGTGTAACTTAGGAGTATTATCATGACGGAGTTAGTCGTTATGATGAGCTTTCGAGAGCCTTGACCAATAATTCTTGATGCGATTTAATTAATGACTATCATGGTTTCACTCACACTCATTCATGAAAATAAATATGTACAAGCATGATAAAAAACAAGATCATAAGTATTATAAAAGTATACAAGCACACAAGCATGATTGTATGATTGAGTTTTGCACTGGCCGAGTACCAACAAGCCTAAGATCAAGGCAAGACAAGTCGTATGCACTGGGTAATGTGCTGATAAGCTGTATATACCAGACAATGTGTAGACAAACCGTATACACCGGATAATGTGTAGACAAGCTGTATGCACCGGATAATGTGTAGACAAGCTGTATGCACCAAATAATGTGTAAACCATGTAGTACCTCGGTAAGTAGGGTATATGTTAGTCTCTATCCAATATATAAGGTAAAGTTATCTCAAGTTATTGCATAGTGCATGTTATTGAATACACTCACGAACACGATAGATAAGTAAGATAAGAGTAAGAAAGATAAGTACAAGTGAACACGTATCAGGATTGATTAGAAATTATGCTTCCGCACTCTGATTTATTTGTATGTTTACATGTACTGTTCAATAATGATTTATGCTTTATATTAATGTTGTTATATTGTTAGTTATGAGTTTATATAGGCGGAGTAACTTGTTACTCAGCCGAAGACTTTGTTGTCGGTAGGTTCTAGGTTCGATATTTGTGTCACAGGACCTTGGGAAGAGAAAGAGTACGAAGAGGAAGAAGAAAACCCAACAAGTGATTATCCCAAGGATGGATAGAATCTAGATCGTTGTCCATTTTCTGGGAACTAAATTATCAGTATTTAGATTTAGAGTTCAAGACATTGTAATAGATTTAATTTTGAATTTATGCTTATGTTGAATTGATAGTTGAGAATTATGATGATGATTTGAATTATTTAATATGTTTTTGTTTTAATTTGAGATATTAGATATGATTATGATTAATTGAAGAAAAATTTTCAGGTTCATATTTTAGACTGCCTTAAATGCTTTATGACAGGATGTTATGATGGTTTGATGATAAAGTCACGTGCCAAGGTCTCACTTTAACCTAAGTGGGATTTTGGGGCGCTACAGTAATGAGTGGTGGTGGTGGTGGTAGTGTGGAGGTGCGTGGTGGGTGGAGGTGTGGTGGTGGGTGGTGATGTAGTAGTGGTGGTGGTGGTGGTTGTGGGTGGATGGTGGTGGGTGGTATTGTTGTGGTGGTGTCGTTGTGGGTGGTGGTTGTGGGGGTGGATGGTGGTGGGTTCATGTTGTCCATTTTAGTTTTTAGTTTTTAAAAACAAAGGTAATAGAAAATTTTTTGTTACCTTAATTTTCAAAAATTTTATTACTAATTTTTAAAAATAGAAAGCAAAAATGTGTTTACCAAACATGTTTTGTATAAAAATTTTCAAATTTTTGTTTTTAAAATCAAAAAATTAAAATGCAACCAAACGGGGCCTAAGTTTTCCACATTTCTCAAAATGGATGCTAACGCAATCGCTTCAATTATTAATTGCTCCCAAATTGAAATGTCACACATTTTTTGATATGGGGTCAGTGTTGACTATACCTCTCTTAGGGCAATTAATAGTTGATGCGAAAGCTAGTGATTATTTAAATATGAGGAGTGCTACCCCAAATGCACCAAGACATTTTTTTCCCATAGATGCAGTGTGGGTGCAACACGTGGTTTTGCTACCCTATAATAAGGAGATGGGCGAACGCTTGTTGTCATCACCTTGCGTCTGGAGAATACGGCAACTGAGACTAACATTTTTGTTTGAATATATTAATGTTGACCCCAGTATTGAGTTAATTAAATTAATAATGGCCAAGATTCGCTTATTAAGCGATGTTAACTAATCCATGGTCGGTTAAATTGTGAGGAGATCATTTCTCATATCTAAAATGAAAAGAAAAAAATAATTCTGGAGTCAGACCCCATATCTACAAAATTAAAAAGTAAAGAAAAGAAAAGAAAAACTAAACTTCTGAGGGAAATACTATATTTAAAGATAATATGTACAAAGCAACGACTTTTCAAATCATAATTTTGTACCAAAAAATATCTTATTCACTTTAATTATTGCATAAAGTTATAAATATGGATGTGTTGTATTTTTGTGAATTTGTAACTGTTGTTGCCAAACTTTGCAAAGCAACTAATGAAGATGCCAAATTTTCTTTAAATTTATTGTGGACTCGGGATTTTAACCCCACTCTCGAGCAGGATTGAACCTGAGGAGGAATAATGCTAAAAATGTAAGATATAGAGAGTCGCCACCTATTTGGATTGTAAGGGTAAATAGAGTCCCTTAAAAGGATGGATAAAGCTTTGGTTTAGAAATAGAGTTCATGATAAATATTCATTTGAATTAGGGGAAGATGTTAGGCACCCCTAAACTCCCATCCGGAGATGGTTACCTACTCTCTAAGTCGGAATTAAAGTAAGGGAAACCATAAGAAGAGCTTACATTTCATCTATATGTTTGATAGGTATTATACGAACAGTAATGTACATGTTGAAATAAGAAGGGACAGGATAGGAGCTCTATCCTACATGAGTTGAACCCAATCAGGGTTGCTTACGTATCCACTGTTAGTGGAATCAAGCCACACGTAGTTCCAGAGGGTAGTTGATGATTTGATTTGTTGAGTGTTTGAAATGATAGAATTTGTCTTTAGATGTTAGAGTGTTTTTGAATGGTTTAAGCTCATATTTCGGAGCGTATGTGCCTTTTAAGCTCTTGCCGGGGAGCATGTGGACAGTTTTAGCTCATGTCTAGGAACATTGGGTTGGGTTAGGTTTTGAAACGAGGTTCGAACAGAGGTTCGGGTATGATAAGTAGGGTTTGAACCAGGGTTTGAACCGAGGTTCGGACAGAGGTTCGGCAGGGTAGGTTAGATTTGAACCGAAGTTTGGGAAAATGTTCGACTGGGTTGGTACGGTTTGAACCATGGTTTGAACTGAGGATCGGACAGAGGTTCGATTAGGTAAGTAGGGTTTGAACTAGAGTTTGAACCGAGGTTCGGACAGAGGTTCGGCAGGGTAGGTTAGATTTGAACCGAAGTTCGGGCAGAGATTTGATTGGGTTGGTAAGGTTTGAACCAGGGTTTGAACTGAGGCTCGGACAGAGGTTCAGCTAAGGTAAGTAGGGTTTGAACCAGAGTTTAAATTGAGGTTCGGACAGAGGTTCGACAGGGTAGGTTAAGCAAGCAGTTTAAATATTTAAAAGCAATAAAGTAATTTAAAAAACTAATAAAAGATTGAAAAAAAGACAGAGTTTGGCGAGATTTTATCTTCTGGGAAACCCAAAAAGGTCACTGAAATAAGTGCTCTCGAGAATGATTCTTCGAAATCAAATTCTTGGGATCGACAAACGCTAGAAGCAGTTTTTTGAAAGAGAAGAGAGAAGAGATGAAGTAGAAATGAATGAAAATGAAGGAGAGGGGTGGGGTATTTATAGGAAGCAAAAAACAGGGGGGCACTACTTGTAGTAGTGCCCATGTGGATAAAACACCCGAAAAGCAAGGTGGTGGGGAACAGTAGGGCGGCAAAGAGGGTGTGAAAAGGGTGGGTGCTACTTTAGATTTTTTAAATATCACACAGGGGAGGTTGGTAAGGCGGCCAGGGGCATTTATGTAAATATAGGGGTATTTTTGTAAATCGAAGCACGTGGAAAGAGGGTTTTTTAAAGGGTTTTTAAAGGTGTGCAAAGAGACTACGGGGTGCAAAATTGGGGTGTTTATATTTATCATCTCAAATACTTTCAGACCAAAATATTGTAACTTGGTTCTTCATTAGGATGACCCAATGGATTGAGCACCTTCATAAATCTGCAAAAATTTAACATATTTTATTGAGCAGTTATTAACAGACCCTGGGTCTGCTTCTTATCTTACTCCTGTGTCCTCTTGTCCCTTTTAACTTCCCTTTAACCCTAGTTAAGCTTAACTAAATTAAAGTTAAGATTTTTTTTTGAAAACTAAGGTTGGATTGCTTAACCCTAGGGGTGAGTGAATCTTAACTATAGTTGGTGAGTATTTAAAATTGGGGCATGGACCAATGAGGACCGGTCATTTCGTTACAAAATGGAAACCATGGGTACATACGTTAAGTATTTTCCTATTTTATTAATCTTCTTATAAAAGAATATGTCTTTTAACGCGTCTTCATTTGCTTTAAGAGAAGAACTAGTTTTTAAAGTGCATTTCTGGAGAAGAACTGAGCTCAAGCTGGAACTAGCCAATCTGAGCTTCTATTTGAGTTTGAATGTTTAACAAGCTCAGCTCGAGCTAGACCTTGTTTGATTCAACTTGAATTGAAGCTCGGTTTGACATGAGTCACCTTCGCTCAAAATATTGTATATTTAATATCTATATATATATATATATATATGTAAGAGAAAATACATTTACACCCCTTGAGGTTTGATGAAAATACACATAGACCTCCTCAGTTTTCAGAAAATACATTAGATACCCCTACTTTTCAAAATAATGATACTTACACCCCTTCCATCAGTTGAACGTAAGCCAACTGACATAATTGCTGATGTCATGTGATAAAGTGTATAAACTTCCAAAATTACCCCTTCAGTTTTCAAAAAATACATTAGGCTTCCTTATTCACTTTCATTATTTTCTCTACTATAAGTAGGCCTGATCGGCCCATTTGTGCGGCTCGACTCAGCCCGAGATTGACTTGAATTTTAGGCTTGATCGGGCCAATCCAAGCCTTAAAAAAAGCTTGAAAATCCAATCAAGCTAAATTCAGGCCAACCCCTGTTTGATTCGGCCCGACTCGATTGAGGCTCAGTTCGAATATTATTAAAAAAATAAAAAATAAATAAATTTTTATTTATTTATATATATCATTATTATATTTATTGAAAAAATCCGGTGAACCTCACAAATAATATTTGAGTTGAGAACTCACAAATTCAAGGGGGTGGCTAGGTCTCCCTACAAAGTCTATCTACCATTTTTAAGATTTAATAATTAAAATATTAATTAAGGGAGGATGAACAATAAAGTGTGGAAATAGGGAAAACAAGCAAACCACAACACAAGGATTTTCACGTGGAAACCCTTTCGGGAAAAACCACGGGACCTAGTCCAGCAAAGAGATCACTAGGACAAAGTAAAGATACTTACAGACTCAAACCTCACCCAAATAGGATTCGAACTCATCGATCCATGGCTAGTCCTACATGCCTCAATAAGTAATCACGTTCTCACAAGGCCCGTGAACAACCTCAACAGCTTCTACTTCTTTTGAGTCTCAACAACCACGATCTCCAAAGATCGATCTCCATCCACGACGACTTCGGATTCCACCAACCAAATATCCACTATCCTTCTCGGATCGATCTCCTTCGCAAAGGCTTTGGAACACACTGGCCAAAGTGTTCTTCACAGAATGGGTTGATGGTTTTAATTAATCACACAATCCCTAAGTATATCACAATCAAAGGAATAATCAAGCAAACAAGGATGAAAGAATAACTTACAATCTCTAGGGTAAAAGAGGAAAGGAGAATGAGTTTGAATAACTCCAATAATCCTTTTAAAACACTTTAAACTCTCACAAACTTCTTTGGTTCGAATGAGGATTCATACCCAACATATATAGACCCAAAAACAAGATTAGAAACCTTCTAAATCAGAAAAATCACGCACCCCGGTTGACCAGCCATCATGGGCGGTCGACCAACTGACAGATTTTTGGGAAAAATCTCGTAACAGTAGCTTTTTTTCGACAGCCGGTCGACCGGCCATAAATCTGGTTGACTGGGATTTAAAAATTGATTTTTTTGAATTTTCTTTCTTCATGAAAGTTGTATATCTTTTCGATATGGTCGGTTTGATATATTATGGATTAAAATCGGTGCTACGGTCAATGAGATATGCCTCTAACAAGAAACCTTGGTTTTTATGATCCTCTAACACTCTTAAGGCTACATATCTAGTCACCTCTAGTCACCTAGGGTTCATATAATTATTCTAAGTCAATTTCCTCCTAAGATAGTATGGTATCTATGTCACTTACCATCCTATGAGTGAAACGAAGGCTATGATCGGAATGTCTTAAACTGATCTTCTTCGGTCTTCATCTTCACTTCGTCTTAAATGCTTGTAGGCCATGACACAAGATACACCAGACTCACTGTTTTGACAATGGAATAAGCCAACACTAAAACATGGACTTTACAATTTCCCTCTTTGGCAATTCGCTAACAAAACCAACCTGAAGTACATGACTTGACACAAACTCCCCTAAAACATACCAAATAGAGAATTAGGTCATTACATGACTCCAACACAATTACATGACACAAATTGAAATACGATTCAAATTGGAGACACTTAAAACTCTTGTCATGTAAGGTCTGTCTATTGAAATATGACCCAAATTGAAGACACTTGAAGCTCTTGTTATATAAGATCTGTCTGCTGCAAACCTGCACCTGCACATGATAATAAAACCGTGAAACATGTATGAAATTTGAAAATAAATATACAAGTATTACAAGGAATGTACTGAATTAGGCAACCAATACCCTAACACTTCTCCCCATTTTTGGTACAATTGTCAAAGGTAGGCAGCAAGCCAATATAACAAAATATGTCAATTTAGAGCATATCTAATATCAAGGCAACCACAATACAATCAAACAATTGCAGACAATGCAGAGACTATAGAGCGAGGAACAAAGTATACCAATATAAAGCAAAAACTCCCCCTCAACAACTCAACTTGATCTTCTCCCCCTAAGATCAAGGACACCACCAAAAACAGGGCACCTATGCTAGAATGGGCTATGCCAAACAAAAAAGAAAACACATAGTAATAATACTAAAAAGTTATCATGTGCCACACAAACATGCATCAAAAGCATTCTAAGCAATAATAATTTAAAATTACGAATCCAATGAAAAACATGATTAGTTAGTCTGATTGAGAATACATATCTAACTAAATATCATGGAATGCTAAAGCATAGCTAATTCACTTAGTCACATTTAGTGAACAGTTCAAAAATGAAGCTTTGTGTGTAGTGGTAGTCTGACTAGATAGTAAATCAAGGTTTCTTTCCATTTCCAAGGATATGACATTAACCACTATGGGATTCCTGGAGACTTAAATCTAAGAAGTCAAACCTAGTTAGATTTTGATATGCTGATTTTTTACATTTTGGTGCTCCTTTATCCATTTTTATTTAACTCAATATTTTTCTTTTAATTATGGTCAAATACCTCTGAACTTTGTAAGATTTTTTTTGATGTTCTTTATCTGAACATATCTTTTCATGCAGTGCTGACTTTCACACTATCCGGGTAGGTAGCTCTTTTCTATTGGTAGTAAGGGCTTTCATACTAGCAACCCAGATAGATACCTACTGTTTGCACAGGTAGCCATTACTTACTGTTTGCACCCAATAGTAGCTTTCACACTAGCCCAATAGGTAGCCATGTTTGTTGTAATAATTTTTTCTCATGGAGGATACACAAAATGGAGATGACTAACAATATGGTTATTCTAGATTGGTCATCCTAGGTCACACTTTTGGGATAAGACACACACCTATAGATTGAGAATTGAACCTCTCAACAGAATCAGTTAGAGTGCATGTGAAATAGTAAAACATACATATATGAATAAGTCTCTAACTGTACAAGATAAAACAAGTTAAATTTTTAACCTAACCAAGAGACTATGAAGGTGATATATCCTCAATTAGCAACAAACTCATGTTTAACCTTGGACATGTATAGAAATAAAGATCACACAAGGAATACAGATCATGCAAGTCAAACAAGGGTAACATGACAACAATATTTTTGGATTTTATAGTTTTCAATGTTTTTGAATTTTTCAAAATAAGCAAAACAAAAAAACAAATCAAAGCAAATAACAAAAAGAAACTACTAGTATACACAAACAACATAGCACTAGGACAATATATAACAAACAAAACACATCCTAGGCTATGACGGGCATGGGCTAAATGACGTCCTTTTGGTCTTCCTTTCTTACCAAAATGGCTTTAACAAATTTATTGACCATTTGGTCATTAATCGTTTTAGATGAAGATTCAAACAAGACCTTTTGTCTCTTCCTCATGTTCCTCTTTTTCCAGGATTGAGTCATAGAATTATGACAGACGTTATGGTTCTCCCTGTTACCTCCTTTATTTGTAGTATAAGGAGTGTCATGACCATGCCATTGTCTAGAGTTATTATAAAATATTTAACATATCATCATTTAACTTCCTAGACATATCCACTAGGATATTAACTCTCCTTTGAAGATTCCCATTAAGTTTATTTTGGTTATCAAAATCATGATTGGGCATTCTTTGAAGTTTAAGACATAGAGACTTAATATGACCTTTCACTTCATATTTATGACATGTAAGAATGAATTTCTGAGTTGAAGGGTCTTTCCTATTGTCAGGAGGGTGCCTTTATCACCAGACTAAATACTCGAAGTAGATAGAGTTCCTTTCACATCTCCACACCTCTGATCTTGCTCAAGATCAGCCAACTTGATTTCAAGACTTGTCTTTTGATAAAGACAAACATGTAAATTAGATTCAAGAAGCTGAACCTTGATAAGCAAGGAAACCTTCTCTTCCTCAAGTTGTGACACAAGAGCTTTCAACCCTGAAGTCACTTGGTATAAGACATCTATTTCCATTCTAATTGATTTTACCTTATTGGACATGAAAAACTGAGCCTTTTTCAGCTTTAGGCATTCCTCAAACAACTCATCATAGGTTTCCTCGAGGTCTTCCTCAGACTCTAAGTCATTCTGACTCTCTTCATTATCCTCACCATCACTATGGTGTTGGTTACTTACAACATTTGAAGAAGGTTCTTCAATCCTAGATAAGGATGCAGTGAAGGCCATATAACCCCTAGTCTTCTCACAAGAAGAAATATTTGATTCATCAGATTCAGATTCACTGTCATCCCTTGCCTTGTTTTGCCCTTAAATCTTTTCTTAAGAGAGCACTCAACAACAATATGGTCATAACCTTGGCATTCATAGCATTGAACATCTTGAGATTTTTTGTCTGTACTTTTAAGACGTTTTTTGTTTTCAAAGTTCTTGGATTTAGGTTTCTCAAAAGATTTTTGTTCTTTCGGATTAAATCTCTTATTAAATTTCAGAAATTTTCTGAATTTCTTTACAAATAAAGCCAACTCTTCTTCATCATCCTCAGTCATTATCTGAACCATCTATGGATACTTTGACAGATTTCAAGGTAATAGATTTTGGTTTCTTAGATGAGTTCTCATAGGTTTGGAGAGAACCAACCAACTCTTCAATTTTGAGAGCATCAACATTTTTGCTCTCTTCGATGACGGTAACGTTTGATCGAAATCTTTTAGGTAAATATCTCAAAATTTTTCTAACAATTTTGGACTTAGGAATTCTTTCCCCTAGATTAAAACTAGAATTGACAATGTCACTCAGATTAGCATAAAAATTGTCAAAAGTTTCATTATCATTCATTATCAACTTTTCAAACTTAGAGGTAAGCATTTGAAGTTCGGAGATCTTTATTGTTGTAGTCCCTTCATGGGTAAATTTAAGAATGTCTCATGCTTCATTCGAAGTGTCACATTTAGAAATACGCCGAAATTCTTTGAGTGTGACAGTAGTGAAAATTGCATCAAGACCTTTATTATTCCATCTGCAACTTTCAAGATCTACATTGGTTCATTCAGAAGAAGGTTTAGGGGTGGTCAGGTCATCTATGGTCTTTGATAGATGGGTCCAATTTTTTTCAATGGAGATCATACTCTTTCATCTAATGATCTTAGAAACTCTCTCATTCGAGCTTTTTAATAGGCATAATTATTCCAATCAAATAATGGGGAACAAGATATTGATCCTCCCTCTCTTTGGAGATTCATATTCACTAAATATAAGAATGAGATCGCCGTAATAAATTAGTGAACCAATTGAAATTATTCGGTGAACCTCAAAAATAATATTTGAGTTGAGAACTCACAAATTCAAGGGGTGGCTAGGTCTTCTTACAAAGTCTATCTATCATTTTTAAGATTTAACAATTAAAATATTAACTAAGGGAGGATGAATAATAAAGTACGGAAATAGGGAAGACAAGCAAACCACAATACAAGGATTTTTACGTGGAAACCCTTTTGAGAAAAATCATGGGACCTACTTCACCAAAGAGATCACTAAGACAAAGTAAAGATACTTATAGACTCGAACCTCACCCAAATAGGGCTCGAACTCATCGATCCATAGCTAGTCCTACATGCTTCAATAAGTAATCAAGTTATCACAAGACTCGTGAACAACCTCAGCAGCCTCTACTTTTCTTGAATCTCGGCAACCATGATCTCCAAAAATTGATCTTCATCTACAACCGATAAAATATCCACGATCCTTCTAGGATCGATTTCATCCGCATGCAAAGCCTCTGGAACACACCGTCCAAAGTGTTCATCAAAGGAATAATCAAGCAAATAAGGATGAAAGAATAGCTTGCAATCTCTAGGACAGAAGAGGAGAGGATAATGAGTTTGAGCAACCCCAATAATCCTTTAGAAACACTCTAAACTCTCACAAACTTCCTTGGTTCGAATGGGGATTCAAACTCAACATATATAGATCGAAAAACAAGATTATAAATCTTCTAAATCACATAAATCATGCACCTCGGTCGATCGGCCATCATGGGCGGTCGACTAACTGAAAGATTTTTGGGAAAAATCTCGTAACAATAGCTTTTTTTCGACAGCCAGTCGACCGCCCATAAATCCGGTCGAACGATATTTAAAAATCGATTTTTTTGCTTTTGCTTTATTCATGAAAGTTGTAAATATTTTCGATACGGTCGATTTGATATATTATGGAGCTAAATCAGAGCAACGGTTAATGAGATATGCCTCTAAGAAGGAACCTTGATTTTTATGATCCTCTAACACTCTTAAGACTATATATCTAGTCACCTAGGGTTCATATAATTATTCTAAGTCAATTTCCTCCTAAGGTAACATGGTATCTAGGTCACATACCATCCTATGAGTGAAACGAAAGCTATGATCGGAATGTCTTCAACTGATCTTCTTCGGTCTTCGTCTTCACTTGTCTTGAACGCTTGTAAGCCATGACACAAGACACACTAGACTCACTGTTTTGACAACGGAATAAGCCAACACTAAAATATGAACTTTACAATAAATAATATAAAATATTATTATTATTAAAAAAAAGTATTTAAGCCGAGCTCGAGCCAAGCCAAGCCCGGCTTGAGCTTGAATATACGGGCCGAGCCGTTCCAACCAGGCTTTTGAATTCGGGCTGAGCTTTGGGCCGAGCTTTCAAGCTTGATTTTGGGCCGAGCCAGGCTTTAGGCCTAGAACAAACACTTTCAACCCGAGCCGGGCTTGGCCAAGCCCGAAAAAGCCCGACCCGAATACAACCTTAACCATAAGGGACAATTTTGGACAACTTTAGTAGATGGTATTTTGGAAGTTTATACCACTTCATCACATGACATCACTAATTCTGTCAGTTGATCAACGGTCAACTGATGGAAGGGGTGTAAGTGTCATTATTTTGAAAAGTAGGGGTACCTAATGTATTTTCGTCAAACCTCATGGGGTGTAAATATATTTTTTTTTCTCTCTCTCTATATATATGGTAATCTTGTATATATTAATATAGAATAATATTTTTAACTTTTTTTTTTATCATATCTTATAGTCCTTTTTACTTATAATAAATAAATTTAAGAAAGAATTACAACAAGAAGAGAGTTAAGAAGATAAAAGTGTAGAGACCTGAATCTTTTTCATGTTTTTATTATAAGTATTAGGGGTATTATAGTCCTTGTGATGTTTTAATGTTATTGTAATTATATCTAATTGGTATAGTGTGATTAAGACTTAGTCAAACTTGTAACGGAGGGATGTCATAATACACTCTGAACTTTAGGAAACTCTAGTTTTGGCACCATTTATTGGAATTGAGCGATTCTTGAACCATTAGAAAGGTATTAGAACCCTCTTCGAGAATCATGTTTAACATTTTTTCCATATTTTTAGTCTAAG
The DNA here is from genome assembly GCA_015143295.1 of Tetracentron sinense. Classification (NCBI taxonomy): domain Eukaryota; kingdom Viridiplantae; phylum Streptophyta; class Magnoliopsida; order Trochodendrales; family Trochodendraceae; genus Tetracentron; species Tetracentron sinense. The sequence continues at coordinate 12,270,712 of CM026554.1, forward strand.
CTAAGTTAAAAGTGGGTTTTCCGATGTTTTGTCTGATGAAATTGCAGATCAGTCAACTTTGGGGAAAATTTGGTCCATAAATAAATGAGAATTTGGTCCATAAATAAATGACAATTTGGTCCTTTTCGGAAGACGAATCCAACGCAAGTTGACTCGTCGAAATCCGATGAACGAGTTAAAAGTTATGGCCGAAACAGTAAAATAAGTCGAAATCTGTAAAGCACCGATCGCTCGGTCAGAAATAGCGATCAATTGGTCCAAAACCGATCGATCGGTAGCTATCGACTGGTCCAAAATTTTGTATGGGGAATTTTTTCAGAGAGTGTGTTTTTGACCGATCGCCCGGTCATAAATACCGATTGATCGGTAGGCGACCGATCGCTCGGTCATAACCACCGATCGCTCGGTCTTTCGTGATTTTGCAGAATTTTAGTAAGGGCTTTTTGATCTTTTGGTTCTCAGAACTTGGGGCTATAAATAGAGATTCTCTTTCGGGGTATTAGAATACTCTACCTATTTCTAACCTAATTTGACAAAAAAGGAAAGAAAAACCTAGGGTTTGAGAGAGGGATTTCTTAGGGAAGAAGGAGATAGCTTGGATATTGCAAGGAGAGCTTGGAAAGCTTCCCCAAATCACCTCGGGAGCGTTTTGAATCCAAGGGAAAGATTCCTAAGGTCGATATACTATCCTAATCAACTCTATTTTAATGTTTGGTGAATATTAATATGATAGGAATGATAGAATATAGATTAAATGCATTTTTTCCAAATTTTCTATGAAGTAAGCTAATTATTGATGGAAATGTGGATTAGAATGTGGATAGAATATATGGAGGATGAGAAATGTATGGAGGATGAGATTAATATGTGGAAGTGAATAGTGAATTGATTGTATGGATGGATTTTGGTTTGATGAATGCTTGAAAATATAGAAGGGAAATTGATTCATATTATGCGTACTCAAGGTGTTGGTAAAAATGCTTGAGAGGATAAATGCTATTATACTCTTATGAAATTGTGGTAAATTGATAATAAATTATGATATGAATTATGATAAGATATGTATATGTGATTATTTGTTAAGTATGTTTAATTACTTGCATGGAAATTGATAGTCGGGAAGGTAAGAACTTAGAGGAAAATCTCTCAGACCGGGAATTCTCTAACTATTTGATATGGGACAGTATAGTGGAGTTTCTATGGTGGGAGGTCGGAATCTAAGTAAATACCAACTCGAATGTTAATTTCGACACTTAAGCACATATGCACGTGTATGTTAAGAAAAGAGTCTCACAAGTCACACATGTGGACCACAAGCATGAGCATGACATACGTATGACATTCTGAATAAGCATAAGCATGACATGGTCCGTATCCGCCAAGAACGGCATGTCAATTACATTTGATTCAAAAGCGTGATCCGTATCCGCCAAGAACGACATGTTAACTATATGAATTCTTAGACATGATCCGTATCCTCCAAGAACGGCATGTCACATCATTGTATGATCTGAATAAGTGCATAAGCATAAGCATCTCACAAGCACGTGGTCTCATAAGCATAAACAACTCTTAAGTGTATTGTCTTCCAAGTCTAAGATTCTCACAAGTATACGAGTCAAGGTGGTGATATGATGTATATGCGCACACGTTCTTCCGCACTCTGATTATGTTATCATGTTACTGGATATGTTTCTAACTAAGTACAGGTATATTATTATTGTTGGTTGGATTTTATATACACTGAGTACCTTTGTACTCGATCAGACTTTTGTCTTGGCAGGTTTAGAGCGGGGTTCATGGTGGAGCTGTGGATTGAGGAAGCTTACATAGAGGAAGCAGGAGAAGGTGAGCCTTCCGAGGAAGGAGCCAGAGGCTTGGGTGTCTATACTTCTTAGTTTATGCTTTGTTTAGTTGAGAGAGTTTTGTAATAGACTTTTAGATGATGTTGCTCAGTAGACTTTTATAGTTTTATTTTTCAGACCTTTTGGTTTATAGTGAGTTGTATATGTTTACTGTAGACTTGTGCTATTTGATTATAGTTGATATATCGGAATTTTATTACTCTCATTTTTTGGAGACTCGTGTAGTAAGCCTTGTATGCATGGTTTTTAAGCAGGTTAAGGAAATGTGACGATTCTAAAGTCCTATTTTAGCCTTGTAGGATTTTGGGATCGTTACAAAAAGCAAAAAGCCTTAATTCTAATTAACAGATTTACTTTCTATATAAGATTGAAGGACTCTTCTCAAATATCATTTTAATATATGAATGGAGTGAAATTGTGCATTTACTTGTACTATAATTTAATAATAATAATAAAACATTTTTTTTTATATAAAATCTTAAAAATGAACAAAATAAAACTGAAACTTGAGCTCAGACCAGAACATAAAAGCTCAAGTCGAGCTTGAGCCAAGCTCAAGTTGATATCAAGCATGACTATGCTCAGGTTGAATAGTTCTACATTTCTTGTCTACCTTAAATATTTAGTATAGGGGAAGTGATTTAAAACTCTCGTTAGTGGTCCACACTTTTGGATTTTCAATCTAACCGTTTCAAAACTTTAAGTGGGGCCATCATTTAAAGCATGTGAGGACATAAATTCACTCTCGATATTATGTACTATTCAGAGTTTTTTATCACTTACCTTTCGGATAAAGTATTGATGATATTGAATGCTGGCAAATAGGGGTGTAACATGTTTTGTTGAGTTCTTCCCCCCCCCCACCCCCCCTAAAAAAAAAACATGTTTTGTTGAGTTGGGTCAAATAAGAGTCAGGTAAGAATCTTCTCAATCAAAACTCAACTCATTTATTTATGAGAAGGTGGAGAAAAATTGAAACCCGAACCAAACCCCCAAAAATGATCCCTGAAGGCCCCCCTTATATTTAGTAGTGAATGATGAAGCCTATAGAATCTGGAAAACACAACTCATATACAATGGCTTGAGAAAATAAAGCTCAAATCCGATCCATTTTTCCAAAACCTCCACCTGAACACCGAAAAAAAAAAACCGAAAAGCCAGACGGGTTTTGGCGGTTTGACAATCGAGTCAAAATTACACCATCTTTACCAAACATAAAAATATTTGAGTTTATATTTTTGAAATTCGAAATTCAAACTCTCTCTCTCATCCATTGCCGATACTAGGAAGACAAATTAATTTAGAAAATTCTAAAAAAAAAAAAAAAAGAGCAAAAATAAAATTGCGGCACAGTGATTGGATTAAGAGGATTAAAGGGTAATTACAAGTCGTATGTATTTTACGGGAAAAAAAGAACACTCGTATATGATATCGTGTACGAGGCCATTTCAGACATTTCTCAACTGATCGAAAGCCAACCCTAGTAGGACTGGCCGACCAAATGACCGTAACAGGTTAACCCTAGTATGGTCAATACCCTATACATGGCTTCTATTCTCCTGAGTCCTGAGAGAGAGAGAGAGAGAGAGAGTATTTAATTTAACTAAGGCACGACATTGCAAAGAAGCTTGCTTTTGCTATTTATTATCCAAGATCGAAGAGCTCTCTCTCTCTATTTAAGTACCTTTGCTTTCTAGTTCACCGATATTAGGCTTTCAAATTCCAAAACCCCTTCTCTCACATCCAGGTACGTGAAATCTCCATTGTTTTTTTCTTGTTCATCCAAGAAACTCTCGATCTGGGTATCTCTGTTTCAGTTCAAATACCCATCTTTCTCTATCTTTATCTCTGTCAATTAAAGAAAGAGAGATTTTACAGGAATATCTAGCTAGTTCCTTCTAAGCCTATATATGCAGCCCTGTAGTAGAGAAATGCAAGGAATGGGCTCCATTACTGCTTGCTTGAGCCCCTCCCAAATCGCCCTTCAAGAGCTTCAAAACAGTCAACAACGACAACAGCAGCAACAGATCCAAAACCCTTCTCAGGTTCAGGTTCAGGGTTCTCACTATGATCATTCATCCAACGATGATTTTCTCGACCAAATGCTCTCTAATCTTCCTTCCTGGTCTGAACTTCCCGGAAACCCTAAATCTCCTTGGGACCTCAACCCCTCAAACCCTAACTCCACATCCAATAACAGCAGCCACAAGCTCTTCAATATCCCTATCGGTTCTTCGTCCAATAAAGCTAGAGATTTATCTGAAGATCAGGCACCATCCCAGACCGAAAATCTTCACTACCCATTCGACGAATCAGCGCTTTTGGCTTCGAGACTACGACAGCACCAGATTAGTGGGAATTCTCCTGGAGCAAAATCATTGATGTTTCAGCAACAGCTACTCCTTTCAAGGGCAGTTGGGACTGCCATGGCTAGATCTCCGTCGGCTACGTCCGCCTCCGGCTCTCTCGCCGGCGACTCTGGCCTTCTTCCGCTTCCTTTATCCTTAGGTAGCGGCGATTCCTCTCGTGATGATGTCGCCGATACTTCGTTCAAATCATCTAACCAGGTAAATTTGTCTCATAATTTTCTTTTTTTAAAACCATGATTTTTTTTTCTATTTGTGAATTTTATTAGAGTTTTCAGGGGGGAGAGGGTGTTCAAGGTCTTTATAACGGATTCGCCGGATCTCTGTCTCGGACTGCTCAGACAGAAAATCAACAGCATTTCCATCACCCCCAGGTCTGCAAATTTCAATCTTTTTTAATGATTTTATTTACTTTAATCTTAATGGGTATTCGTTGGGGGATTTTTTTTTTTTTTTTTCCCTTGTTTCTCGCAGACCGGATCGATTTCGACTCAAAACTATGGAGCTCCGGCAACGGGGATAAACCAACCTTCGGCGACGGGATCGACCGGAGGAAACGGAGCTCCGGCGAGGCAGAGAGTTAGGGCAAGGAGAGGTCAGGCGACTGATCCACACAGCATCGCTGAAAGAGTAAGCAAAGCAAAGCTACCCCTTCTCTTTTTCCTTTTTACTTGTTTTTCATTTGTCTGAAAAAAAAAAAAGGAAATAGAAATAAAGGAGAGGGCAAATTGGAGAATTCTGCTGTTTTTGTCTTTTATTCATGGCTTCAATTCGATTCTTCTGGGGGTATTTGTGGCAGTTACGGAGGGAGAGAATCGCAGAGAGAATGAAAGCTCTGCAAGAACTGGTGCCCAATGCCAATAAGGTATTATTATTATTATTATTTTTTAGTCTTCAAGACTCTCAGCCATCAACTCGCCATGTTATGAAAAACAAAAGTATCACTTTCATGCGTTTTTTCTTGTAAAAGGGGCGAGTGCGCTGGCCTTAGGAATTAGCTTTGCATTCTCCTTTTTAGATTAATGCTTTAATTTCTTGCTAGGTTGCACGTGTTGAATTAACTATAGTTAATGAACATAAACCTTACCTGTAAACTATTGAGTTAGCGCCGAACCAAAGCACCGCCGGGAAAAGAAGGAGAAAGCGCGTTGTCGTTTATTCTTTTATATATTTCCGTGTGTACTTGAAAAAATGATTACAAAGCATCCGAATTCCGAATGGCTATTTGTGTCTTTTTAACTGACTTGCGGAATTTGCTACTCTCCTCTTTCGTTCTATAACTGTTATTTTATTTATATAAAAAAAAAGAATAATAGGTTATTGATTTTGGTTTTGGAATGACAGACAGACAAAGCCTCTATGCTGGATGAGATCATAGACTATGTGAAATTCCTCCAGCTCCAAGTCAAGGCAAATCTCTCTCTCTCTCTCTCTTAAAAAAAGAAAGGATTTCCTGGCTGCCATGTTTGGTTGTTTTAAAATTTGGATAATTTAGTTTCTTTACTTCTCTAATACCATCCCTCTCTCTCTCTCTGGCACTTTGTCCAGGTTCTGAGCATGAGCAGATTGGGTGGTGCAGCAGCTGTTGCTCCCCTCGTAGCCGATATCTCCTCAGAGGTAAACTTAAAAAAAGAAGGAAACCCTGTTAAGAAAAGTAATGGAATTTCTTTCAAACCTGAAACCTCCGTCAAAATAAATAAGTAAAAATAAAATGAACTTACTCTGACAAATCCCATCTCTCTGTAGGGTTGCACTCAAGCTAAGTTAACTCGACTCCGCTCAACTCATTTGAGCTCAGTTCAAGTTGATGATTCAAGCCAGACTTTTATTTGAACTTCAATGTTTAAACAAATTACGCTCGCCAAACCCTATTTGATTCACCTCAGCTTGAAGCTCGGTTTGTTAGGGTACGGTTTGACTTGAGCTCGACACAAAATTTATGTTATTTATATTAATATAAAATAATTTTTTTAACTTTTTAGTTTTACTTTTTAACAAAAACTCTTCTCTACTATTTGAATTGAATAATTACCCTTAAATCTTATTTTCGTATGTAAATGTATTAATTATTTGTAATTTTTATTTTATAATTTATTCATAAATATTTTTATTAAAATCATGTAAAACTAAAAAAAATAATTATGTGAATCAAGCTTGGCCAATTTGAACTTGGCTCGACCCGAATAAAGTTTGAACTCAAATGGATCTCGAGCTCAATCAAATGGCAAGCTCAAGCCTAAACCTTCGAGCTCGAATTAAGCACAAGCTGACCTTGAACATGTTCAAGCCATGCTCAAACTTGGCCAAGCCGGCTCAACTCAAATACACCTCCCTCTCTCTCTCTCTCTCTCTCTATAATTGCGGAATTTTCTTACTTGTAAGCAAACATCTTTACTTTCCATTAAATTAAACTAAAATTTTCAACGACACCCACCTAAAATTTCTTACTTTAATTTTCAACGTCTATACCTACCCAAACTAAGCCCATCTCTCTCTCTTTTTCTTTTTCTTTGTATGCATGTATGTAAACTTGTAAACTTCTTACTTTGAAGCAAATCCTTCGCTATATTTTTAATTTTCAGTTTTGGATGTGAAACCTCATAAGCTATTTTAGGAAAAGAAAGTAAGAGAATCAAAAATGGGGATGTAAGCTTAAAAAAATTTCGTAGACCTCAATTTAACATTCTCGACTTCCCATAACAAAATAAATAAAAAGACATTCTATGTACAAATTTGCAAATTCGTTACTTATAAGCAAGCATTTTGGCTTTCTATTAGTAGAAAGGAAAGAGAATGAAATGGGATTTTCAAAAGATTCCACCGCCAAATTATGAATCTCTAAGAAGACAAAAAAGCAGCACGCGCGCGTGCCCACTTTACAGACTAACAAAAGAGAGACTCTTTTCATTTTGTCTTGTAGGGAGGTGGTGACTGTATCCAAGCCAGTGGTAGTGGGTTGGGACGGGGCAGTAACGGAACACAAGCGGCGTCATCTAACGATACCCTGACAGTGACGGAGCACCAGGTGGCTAAGCTCATGGAGGAGGACATGGGATCCGCTATGCAGTACCTACAGGGAAAAGGTCTCTGTCTCATGCCCATTTCACTCGCCACAGCCATCTCCACCACGTGTCACTCCAGGAACCCTCACCCTCTACTCGCCTCCAACGCAGACGGCCCTCCGTCACCCAGCATGTCCGTCCTCACCGTACAATCCGCCACGATGGGTAACGGCGGAGGGGACGCTTCCGTCAAGGACGCAACGTCCGTTTCTAAGCCGTGACGATCACCGAGTGAGTTGTGGTTGGTGGAGAGAGAAGAGACAGAGACGTAGACGGAAGAAGAAACTGAAGGGCCGTCAAGTCTACGGAAATAAGGAGGTCTAGCAGTGTTTGACGCCGTTTACATTAGACTTCGTTTAAAGCTAACAAGCTCAGCCAAACCTCATTCATACACCTTTTTTGTTTTTTAAAGTCTTGCTGTTTAGTTTTTTATTTTCCGTCGGTTTTCAATATGAGCTTTCATTCACTGTCATATCTGAATATTTATGTTTAAAATAAACTTAAATTGATGAAAATGGCATTTGAGAGAGTCTACCATTGGTATGCCACAATACGTGCTTACCTCATTAATCATCACACGTGTAAAAAAAAGGTCAAATATAAATTATTATTACCACTTAATTTGATAAAGGTAATGCAATTGAGAGAAATTTAATTACTAATTTCTTGTAAAATAAGTTACAAATCTCTCATCTCTTATTTTCTGTTCATTTATATATCTTGAATGATAATGTAAAATTATAAAATTGTCATTGCGTAACTCTCTAAAATTTTAGGTAGTGATTAGCTCTTAATTCCTGAGCAAGGGGCACGTTGTCCCGCGTGTGCAACCCTCAGGCAGTTCAGTGTGAAATTGGACCAATGGATAACAGAGTTTGAGTAGTAACAATCCAAAATTTGAAAATCAACCGAATACCAAGCACAATCCTAACAACACATATCCTCTAATGCTAGTCTACGAATTACCTTGGGTACTCATAAGAACCAAAACACATGATTCATTAATCTTAGTTTAATCATAGTTAAAAAAAAAAAAAAAAGAAAAAAAAGTTAACTAGATTTTAGAAAAAAAAGAAGAAAAGACTCTACGATGTGTATAAGGGTTGTTGCAGCTCCTCCACTAACATGTGGAGGATATGGAGTGGTAGAATATAATATGATAAACGTATATTTATATAAGATGAATATATGTAAAATGCAATGTAGTGGATAGAGTCAATGCAGCTTTAGGAGTATTGAGGAGGGGGTGCTTCATGGATTATTGTATGGGAGATGTGCTTCCGAGGATATTATATGCGAGACGTGCTTCCTACTTTGTCTGTGTCCTGTCTTTTATTTTCTTCAGGGGGTGCTAGCCATACTTTCCCCTTTATGCACTCTCCCCTTTTCAGGGTAACTATACAAGGATTTTGTGGATGTTGCTCCCACCATACAATCTACAATAGGTGAGAGTGTAGTTAGCAAAATCCTTTTCTTAAAAGAGATGATGTCGTTATTCAAATGTGAGTTTACATGATGAAGAAGAATGCTAAGCATACTCTCCTTTCCATACTGTCACCTCTTTTTTTGCTTAGTAAATTAAACATAGTAACCCCCGGGAGTGTAGCCTAGTAGCTGAAGGACGAATCGTAAACCTGAAGGTCTCAAGGTCGATTCCTAGCCTCCTCTCAATATCAGTTGCAAGGAGTGGGGGTATTCCGTTTACAACAAGTGGGACTAGTCTAAGTCTTTGTCTTTAAGGCTCAGGATATCTACGTTTATCAAAAAAAAAAAAATTAAACATAGTAAAACAAAGAGTTTTACTACTTAAGGAGCTCTGGTGAGGGAGAGAGAACTAGAGCTTCCCAAAATATGGCTTGAAAGAGTATTTTTGTAGAGTTCCAAAACTTGTTTTTCTTGAAACTAGTGCACATTGAATGAAAATATGAAATTTTTTTAAGTATTTCAATTAATGTTAATTGATGATTAATTTTATCTAAATATCTCTATGTAAAATTTTAACATAGTTATAAGTATTGCATGATCAATGGTTAAGGTTTAGAACAAAGAAAATTGTCAAAATAGGCGAAATTGCTTCTATCATAAGAGGGGTATTTTGGTTATTTTCTGTCATCCAAAATATATTAAAATTTTAGAGTAGATTCTATATGACCTAAAGTAGCTATGGTTCAAATTTCAGGTTAATCTGATAAGAATTGAGCTCTATAAAATTATTCAAAATTCAGTGGCAAAACTATAAATAAAGTGAATAGTAACTGCATGAATAGTATATCGTGACTATTGTTTTTAGCAGTTCTAAACACTTTCCAACTCTGTTATTGCCTATATAAGAACCTTAACTTATGAGTTTTAGGTATTCTATCATTGTACATTAGAGAGAAAAAAGAAAGAAAAACCTAGGTTTTCTCAAAGGTTTTTGTAAGGAGAAGAAGGAAAAAACTTAGAAATCATCTCCAAGGACATTCTAAAGCGATTCGATTGTAGGGAAGAGGAGAAAGTAGTCTCTCAGTGATGGCGACAAAGGATGCCCCCGGGATGCTGTTTCTTTCGAAAAAACACATGGAACACCAACTTTACCGCGAGTACTCGGTTCTTAGCCACCGATGTCCGGCTCTACAAGAAATCTCGATTTCTACTTAGAGAGGATTGCTTATGAGATCGTTCTTGACACGAAATTGGCGATTGTTAATGGACGGCTGCACCTCATCATTGCTACCCTCAAAATGAATTGGCTAGCTAGCTAGAATATGCATGTCGCTTCTTTGAGCACTTTTACTGCCTTTGTATCTAATACCTATGTCTTCGCTCCCTTCGCCCCTGCCTATGGCATTGTCTCTGATGGGTAAACTGAAAGGGCCGGGTCTGCCTCTCTATATGATGGATCTCCTGTATTCCCAAAGTGACTAGGGAAAAAGCATGGGATGCGAAACGAGCTTGACTAAATTGACATAGACCTCTCTATCCGAATCTTCTCAATCGCAAGCCCAAGCACTCTATTTCAATCAAGCCATCAGGAATGAGAACTCAAAAAAGCCTTCGTCAACATTACTCGCCTTTCTTCTTGTTTCATAACGACTTCCGGGAATCTCAAACCTCGCAGGAAAGCTTCAAGCAAAAGCCCCATTGCTCAAGTTGACAAAGGCTGAAGAGTTCGAGTGGAGAGAAGAGCACGAAAAAGCATTGCAATCGAAGAGATCAAGGAAGGTACCACAGAATATCTAAGCTAATCATTGTTATAAGATAAGTACTTTTATGATCTTGATATATTTTCATGTGTTATTATGGTTTGAATGAGTATGTTGAAAGTATGTGATACATGATTTAAAGATGAATTGATGTTGAGAATTAGAAGAGAATGAATGATTATGTACCACACACTGTTCTAACCTAATAATATGTATGCTATTATGATTTTAAGATCTGGGAATGATGATTTCATGCTTTTAAGTTATGTTGATGAATGTTTTGTATGATTTCAAGAGGATTTTGTATTAATGATCACGAATGGAATATGTTATATGAGATTTGATATGCTATTGATATTGTGATGATGGATTAGAGATTATATTGAGGTTTGGGTATGATATTATGATTGTTTTTAGGAACTCTCATGTACATATTTATTGATCTTGACGAAAGGGATGATTTTTAGGGTTTGCACATGAATGAGATCATAAGTGAGAGATTATGGTTGAATGATGATTATATGTGGAATTTTATGATGTTAACCGTGATTCTATTCTATGTACATAAACTATTCTTGTATGACTTTCATGTAAATTATGCTTAATTATGCATGTATATTGATTAGTTAAATTTTAGATAGGTAAATACTTAGAGGATGATCTCAAAGCCCAAAATTCATTAACCTTAGTTATATGAGTGACTTTGGTAGAATTCTATGTTTTGATGTTGGAATCTAAGGAACAACCTAGATAGAAGTTTACCATGACACTTAAGCACATGTCGCATCGCATGATAAGTACTATAAGCACATGTCTCACAAGTCCAAGCTCAAGTACAAGTCCATACACAAGAAATTTTATGTTACAGACATTGAGAAACTTTCATGTTACAGCCATTGGGGAACTCATGTTATAGGCATTGGGGAACTTTCATGTAACAGACATACTTAGATTATCTTACATGCATTGATATACATGCTTCTATGAACTTTCACGATCATGAATAAGTCTTACATGTCTATACAAGTCACGAGTCTTACATGCCATGAATGATATTATGTTTACATGTTTCCGCACATGAACTGTAAGATATGTTTATTTATGTTAAAACATGATCATGATTATAAGTTATGATATTGTTAGTTAGACTTTGTGTGCACTGAGCTTTAGTTTGTTCAGTTGTACTTTTTATGTTGATAGTTTCAGGAGGGTTCGACATTTATGCTCTGAGACCTTGGATAGAAGAGGAGTACCAGGAAGAGCAGAAAGATGATTATTTCAAAAAAAGAGATCAATTCAGACTACTATCCATACTATTGAGCTTTTAGTTAGTCATTTTATTTCAGTTGAAAAGAATGTAATAAGACAAAGTTAAAGATGTTGCTTAAGTTTTACATTCAGTATTTGAGATCATATGGCTGATCGGATTATTATTTTGTTAGTTGATCGGTAGTTAAAATTTTAAATTCATAGTTAGTTTGTCTTGCATGTTATACGGATAAGGATATGAAATGCAGTGTCATGAGTCCAAAGTCCTATTTAGGCCAACATAAGATTTTGGGACTTTACAATTTTAAGAATTATGTAAAAATATTTTATGACAGAAATATCCTTCTTTTATGTTTATAATTTCCAAATTACCCATTTAATAAGACATATTTTGGAGAGCTCTAATTCTCTCTTGAACCAGAGAACTCCTATTTATAGTTAAACTCTAAAACAAATGACTTTGTGTGAGCCATGAGCAGAGACCCAAAGAAATATTTTATTATACAGGAGGAGAGATTATGGAAAACTTTATGAATTGTAAGAGCATTCCTCTCATATGAATTGTATGCAAAAGTTGTGAAGTTCTTAATATGCAAGTGGAGAGTATAATAACCGTTATGTGTTTAAATATGAGAAGCTTAGCGCCTTGAGCCCAGCTCCCCATTTTGGTGTCAAATCGATGGTAATCTTGTAATTATGGAAATAAATCTCTTTATAAAATCGATATTACTTCTCTCTATAATGACATGATTGCTACCATCTACACATTAGAAATAGTAGCTTCACTCAAGACGCATGAAACAGAGCTCTGGCTCATATTAACATTCTAATAATAAATGTTTTCCTTTTTTGTTGGGGGGGAAACATAACTTTAGTTAACATTAACCAGATGGGTTAAACATAACTTTACATTAACCAAACTATACCAAGGTGGCGTTTGGATAAATTTCCCTAGCAACTTCTAGGGACTTCTAATTTTCAGAAGTCAAAAGTCGAACACTTTAGTGTTTGGTTTGCCATGTTGGTTTTAACTTCCCGAGAAAATAAAAACTAGTAAACGTCGATGTGAGCACGTAAATTTTCACTCACGGAGTTAGAGTCGCCACCTATTCATTCAGAAGGGATAAGTCCCCTTGGGATGTGTTGGATAAGGTCTTTGGTCTCCGATTAGAGATCAGGGTAAGAGGTTCGGTTAAGTTTGGGGAAGGGGTTAGGCACTTCGACACTTTTACTTATAGTGGTTCCCTATTTGCTAGGTTTAAGCCAAATTAAAGTTCAGTTGCTAAACAAATACCTAAGTGTTTAAGTTAATACTAATCGTAAGAAAGAAAAGCTAACTAGGGTCGAACCCGGGTTGGGTTGCCTACATACTCACATAGGGGTGAGATTAGACTGAGCGTAGTTTTAACATATGAACTCGTGCTAAGGCTAGGGGGTGTGCGTGTGTGCACTAAGGGTGGCTAATGGGCCTAATCCAGTGATTAGGTTTTGTTTAACCGAGGTTGGTCAATGTGTAATGTTTGGGCTCAGAGGCCAAGGGTTGGGTTCAAAGGCTAGGTCTTGGACCCGGTAGGCCAAGGATGAAGCCCGGAGGCTAAGGGGTGCATTAACCCAGGGTTAGGATTGCTAACCGGGGTTAAAAAAAATGGTTAACCATGGTTAGGAGTGCTAACCATGGTTAAAAGGGTCCAAAAGTTTATTTTTTGATCTTTTTGTATTTTTCTGATTTTTTGATGATTTTTACAAATTTTTATGGGGTTAAGGGTGCTTAACCATGGTTAAGGGTCAAGGTAAGTCAAAAATAGGTCTAGAAGGTATGGCATGGCCTATAATAGCCTTCTACTAGGTCTAAGCCCTATACAAAGCCCATAAGTTAAAAAATTAAGAATTGAGGTAATCGGATTACCTCAATTCTGTCATGTTTTTAACCCAACTTTGCAAGGGATTAACTGGGGTTAGGGAATGAATCAGGGTAAAGTAAAAGTAATGGGGGATAGCTTGGAGTCCTAGGAATCCAATGGGCCTGGTGTGGGCCCAAGATCAGCTCAGGTGTGGGCTCTGTAGGGGTCCAAAGTCAGTAAAAAAAGAATTGTGCTGTCGGTAAAGGTATTACCGACAGCCTGTTAACCGGGGTTCAAGGCCATGCTAACTATGGTTAGGCTTGGGCCCAGGGGCTGAAATTCTGCAAGAAACTAATTGGGGGTCAAAACTACCTACTGGGTCTGGAGTGGGCCCTAGGGCATGCATGGTGTAGGCCCCACAGGGGCCCAAAGTCACTGTAAAAAAACATCAACATTGTCGGCAAAAGCATTACTAACAAAAGGCTAACCTGAGTTTGAAGTCCAAGTAACCATGGTAAACTCAAGGTCAGGGGCTGAAATTTTACAGGGTGTTAGCTAAGGGTCTGGGCTACCTAACCATAGCCCTGGAACTGACCAGGGTCCACACTAACCATGGTTGAAATGTGAGTTAAAGTAGGGTTGATAGTGGCAGTAAATAGTTTACCGCCACTCTGCTATTTTCAAAAAAATGTGATTTTTTCTCATTGGGCTTGAACCAGCAAGGGTTTAAGGGTTCCCTCATGGACTGAGGGATCCCCAGACCCCCTGGGGAGTATCTATGCAAGCTGAGAAGGGGTTTTGAACCCGAAAATGCCTCTAGGGGATTCCCCATGCCTTTGGTGAAGGCCCCCCTGTCTTTGGCCTGGAAGGTGTTCTACCTACATAAAATGATAAAAGGGGACCCCTGGAATAGGACCAGGGGTCCCTTACAATGATATGCTCAAAAGAAACAAGAGGATAAGGGGTTGCTACCCTTGCACGGTGGCTGCACTTGCAGTGGCAGCTGAGCTGGGGCGGTGTTGAAGCTCGTAGGGCCTGGAGCTGGCCTAGGATGGCCTAGTGGTGATGTAAAGGGCCTGCACAGGTCTGGAGTGGAGTTTGGGGTGGTGCACTAAGCACGGGCAGATGGTGGTTGGAGGCTGTGGGTTGCTGTGGTGGTGGTGCAATGTCACAGAGGCCAAGTAGAGGTCAAGGTAGGGTAAGGGATGCTAAAGGGGACTTAGGACTTCGATTGATATAGGTGTAGGGCATTGGAGTACGATTCAAGTGGGTTAGACTGAAATTGGCAGGAGTTTGATATCAAAAATGGGAGTGGAGTTTGAACTGGGGAGGTGGTGGATTTTATAGAAGCTTGAGGAGGTGCTTGGGGGCAGTTCAGGCATTCCCCCAGGCGTGGGGGCTAAGCTGAGACGGAGTCAGGGATGGGCAGAGGGGCCTGTACGCGGATTGTGAGCATGGGATTTTCCCCCGACCCACAATAAATGGTTTCACAAATGAGTCGCCATCTATTCATTCTTAGGGATAGGTCTCGGGTATTTGTTTGTTTTGGATAAGGCAAATGATCTTTATATAATTAGGGTAAGTGGTTCGATTAAGTCCCGGAGACAGTGTTAGGCACCCCAGGGCCCCTGTTTTATAACGGTTACCTATTCCCCAAACTTAAGCCAAAGTTTAATTTCAAAGTTTAGTTAAAATGCCCAAGTGTTTAAAAGAGTGCTAATCCAAGAAATATAAAAAGCTAGATGACTAGGGTCGAATCCGAGTTGGATTGCCTACGTACTCACCGGAGTGAGATCAGACCGAGCGTAGCTCTGGCACATGAGCCCGTGCCAAGGCTAGGGGGTAGTGTGTGTGTGTGCATAAGTTGGTCAAGGGTCTAACCCATGGGCTAGAGTTTAGTTGACCGGGGAGGTCAAGCGCTCAAGGGTGAGTTTAACCACAGTTAGGGGTGGGATGGTTAGGGGCTAACCATAGTTAATGCGGTCCTACAAATCTTTTTTGGGATTTTTATATTTTTCATATTTGTTTGCATTTTATGTGAATATTGACTAAGTTAACCATAGTTAACTAACTTATGGTTGAGTTAAGCATGGTTAAGGACTAAATGGCTAAGGTAAAAACTACAAGTCACCTTTTTTTTAATCTTTTTGAGCTTTTCTATTTTTGGGATTTTATGTGAATTTACAAGTGAGAAAATCTTAATTAGGGTTAAAACTACCAGGGGTTAGACTAACCCAGTTAAAGTCATGGGCTGAGCTCAAATCATGGGTCTGGCATGTGGCAGGGTCTCAATGGGTGTCAAGGATCTTGATTTGGGCCTAGGCCTTAGGGCCATGCTACTGTTTATGTAATACAGAGAATGACAGTAATTGGTTTACCGCCATTCTCAATTCTGTATGAATTGAGAGTGTCGGTGAACCAATTACCGCCATTCCTGTATTACAAGAACAACAGGTTTGTCAAGCATAGGAGAGGTCAGGGAAGTGCCACATGGGCTGGTGGGCCCAGGTGAGGCTATGAGAATGTTGACACGTGCTCTAGGCTTGTAATGGGCCCTGGGCTTGGTTCATGGTCAGGTCCACAAGGCCTGAAATCACTAGTTTACAGAAATCACACAATGTCGGTGAAGCATTCACCGACATTATACACAGTTTGGATTTTAAACCATTTTAACCTTTGTTAAAGCTAAACCATAGGGCATGAGAAGCTTAGGGGTTTTGATGGAGCTTAGGCGTGTGAGGAGGAGGTATGATGGTGGTCTGAAAGATAGGTGGCGTAGGGGGTGGCTGCAGGCCTGAGAACACGCAATGTTGGTAATGGCGGAAATGGCTGTACCGCCAATACCAAATGCGTTGAGAATCTTAGTGTCGGTAATGAGAGTGCTGACACCCTGGAAATTTGAAATTTTAACTTACCAGGCCCCTCCTACTGGGTATGTGTGTGGGTCTTGGGCCTAGACCGGTTTATCTATGGGTTTTAACCTTAAGGGCTTGGGCTTAGGCCTAAGGCTTACAAGGATTAGCTAGGGCTACTTAGGGTTTAGGCTAGGGCTACCTAGGGTTTGAGCTAGGGCTTGGGCATAAGTTAACTAAGGTTAAGTTTTACCTATGGTTTGGACTTATGGTTGACCTAGGGTTAGGTTGTACTAACCATGGTTAAGTCTATTAACCATGGTTAAAGGGGGTGTAAAAATGGGGAGCTGACAGCTGCCCCTCTTTGTTGGAGAGTGCCGTGCTGGCGATTGAACAACAAAGACTAGAATTATCACATTTTTACACCAGAACAAGCAAGCATGATAGATAAGCATGAAAGGACAAGCCTGGTGAATACAGGGAATGAACACACGTCCGTACCCCAGAGATGAGGTGAAGTTTGGCCACACGACCACCTGACCAGAGATTGAAGCAGAGCATTGGTGAATGTAGGGTTAGTATCACTAGAGGTCATAACTGACATCCGATCACACGATCGTGATAGTATACTCCTTTAATAGTGAGCCAGCAAAGCAAGATGATGGTGATAAATACAGAGGTGCAGGTGATGGGTGCAAAACTAACATCACTGGAGGCCGTAACTGATGTTTAGTCACATGACCATGACAGTACTGCTTTAATAGTGAGCTAGTCAAGCAAAAAGAACATGATGAATACAAAAACGAAGGTGATGGGTGCAAAACTAACATTACTGGAGGCCGTAACTGATGTTCGGTCACATGACCGTGACAGTACTCCTTTAATAGTGAGATAGTCAAGTAGTAAGAAGAAGGTGATGGATGCAAAATGAAGGTGATAGGTGCAAAACTAACATCACTGGAGGTCGTAACTGATGTTCGGTCACACGACCGTGACAGTACTCCTTTAATAGTGAGCTAGTTAAGCAGGAATGAACTTCACAAGAGGTCGAAACTGAAATCTAGCCACACGACCGTTTCAGTACTCCTTTAATAGTGAATGGAAAATGTGATAGATGCGGAACTAACATCACTGAGGCCGTAACTGATGTCTGGTCACACGACCGGGTAGTACTCCTTTAACAGTGAGCTAGTCGAGCAGAAATAGACTTCACAAGAGGCCACAACTGAAATCTAGCCATACGACCGTTCCAGTGCTCCTTTAATAGTGAGGGAAAAACAAGGTTGCTAAAATACAGGAGACAGATGTGGGACTAACATCACTGAGGCCGTAACTAACGTCCGATCACATGACTGGGACAGTACTCTTTTAACAATGAGCTAATCGAGCAGAAATAGACTTCATAAGAGGCCGCAACTGAAATCTAGTCACGGGACCGTTCCAGTGCTCCTTTAATAGTGAAGGGGACGCGATGCTGCAGACAACCGCCCCAATGATTGACAAAGATAATGAGGGTAAAGGCACCTGTGCGGCTGCTTTACCGAGATAGGATGCAATGCTGTAGGCAACCGCTCGATTGCCTTCTAGGATAGTAAGATGATAGGGGTCAAGATAGCCGCCCGACTGCTTCACCAAGATAGGATGCAACGATAGTGATGACAATCACCTGATTGCCTTGTTGGTGATGAGTTTGAATTGATAATTGACAGGAGCGAATAAGAATTCAAGATTTTATGAAGCAGGATGAAGTTGAATATGAGACTGAGAGCCGTGGCCCTGAGCCGTTGCATGAATCTTATGCCTTTCTGTATGTATAGTTTGACGAATTTGACATGCCTCCCGGCTTGGATAATTCAACTGCTTGTACCTGCCCCCTCCTTGGGGTGTACTGATCTTCAATCACCTCGGATAGTCTGCTGACTTTACTTTGTCCTGGTCTTACTGCTCCTCTTGCGTTAGCGGGATTGAGTGGCTAACTTTGGACTAACTCTACTGGGGAGTGAACCTTGACTGATTATTGACGCAAATGACTTACTAACATATTGATGGGTTGATAGATAGATGATGCGACAATCCTATTGAAAAAAAGACTGACGGACTGATGATGCGACGGACTAGTTGAAAAGACTGATGGGTTGATTGACAGGTGGTTTGGTGGTAGATTGACAATTGACCAGTAGACTAACTGTGTCTGATATTACTTGCATTGGGAGACCTAGCTAGGTTCCTTTGCCTTCAAGTAAATGATTATATTGGTGGTTGATCATCCTTGTGGTAGACTTGCATCTGCTGAGGAAAGATATTTGCAAAGCATGTATCAGCTTATTTTTCTCTCTTTTGCCCCTTGGCCTTTTCAGGTTTCACCAGGACCGGGTGGGTTGTATGTTTTGGTCTTTGTTCCTTTTTTTTTCTCCTGGACCTTTTCAGGTTTTCTCCAGGACTGGGTTCACATAATTTTTGCACAATAGCAGGATTGATGATTCCTTATTATGCCCGTGAAATTTGAAATTTGATTTATCTCTTTTTTACCCCTGGGCCCTTTCGGGTTTTCACCAAGACTGGGTATACAAGCTTTGCATTTTATCATTGCCTGTTCTTTGATAATTCTCCAGTCTTCTCTCATCTTCGCCTGTCAACAGGTAGAGGTGAGTGTTTTTGACCGTTAATACTCAAGTCCTTTCAAAGATTAAAGAGGGCTTAATGTCTAGGACGAAACGTGGGTTGGCTAGAAACGATATAAGGCTCAAAATTTCTATTTCAGCAAGGGTAGGGCACCCTATGATTTTGTTTAGTGTCAGAATGGAACCAGCTTCTGCATTCTTCATCCTTTGGTACAACTTTGCTACAACTTTGCTTTCTAACCAAGTACATTTTTTTTTTGTTTTTTTTTTCTTTTCTTTCTTGGTACATGGTAGCTTTTTATTACGACACATTTGCTGTTTTATGACCGAACTTGATTTCAGGTTGCCTATGTACCCAAATAGGGATCAGGTCAAGACGTAGTTCGACCAAAAGGTCGTATTTGTTAGTTGCTCTCTGCTGGTTGTTCCTCTTTTGAATTGTCATTTGAAAGGGATGCCCTTATGTGGGTTTTGAAAGAAAGGCTATTAGGCTCAAAGGTCTAACTAGTGGATATATATAGCACGGGTAAGCGAGGTGTTGTGAAGGTTTATCTAAAGATGACCTCCTATCCTTTCCTTGATTGGTCGAGAGCATGTACAGTCATTGTATCACCTCATTTTAGTTGATTGACATTTGGTGGCTCAGAGAGGTCTTCACTATTCCTGCATTTGTCTTGATAGCTGCTGAACTTTTTATTGAATGATCAAGTTATCCTTTATGGGCATTAGAAACTAGTTTAGCTCCCAAATTAAGCATCTCAGAATACAACGGAACTTGACTTAAAAAAACATCTTTATTAAAATAACAAAGGTTGACAGACCTGATAATAAAACATAGCAAAACAAGGGTCACTAGCCACTAGCTTGACCTGGACTGATGCTATGGATAGATATGGGCCAACATGGTCGACAAAGGTACCAAGATAAGAGGTACAAAGAGAGACACATCAAAAGTAAACTTTGTTTGAAGATCAGCTGCAGAACTATTCCGGCTGAAGCGCCTTAGTTTGCAGGAGGAGCATGATTGGGGAGAGGAGCCTGATTGATGTCCGTGTTCCTTGGTGCAAAGCAAATTCTGTCTGTCTCCAACATATCCTGGATTGCATGTTTTCAATCATAACATCTGTCCATAGGGTGTCCTGGTGACTGATGATATCCGCAATGCTGTTTTGTCCGGTATCCCTTTGGGAGAGTAGTCAGAGGAGGTTGTGGATCTTTCAGAGTGATCAACTTCTTGTCCAATATGAATAAGAGTGCAGTCAGAGAATATGAGAGTGGGGTGAAAGCCCGGTTCTTTTTCTGCTCAAGGGTCATCTGATGAGAGAGCAGTTTCACTTGGGGTTGCTGAGCTTGCCTGGGTTGTCGAGTTTGTTGTCGGGGCAAGTTAGGGACCTGACTGGCATAGCTGCTACCATATGTCCGTCATCTTCTTTCTTCCTATTGTCGTTTCTTGGATGTGATGGAGCACGGGAAGAAGATACACCTTTTGCTCCTTGAAAAATGTCAAATGACCCACTGTCACCCATCGTTGTCTCAATCCTGGCACCGCATTTGGCCATGGTGCTGAAGTCAGAGATAGGTTCTGCGGCTAGGAGAGTTTTGAGCGGATGCTTAAGGGTACGGAGGAAGGTTGTTATCAATTCTTCTTCCGGTAGAGGGGTGCTCATTTTTCCAGTCATTTCTCTCCACCGAACAGAGTATTCGATGAATGTCTCATTGTCCCTCTGAGACATCCTCTTTAGATCCGCCTTCTGGGGGACCAAGGCAACATTGTGTGAATACTGGGCAACAAAGATCCTACATAGGTCTTCCCATGTCCGGACCTTGTTGGGATCCACTTTGGTGAACTATTGTAGCGCAACCTCTTTCAAGCTCTTCTAAAATAGCTGGACTAACAACTTGTCCCCATGCTCGAGTTGGAATAATTCTCCTCGGTATGCTCTCAATTGCGTATCAGGACAACCTTTCCCATTGTATTTTTTAAAGTCGGGAACCTTGAAGTCCTTAGGCATTTAGATTCCAGGATGTATGCACATATCTCTGAAGTTGGTAGACCTGCGGGATACTTGATTTTGCCTCACCAACTCCTTCAATTTATCAATTCTCTCCCGGTATGCATCTAAAATTTTGGCAGAACTTGAGGACACTTGGGTGGAACCCGTGTGAAGTTCGCCTCTGGCCCTGACCTCTTCTTCTTCGAACTAGTCTATGATGGGTGGTGAGATATGGTAAGTAGGATGGGGTTGGATTGGCAGAGGAAGGATGTTGAAGGTGAATTCCGGTTGTTGTTGGTTTGATGTTGAGGGGATGTTGAGGGTGAGTGATGGTTGTGGTTGAGCTGATGGTGGTGGGATACTGATGGTAGGTAGTGATGTGATAAGATTTATAGTAGATGGGGGAATAGGTGGCCTTGTTGCCTCGGTCGGTAAAGTGTTGGACGAAGAGAGGGCATGTGTCACTGCCTTCATGAAAACTTGGATGATGCCTCTCAGATCTTCAATATTCTGAGTGTTCTTCGCTAATCTTGCCTCATAATCCGGGACCGGAGGTTGAGAGGTTGGAGTGTCAGGATCGGTCTCTTGGCCGTCTCAAGGATCCATGTTGTAGCTTGGTTGATCAGGTGTCAACTAGGCTTACTCTTTAGATACATGCTTAGCTTAGGGTCTGCTCTTGAAAAGATAGGAAGTAGTAAGTGTCAGAGTAGATGGGGGAGCGAGGAAAATAGAAGACATGAAAATGACCTAACAGAGTCTAGTTGACATAGGGGCAAAGCCCCTGGTCTGGAATTTTGGAATGATATGCAGGAGAGAGGAAGATTTTTTTGATTTTTGATTTTTTGATTTTTTTTAACAAGGTGTGACATGACAGATGTGGCCTTGATAGGGTAGGTGGAGGGGACTCCGTTCTACTAACCTGAGTTGTTGGTAGCCCGGGCCTATTGGGTCAAAGTTGAAGTGGATTAGTGGGCAACCCATTAGAACATAGGATTTGAACCTCACATGTATGTCTGGAGATAAGGTGGGGTGTATTTTATTACAAGCACAACAAAAGGTTCAATACATGCCCCTTGGATGATTATTTATCTGGACAGAATGTCCTAATATTCAACCATGGTTGGGGGACATGTATAAGGTACAAGCAGGTTAGGGTTTAGAGTATCCCTCCAGGTGGGCTGCTTGTAGATTATACCTTAATTAGGGTTAAAACTAATCGGGGTTAGACTAACCCCAGTTAAAATCAAGGGCTGGGCTCAAGTCATGGGTCTAGCACGAGGCAGGGTCTCAATGAGTGTTAAGGATCTTGATTTGGGCTTAGGCCTTAGGGCCATGCTGCTGTTTATGTACTACAGAGAATGATGGTGATTGGTTTACCGCCATTCTCAATTCTGTATGAATTGAGAGTGTCGGTGAACCAATTACCATAATTCCTGTATTACAGGAACAACAGGTTTGTCAAGCATAAGAGAGGTCTGGGGAAGTGCCACGTGGGCTGGTGGGCTCAGTCGAGGCTATGGGAATGTTGCCACGTGCTCTAGGCTTGTAATGGGCCCTAGGCTTTGTCCATGGTCAGGCCCACAAGGCCTGAAATCACTGGTTTGCAGAAATCACACAATGTCGGTGAAGCATTCACCGACATTATACACAGTTTGGATTTTAAACCATTTTAACCTTGGTTAAGATAAACATAGGGCATGGGAAGCTTAGGAAAGTTAGAGAGGAGTCTTAGGTACCCAAAACAAGCCCTGGATTGAACTAGGCCTCACCATACGTGGCCACCAACCCCTGCAAAAGCAAACATTAAATATGGCGGTAGTTATTCTACCGCCATTATCATTTTTACACAGAATGCAAAAAAGCCGACTGTTAGGCTATACCACAGTGCAACTAAGGGGTTCCTCATGGCCTAAGGACCCCTTAGAAGCTTTGTGGACGGTAGGGGTGGTCTGTGCATAGTGGTAGAGTGTGTGGCGGGTTGTGGGGGTTCCACTGCTTATGGAGGAGGTAGGGAACCCCTCCCTATACTATGAGGCTAAGCAAAATCCCCTTAGAAATGGACAAGGGGTTCACAGGTGCTCTAAAGTGAAGAGAGGAGGGGTCGTGATGGCCTCTACCCAGCTGAGACAACACTGGCGAGGTCTGCGGTGGCTGTTCACGGTGGTGAGTGGTGCTGTGCTGCAAATGGGGCTGACCTTCAGATTTTTGAAGGGCTTAGAATAGCCTGATGGGCACTGGGGGATTCAAAAATTCTTAGGGGGTTCCTTACTGTGGCTCAGGCGTTGTTTGACAATGGAGAGGGATGGATTTTATAGGTAGTGGAGGATGGGGATAAGGTAGGGATTAGTACACGGTTGGGCGGAGGTCTTAGTCCATTGATTGGGGTTCTGATGGAGCTTAGGCATGTGGGGAGGAGGTATGATGGTGGTTTGAAAGGTAGGTGGCTCAGGGGGTGGCTGCAGGCCTGAGAACACGCAATGTTGGTAATGGCGGTAATGGCTTTACCGCTATTACCAAATGCACTGGGAATCTTGGTGCCAGTAATGAGAGTGCCGACATCCTAGAAATTTAAAAATTTAACGGACCAAGTCCCTCCTACTAGGTATGCGTGTGGGTCTTGGGCCCATGTTTGGACCCAGACTGGTTTATCTATGGGTTTTAAGCCTAAGGGCTTGGGCTTAGGCCTAGGGCTTACTAGGGTTAGATAGGGCTACTTAGGGTTTAGGCTAGGGCTACCTAGGGTTTGAGCTAGGGCTTGGGCATAAGTTAACTAAGGTTAAGTTTTACCTATGGTTTGGACTTATGGTTGACCTAGGGTTAGGTTGTACTAACCATGGTTAAGTCTAGTAATCATGGTTAAAGGGGGGTGTAAAAAGGGGTGCTGACACGTATCTGCAAGATTACCATAGTGGCGGTAATAGGATTTCCGCCACTCTCAAAACTATTGAGTTTGAGAGTGTCGGTAATCCCATTACCGACACCCCGAAGATTTTCTAATTCGGGCCATGCCCTCGCACACTTGGGTTGAAAGCATGGTCTGGCTTGCCATTTTGAGACTTTTACGCCAAAAAATTGAACTTGAGGGGTGTGGGCCCCACCCTAGTGGTCCTTTATGGGTTATGGGCCCAAGTTTGGGCCCACAAAGGCCTTCGATCCATGGTTTTGGGTTTTTTTGGGTTTTGGATTTGCTAGATGGGCCTTGAGCCCATGAGGCTTTGGCCTAGGTTTTGGCTAGGGCTTAGGGTATACCTAGGGTTTAGCTAGAGTTTAGGGATTCTACTGGGGACTCCACTGGGGGGATGACCAGGGTAAAATGCAAGTTAACCCTGATTACACAGGGTGTAAAAATTGGGTGCTTACAGTCGAGATATCAATTTTCCAACAAAGCTGGTCGAGATAGCTTCTGCGCAAAGTCCTTATACCAACTTTGGCGGGAAGTTGACGGAACGAATTTAAGAACGATTCATATTCGTATCATCTAATCAATGATCAAAGATTACTAGCCCTACTCTCACCCTCTATAACCACTTGTCCAAATTGTAGAGCCCCGAAACTTGAGGGCACTGTTCATGTGAATAGTTGTAGTGCATAGTGCTTGTCAAAGCCTAAGGTCTTCCATGTGCACTTGGTTTGAGGGAAGTGAAGTGAGAGTTTTATAGGTGTATGTTGAGTCTCAACACAAGAGTTTAATAATACTCTAAGTATCTAAAAATATAGGGTATGAAATATCCTAAGTGTGTATGTAGAACCCCGGAATCGAGTTCACTAGGCTGTGAATAGTGTCAGTGAATAGTGACTTTTAGTCTAAAAGAGTCTTCTATGTAATTTGGTGTGTGATGAATGAATGAAATAGTTTGAAATCAAATATATATGTGTTGTGGGGTGTTAAAGCAAAGGAAAAAGAGTGGAAGCATTCTAAGTGAGTTAAGGGAGGAGTGGAAACACTCTAAGAGGGAAAAATGGAGAAAAAGGAGGAAAATGGCCAGTTCTGGTGAAGGCCAGTCGACCGCCCTCTCCAGCCGGTCCACTGATTGTCCCCAATAAGGCCAAAATGGGGAATCAGTAGGGTTGTGCTCAAGTCCAGTCGGCCGCCCCTCTAGTCGGTAGATCGACTGTATGAAATTTGGTCGAACAGGGGTTTTCCAGCCTCAGTCGGTCGATCGCCGATCCTGGCCAATCGACTGACCTTTAGTAATTTGGGGGTTTTCCCCTTGTGTGCAAATTTTAAGGGCAAAATAGGGTTTTAAACCCTCTTGGCCTAATACCCTCCCATTTCGTGGGTTTTGGGATATACTAACCTAAGGGATAGTTTAGGAGAGAAAGAGAGAGGAAGCTAGGGTTTCAAGAAGGGATTTCTTGGGTGAGCAAGATTGGAGCTTTGATTGCAATTCTCAAGCTTGGATCTCTCTTCCAAGGTATGTCACACCCCTTTTTAATAGAGTAGACCCCAATGGACGGAATTGACCTCACAAGGTAAGGTTACTGGGAACTTGTCCAGTGGATGATATATCTTTGATCATGAACCTGTTAACGAATTGCATTCAAAGCCATGGGGTAAGTTATACTCATATATGTACTTAAATATATACATCTCAAATGAACAAGTGGATAGACATCCACTATCATAATAGTCCAAAATTTACAAGAGTCTCATGAGTGTGTTAGGTCTAGAAGTCTAGAAACAAAGTGCAACCTAGATTGAGCCGACACAAAGATGATTCCGAGGCACGATCTCAAAAAAAATCTCGGAGGATTACTTCTTATCCAAAAACGGCTACTAATCTGAAATGAGAGAAATAACAGGGTGAGACATAGCTCAGTGAATGAATAACTACTATATATTCATAAAACATGGATATTTAGACATAATAGTTTTTGAAAAAATTCGGCAGAATCTCCTTTAAAAATAGAGAGTTCCAAAAATCTTATAACCTGTAAGACCTGTTCATAAGAGAATTCCTTTGAATAAAACATAATATAATCCTCACACTTCCACATTTCTAATTTACAATATGTACAACCATCTATAATTTTCTCCATATTTTATAGTGAGTCCAAATTTCTACAAAATCATTAAGTGGAATTCCCTTATGTTTCATATCTATTCATTTTGCTTGCATGCCTGAATACATGGGCGCTTACCCCATGGGAAGCCCTATTCCCAGTATATCACATTTCCATCTAGGTGCTTACCATATAGGTAGCCCTATTCCCCAGTACATATTGTCTCTCATCTGGGCGCTTACCTTATATGTAGTCCTATTCCCAGTGCATACTCTATTTATCTGGGTGCATACCGTTTGGGTAGCCCTATTCCCAATGCATAGCATCTCTCGTCTGAGCGCTTATCTTACATGTAGCCTTATTCCCAGTACATCACATTTCCATCTGGGCGCTTACCATATAGGTAGCCCTATTCCCAGGGCTTGAGTAATTATCAAGATACTTGACTTTTACCATAACTTTCTTTACAAAATTCTTAATTTGTGGAAATACTTACATACACGTAGTCATACCACCAAGCATTTCATAAGCATACTCACTTCCTTTATATTCGTAATGCCCATGAGTTCATAAACATGTATTCATACTACTAATGTTTCCATAAACATATTTATGGGTTCAAAATCTTCATTTGAAAAATATTTCTATATTAGGTATTCACTCACCTGATCGGATAAACCTAGCTAGCACCGGAGCTCCTTGGATCAACTTCTGGTAGCATGTCCTCTCCTAAAGCATAACACATATACAACCATTCAAGTCCTTCCAATTTCAATTTCACAAAGATTTATTTAAAATTAGAAGCATTCACATAGCAGTAAACTCATTTCAAATTTCATGTTAGGACATTTTCTAAAGTTTCCATAATACCTTTAATACTTTTAACCCATCGTAATATACCTGTAAAATTTATAAAAATCATTTTTCATTCTATTATGCAGTCAATTAAAAATTTATAAAAACAATTGTATCAAAATAATTGATTTATAACAAAGCCCCAAATTATGGTTTTAGCACAAACACTATTTAACCCTTTTTAAATTTTTACAACCCTTTACTTCAAAATAAAACAATTTCTCAATCATCGCATCACCCTAAGGAAAGATTTAGATGCAAGAAACCATGTCATGAAAAATCAACTTTTCTTATACTAACCATATTGCTCAAGAATGAAGATAATAACTTTGGGTTGATGATAGTTACCACTAATTGGCGTCCCCTGGCTTCCAAAGGTTTCCCCCAAACACTAACTTGTGATAAGAGGTAAGAAGACCATGAAATTTAGGGTTTAAAAGGGGTTTTGGGGTCAGTTTTGGCCTAAACTAGGGCTAGCCGGCGGCGAGACTGTAGTTGGCTGGAGGTGAGACTGTGGTTGGCCGGCAACTGGATTTGGCTGGTGGAGAGACGATGATGGTGATCGGTTCTTGAAGGGCAAAAAGGAAATGTGAGGAAGAGAGAAGAACCAAAGAGAAGAAATAAAGTGAGAGAAAGAGAACTCACGTTCTCTTCTTGTACCTCTTAAAAATGACAATAAAATGACCAAATTGCCCTTTATATGTTTTTAAGGCTTCTCTTGTGTTCTAAGGGTAATATTGGAAAATTAACGATTTTAGGCACATTTTCAAAAGATAAATTTCATTAAAAATTTTAATAAAACCATATCCTTACTTTAAATGTAGAAAATGTCGAAATTACCCTTGTTTCTTGTGTTCGGGCGTTACAAGGTATCTCTCAAGCATTGACGTGTGGGAATTCAACCTTTTCCCTTCTCAAGCACTACACTTCGGAGATTTGATCTCAATTAAGGTAGATACATTCCACTAACATTCTTTGCTATAATCCATCAATATTTATTGCTATTATTGTACCTATTTTTGGTAAAAGTAAGATGTAAACCATGTTTTGGGATGAAGTTAAGGTGTATAGATTAGTATGTGCATACTAATGAAATGAATGAAGTAAAATCAAGGTATAAGATCTTGTTCTTAGTATTGTAAGTTTTGATTTATGTGTTTGAAGACAAGTAGGACATATAACCTTATATGTGTATATATACAATTGAAAAACCTGAAATGAAATGAAGGTTTAGGGCCTCATATGTGTAGCTACTTGCTACTAGCTATCTTTGTTAAGGTTCATCTATGAAAAAGCAAGATTTAAAGTATGTGTTGTGGCATATAGAGTGTACATACACTCTATCTACCATATTATGATTTCAAGTATTGAGGCATGATGTTTAATTAAAAGGGTAGATACCCTTCACTCGTTAACAAGGTCATCATTCATTAATGAAAAGGAAAGCGAAGAGGGATGAGTATTGATAAAGAGAGTGTAACTACTCTCTTCTAGATGGTTTTGTTAGGTTTCTTGTAGCTTAATTAGTAAGATTTAAGAGAAGAGTTTTTATGGAAAGAGTGTAGACACACTCTACCAACTAGCCTTGAGCAAATGGAATGAAATCAAGGAATAAGACTTTTTCTTTGTAAACGATTATTATGGACTAGGTTAGATTAAAATGGAGTTGTATTAAGTATGAATTGTAAAGTATGTTGTGCATGAAATAAGGCTAAGCCACCCATGTACATGTATGTCCATGCTATGAATGAAATTTCATGCATACGTCTCCATGTTTTAAATACTTTATATAATTACTATGATGTTCACAATTACTCCATGATGCTCATAAGCACTATGCACATGTATGTGTGTATTATCAAGATATATCATAAGACTCATATGTAAAAAGATCATAAGAAAAGTTTATAAGAAATGAGAAATAAAGTTGTAAGAAAATAAAAGAAAATTCATAAGAAAGGAATTGCAAACTCACAAGAAAAGATGTAAGAAATATAAAGCATGAAATGATGTTAGTGTACTATGACTAGGTACGGGTACTAACATCTGTTTCCAAGTAAGTATGAGAGGACACTAACATACTATGACCAGGTATAGGTACTAGTGTTTGTCTCCAAGTAAAAACAAAGTAAGCATGAAAGGATATTAGTGTACTATGACCAGATATGTGCACTAGTATCTATTTCCAATAAGTATGCAAGGATGTTAGTGTACTATGATCAGGTACGAGATCTGTTTCCAAGTAAATATGAGAGGAAACTGGTATAATATGATCAGATACAGGTACTAGTATTTATCTCCAAGTAAAATAAAGAATATGAAAGGATCTAGTGTAGTAGGACCAGGTACGGGCACTAGAATATGTTTTCAAGAATTAAGAAAGGATGTTAGTGTACTATGACCAGGTACGGGCACTAACATCTGTTTCCAAGTAAGCAAGAGAGGATGATAGTTTACTATGAACAGGTACGAGTACTTGCATCTGTCTCAAAGTAAGTATAAGATAAGTGAAAAGAATGAACTCATAAGAATCTCATAAGGTACTCATAAACTAAGAATTTTATAAGATGCATAAGGAACTCATAAGACTTATATGACGCATAAGGAACTCACAAGACTCATGAGATATTCGAAATACGTTTTGTTAAAGCACGAACCCAGAGTATGATTTTCGAGATTATGCATTTGTTATCTTGTTTTAACTTCCACACTCTAATTATGTATATATTGTGATGAACTGTATACTGTATGCCATATTAATGTGTTGTAACATGGTTAGTTAGTAGTTTGTATACGTAGAGTATTCAATACTCAACCGAACTGTTATTTCGGTAGGTTCTAGGTTGGATGGTTGTGCTCCGGAGCCATGGGTCGAGGAGGTTCATGGAGAGCAGGAGCTTGCTTAGGATTATCATACAAATGTTAGGGGCTTTGACATGTGGCCTTATGGTTGAGTTTAAGTGAGAGAGATGTCTTTTGGGATTTTGTTTTGGGGATTTTAATATAGGCTTGAGTTTGTAACTCAAGTGCTGGATCTTGTGTACAAGTTGTAGTTTTTATTCAGTCTTTTGTCTATGTTATCACTTGGAAGAACTTTTATATAGAAGAAATTTTCAGGTTCATTACTTGATATGCCTTGTATACTCTCTGAAAAAATAGTTTAAGTATAAGTCATGATGCCAAAGTCTCATTTCTCCTAGGTGGGATTTTGGGTTACGACACAAATTTCAATGATTAAGCATTCTCTCATCTAGAATGGAGTAGGTCTAGCATTCCTCCAAATCAATTGATCTCATCTCTTCCTCCACAATTTCGTCATCCTACGTCTATCTTCTTTGAGTTTTTTTAAAAACCTCCTATGTTTTCAATTATTTGTAAATACCTTTGTGTTTTGTGATTTGTATTATGCCCCATCTAACTTTTAAAACTTTTGCAAATCCACCCTTCCATCCAAAAGCAAGTTAACCGATGTTTATTTCCTTTAAAATGACATTTTTAATCGTTTTAATGAGTTGGACGGAACGCACACCTCTTTAACTGAGGTTAAGTTTAATCAACCTAAGGTTAATATTAAAAAAAATAATCTAAAAATCAAGGTTAGATGGATGAACCCTAAGGGTGAGTGAATCTTAACTATAGTTAGTGAGTGTTAAAAGGGGCACATGGCGGCTTGTAAGTCCCCTTTAACTGTGGTTAAGCATCATCAACCTAAGGTTAACATTTTTTCTAAATCCAAGGTTAGATGCATGAACCCTAGGAGGTGAGTGAATATTAACCATTGTTAGTGGGTGTTAAAAGGACACGTGGAGGCTTGTAGATCCTCATTTAACTGTGGTTAAGCATAACCAATTTAAGGTTAATATTTTTTTCTTCTGAAAACCAAGGTTAGATGCATGAACCAAAGGGATGAGTAAATCTTAACCACAGTTAGTGGATGTTAAAAAGGACATGTGGTGGGTTGTAGAGCCCCCTTTAACTGTGGTTAAACATAATAATATTTTTGTGTACTTTTTTCTAAAATCCAAGGTTAAATGCATGAATCCTAGGAGTGGGTGAATATTAACCATTGTTAGTGGGTGTTAAAAGGGACACATGGCAGCTTTTAGAGCCTCCTTTAACTGTGGTTTAAAAGTTACTTATTGTAAGTACAAACCAAACACAAACTTAACTTTTGGATTTTTGAAAGTCGTTTTTCAGATGTACAAACCAAATGCTATTTTAATGCTATTTTATTCATCAAATAACTTTCTTAGACTTCTTAAGGAGTTATTTTCTGCAAAGTAACTCTTGAGGAAGTATTTTTCTTCTCTGGAAAGTCTAACCAAATGCCACCTAAGTTTGATGATCCAACAAATCAGGACTCAAAACTTAAGCCTTAGATAATCCAACAAAGCAGGCCATAGCTGCTATAAAGTACTCCTCATGACATGATTGCTTGACGAAGGCATTTCCATAAAACAATTGTTCTTTTGTATGATTGCTCAGCTCTTTGTCCGTCAACTTCCTGCAGTCGACTTCCTACAGAAGCACAACGAAACCCTGCTTCCCAGGGGAGTCGATATTCCGACTTCCACGAACTTGCCATGTGTTTTAGAAGTTGAAATGAAAGTCGCAAACCAAACATTATAGTGCCTAACTTTTAACTCCCCCAGACCCCAAAGGTCGTAGAAGTTGCTGGGAAGTCTATCCAAACCCCACTTAAGAGTTGGAAATAAACAACAAGCATGCAGATGCTACATAAAATAGGCCCAAAGACCATATGGTCCAGAGTAGCTTGGGTCCTTACAGAGACCGTAAGAGTAACTCGAGAACATTCCCATGGTGGCACAATACTTAGGGCATCAAAAAACTAGGGATGCCCTAAAGTCTCCGCCACTTGTTTATCTGTGAAAGACTTTTCCTTCATCAATGCCAATAAAAATAAACTGATTCAAGTAAAATAACTTGAAAAAAATTTACTATATAAATAAAGTAATGCCCAGTTGCACACTTAAGAATGTCTCATAATTTTTGACGCCTTAATATTGTGTCTCCTTAAGAACGGTCTCAGCTTGGCGTATGAGGCTATGACCGAACGGTCCCAATTAATAGCATATACTTGAGTCACCTCTCATTCTTATTACTTATTTATCCGTTGTATTTACTATTTACTTCTCCTTATGGCTGGTCAAGTAAGTAGAGGCAATCAAGAAAACTCTCAGAATTATTGTATATTTATTTTTCTCATATATGCCACATCATGTACTAATAGGTTTTTCTTGAACTGCGCATATAAGATTGTCTTCTAAACTTCATTTCTTGGGACACTTTTGCATAGGAATTATAAACAACAGAATTGTGTATATACCATGAAGCTTTAGAGAGAATAGACTCACCTCTTGTCTATATTCCGAATTACATTAACTAAGGTAAGAAAATCAAAGGAAAAACTTATCTAAGGAATGTATAGTATAGGTTCTTACCAAGAACGAATAAGGGGTGTCAATGGGCCAGGCTGGCCGGTGTCCCAGCTCGCTCTAGGCCGCTGGCCCGGTCTGATTATTAGTTGGGATGGGGTTGGGCTTAGAGTCTAAAGCCCATGTCCTATTTTGGTAGGCTTCTAGCTGGGCTTTTCCTGACTAACCCGGCCCAATTATGCCAGTTTAGTTCATAGACAAAATTTTACACATGATTTTTTAGGTGGGCTGGCCAGGTCCGAATGGGCTTCCGATTGACAAATAGCCCGTCCCGGCTTGTTTATTAATTGGGCTGGACCGAACCCAGACCGTTTACATCCCTAAGACCAATGAGTCATCGCCTGACAGCCAAATACCAAAAGCCACACCAGTCTTGAAGGTCATAGCAATCTAGTCTATGGACTATTGTTGAAAAATTTCAAAATTATCCAATTGGTCTCTATGTGCTATAAAACATCTGGCTTGAATTGAATTAAGAAAATTGTGATAACCAATTAAGTTGATAATTTGATGTTTGATCTATGAAATTTGATAGGTAGAAAAGCCATTAACTGAAATGATATGACTGTTTCTTAGGGAGTGCAAATCCTCTAGTTGGCCCCTAATACAAGAAATGGGTGATCAACTACACGGAAGGGTTGGAAAATGTATCTCCATATAGATTTCCATACTGAACTATTGTTGTATTGCTGAAACTCTATTTTTCTTTCTTAGTGTCTGCCACTTCTAAAAGATCAGTAGCTGGAAGACCCAAAGCTTAGAACTGTTACGCTCCGTTCTTTTGGAGGAACTTTTAAAAGTCTGGAACATTAATGTTTGGAACAAGAGGCAAGAGTTTGAGAAAAGATGGGAGAGGGTTTCTAACCCTTTTAGTCGATGGTATCTCAGATTTATCTAGTTCAATTTAATTAGAAATTTCACATCTATGGAACTTAAAATATCCACAATTTTTGGTGAAACTTGAAAGTTCCATATTTGTAAAACTTTTGCACCCTATGGAATACTATAGTTCTAGACATCAAGTAAAATTAGGCATGTAACAATGAAATTTCTAGACTTTAAAAGTTCTACCAAAAGAACGGAGCCTTATATCATGAAAAGAGATTTGTATTTGTTATATCTTGAAAACTTATCTCAATGTAGGCTTTCATAATCAAAGTGCATGTTTAGATTATGTTTACTTCTAAAGTTGACTTTTAGTAATCTATAAGTAGACCCGATGCAGCTGATTTTTTTATTTAAGATTATTAAAAACTGGGAAGAGATGGACATAATTGTTGGCAATAATCATCCAACCGGAAGCATGGCTAAAATCGGTCTTGATTTTGGTGTGCCCTTTGGGTGTTAAAGGCTAATTGTACAAGTGCTATAGATCAATTTCCAAGAATGAACAAAGAGTTTGGAATTGATGATATTGTTGAGGACATAGAATCATCAACCGAGCATAGCAAACGTCATCAAGCTACATCATCTATGTCAATGTGTCGTGAAAAGAAGCCTTGTATGTCTGATAAACTAGTTCAGATAATTGATCTTGTAGATACAAATATGAGTAAGATAACCGAAACAAATGCATCTAGACATTGAGGCTACTTATGCATTAGAGTTATATGCAGTTGTGATGAAGATTGAACGCTTCTAAAAACCAATGATAGGTGGGTGAAACCTAGGGGAGGGTGAATTTTAACCACAATTAAGGGGTGTCAAAAGGGGCACATGGTGATGTCAGGGGCGTAACCAACTCTCCCGATCGTTCGGTTATAACCATAGAGGATATTTCATTCCAAACCAAAATTGTACCAAAGTCATGCGTCAAAACCTCAATCGGTACCCATTACAAGTCGGGCATATATTTTTTGTAAGCGGGTTTCTTGACGTCCGGGCTAGAAATAGTCACTAGTAGACATATAATTAATGAGTTATATTCTAAACCGTAGTTCCAATCATCCAAACAACAATCATATATTTTAAAAATAATTTTGTTAAATTTTTTTTTTTTGTCTTCCAGCCAAATAGTAGAAAATGGAAGATTAAGAAATATTTTTTGAAAAAAAATTTATTAAGATTTTCTTTTCCAACTCATTTTCCATGCGTGTACTAACCCTACTCTCACGCATTCCCTACTCTTATCCATTAACAACACCAGTTAAAGCAAGGACATGTGTTAGTTTTTGACTGAAAGCGAGGATAAGGTGTTGGGTTTTGGTTGAGAGTAGGGATTGCTTGAGAGTAAGTCTGGCACGGCTCCACAAACAAATATGGCATTTATTGGAAAGTTCTCGTTTGAAAGGCCACCACTTGAAGAAATCAGAATGGTTTGTCATCAAATTTGGAGGCAAAAGGTAGAATTTGCAATCCTCTCTCTTTGAAAGGCTACACACCTTGAAGAGAATGGTTTATCATCAAATTTGGAAGCAAAAGGTAGAATTTGCAATCCTCTCTCTTTGAAAGGCTACACACCTTGAAGAGATCAAATTGTCCTACATTCGAGCAGTTTTAACTAAAATGGGAAATTTCTCCTATTTGGTGGATCTAATGGATTATTGTATCACTAGCAATTCCTACTTCTTCCTAGTTAATGGTACCCTGGAGGATAATATTATTCCTTCCATACTATGGAGTGTGGACTTAATTGACAAGATAATCATTTCCATTAATTTTTTAGTCTTTATCTGAAAGCCCTTTCCCAATCAATTTTTCTAGAATAAGTAACATTGAAATTGTAAGGGGTAAAATTGGTTTTACCCCCCTCCCCAAAAAAAACCATCGACTCATGAAAATATCCCAAAATATATTTTCATGGGTTTGCTCTATATATATACAACAAGAGAGAGAGAAACAAGGGGACGCGTGAGGGAAGAAGAAGAAGAAAAGAGGGGGCTTGGGGGCTCGACCGTTCGGTTCGTGATCCTTGACCCTGAAGGGTTGCCCAAATGATTGCTCCACCCAAATAGGCTGATGTCCGTCGATGATCAAGATCACCCTTGTGGATCTCCACCATCCGATCTCCTATGCCACCTCAAACGCTATGCTGCACTGCCTGCCAGGTACCCCTACACCCTGTCAATGCCTAATGCTTATGTTTATCTGCTTGATTATATGTCAATGCCACACAACCACCTACACGATCAACTATTTGATCACTTACCCGAGTACACTCATCCCCGACTTGCCCGAGTACACTCTTGTATGACCACTCATCCCCGACTTGCCCGAGTACACTCATCCCCGACTTACCCGAGTACACTCTTGTATGTGTACACTAATCTCCAATTTTCCCGAGTACACATTTGTACGAGTACACTCACCCCCGAATTGCCTGAGTACACTCTTATACGAGTACACTCATCCTCGACTTTCCCGAGTACACTCTTGTATGAGTACACTCCTAGACGCCTAACCTGCCCGAATACACTCCTAAACTGGCACCAACACAATGTACTCGACCTATACACATGCACAATGCTTTCACCTGTATACTTGCATAGTGTGTCTGGGCAGCTCATGCTTGACCTTCGCCCTGTGGTCATTTCTCGACCTTTGCCCTGTGGTCATGTTCAACCTTCCCCCCGGTCATGCTCGACCTTCGCCCTGTGGTTATGTTCGACCTATGTCCCGGTCATGCTCGACCTTCGCCTTGTGGTCATGTTCGACCTTCGACCCGGTCACGCTCGATCTTTGCCCTGTGGTCATGTTCGACCTCCGCATGCCCTGCTCATGTTCGACCTGCTCTGACCATCTACCCATTATTCCCGTTTGGAAAGACCTCTGACATCCGACTATCCGCTGTCAACCGATCGACGGTTACATGGTAAGTATCTCTATATTCTAGCTCATATGCCTATAAGCTGACTTTCCCATCGAAGTGTGTTGACAGGTCGGATGATCGCCAACCTTGCAAGGAAGAACCTGAGCTGAACAGAGGATGGACTCGAGATGAACCGAGGACAAACCGGAGTTTAACCTTAGATGATTCCATGTGGAATGTCAACTCCTTTAAAGAGCGTGCCATACGACAAAGGTACAGATGATGCATGCCTGTAGACGAATGTATTGGACCTAAACCATGCAGTTCATGACACGTATCGTTAGCTTGAAAATTTCCCTTTACAGAAATCCTCTCAGTTCCCTTGGTATTTCATCTCCTCTTTATAGATGTATTAACACCAAAATTCTACTGCCCAGATGGACGGGTGGGATTATGAGTGTTGGAAAAATTAGAGATTAATGAATATGCAAACAAATCTGAAAATGAAACTTAAAAATTGCATAGAAGATAATAATATTTTGTGAAGATCAAAGTACTAAAAGTCTGAAATAAGAAATAGAGAAAACTTATCGATTAATGTTACCATTTCGACTAAGGCACGATATTGAAATCTCTCCTTAAAACCGATTTCGCCCCCTTTATACAAACGGGTTATGGCGGCTGATCTCTAAGATTCAACACTCATGGTTTAATAGCGCGAACTCGTAAATTAGACTCACTAATGAACTTTTGATATGACCTCCAAATTAAAAGAAAATTCAACTCAAAATAAACAAGATATAAGATAAAGAGACTCTACTCTTTTCTCTACAAGAAACCTTAGAGAAAATCTCTTTTTATAATGGATTTCTCTCCATATTAATAATGAGATTTAATTACCCATATTAATAACTCACTAAATGAAAGGGGTTACACAAAAATAAAAACCATTTAAAATATGAAAAACTGTTACAATATTAAGGTCTTAGACATTAAAACTTCATAAAAATTTGTATCACAATAAAAAAAAATGCTAACAATCACCCACATGATACAAATTTTAAAACGAGTTGGGTAGTTGTGAAAATGAAGTGCATTGGTATTGATATTTTTTGGACTCTAAATCAATAGTTAGTGTAAGCAAGACAAAATTTACAGAAATTTGGTGAAATAATATTCTTGAACCAAACGTCTTTATTGTAAATCGGTTGTGCATGCCACACACACAACATTCTCGATATCAGATCAGTTCTAGCGGTTTAATATATTTCGACCTTGCACCCTAACTAGATTTTCATGAGTGCTCTAGAGAACTTGTCTAAGTTCCTATAAAAAGCAGTCTCACTTCTATGCTCACATAGGTGAATTCATAAAGTGTGTACTACAATTAGACACACCACCTATAAATGATATGAACTCATTAAGAGTTAAAACTCAACTTCACACTATTGCAGTTAGCACTATTTACACAATAGGGAGATGCTATGAAATATCTTAAAGTGTTCTCATCGAATGGTCCAATGAATTGTTTTTACCCTTTGAATTAACTCACTTCATGAGATATCCTTTCACATAGGTTGGGTTGCCATCACTTTCATTTCTGTAATAAGTTTAAGCTTCATCCCGCTTGATATTTTCTACTAGCTAGTCCATTGAATTAACTGATCCGCATTACAATTACTCTCTCCTATAGTAATTATCTAACCATCTACAGGATAAACATATATCACCTGCAAGATAATCATTATAACCATCTACATGATATTCCTCTATAGAAACTAGCATATTACTTCATTTGATGTTATGTCAGGATTATCATAAGAGATATAATCCATTGCTAAGGTGAATCGTATTCTTATTTTTGCACTATTCAACAAATGAAAGTCTAAGCCATTGGACTTCTTTGCATCTCGTCTCTTAGGAATCAAATTTGAGCTCTATAGTGAAATGCATTTGCCTACTTGAATGATTTATAAGAGATAACCCTACCAACAAGAGTGAATAAATCTACCTGAAAGTTTGATCTCATTGAGATAATAATATATCGTCAAATATACAAACTCATGTTATTTCAATCCAAGTTTACATTTGCTTTTATCATGTCAAATTTAATGATCAAATTATTGACATACAATTCTTATAACTCTAGGTTATAAACAAACTCTACGTTTATTCACATAACATATTATTGACATATAAACAAATGTTTTACTAGGCTGCTTGAAATCCACTATATACAAATATATACAGTAATCAAAATGCTCATACTCCTAATTTCCCGTACAATTCTAAATATTATATAATACACTCAAAGATTAAAATGGTTCTCTCAATGAGAGCACATGATAATTACTTCACTAACCACATGAGTTAACTCATTCACATAATTCATATTATATATATGACAATCAAAGCACATGATCATCAAATCACCTTTAAATCAATCATCCTCTCTCAAGTTTGAGTTTAATTTGTTGAATAGGGCTAAACACACATAACAGGATTAGATGAATTGATCAGTCACGCTGCTAAAAAAAAAAAAATTACACTGATTCCAACAACCATTACTAGAAATGTGATGCACATGCATGGTGATAATGGTCTCAAAGTGGACCCAACTAAATTCCCAAAGGAAAATCGTTACCGGACCCCTCATTACGATATATAACCTAAGGACCTATTGTGGAACGCCACCTGTGAAGGAATCTTAAGGAAAACTTTTGCAGCCGGTTTCCACTTAAAAAAAAAGCATACCCCTCTTCCATTTGGTAATTACAACTCTACCCCCTTTACACATTACCCATCTTTGAACAACATAATTACAAGTCTATCAGCTGCTTTGGTTGGTTCCATGACACTATGTTATTCCTTTCCAAAGGACAAAACATACCTTCTTATTCTCAAACACACTACCGTGTTTTGATAAAAGGAAGTGATACATTGTGTGCCCGCATTCCACCCTGCGGAACGTGTGCACTCCCACAGCCCATCACATGTCCATTTTTCACTATTTTTTAATCGTGATTAAGTTGAGGTAATATGTTTTATTTTTTCTAAAAACCAAGGTTAGATGAATGAACTCTAGGGGTGAGCCTAATCAAAGTCACAGTTAAAGAGTGTGGATCAACTTGAAGTTGTTAAAAAAAAAAACCAAAGTTAGAAGGATGAACCCTAGGGGTGAGTGAGTCTTAACCAAAATTTATAAAAGTTAAAAGGGACAAGTGGCATCCCATGGAGGGGTGCGCCTTCCATTGTTATAAGAACATAACTTCGATTAGGCTCACCCAATTTGACCTCACGAACATATATTTGTATTTTTTGTTACATTTTTTATACTGCAATCTAGCAAAGATGATCTAACCCGAAGCATGGATGAAGCTATAGAATGTTGGTTTGGATTTAGTGAGATCAATCCAATCCAGACCTTGCAAAATCTATAGGTAAGTTGCATACCTAAAAAATGCATTTGACATTTGGCAATAGAATGGTTGTACCTATGTAAGCTTGTATGATCTTATTAATATGAGAAATATATAAATATGAGTATTTGCAATTGAAAATATATGTCATGAAACTAACATAATTTAAGTTGGTATATCAAGTGAATAAAAAAGATTACAATTAAATTTAACAATCTTAACTCCCCTGAACAAATTAAATTTGATAATTTTCAAACTAATTAGTCCCAGTAAGAACTATTTGATTCAGTTGATCTTCACATTGATATCAGCTAAAAAGATGCCTTCCTGAAACACATTCAAAACGCCTTCCTGAAACACATTCAAGATTGTAAAATCAGTACTTTAATGGAAACAAAATGCTACAATAATGTACATTATAATAAACAAAAGGGTCTTACCTAATAAATTTTCTGAATGAAGTTGGTTCATTAACAATGCTAGCCATATTATACTGACGATCAAGGTTTGAATGGGTAGGTGCAATTTGTCTCTATTAAGCAAATCACATTCAATTATGAAGAGACTTTTATTCAGTTGATCTCACATCTGATATCAGCTAAAAAGATTCAACCTCCTGAAATCACATTCAAACGCCAATCCATGAAAATCACATTCAATTAAAGATTTGTAAAATCAGTACTTTAAATGGAAACATAAATTCATACAATAATGTACATTATAATAAAAAAGGGTCTTACCCTATAAAGTTTTTGACCATGAGGTTGGTTAATATCAACAATGCTAGCCATATTATAGGCTGACGGATCAAGGTTTGAATGGGTAGGTGACAATTTGTCTCATTAAGAAATCACTATTCAATTATCGAACGGGATTATAACATCATCACATTAATATCACATCTATCCGATCATCCAGTAAGTATTTAAAAAAAAATTCAAACCCTCTCTTGAACATTCCACTGATTTGTAACACCCAAATCCAATGTGAAAAATTCATCCTATATCATATTTAAAGATTTAGTAAACAAACTACTTATAAACTGTATAAATATACATTTCAATAACAAAATCTTTGCAACTTAGAAAAAAAACAGCATACCCTTTGTTGATTGCCCCATTGCATGTTTGGTTGAATATCAATCATTCGTTTTGGTACGTCAAGACTTGAATATGTAGGCACAATTTGTCCTTGTTACCTAGATCACAATATATTATAAAATCGAAGATCAGTTAAAAAAAATTCTCTTCAACGATACAAATAATTCTTACCTTCAGGTGTATATTATCTTGTGTGTTGTTGTGGTTGCCAAAATTTGGTGTTATTGGGCCAACTAATCTGAGATGACATTGCCTGCTAAGTCTCAAATCAATTTTTAAACTATAATGTTCCTGAATTACATATAAAATTTCATATGCAAGCTAATAAAAATTGGTAGGATCTTAGAACAAGTCGGTTAAAAAATAATTGTTAACTATAAAATGACACAAAATTTCTAACCGTTTGCCTTATGCCCTCTTGAGTTGAATATTCATCGGCAAAGTGTTGTGTTTCTATGACAATCAATTGTGTGTCATGAGGCTTGATAAATTTTGGTGGTTTAAGACATCATTTTGCTACATCACACATGAGAGGAGTACAATAAAAAATAAAATATAATTGACAACTAAAGCAAGTTAAGCTATCATAAATTTATAACTTACTTATTTTTTTTTTTCCTGTTTTTCCTAATGCTCCTCTCTGATAAAGATTGAAGTCTATTTTTCTTTGGTAGACCTCGCTTCGCTTTCAAAGGATCACAAATCTTTGTACATCCTGTAACGTCTTGTTGTGCAGTATCAGAAATCACATTTGTCTCAACATCTCCGCAAGCATTACTATTGTTACAACAATTGTCATTTGTTTTTTGAACTTTCTTCAACAACTCTTGTAATCCTTCTAAAAAAAATATTGTAGCTAGATTCAGATACTACCCCTTCATCCAAAATTTGAAGTGCTTGTGGATATTAAACATCATAACCCTGCACTGGATTAATAGCTTGCACATTCTTCGAGCATTGATTTGAAACATATTTGCGCTTGAAGTCTTTTCTCCATCGTAGGAGAATGTACTGAGATGGAATCTCATCCATGTGGTCGTTAAGAACACATAATGAGTGCTTACATAAAATACCTTTATGCTCAAACAAATTGCAAATGCAACGAACTTCCACTTCACTTGTATTAAACAGAACTTCATAACCTTTAGGCCCCAAAATCTTGCCATTCTTACTACTAACATGCTCTTTCATAGCAAATGTTATGATTGGCCCATCAACCTTGACAACTAAATTTGAATAACTCACCATACCACAAACTTCATCTTGAAATTTCATAAACGTTTTCCTTGTATATATTTCAGCGATTTGAACTTCAAAGTAATGACGTGTCTTCAAAACGGGATGAGCACACCAAATTTTGGTGCCGTTGCCGGGGCCTAGTTTTTAAAATGGTTCTAAAAAATATGGAATTTATTTTTTGGGTTTGATTTTTTTTAGGTTAGGTTTATTTCTATATATATATATTTTTTTAAAAGTAAAAAAGAATAAACAAAAAAAATCTAGGAATTTTTATTTATTTAATTTTCGGGTTAGGTTTAGATTAGTTTTTTTTTTTTTTTTTTTTTACTTTAGTTTAGTTTTTTTAGATTTTTATTTTTATTCTTTTTTTTTAATTCTCGTTTTCCATATTACTTTGAGTTTTCATTCTTATTGCAGGAAATTTGAGAAGGAGATCTAAAAAGACAAGGAGCCGACGGAGGATTTGAAGAAAAAAAAAGATTATTATTATTATTTTTAATTTATGTATTTTTTTTAGAGCATTGTAGTAGGACTTTTTAAATCATTTGGGAAGTCCCAAATTGTAATAAATAGAGCAGGGAAGGAGGAGAATTAGACTATACTCTCTTTGCACCTCGGGTTCGTACATAAAGTTTGGTGTTGGTGGCCTAGGTCGACTCAATTGGATCTTCCCTCACCTTGAGTGGGAGGTACGTACTTTAAACCTTACCCGCAGATCTTTTACTTGTTAGCGGGGATTGTTGATGTCTTTAAATTAGACTGCTTGCATGGTTGACACCAATTTAATTGGAGCACCATTTTTAGTAAGGGCACCTTAAAACCCAGGACAAGATAAGAACCGGATTTAATCCCTGAATTCTTGCCCATAGGTTTAAGCACAACCCACTTTAGCACCCAACCAATCAATCTTAAATAAAATTAATTAGACTTTGGCCTTAGGACCTTCGAGCTCATTAGGATGAAGACCTACCAAAAGTTGGACTAATTGCGTTTTTTGACCAAACTCGATGACAAGGAAAGCCCTGTCCCTTTTTAAGGGTGACAGTCTCTCTTCTAGGAGAGCTAGTTTTTGAGCGGGACCCTTGCCTAGTGTATTGTGAACCCACCACTCAACCTGGGGGCTTACGGTCGACTTGGTAGATCAAGTTGCAGGCTTAGGTGCACTCTTCAAACCAGTTAAGAGCCGTCTAGTTAATTAGGAAAAAAAATTAGGTTGTTGGCATATTTCAATTGGACCGTGCTTGCTTGTGTGCGCATCATCAGGATTATATTAGACTAGGATTTTTTCTTAGAAGTCGATACCTTGATTTATGTGCACTTGGGTATGTGTGAGAGGTCGTTTAATCAAAGTAGAACTCACAAGTAATCCCATCACATATATTGATGATTTTAACATTTTCTCCAGAAAGGACCCTGAATGAGATTTTTACTCCTGCCTCTGCTACACCACCGACATGCATAGTCTTGTCGGAAGTGGCAGCAAATCAATTTGAAATCAGGCCTACAACTATTAACATGTTACCCAAATTCCATGGTTTTGAGAGTGAACAACCTTATATTCACTTAAACAAGTTCCTGACAATTTGTCAGACATTTAGGAACCAAAACTTGGACAGCGAGAGTGAAAAATTGAGATTATTCCCTCTATCCCTAGAAGATCACGCTGCTGCGTGGTTGAATTCTCTTTTGTAAAATTCCATCACAACATGGAATGAGATGTCTAAAAACTTCTTAGCCAAATTCTACCAAATCGCCAAAACTGAGAAAATTAAGGATGCGATTAAAAATGTTAGGGTTAAAGCAGAGGAGGAATTTTCTCAAACATGGAAAATATTTCATGATCTTCTTGTCAAATTCCTGCACCATGGGATTAACAAAGCTCAATTAGTCCACTATTTCTACAAAGGACTAATAACTGCTCAACATACCTTGATTGAGTCCATGCACAAAGGAAAATTCATGAGACATACTCCAACCCAAGCATACGATTTCTTGGTAGACTTAGCGGAGAATTCCCAAAATTGGAGCAGTAATAGGGATGAATATATGAGGGAGGAACTAGGATCTAGAAGTCAAGGATTATATGAGCCAAAGATAGACTCTGATCTAAAGAAAGTCATGTCTAATTTGGTCAGTGGGATCAAGCTTGTGAAGATACCCTTGACTGCATCAAAACTTATCTCACCAATCCACCAGTCCTCAGAGTCCTATTAGAGAAAAGCCACTTATCCTCTATATAGCAGCGCTCGAAGGATCTCTCGGAGCTCTCCTTTCTCAGCATAACAACCAAGAAAAGGAAAATGCCCTGTACTATCTAAGTAGGACTCTAATTGGAGCAGAATACAGATATACACTGAAAAAGAAAGTCTGTCTGGCCCTCATCTTCGCTCTGAAGAAATTAAGGCATTATATGCTTAAGCATTTGGTGAAACTGATATCCAGAGCCAATTCTCTCAAATACATAATGTCCCGCCCCACTCTTTCTGGCAAAATGACGAAATGGGTGGTATTCCTATCCGAATTCGAAATCGAATTTGTGCCCCAAAAGGCAATGAAAGGGCAAGCCCTTGCTAACTTCCTTGCAGCACATCCAGATCCTGCAGACTCGCCTTTGGTCATCGACCTCCCTGACGAAGAGGTCATACAGCTACAGGTCAAACTAGGTTGGAAGATGTGCTTTGATGGGGCTTCAAGAAGCCCTGATGGAATTAAACACATCAACCCAAAGGAGAACAAGTCAGGTGTTGGTATTGTCTTTGACACACCAGAAAACACAATCCTGCCCTAT
The DNA here is from genome assembly GCA_015143295.1 of Tetracentron sinense. Taxonomy (NCBI): domain Eukaryota; kingdom Viridiplantae; phylum Streptophyta; class Magnoliopsida; order Trochodendrales; family Trochodendraceae; genus Tetracentron; species Tetracentron sinense. The sequence goes on from CM026554.1 coordinate 12,315,376, forward strand.
TCCTTCGCACTAACAAAAGGATGTTCAAATAATAAAGCTGAATTTGAAGCCCTGATAGCAGGTCTTGAATTGGCTCTTGAGATCCCAGTGGATGAATTAACCATCTATGGGGATTCAGAACTAGTCATCAAACAAGTCTAAGATGAATATGCCATGCGAAGAGTCACCCTCCTTCCCTATTAGAAGAGAGTGGACCAGCTACTTGCTCAAATTCTAAGAAACAGCCGCTTCCATGTTTGTAGAGGACTTAACAATCAAGCTGATGCTTTGGCGGGTCTTGCAGCATCTCTAACTCTACCAATAGACAAGGTGCTGACTATCACAGTGGGGGAAAGAAGAACTCTCAAACCCCTTCCAGAGTTAGATCTCCTAGAAATAGTTTGTTCTGTGATAATCAAAGAAAAAGACGAACACTGGCAATAGCCCTTCATCGATTATCTCCAACATGGTCGATTACCTGGATACCGTGCCAAACACACTGAAGTCCGTTGACGGATCACAAAATTTGTGATGTTGGAAGAAACTTTATATAAAAGGTCCCTGGATGGTATCTTAATGAGGTGCCTCTCAGGAAATGAAATTAATCAAGCCATGGAAGAAACTCATGCTGGGATCTACGGTGCCCACCAAGCTAGGCCCAAGCTACAAATGTAGCTGAAAAGATTAGGTTACTACTGGCCTACGATGATCACTGATTGTCTCAACTATGTGAGAAAATGCAAAGTTTGTCAGCTCCATGCTGATTTCACATTGGGCTCCCGAGCCTCTCTATATGACAACATGTTCATGACCCTTTGCGGTATGGGGAATGGACGTCATAGGACCATTCACCCCACCATCATCTTCTGGGTATCAATACATCCTAGTTGCGACGAACTACTTCTCAAAATGGGTCGAAGCCGTCACTCTCAAAGAGGTCAAACACTACTCGGTGACAGACTTCATCCGGACCAATATCATATATCGATTCGGGCTTCTAGAAAGCATTATCACGGATAATGGGCAATCTTTTCGAAGCGCTCATATACACAAGTTGTATGCCAAATTTGGTATTCGAGAGAACCATTTCACCTGGTACTATGCAGCCACGAATGGTCTCGCCGAAGCCTTCAACAAGACTTTGTGCAAAATCCTCAAAAACGTTGTGGATAAAAGCAAACGGGACTGGCATGAATGCCTACTCGAAGCCCTCTTGGCATATAGAACTACTCATTGGACTCCAACACAGGCCACGTCGTATTGCCTGGTCTTTAACTGTGAAGTAGTTCTCCCCATAGAAATTCAAATTCCCTTCCTACGGGTGGTAATTCAGCAGTCTATCACAAAAGAAGACTCAACTAAAGTTTATCTTGCAGAGTTCGAAACTCTTGATGAACATCGTCTCCAACCCCAACAAAGTTTAAAGATGTATAGACAAAGGCTCATTAATGCATTCAACAAAAGAGTAAGGCTAAGGTCTTTCAAAACAGGGGATTTGGTCTTAATGGCCAGAACTCCAATCATCGTCACTCGGCAAACCAAGGGAAAGCTCAAACCAAAATGGGAAAGGCCCTACATCATCGAGAAGGTATATTCCAGTGGAGCGTACTTGTTGATTTCAATGGATGGAGAGCGAATTATTCCTCCAACCAATGCAAGATTCGTCAAGCGATATTACTCCTAGGAATCGAAACGCTCACTAGACCAAAACTTTAAAAGACGGTCTAGGAAAAATTTAGAGCACAAAATGACTCACTAAGTTGAAAAACCCTAAAGGGCGGCTTAGGCAAAAATTAGAGTCAAAATCATGCTCGCTAAGTCGAAAACCCTAAGGGACGACTTAGGCAAAAATTAGAGCAACAAAGACTCACAAAGTTGAAAACCCTAAGGGACGGCTTGGATAAAAAAATTGAGTCAAAATAAAAGGCCCGCTAGCCCAAAACTTCAAAAAGAAAGTCTAGGCAAAAATTAGGGCAACAAATAACTTGCTAGACTAACACTCCAAGAGTCAGTCTAGGCAAAAATTAGAGTGATTTGATAGGCTCCTAAATACGAGCTAAAACTGTTTACGACAACACTTCAAAAGTCTCCAGAATACAAGGCCGAAGTCCAAAACTCTCCTAGGTATGAACGGAAACTGCCTATTCATTATCAAATTGTGAATTAAACCTTCAAAATCCTCCAAAATACAAGGTCGAAGTCAAAACCCTCCTAGGTATGAATGAAAACTGCCTATTCGCTCTCAAATTATAAATCAAAGCTTCAAAAGCCCCCCAAATACAAGGCTGAAGTCAAAACCTTTCTAGGTATGAAGGAAAACTACCTATTCGCTTTCAAAATATGAATCTAAATGCCCCTTTTGAACTACGTTTGACTTGATCCTATCATGGGTATGTAGGCAGCCTGAGAAAATTAACTTAGGTTCAGTCAGTTCTTCTAAAAGAACACTATCCCCCTAGGATACAAAATCATCGTTATTGTCCCTCAATATGGATGAAACGAAGAAAACCATGTTACTTGGTGTATGAAGAAGAAACCAAAACTTTAAGGAAGGACTTCTCACCATCAGAAGCCTATTTGCTGATTACAATGGAAGGATAATGGAGTATCTCCTCCGACCAATGTAAGATTCTTAAAGCCCGCTAAACCAAAATTTCAAAAGATGGTTTAGGCAAAATTTAGAGCTTAAAATGACTCGCTAAGTTGAAAATCCCCTAAGGGGCGGCTTAGGCAAAAATTAGAGTCAAAATTATGCTTGCTAAGTCGAAAACCCTAAGGGGTGGCTTAGGCAACAATTAAGGCAACAAAAAGCTCGCTAAACTAAGACTCCGAGAGTCAGTTTAGGCAAAAATTAGAGCAATTTGACAGGCTCCTGAATACAAGCTAAAAAGATTCATCATTTCTCAAAGACTTGCCCCTAAATTGCTAGTCTAAAACTTCCTAGGTACGAATGGAAACTACCTACTTGTTCTCAAATCACAAGTTCAAACCTTCTTAGATATGAACAAAAACTATCTACTCGTAAATTATGAGTCTGAAATCACCCCTATTTGGAACTACATATGTGGTTGGAACATAGGTTCAGCCAGTTCTTCCGAAAGAATATCAATCTTTCAAGGTATAGAAATGGATTGTTCACAAAAAAAAGTGACAAAGAAGAGAAGAAAGCATGAAAATAACGCATTATGCACAAAATAAATTGCAAAATAAAATATTTTATTGATTCGCATCATGAATTACAACATTATGAGAGGCAGTATTAGTCGGAAGAGCAGCTGTCATAGGAAATGATAATTTCTCTACTCGGGTAAATTGCTCGGCGTAGGCATTCATGGCTTCATTTCTTATCTCTTCCAATCAAGCTTCTGTGGTGATAATCTCTCCAAGAACTCTTCGGCCTTCGGTTATCATCAGATCCCCTACTGATAAATCAAATGAAGAGATTTGTAATGCCATCTTGACAGTCTCATGCATCCTTCTAGCCTCAGAGATGCGAGCCAAAGCGATGTCTAACTCCCTTTGGATTCTATTCACCTCAGTGTCAGCAGCATATTCAGCTTCATTAGCTTCGAATAATCAAGCATGGTAGCTATCAACAAATTTAGAGACTTCTCTTATCATGCTAGACATCTAACTAATATAGTCCATCGCTTGCATCCTGATTGACTTAATGTCGATAACATCGGTTATTCGTTGAACCCGACGAGCCAAGTTTATCTGTCTCAACCTCTCTTTGCATAATCGGATTTTGGAGTCCTAAACTGTCAAGAGTCTTGAAGGCAGAGATACAATCTGTTTCCATTTGCCCAGATTGCTTATAGGTCATGGTCAATAAAGCAGCTCTCAAAGTGTGAAGAATCCACATGGCGCTTTCCGCGAAAATGTCTACCATCATCGGAGAAGGTGATATGTCTAGGACAGCGGCAGGAAGATTGAAAGCAAAAGGAGGAATAGTCCTCAACCTATCAAGTGTCGTTAACAAAAAAAAGAGGGCATTGTTAAAAAAAAAAAGAAGATAAAGGAAATAACAAATGAAAGAAATACTCACTAGGAATCTCGGAGATTATCCCGCGAAGGCGATGGAATTCGTCCCTGAGCTTGACCATAAGTCGGGCCTACCTCCAAGTTGATTAGCTGAAGGAGGGGTAGATGGTGTGTATTCAGGCGATGGAGGAGCTTCTAACAGCAAAACTGGTTTGACAAAAGGATTAACATCAGATACCGCCTCCATCTCTGATGGATTGACGGTTATTTCTTCCTCCCCGTCCTCTACAAATATTTCTGGGGTCTCAATGTTCTCTAATTCCTGTATCCTCTCAGACAATATAGCTTGAGACTCTCTTTCAGGTTTAGCTTGGGTCCCTGTCCCGGCTTCAATTTCTTCTGGCTCTGGCCTTGTCTCAGACTCAATTGACTTCTCCGTTCGAGGTTCAAGAACAACGTCTTCGGAAATATCATTGACAGGATTGACAGTTGCTATATTAACTGCGATGTCAGCCTCTGCCACTCCCTCAGTTCTACTTGGATTGGAACCAATTTCCGCTGGAACAACTTTTAGGATAGTCTCATTTAGTCCAATGGGCTCATGAACAACTCCTGATCCAGACGACTGTCCGACATCATGGACATAAGGGATGTCCCATCATTCACAAGATTATAATCATTGAGAGCATCTGCAAAATCAGCATACCGAGCTTCAGACTCTACTGCTGAATCAAAGTCATCTCCACCAAAAGTTTCAACATCTGGTTGAATAGTGTGAGATGAACTTTCAAGACTTGCTCTGCGCTCAGGGCTCAAAATTGGAACTAGAATGTCATGATCTAGGATCACCTCTCCCATCTGATCAATTTGTTCCTGGGTTTGCTCCCGATCTGTCTTCTAATGCTTAGCACCCTTCTTCGGTATAGGTGACTTAGCATGTTTTCCTCTGTCGCTCTTTTTGCGACCTCCGATGGTTACTGATTTAGCCCTCAGGCGCTTTGCAGCTGGCTTAGTTTGTGAACTACCAACTCTAATTGCCAAAATTTGCTTTGAATTGACACTGGGGGTATCTCTTCCCCCATTCTTCATATAAGAAGTAGTGCAATCAGACCACCATGTGGCAAAGCGAAAAGAAGGTCGACCAAATCGTGACTGAGCTAGGATGTAAAAACGCATCCTTGTGTTCGGATGATGAAGGATTTCCCATTCTCGCTTAACCTGGCGAAGATCCCTCATAACCCAAGGGGTCTCTGCCAAAATTGGAGGTTTAGCTTAGTCATAGCCAAATTGCCTCGCGAAACGACTTGGAAAGTATGGCTCAATGAAACACTTGTCTCCAACGTGCCATAGAAGCTTGGCAGAGCGAAGGCTCATCATAGCCAGGTAGTCAAGCAATGTGAAGTGAATATCTCCTTCCAAAGGGTCATCCACTAAGACAATGTCTCATCTGTGCTCGATAGTCCCTCTAAACAGATGTGGTTCGTAACGAGAAGGAGTTGTAAACATATCTCTAACTCGTTCCTTGATGGCGAACTGGGTCGGTGTTTGGTCGGCAATAAAGATCAAACTCGGAAGAAAAATTTCATTAGCAAACTCTGCTCTCCTTGGATATGTACAAGCAAAGTACTGACTAATCCATCCATATAGGTACTGGAAAGGTCATTGAGCTAAGCTCTTTCCTTGGTACTGACTCTTCGAAATGGTTTCCAGTTCTCGGTACAAACTTGCCATCATTGGAATCAAAAGGCAATGCTTGGTTCCCGTGGCCAATCTTTCGGCCATCACAAAAGTTTCCGGACGAATGACTTCTCCTCGGCGAGATGGCAATACAAAACTGTAAAGCCAATAGGAAATGAAGGCAGCTAAATAACCTTCACGGCTTACGCCGTAGCTTATCAAGATTTCAGAATTCTGAATCTCTTCATTGGATGGAGTAGGTTTTGGGACCCGTGAGTAGACACAAGCTTTTCCGTTGAACAAATAATTCAACCATAGAGTGAAGGAAACACGGTGAAGTTTGTTCTTCTCTGAAGTCTTTTCTTCTTTTACCTTAGTTGCTTTTGATGTCTCTTCAGCATCTTCGGCCCCTTCTTCTTATTCTTCTTCTTCTTCCTCGGCTAGCTCAGTAGCCGTTGTAGCAACTTTCTTACCTTTCACATTGCCTAACTTGCAACCAAGGATTATGTTATAAGGCGTAAACATCTCTCTGGCATAGGTAAGAACCTCATACGAATAAAGGTTGGCATTAAACGGAGTGAACTCATCATACATTGCTCCTTCGAGAGGAAGTCCAAAGATTTGGAACATGGCATTCATCGGAATACCAACCTCCCCCTAAACCATATGGAATGTGTTGGTTGTTGTGCACCAACGATTCAAAAGACTATGTAAGAAATGCACATCTCTTTTATATTCATATCAGGCCAGCGCAACAACTCCCCGGATTCCAACTGCATTTAACTCTATATGAAAGTGAACGTAGATATCATGCACCCAAGCCGGCCATAGGTCCCGGGTATCTACAGAGGAATCACCCTTCACCAACATGACATTGTCCCAAAGGACTTTGTTAGTTCTATTCAGCAGTATGTCAAATCTTTCTTTCGTTACCTTCATCAGGTCTTGTGTAGGGAGGTCAGCTTCTCTGATAGGTTTTAGGTATAAATTCTTGCCTTCAGTTCGGCTACCTACAATACCGGATCTGGGATCGAAAAGAGCAACGAAAGTAGTGCTCTCTTCCACCCATTCAGTGGGGTCCCGTATCCTGATGGGTTTGACTTCTCCAATACTGCCTAGGCCCATTATCTCTATGTGGTGAGTCAAAGTCTGACCAGTCTAATCATCTTCGTTAATTTCCAGCCAGCGAAGCGTATACTTTCCTATGCTTTCCTTCTGTGAGGTGTTTGTTGCTCAATACTCCAACAACATTGACTTGGTCCCACAGAGAGTAGATCTGGAGAGAATAACTCAGAGAGAGAATGAATCATTAATCGAATATTCTGTTCAATAGAGGGAAAATGCTAGAAAAATGAACACTCCTCTACCCGAGGATGAATTGGTAACAACATTCCTCTGCACACTCAAGCATCCATTCAAGACTCTGCTAGCAGCCCAACCTATTTCCAATTTCAGCACTATGGCCAAATGTGGGGCTAGGGTTGAGGCTACAATGGGAGATGTGGGAGCAGTTGACATGTTCTTAGGATCCAAGGGGGCGTCATCCTCAACCACCGCAAAGAAATGATGAGATACAAATGGTGACAAAAATGCCTATCCATATTTTCCATTTATCCTAGCGACCCCGTCAACTTGAGCTGACTCAGTAACAGTTTCCCTTGTAGCAGATGACATTTAAGCAGAAAAAGAAAAGAATCTTCTCACCCATGCCATATACCATGACACAACTCCTCCCTTATCTACTAGATAAGAAATTGATCACACTGAAGGAACCTAAGCCGCCACTAGTCACACTGCCAAGGACATACAGGGATGCTTAGCATTGTGGGTATCATCAAGTCCTGGGGAATTCCACTGATATGTGTTTTGATCTAAAGCATACAATCCAAGACATGCTTGAAACGGGAAAGATCTAGTTTGAACTAGGGAACACCGACATCAGGTCCCTTTCCCTAATCATGCAAAAGTGGAAAACCGAGGCGCACCAGCCTGAGCCACTCTATAGCCGACTTTGAGCAGTCTTACTAGTTTTTTTTTTTATCTTTTTGGTTTATTCCATAAATTCTCTTTTTGCAAATGGCCATGATGGCCCAAATCGAAGTCTTCCCAGTCAGTTAACATATTAGCTAGTGGTCACCTCTCTTGATTTTCCGTAATTGTGTCTGTACATCCTTCCATACTCTAATGAAATTTCTCACTTTTGTTAAATTTGTCTTGCTTATTACTTCGAGATGCCTAGTTTCGGGAACTGAACTAGATTCTAAGCCCATAAAGGAAAATTGCATGATCATCAAGTGAGTAGTTTAAAAACTCATGACCCTCTCATAAATTAGAAAGGTACTTTGCTCCCCAAAAGTTTAAAGGTGAGCTACTAATCCATCAGAAGACAAGAAGCAAAAGGGAGATGAAGACCTCCCCAAGTTACCAAGCATCAAACATATTTGAACAAGGATAATACAATGACCACACATGCTCTTGACCAATCAAAGAAAGGATAGGAGGCCATCCTTGATCAACCCTTAAAATTTACTTCGTACTCATGCAATAACATACACTAGTTAGTCCATTGAGCCTAATAGCCTTTCTTTTAAACCCATACACTGGAGCACCCCATGAATAGCAAATCAACAGAGCAGAATCCAACCAATCAAAAGCGAAGCTTATTTGGAACTATGGCATGACCTGATTCCATTGATCATGGATATGTAGGCAACTTAAAAATAGGTTCGGTCATATTATGACAACTTTTTATCAATACCAGGCAACTATCTTTAAACAGAGCACAAAAAAAAGGACCAAATAAAGCAAATGAAAAGAGAGCAAAAATGGCAAATCTCCAAAATGATGAAGAGAAGCCAACTGGTTTCGTCTTTGTACGCAACATCAAAAACATACCATAGGGTGCCCTACCCCACAAGAAAACTTTGAGCCTCAATTGTTTCTAGCCCTACAACGCTCCATCCTAGTAACTAAGCCCTCTTTGAACTTTGAAAGGTCTTGAGCATCAGTGGTCAGAAGCATTAATTTCTACCATTTTACCAGGCAATGACGGGAGAAGGCAAATTAGCTTATCGAAAGTTGCAGGCCTAGTGAAAACCAAAAATGGCATTGAGGCGCAAAAATTATGCAAGCCCAGCCCTGACATTGTTGTCAGGGGCAAAAAAGGGAATAAATTAATCAACTATGCAGGCATGAGTGAAAATTGAAAATGGCCTCATTGCGCAAAAATTATGCGACCCCAAGACTTGGTCATTCCAAGGGCAAAAAATGGATAAAGACAAATTTCTAATTTCACGGGCTTAGTATAGAATTATCAATCCTGTTAGAGCGCAAAAATAACGTGAACCCAGTCCTGGTGAAAATCTGTTAAGGTTCAGGGGCAAAAAAGAGAAAATCATAAAGTGCGAGCTTACTATCAAGCGCCATCAATATCAATCAGCTAGTGCAATCAAGCACTATCTTGTGCATCAGGCATGTACGAGGACATCCATGAGCAAACTTACCTATCTATCTCGAAAGCAATCAACCTAGACTTATTCAATTCCTTTCTAAAGCAAAGGAATCCTAGCTAGACTTCTCATCAATAGGCAATATTGGACATCTTTCAAGTTACTTATGTCAATTCGTCAGTTTGTTAGTCTATATATCATCAAGACATCGGTCTGTCATGTCAGGTTAGTCAGTCAGAATTGTGTCCTCATGCAAGTCAAATCAAAATTGGCTAATTCCTTCGCTGGTGCAATTAGATCTCCTGAACTTGAGAGTTGTCCAAACAGAGTATCATAGCAGATTATTTCAGTTGGACAAATCAAGGCATAACCTCCGTGCGGTAGTGATACATCAGGCAGATGGAAAATATCAGATAGAGGCTCAAGGTCATGTTCCATTCTCTCACTCCTCATACCCCATGATTCATTTTATTTGCTTGCTTATGGGTAAGCCACGTGGCTATCCCCTTCATGCATTTACATATTTGCTTGCTCATAAACTAGCCATATAGCTATCTCCATTTATACATATATCGCATTAATTTGCTTGCTTTGCATTCATTCCTGGTAAAACCGGTTGTATAACTAGCCTTCACTAACTTTTTCATTCATTCTCGGTGAAACTAGTTGTGTAACCAATCCTCACTAACCTTACATTTTGTTTTCTCATGGGTTAGCCGTGTGGCTTTTCCCATTCATACATCTTGCTTGTAAAATGGAACAACCACGCGGTTGTCTCCATTCATCATACACTCTATTTATTTATAAACTTGCTTATGGACTAGCCGTGTGGTTATCTCTACTTATACATCTGCTTGCTTACTTGTGTGAAAGTAGTCATGTGATCCTTTAAAATCTGACTTCATGTATCTTGCTGGCATCTTACTTGGTGAGACAACAATGTGGTTGTTTGTACCATGGCATAGCACCTGGTGAGGCAACCGTGTGGTTGTTTACCCCATGGTATTGTACCCGATGAGGTAACCGTGTGGTTGTCTGCACCATGGCATCTTACCCGGTGAGGTAACTGTGTGGTTATCGACACCATGACATCTTACCCAGTGGGGCAAACGGGCGGTTGTCAGCACTAATTGCATTTTACCCATTTTTTTTGAAGGAGTAACTGAACGGTTCTCTAATCGACCTTCAGTTGCGGCCTCTCGTGAAGCTAGTTATGTAACCAACATTCACTCATTTGCATCTTTCACCACATTTTCACATTTCACCACACTACATTACATTACTTGCTCACTCTTAAAGGAGTAACTGACACGGTTGTCTGATCAACCATCAGTTGCAGCCTCTTGTGAAGCCAGTCTTGTACACTTCACTACACTGCACTACTTGCTCACTCTTCAAGGAGTAACTGACATGGTTGTCTGATCGACCATCAACTGCGGCCTCTTGTAAGGCAGTCTTGCACACTTCACATACTACACTGCATTAGTTGCTCACTCTTCAAGGAGTAACTGAAACGGTTGTCTGATCGACCATCAATTGCGGCCTATTGTGAAGTCAATTTTGCAACAATCATCATTCATTTGCATCTCACTCACCATGCACCCCGCTATTTGGTTGTGCGATCAATTAGAAAGTAGCTTTATACACCATAACCCTCTCCATCCCCAGCAAGTGTTGACTTGGCACGAGCGCATCCTTCCTCTGTCACCCTTCAGTCATCCAGTCATTGGCAAGCAGTCTAAGCCAAATTTATCTTTTCTTAAGTTTGACAAGTTTTCCACATACACACGTGTGCAAAATTGAAGTGTTATCAGCCTTTGTCATTCATACCTGCACCCTCTGACAAAGCGGGGCAACTGTAAGCACCCCAAATTTGCACCCCTTTAGCCTCTTTTTACACCTTCAAAATCTTTTTAAAAATATCTCAAAAACCTCTTGTAAACCTCTTTTTAAAGTCTATTTTCATATACCCAAATTTCTAGAAAATGCCCCTAAAGCTGAAAAATGACCAAGATGCCTTTGGAGTACAAAATCACCAAAATACCATTGGAAAATACTAAAAAAACTCATTTTTCATCTAAAAAATGTTTTGTGGATTTATCGGTTCAATTTCGGCTACTTTCGGGCACAAATTGGGCTTAAAACGCAAAATCGGGTTTTCGGCGAACTAAAGAATGACACATGGTGAAGCAAAAATTAGGGTTTAAGCTGGTCATTTTTACCAAAAATGACCAGACCTTTTGGGCAGTTTTTGTGGTCGTTTTTGGTATAAACGACCAGATTTTTATAGGATTTTTCATATGGTCGTTTATACCATAAACGACCAAAGTGAGCTGGGTTTTTTGGTCATTTTTCCTGCGTAAACTGCCTTAACTTTCCGTCATTGTTGAATTTTCTATCATGGTCATTTTTCACATAAACGACGAAAGCAATTTAAAAAACAAAAAAACATAGTCCCACATTGGAAAAGATGAGGTTTCTGCTCTCTTCTCTTCCCTATAAAAGCCAAAGCCCTCTTTTCAAAATCCTCACCAATTCGCACCACTTTTCCTTGGTTTTTTTTTATTCGTAGGACTTAGAAAACCCTTAGAGATTTATTTCTTTTGAGTTCGAAGTTCGGGAATTTTGTTTTCACGGGAAAGCTCTTTTTCCCGAAAGTCATCCAGATTTTCGGGCAGGTAATCTATCTATCTCTAGTCTTGTTTTCAATTTTTATTAGCTTTATTACCTGCTTTAAAATTCTAGTCTTTTTAATTCTAGTCCTTTAAATTCTAGCTTAGACTAGTTGCCAAACCCGATTGAACCTTTGCCCGGTTTGATTCAAACTTAGCCTACCCCTGTCTAACCTCTGCTCGGTTTGATTCAAACTTAGCCTACCCTAGTCGAACCTCTACTTGAACTTCGGTTCAAACTTAGCTAAACCCTAGTCGAACCTCTGCCCGAACTCCGGTTCAAATCCAGCTACAACCTAGGCGAACCTCTGCTCGAACTTCGATTCAAATCTAGCTAAACCCTAATCGAACCTCTGTCTGAGCCTCAGTCCAAACCCTGGTTCTAACCATACCTACCTAGTCGAACCTCTGTCCGAATGGGAGTTTAGGGGTGTCTAACACATTCCCTTAGCTCAAATGAATTCTTACCTTGAACTCTATTTCTAGACCAAAGCCTTATCCAACCTTTTCAGGCACCCTATTTTCCCGCACAATCTAAATAGGTGGCGACTCTCTCTTTTCAGCATTTTTAGCACTATTCCTCCTCGGGTTCTATCATGATCGGGAGTGGGGTTAAAATCTCGGGTCTACAATTATATTGTTGTCGAAGACCCCTACTCATGTAATTAACTTTTTCTTCATCCTGTACTAAATTTTCAATAGCTGCAAGACCATCAAAAATAATTTTGAAGGCCTTGACATACTCGGCTAGGTCTAAGTCTCCAAGCTCATCTCTTTCACTTTTTGTTTTAATTGAAACTCGCAATCCTTCGTCGCTTGCAAAAAAAAATTATCTTTTAAGCATCTCCAAACTTCCTTTGCAAATTTGCATCTAACAATTAAATAAAGTGCTTCCCTTGATAGAGTTTCGGTACTCCAACTCCAAAGTAAAAGATCTCCGTCTTTCCATGTTTCATAAGCAGGATTTGTTATTGCCTCACCCTTATCATTTTGGATGGTTTCGGTTGGCGCATCATCATATAGAATATGAGCAACTTTCAAATTTTCTATGATAGTAAGAATGTGGGTTCTATAAACAAGAAAATTATTGGAGTTAAGTTTGATAGAGATTATGTTAATAAGATTGGGAAGAGAGCTAGCAAAAAGAAAGAATGACTTTGATGTCGAAGATGAATCCTCCATTGTAGGTGAAGATACCGTATCAAGAGACCTATCTCTAATACCAAGAAGAAAACAAGAAGAAGATGAAGGGAGAAGAGAAATCGTGAGTAGCTCTTGAAAGAGGGTGGGCATTCACACTTCAAAACGTGATGAACCATAGCCTTTGTGTTTTGTATGTATATTTGATTGATATTACAAGTAACCCTGAAAACTAGAAACTCTCCAAAATAGTTTGCAAAAAATAGGAAACTCCCCAAAGTAGTTTAGGAAACTGTCCAAAGTGGGAAACGTGTGTTAGCCCTCTTGGATACGATATCCTCATGCAAAACTTTATATCCTCTAGCTATTAATTGGTTGCCACATGTGGGAACTGTTGTAGAGGTAGACGGATGTGTGGGATAGCTATAGAGGTAGAGCCGGACTTGGAGTATACTTCATTAGACATCATCTCTGGTCATAACACTAACACCCTTCTCATTTTCAAACCTCATAATAAGAACAATCTACGTGAAATCTGTATGCATCCACTAGTGATCAAACATGTTTATCCATTATTGATTCTTTCTACTTCAAAAAAAAATTATATATGTCGTTCAGATGCCTAAAATGCAATTAAGATAAATCACGTGTACAAAACAATTATATTATCTGAAGCAAAGATTTACCTGCCCAATCATGTCTAGATAGCCCAAGTATTTTCAGAGAATTTATTAACCAACTAGATCTCGTTATGAGCTATTTCACATACTTAAGCTCACCTAGTAGACTAATATCTCTGGGGACACAATCATGTTTTAAAACTAGAGACTCGTGTGCCTTAGACCCAAGGCCCTATTTTATCTCAATCTAAAAGCCATTGCACTTTGAACCAGAATCCCTATCATTGTCTCAAACTAGCGATAATTGCCCCTCAAACCAAAAGTTTTATCACCTTGATCCATAGATACTTGTGTTTCAAATCAGAAGTCCTATCACCTCATACCCAAGGTTTACATACAAAAATCTATATTCCCCCACTTAAGGTGTGTTTGAAGTCAGAGGGCCTTTATAAATCCAATCTTGGATTTTTTTAAAGATAATATAATCCAACAACAGTAGCTATGACATCATACACATTTTTTTTTATCGAATGCTGCTTCGGGGGGGGGGGGGGGGGTTGGTGGACCCTACCTATTTTTCAGATAGAGAAAAATGAGCTTACAAGAAAAAAGAGGTGGACATAAAACAAAACCCCATGAGAACAAATAGATTACAAGTATTATATAATCTGAATAATTTTAAACCCCAATTTATCTAATTTGATAGCTCCATGAACTTGTGAGTACAACTCAAAAATAGAGTTAGAACCACCTGAGCCTTGAGAAGCACAAGTCAAATGATCAGCAACAACAGTATTAGCTCCTACCGATCTCACTATTTTCATCAATATTTCTTATGCGTCATTTTCATTAAGACACAACCAAAACCATTAGTCACGAGGTAAAAACTATCTCAAACATATACATTTTACAAGGTTATTAAACCATATAAACCTTTAATAGAATGTGCACTTGCACACTACTCTGTCATTCAAAATAAATATAACCATACTGGCCCAACAATATATTGATCATATCTCTTAGTCTCAATTATTTTTAGAGCTCTCTTGTAGTTCTAGTCTGGATTCCACCCCCAAAAGACCCCCAAAGACTCTAAGGTAATATTTGGATAAACTTCTAAACTGATTTATATTGATTTTTGACTTTAAAAAAGGCAAAAGTTGGTAGAAAACACGTTTGGCTATTCACATAATTTTTCATCAAATTGACTTCTATAGATTTCTTCGAAAGTTACTTTTCTTGGAAGTCCTCCCAAGAAATTTAGTTTCTTACGACTTCTAGACTCATTCTATTGGTCTTTATACTACTTCTTATGTTTTCATTTAACTACATTAGAGAAATCATTGATGGGCCCGGGTTTTCTAGTTCATCATTGACAAGGATAAACCTATAATTTAGACAATTTATTCTCCAAATGAGATTTTCATCTAAATTGACTAGGGCAGTTGGATCGATTGACCCGCGAGGGAACTGGACCCCTCACCAGTATGGTTTGAACTCTCTATAGATCAAATGTCTAACACGAGACAAACCAGTTCAGACCAATTAATGTTACCTAGTTTGTTGGTTCAGTCATTCAACTTTAGAGCGAACCTGGTTTGCTAGGGGTATGATGAGATAATTCGTTTTAGTTAAGTTCTTTAATTTGGTTCACTTATTAATATTATTATTATTATGATTAAAACTAATAAAAAAAATTATGACTATAAATTTAATGAATTCTAAATATAATAGTGGACCATAATCATCTCTCGTGAAACTTTCTCTTTAATTTTTCTCTTGAGAATGTTTCAATGTTTCCCCTTTTATTATTGGTTGTTTGTTTTTGTTAAACTATTGTTGTAATTTATAAATATTTATTTTAAAAAACCATAAAATTGTCTTATAAGAACCCTCGTTTATTAATGAATGCCTTATTAAGCAACTTACTTGAATTTTTCAATGAGTGGTTTGTGAACCACAAAAAAATTCACAAACCCAAAATACAACCGTTGCACCCAAAAAAAATCCCCTATACTTGAAGAGAAAAATCGTTGAACTGGGGCTGTTGGGTATGAATACAGGGTTCGCTCATTTTCACGAAACAAAACGAACTATACTGCGAACCGGTTCGCGGTTCATTATAGTAAGGAGCGACTAAATATATAAATATTAAAAAGAAGATAAGGGTTTTGGAACAAAACCGTATAGAGAGATAGAAGAACCATATATCTCATATGTAAGCCTAAATTGGGTAATTGTTCTCCTTGCCATGCTATGCCTTCTTAAATTAAATAATATAGAATCAAACTTAGTTTTTTTTTTCAAAAGTTTAAGACATCACTACCCCGCCCTATCCTCATCTTTTCTTGAATTAAATAATATAGTATAAATTTAGCTTTTTCTCAAATTTGAGGGCCATTATCCCCAGGTTACGGCCCTACAGTGTAAACAATCCTCAACCCAACCCCCCCCCCCCCCCCCCCCAAAAAAAAAAAGGTTAGGGGGCTTCTGTTAAGAGTCATCACCAAACTCTAACTTATCCATAAGATAAGTAGAGCCTTGAGTGGATATGGTTAAAATAGTTTATCTTAGTAGGAGTCTTTTATAGTTATCTTTTAGATAAGGTTAAAATAGTTTATCTTGATAAGAGTCTTTTATAGTTATCTTTTAGATAAGGTTAAAATAGTGTTTATCTTGATAAGAGTCTTTTATAGTTATCTTTTAGGAGTCTTTATCTTTACCTTATCTTATCTTATCTTTAAGTGTTTTGATTTCTATATATAGAGAGAGGTGAAAACGTGAGAGTGGTGGTGTGGCTGTTTTTGTTTATTCACTTTATCAATAAAGACTTTTTGTCTTCTTCTCTCTTCTCTATTGTGAAACTTTGTTGCTTGATATTTATGCTTTGTACTTTAGAGAAAGTGCATAGTATTTTGGCGGATACATATTCAACAAGTGGTATCAGAGCTTGGTTCAGGGAACGGGCGTGAAGACCTCAAAACGGTGAGTCTGAAGATCTCATCAAATACCTTGTATTCGCCAACTCAGATCAATGGAGCATGCAAATTCTGTAAGCGGTATAGAGAAGTTGAACAATACTAACTATGAGTATTGGAGATCCTGTTTGGAATCGTATACAGGGCCAAGATCTTTGGGAGGTGATGAATGGCGAAGATATTATCGCACCACCCAAAACTGAAGAGAATGCTGAGAAATTAAGGAAGTGGAAGATAAGGGCAGGCAAAGCTTTGTTCGTGTTGAAAGCTACAATTCAGAAAGAATTGCTCGAACATATTCGAGAGGCCAAGTCTCCGAATGAAGCGTGGGATGCGATATCCACACTTTTCACCAGATCTAATGATGCAAGGTTGCAATTGCTAGAGAACGAGATCAGTTCGGTATCTCAAGGAAGCATGTCGATTTCTCAATACTTTATGAAAGTAAAAGGAATCTGTCTTGAGATATCGCAACTTGATGAGGAGTCGAAAATTACAGATGCTCGTATGAGAAGGATTATCATTCGAGGTCTAAAGCCTGAGTACCATGGGTTTATGACAGCAATTCATGGATGGCCGACTTAACCAACACTCTTGGAGCTTGAAAGCCTTCTAGCAAACCAGGAGAGTCTAGCAAAGCAGATGGCTGGTCTTTCTACGAATGAGAAAGAAGAAGCCTTGTACACTGGTAAAAGTAAAAGGTCTTTTAATGACAGGAGAAAACAAAAGAATTCGAAGTATCAATCGAACTCGAATTCAAGGAAGAGAGAGGATAGTTTCAAGGAACGTGATTCTCAGGATCCTAGAACCAGAACGTGCTATAATTGTGGCAAGCTAGGTCACTTTGCCAGAAATTATCGAGCACCCAAGAAGAAGAAAGATGAAGGGAATGCAGCAACTTCAGAAGACCTACCACAGAAAATTGATGGTGAGGAAGAGGAGTGGAGTGCTTATTTGTCTATCATTGAAGAACAATCCGACGCACTCGGATTGACTACTACAGTTACCATGCCTACGAGCAATAATAATCGAATAGACTATTCTACTGATTGGATAGTTGATTCAGGTTGCTCAAATCACATGACTGGAGATGATCAAAAGTTTCTTTCAAAGAAACAATATAATGGCCAACGAGTAGTAGTGACAGCAAATAATGCGAGACTGCCAATCACTCATGTAGGCAGTGCTGTATGTGTACCAAAAGGAAGTGATGATTCAACAATGCTTCAAGGTGTATTCCATGTCCTAATGATGAAGAAGAACCTGGTGTCTGTTTCTCAATTGGCGACATCTGGAAACACTGTAGTGTTCGGACCCGATGATGTGAAGATCTACAAAGAGATGCAGATCGAAGGTACTCCCATCATGCAAGGCAAAAGAATTGAATCTGTCTATGTTATGTTAGCTGAGGTTGCTTATGTAGACAAGACTCGAAAGAGTGAAACAGCTGATTTGTGGCATGCTCGGCTTGCTCATGTTGGATTTGTCAAGTTTAGGCTATGATGAAGAAGAACATGTTGAAAGGGCTTCCTGATCTGGAGATCCGAGATGATTCAGTATGTGCAGGATGTCAGTATGACAAGGCACATCAGCTTCCCTATACTGAGTCGAAGTTTCAAGCCAAGAAACCTCTTGAATTGGTGCATTCAGATGTGTTCGGTCCAGTGAAAGATGTTTCACTTGGAGGTATGAAATACATGCTCACATTCATCGACGATTACTCTCGATATACTTGGATTTACTTCCTAAAGGAGAAAGGGGAAGTACTCAACAAATTCAAGGATCTTAAGAGTAAGGTGGAAAAAGAGCTTGGACATAAGATAACATGTCTAAGATCGGACAACAGGGGAGAGTATACTTCAGAAGAGTTCAACAAGTATCTACAAGAGAATGGTATCCGAAGACAACTGACTTGTCCCTATACGCCACAACAGAATGGGGTCTCAGAGAGGAAGAACAGGCATCTAGCCGAGACATGCAGGAGCCTGTTACATTCGAAAAATGTGCCAGCTCGTTTTTGGGCTGAATGCATGATGACTGCAAATCATGTTATTAATCGCCTACCACAACCAAAGCTCGAGTACCTTTCACCATTCCAGAAGCTGTACGAGATGAAGGCTACAGTAAGTCACTTTCGAGTATTTGGTTGTGTATGTTATGTATTTGTGCCTAACCATCTTTGTAGCAAGTTTGATAAGAAGGCGATCCGATGTATCTTTGTGGGATACGATTCGGAAAGGAAAGGTTGGAGGTGTATTGATCCAACTTCATATCGAGTACATGTGTCGAGAAACGTTGTGTTCGATGAGTCATCATCATGGTGGTCAGTCGATCATGTCGATCTTCCAGTTGATCAAAAGTTTGAAGAGGAACTAGAAGAGGAGACTTCCAATCAGAAGACACTTGAACCAATTGTACAGGTTGATAAGGATGCGTCACAGATGACATCTAGTGCAAGCCCTTGGAAAACTGGAACTTATCAACAAACTGTTATAGAAGAAAATCGGCCCTCACAGCTTGAAGAGCCTGAACAAGAAGATGAGCATGTCTTAAGGAGGTCACAACGAGTACCAAAGCCAAATCCAAAGTATGCAACTAAAAAGGCGAAACTGAAGAATGTGAATGCAGATCTAGCGCAAGTAATGATTGGCAAAAATTTGGTGATTGAAGAACCAAAGTCATTTGAAGAAGCTCGAGGAGTTCCTGAATGGGAGGAAGCTATGGCAGATGAGATTCAAGCCTTAAAGTAGAATGAGACTTGGAATCTAATGCCAAAACCAGATGATGTAAAACCTATTTCTTGCAAATGGGTATATAAGATCAAGACCCGAGCAGATGGTTCAGTGGAGCGATTCAAGGCTCGATTAGTTGCCCGGGGTTTTTCACAACAGTATGGAATAGATTATGATGAGACTTTCAGTCCTGTGGCTAAGATAACAACAGTACGGATTCTGATTGCTATCGCTGCTAGCAAGGATTGGAGGTTGTGGCAAATAGATGTGAAGAATGCATTTCTTCATGGTGAAATAGATCGAGAAATCTATATGGAGCAACCCAAGGGATTTGAAAATCCTCATTATCCTCAATATGTTTGCAAATTGAGAAAGGCTCTATATGGGTTGAAGCAGGCTCCGAGAGCATGGTATGGAAAGATTGCTGAGTTTCTCACAATCAGTGGTTATATTCTAGCCCCAACTGATTCAAGTTTGTTTGTAAAATTTGTAGCAGACAAAGTTGCAGTTGTGTTAGTCTATGTTGATGATTTGATTATTACTGGAGATGATCTAGAAGAAATTAAAAGAATCCGCATGAATCTTGGAATTCGATTTCACATGAAGGAACTTGGAGAGCTGAAGCACTTTCTCGGACTTGAGATAGATCGAAATAAATATGGAATATTTTTATGTCAACAAAAATATTCTAGTGACCTGTTGAAGCAGTTTGGAATGTTTGATTGCAAACCGATGGCTACACCGATGGATGTCAACACTAAAGTTCGTATAGATGAAGTTGAAGAACTTGAAGATTCTTGCATGTACAGGCAGTTAGTGGGAAGTTTGATCTACTTAACTCTAACTCGTCCTGATATCTCTCAAGCAGTAGGGGTCGTGAGCAGATTTATGCATAGTCCAAGAAAGCCACATCTTGAGATTGTTCGAAGAATTCTAAGATATGTAAAAGGAACAATGGATCATGGTGTTTGGTATGGAAGAGCTGTCGAATGCAAAATTGTAGGATACTGTGATGCAGACTACGCAGGTGATCTCTCGACTCGAAGATCAACTACAGGCTATATGTTTAGTCTTGGTTCGGGTGCTATTTCTTGGTGCAGCAAAAGACAACCAACTGTGTCTTTGTCAACAACGGAAGCAGAATATCGGGCTGCAGATATGGCAGCACAAGAAAGTGCGTGGTTAATGCAGTTAATGTTTGATTTGCATCAAACCACAAATTATGAGATCAGATTATATTGCGACAATGAAAGCGCAATTCGACTGGCAAAAAATCCAGTATTTCACGCTAGAACGAAGCATGTTGAAGTTCATCATCATTTTATTAGAGAAAAAGTGCTTCGAGGAGAAATTGATCTTATGCCAGTTAATACAAATGAGCAATTGGCGGACATATTCACGAAAGGGCTTTGTTCATCAAAATTCACAAAGTTTAGAGATGCACTTGGCGTCATTAGTAGAGATTTGGCGTTGAGGGGGAGTGTTAAGAGTCATCACCAAACTCTAACTTATCCATAAGATAAGTAGAGCCTTGAGTGGATATGGTTAAAATAGTTTATCATAGTAGGAGTCTTTTATAGTTATCTTTTAGATAAGGTTAAAATAGTGTTTATCTTGATAAGAGTCTTTTATAGTTATCTTTTAGAAGTCTTTATCTTTATCTTATCTTATCTTATCTTTAAGTGTTTTGATTTCTATATATAGAGAGAGGTGAAAACGTGAGAGTGGTGGTGTGGCTGTTTTTGTTTATTCACTTTATTAATAAAGACTTTTTGTCTTCTTCTCTCTTCTTTATTGTGAAACTTTGTTGTTTGATATTTATGCTTTGTACTTTAGAAAAAGTGCATAGTATTTTGGCGGATACATATTCAACAGGCTTCACCTTCCCTGGGCCCATGTGGCTCTGCCCCTGACCGAGTTGACCCACCAATTTGACCACTTTGGACTAATCCGCTCCCTTGACGGATCAATGTGGGTCCAGTTTTTAAAACATTCGTCCACAAAAACCTCCCCCTACCAAATTAATTTGGTCAACTGAAACACACCCACTGATGCATACATTGCATCTAACTGTCTTTTGGAAACCTCCACTAGCTTTACAACTGGGAAGAGTATACAGAAGAAGGACGAAATGGTCAGGTTCATGTGGAGGGAGAGGTATGCATTGTCTGTTTGTCAGGAAGGGATCAAGCAGAAACAGCAAAGCTAATTTGCATTCGTCGCAAAAATGATATCAAATGAATTCCCTATTATCTAATGAAAAATGGGGTTTACACTAAAACAAGAAAAGATTGTCTGTTTTTGTTACACGTCACAGGGTTAGGCCATAATCCCGTTTAGTTTGGTTAGTGTCTTTTTTTTAGTAAGTTAGTGGGCATAAGCATAAACGGGGGTTTGATATCCATTTGGGTGTTGAAATAAAAAATAGTGAAAAAGGGCTAAAAAATGACCAAACTCAAGGTCTTTTTGGTTAATAATAAGCTTAGGGGAGCATGGGATGTACTCAAAGGCAGAGACACATGGGGCCGGGGGGCTGAACCCCCCTCAACTTTGGGGGAAAAAATTGGTAGTGTAACAGGGCCTGCAGGAAATGCACGCGCTGGAAAAAAACAAAACGTGGGAAATGCATGGTGGAGTTTTAATTACCTACAGGAAAGAACTTGTCGGTTGCAAGTGGGTGTATACACTCAAGTACCATGCCTGGCATAGCTTTGGGAGCAGAGGAAGATGTAGGGGACCGGCGCCGCGGAGCGTGGGGGTGTCTAGCGCTCTCTCAACTTTTGAGAGAAAAAAAGCGAAATATTTGGCCGAATGCTGGGTCTTCAATGGTCCTCGTCTCCCTTATGAACACCAATTAACTGTGGTTAAGCTTCAATCATCCTAGGATTCATCCATTTAAACTCAGTACTATGCCACATAACAATGGTTATGGGGTCTCTAGTGTACAAAGGATACACTATTCAATAGACAATAGGTAGGCACCATGTATAAGGCACGTCAAACTAAGCTAGACTAGACTAGATCATGATAATAATTAGATAATTTTTTTATTTTTATTTTAGGGACAACAATAACAACTCAACTGCTGGCTAGGCTCCAGCCGTGGGTTGCTCAGACGGTATGGTGAGCCTCTCTCATGAAGTGAGTCCTAGCATGGAGTCCGAGGGAGGATGATGCCTATTTTTATGGCCGTGGGTTGGTCTGAGTTATAGAGGCTGACTCCATAGTTTAAGCTTTTCCTAGAAAGGAACAATTGTAATGAGATAGTTCTGTCCTCAATCCAGACGTAAAACTCAAAAGTCTCATTTTTGTTCCATCTCATTTTCATTTTTTCAATGATTCATTTCTCATTTATCGGATTTCATGGATACGAAAACATCCTCGCTCGTAATTATTTGTTTTTGCTTCTTTGGGTTCGCCTAACCCATTTCAACCTCCCCATGAAAAAAGAAAGAAAAAAAATGTACTTTTACTATGTTCGGCCAAGGTCAACTAATCCACTACCTTATTTTCCTTCATGAATACATATCCACAAATTTATCATTATACTAATTAAAATACAAGGAATATATCAAACTTTATGTGGATACAATTTCCTTTCACTTTACTTTATTATATTCTACTAATAAAAGTATAAAGAGTGTATCAAACTTTATGTGAACTTAATTACCATTTACCTTACTTTATTATAAAAATCATTATTATAATAAAAGTATAGCTTGTTTATAATTAATAAGTAGAAGTGAATTATAATTATATGATTATATTAATTGTTATTATAATAAAAGTATAATTTGTTTATAATTGATAAGTAGAATTGGATTACAACTATATCATAATATTAGCAACTTCTTAAAATATGCACATGATTAAGTCATAAGTATTCTATATTAATAAAGATTTTATTAGAAATCCTTACATAAACAAATTATTCTAAATTCTTAAGAGATTGCTCTCAAGCATGCAAATCTCAAACTGCAAAAACCTCTATTATACAACTAGGGTTCTAATTTCTGAGTCGTGTACCAATGACACCAAAGGCCTTGATCAGATCGAGCAGAATATGTTTCCTATTTATTAAATAAATTACTACTAATTATATATGTTTGAAATATATTATTTTTAATCTTATTTGATTGAGGTCATAAAATTATAGATAATGATAATTTATTTTATTTTTCATTAATGAAAAAGTAATACATATGTGTGTGCACATTTACTAGTATATATATATATATATACTAGTGGAATGCACGTGAGTGTCCTAGTTCTAATGAGACCATTGCTAGGCATTAACCCACTAACTTAGATCAAATACAAAAGCATCTTAACCATATGACTTGGACAACAAAAAAAATCAATCTGGTGAGACCCAAATGACATTACTTGTACTAAAAAAAACTCATTCCAGTGAGACCCAACATGCATTACTTGTACCCAAAAAAGTAAAAAATAAAAACTCAATCCGGTGAGACCCAACAAGCCTAGGAAATTAATAACAACAGTGAAGGGACGAAAGAAGCGTTGACAACCTTTCGCTCGGGTATCATCTCTATCTACAGTTTTCCTTACAATCTTATTTCCAGAATCTTTTCCAAGGTACAGCTCCCTTCTATCACTTCCCAACTTCATCTTGTTCCCATTTAAAACATAGCTACAATGATTCAACGAAGATCATCTTTAACCGATTTCGTAACATTTGTAGATTACCATTTTGTGAGTATAGATATTCCATGTTTATAGACTATTACAGAAAGGGTTAAGTTCTATATTTTGTTATTTATACGTGGATATTATAATTCCATTGATACTACTCATTGATACTACTCTATGAAGATACATTTTAGAAGATCACTCTTTGAACTCCACAGACCACGGCTGTCCCACCCCTATAGCCAAATATGGCCCACTTATGCACCTAGTTTACACGACCAAGCATACATTTATGTTATAATTATATTTCTCACTTTCTTCCGACTTTTCCATGTTTTTCAAATCCTCTAATTTACAAAAGATCAGCAATTACTTGACACCAAACATCAAATAATGGAATGATTAATGTCAAGATCCAATTTAAAGTCTTAATAAATTAATCCCGGACTCTTGTTGAACTGACATTCAAAGCTCAAATAAGAATATAGACCATTGTCACCTGGCAAGTGAGTGATAGTCAAATATCTAAAACAACCTTTTAAATCTAGGAATGAGTGTGATAGTAAGAATCCAAATAAGATGAACCTAATTGTCTGTCAATGAGTAGCACACCATAGAAAAATAACTTATTAGTTGAGCCCAAAAGAAAGTTGTTGTGTAAAGAAAACCCTACTGTAACGACCCCAAATCTCATTTTGGTCATAATGGGACTTTGGGCTATCGCATTTCTTATCTTATGTAAATCCCATGACATACAATGCATACTAAACACGAGTCTCCAAAAATGAGAATAATAAAATTTGATATATAAACAAATTATCCTGTACAAGCCTGTGACCAACATAGACATAACCCACCATATGACTAAAGTCCGTCAAAGTATATAACTCTAAGCAACATCAAAAACTAATTGAAATAAGATGTCATAAGGTCTATTATAACTCTTCTGAACCAAAACAATTATCTAGTAATATGGGAAACAATCTAGATCTCTCGCTTCCTCGAAAAAAGGATCACCTTCTTTCTCTACTCCGTAAGCCTCCTCCACCTAAGGCTCTATAACTATCTTCAACTCTAAACCTATTAAAGACAAAAGTTTGACTGAGTACAAAAGCACTCGGTGTATATAAAATTCAACTAACATCATAACATCCCTGTATTTAGTCAGTACCATAATCAATAGCATAATCACATAATCAGAGTATGGAAACATGTGAGCATATTACACCATATCATCATCTTGAATCGTGTACTTGTGAGACACTTAGACTTGTGAGATACGCGTGCTTATGAGGACGTGTACTTATGAGATGCTTATGCTTATGAGATTTCTTATGAGTAGCGTATCAATACATACAATCTTACGAGTCGTACCAATACGTGCAAATCTTACATGTCATACCAATACGTGCAATCCTACTTATGAGTCTTATGAGCATACCAATACGTGCAATTTTACGTGTCGTACCAATACGTGCAAATCTTACATGTCGTACTAATACATGCAATCCTACTTATGAGCGTACCAATACGTGCAATCTTAAGTGAATATCTTATAAACATCATACCACTATATGCAATCTTTATCATGTCTTTATCAATGTGTAACACTTAGCATGTTTGTGCGTGTCGTTGTGAGACTCTTTACTTACCACACATGTGAACTTGTGCAATACTGTAGAGACCTGAATCTTTTTCATGTCTTTATTACAAGTATTAGGGGTATTATAGTCCTTGTGATATTTTAATGTTTATGTATTTATATCTAATTGGTATAGGGTGATTAAAGCTTAATCAAACTTGTAAACGGAGGGATGTCATATCACACCCTGAACTTTAGGAAGCTCTAGTTTTGGCAACGTTTATTGGAATTGAGTGATTCTTGAACCATTAGAAAGGAATTGGAACCCTCTTCGAGGTTCATGTGTAATGTTTTTCCATTTTTTTAGTTTAAGCTAAGTCAAAGTGGGTTTTCCAATGTTTTGTCTGATGGAATTGCAGATCAGTCAACTTTGGGGATAATTTGGTCCATAAATGAAAGAGAATTTGGAAATTCTAAAATTTTAGAAATATTCATTTTCGAAAGACAAATCCAACGCAAGTTGAATCATCAAAATCCGACGAATGAGTCAAAAGTTATGGCCAAAACAGTAAAATGGGTCAAATTCTACAGAGCACCGACCGCTAGGGATCGATCGGTATAAAACCGATGGCTCGGTCAGAAGTAGCGATCGATCGGTCCACAACCGATCAATCGGTAGCTATCGACTGGTTAACTTTTTTGTATGGGAAATTTTTCCAGAGAGGGTGTTTTTGACCGAGAGCTCGGTCATAACCATCGGTCGATTGGTAGGCGACCGATCGCTCGGTCATAACCACCGATCGTTCGATCTTTCGTGTTTTTGCAGAATTTTAGTAAGGGCTTTTAGGTCTTTTGGCTTTCAAACCTTGGGGCTATAAATAGGGGGTCCTATTTCGAGGTATTAGAGTACTCTACCTATTTCTAACCTAATTTAGCAAAAAGGGAGAGAAAACCTAGGGTTTTGGGAGGAAGATTGCTTGGAGAAGAAGGAGATAGCTTGGATATCGCTAGGAAAGCTTGGAGATCATTCTCAAAGCTTCCCCAAATCATCTTGGGAGCGATTTGGATCCAAGGGAAGGATCCCTAAGGTTAATATACTATCCTAATCAACTCTATTATAATGTTTTGTGAATGTTAATATGATAGAAATAGAAATTAGATGTGTTTTTCCCTATTTTTATATGAAGTAAGCGATTATGGATGGAAATATGGATTTAATGATGTGGATAGAATGTATGGAGGATGAGAAATATCATGGAGGATGGGATTAATATGTAGATGTGGATTATAATTAGGTTGTATGGATGGATTATGGTTTGACGAAATGTGGAAAGGAAAATGGGTTCATGATCTACGTACCCAAGGTGTTTGTGAAAATGCTTGAGAGGATAAATACTAATATACTATTATGGAATTGTAGGAAATTGATTATGAATTGTGTTAAGAATCATGATAAGATATGTATATGTGATTGTTTGTTAAGTATGTCTAATTACTTGCATGGAAATTGATAGTCGGGAAGGTAAGACCTTAGAGGAAAATCTCTCAAACTGGGAATTCTCTAACTATTTGGTATGAGACAGTATAGTGGAGTTTCTATGGTGGGAAATTGGAATCTAAGCAATTACCAGCTCGAATGTTAATTTTGACACTTAAGCACAGATGCACGTGTATGTTAAGATAAGAGTCTCACAAGTCACACATGTGGATCACAAGCATAAGCATGGCATACGTATGACATTCTGAATAAGCATAAGCATGGCATGGTTCGTATCCGCCAAGAATGTCATGTCCATTTTATAATTTCTTAGGCATGGTCCATATCCGCCAAGAACGGCATGTCACACCACTGTATGATCTGAATAAGCGCATAAGCATAAGCATCTCACAAGCACGTGGTCTCATAAGCATAAGCATCTCATAAGTACGTTGTCTATTAAGTCTAAAGTTCTCACAAATATACTAGTCAAGGTGATGATATGAGCAGATGTTCTTTCGCACTCTGATTATGTTATTATGACATTGGATATGATTCTAACTAAGTGCAGGTGTATTATGTTGTTGGTTGGATTTTATATACACCGAGTACTTTGGTACTCAGCCAGAATTTGTCTTGGCAAGTTTAGAGCAGGGGTACACGGCGGAGCCGTGGATTGAAGAGACTTACGCCAATGAAGGAGGAGAAGGTGAGCCGACCGAGGAGGGAGCCAGGGGCTTTGATAGTTACCCCTATTAGCTTATGTTTTGTTTGGTTTAAGAGTTTTGTAACAGACCTTTTTAGATGATGTTGCTAATTGGATCACTTTACAATTGAGTATTAGACATTTTGTTTATGTTAGATTTTATTATGTTGGGCAGATGATCGTTGTAAAGGATGGTTTGAGTTTTAGAAAATCGGAATTTTACTATCCTCATTTTTGGAAACTCGTGTAGTATGCCTTTTATGCATGGTTTTTAAGCAGGTTAAGGTAATGTGACGATTCCAAAGTCCTATTTTAGCCTTGTAGGATTTTGGGGTCGTTACAAATACTGTCGTGATTAACATTCGAGATGGTCATCCCTTAGATTCCGATTCTCCATCAAGAAACTCCGCCAAGGTACATCTACTTGGTTAGAGAATTTTTGACATGAAAGACTTTCTCTAAGATTTAACTTTCCTAAATATCGATCACCATACAGCAAAGCAAAATTAGGGCATAACTTAACATGACAATCACATATATCGCATTATCATCATTCTTAGCATATTTCATAATAGAATTTACAAATATTAATCTCTAATTACTCTTTCTCCATCATATCAACTCAACCTCCATTTGTCAACAATCCACAAACTATACAAATCCATGAAATCCATCCACATACATTCTCATTCTCCATTTCTCATATTCGTAAGATTAAACATCACACACTACTTCATAAAAAAACCTCAAATCATACTCACAATGCCATACCCATACATGATAAATCAAATCAAAATCCATACTCCCTTACCTACCATCTTATCATAATTATACCAATAACTCATTATTTCTAGCTTAATCAATCTTAAACATGCATAAATCTATAATAAAGTTGACTACTTGGATAATATATTGACCTTAGGGATCATTCCCTTCGATCCAAAACACTACGAGAAGGCTTTGAGGTGATCTCCAAGTCCAAATCTCTCTTCCCCAAGCAATCTCCTTCCTCTCCAAGCAATCTCCCTTGAAGACTCTAGGTTTTCTCCTCTCCTTTGCCAAATCAGGTTAAAAATATTTAGATAAAGTTAAACCCTCGTAATAAGTTCTATTTATAGTGGTAGAGAGTTTAAAACCCTAAAATCTCGCAACTTAGGGCTTTTTCTCCGATTTTCTGCGAATAACCGTTCGAATGGTTTGTCCATCGTTCGAACGATTTTACCTATTGTTTTGTATTTTTCCTTTGATCGTTCGAATGTTCAGGGGATCGTTCACCCTGTTTTCTTATATTTTTTTGCATTTCTTCTTTGATTCTTCATTTATTTAGCCTCTTATACATTTTAAACATTCCTTAGACACTAATAAAAATAAAACACACGACACATAATTTCTTTAACCAATTTTACCCCCATTAATTATATTAATGGCATGATAAGACATTTGGGTCTCTACACCTATAGACCTCTAGAATAATTGAGAATAAAAATGAAGCATGAGAAAATGTCAAAAATCCAACAATAATAGTGGAAAACTAATGCAATTCAATTGATGATCATTTGTAAAAAAATCAAGCATCGAACCTTGAAGACCACATCTCAATCTCACAAGTATGATGCAGACAGTGATAATTGTGCCATGTAATTTTTTAAAGAGTCAAGTCAGCAGGCTAAACATAGGTGCAAATCTCTATCTAAACTCAATCTCTCAGAATTCTCAAAAGCGAAAATCACATAATTCTCAAAAGCTAAAATTTCATATTCTTCTCTACAAACCCAATGGTGGAAGAATAATCAAACCCACCCCTCTTGAATCTACCTAAACTCAATCTAGCTCTCACCGCAAACCCTAGATCTAAAATCTCAGCTATCTCAAAAGAAAAAATCACAGATTCTTCTTCACAAACCCAATGGTGGAAGAAAAAAGAAAAATCAAACTCACCCCTCTTAAAATTAGAGACATAGATTTCCGAACCGAGCATCCAACTGGTCAAAAGCACCAACTTAAGAAGCATAACCCCCTCTCTTCTTCACAATCAAAGGGAAGAACTCTCATATCTCTGCACAAATGCACCCAAAAGCTTCCAATAATAGAAGAATTTTTAGTTTCCATTAAGCCAAAAAGAGGAAAACAAATAATTAGGAAAAAGATTGGGAAATAAATCTCTTGGAAAAGTTTTATTTTCCATGTAAGCAAAAATAGCCTTATCCAATGCCACCACCATTGCTAGCCAAGGGTTAATTTGAATTGAAAGAAGAAGGAAGTTGAGGAGGGAGCATTATACGGAGGTCAGAGTCACATTGCTTAGTTTAAGCACCCAATTTTTACACCTATTTCTAATCTTGGTTAACCATCTTAACCATGGTTAATATCCTCTAACCCTAAGACAAACCCTAGTTAAAGCCTTAGTCAAACCCTAGGCAAACCCTAGGTCAAACCTAAGCAAACCCTAGGCCTAACCTTAGGTAAGCCTTAGTCAAATCCTAGGTCAAACCTAAGGAAACCCTAGGCCTAACCATAGTCAAACCCTAGGCAAACCCTAGGTCAAACTTAAGCAAATCCTAGGCCTAACCCTAGTCAAACCCAAGGCCTAACCTTAGGTAAACTCTACTAAAGCCTTAGTTAAACACCAAGTCAAACCTAAGCAAACCCTAGGCCTAACCCTAGGTCAAGACCCTAGGGCCCAAACCCTCCCCGTGGGCCCAAACATGGGCCCACATACCCAAGAAACCTATAGGAGTGGGGCCCACGGGCCTTTTTTAAAAATTCCAGGAATGGCGGTAGAAACTCTACCGCCATTTCCAATTTTGAAAAAAGGAACAGTGATACAGGTCAATTGTAAAAGGGTTGTGCCTGATTTGGCATAAAACAGGTAATGGCGGTAGAGTTTCTACCGCCATTACCATATTAGGCTAATCAGGAATGGCAGTAGAAACTCTACCACCATTCCTAGTGTTATGTTCAAAATGCTACTGACACCCCCTGGACCTCCACAGCTCCGCCTCCCTCGTGTCCTACACCTCTTTGGGATATCCTTAAACTACGCTACGTCCCTCCAATCCTATAACTATCCCCCCTTCAAACTTGAATGATACTCCAAAAAAGCCACAAAAAACCTCTGTTGGAATTCGGCCAGCCCAAACCCAACCTTCCAAACTTGTGTCCTTCACTTTAGGGAGATCCTAGACCCACCAAGAAGCACCCCAGGCCATCCCCAGGCTCCACCACCATAGTGCATTGTCTCTTCCACACCGTGAGCACCAAGCAACATGGTAAGACCTCCCTACCCCATTTTTCGTTTTTGTTAAAACATTGTAAGACCTCTAGTCCTACTCCAGGGGTCCTTGGTTCTTTGTTTTGTATTTGTATAACCAAGGATAGGGGTCCACCTGCCTCTTCATAGGCATGAAGGATCCCTTTGAGGTTCAAACTTTGGTTACAAGGGTCCCACCATGCATGGACTCACCCCTGACCTTTTGGGGGACCCTCAGCCCATGAGGGATCCCTTGGAAGCAGCCTGGTCCAGGCCTAGGAGGTACAAATCATTTTCTGGAAAAATTCCAGAATGGCGGTAAACTAAATACCGCCATTCTGGACCCTTTGCTTACTATAGTTGTAGCACCTTCTTGGGTGGGCCCTAGTCTATTCTAGGGCCATGGTTTGGTCCCTCAGACCCTCCTCTGTCTACCCTGGTCCTTCCAAGCTAACTCCAATGGTCTAACCATGGTTAAAATGCCCCTAAATAGAAGCTGTCCAAAATGACGGTAGACTCTTTACCACCATTTTAGGTCTTCTGTTGCAGTGCTTATAGGCCCACTCTAGGCCCATTTCAGACCAATCACTGGGCCCACAACAGGCCCAAGACACCTTGGGGAGTCCCTTATCATGCTTTGAGCGTCCATGGCCTTGTAGGTGCATCCCTGACCAAACCCTAGACTAGCAAAGCCATGCCCAATGAAAACTGGGAATGGCAATAACAAGTCTACCGCCATTCCAAAACTGTGAAGGTTTGAAAATGGCGGTAAACAGTTTACCGTCATTCCTTGTTTTCTATTATGTGGACTTTGCATAGGGCTCAGACCAGGTAGAGGTCATTCTAGGCTTTGGCATGCTATCTGGGCCCATTTTAGACCTACCTAGACCTTTAATTGAGGTTAATTTAACCCCGATTAACTTTTAACCATGGTTAAGACCTCTTTATCCTTGTAAAATCTAGAAAAATTTCAAAAATATTCAAAAAAAATATAAAAGATCAAAAACATTGACTTTGGGTCTTTTAACCATGGTTAGCAGCCCTAACCATCGTCAATTCTCTCCTTTACACTGGTTAGTAATCCTAACTATGGTTAAACCCCTTTTGGCTTACCGAGCCTAATCTCTTAGCCTACCGGGCTTACCCTTGGCCGATTGGACCCAACCTTGTTTCTCTCAACCATGATTAACAAATCTAACCATGGTTAACTTCTCCCTTAACTCCGGTTAGCAACCTTAACCATGGTTAAATCCAACCTCAGCCTACCGGGCATAATCCTTAATCTACCAGACTAACCTCTTAGTCTATTGGATTAACCCTTAGCCTACCGGGCCTAAACCATGCACTTGACCAACCCGGTCAACCAAGCCCTAGCCTTCGGGTTAGACCCTTAGCCACCCGGTGCACACACACACATTCCCCTTAGCCTTGGCATGAGCTCATGTGTTAGAACTACGTTCGGTTTGATCTCACCCTTGTGAGTACGTAGGCAACCCTACCCGGGTTCGACCCTTGTTAGCTTTTTCTTTGTTGAGTTAATATTACTCTAAACACTTAAGTATTTGAACATAATTTGGCTTACACCTAGAAAGTAGGTAACCATTGTAAAATAGGGGTCCTAGGGTACCTAAAACCTTCCCCGAGACTTAACCGAACCTCTTACTTAGAACTCTCACGTAGACCAAGACCTTATCCACAACGCAGGGACTTATCTCTTTTGAATTAATTGGTGGCGACTCTCAACATACCCGTGAGTGACAAATTCCATGCTCATAGCTCTGGCGACTCTGTTGTGGACTGTTTTCTTAAGGTTCAACCCGGAACCTAAGTTTAATCCAAACAAACCTCAAATTTATTCAAATGCCTAAGTAATTAGCCCAATGCTAATTCTTTTTATCTCTTTGGGTGTATCGTGCACTATGTATATCATACATATCATAGTAGTGTAATGACCTATGAAACCCAGTAAATAGGCTTATTACGCTTACGGCTACTGGATGATCATCCTCAGTGTCAAAAGCTTAAAAGTCTTGGAGGTATGTGGAATTACTCATGTTGGGTGATTACCCTTAGGGAAGAATTCTGAATGCTCCTGCTTATACCAATCGTCCATTTTCAGGTATGTTCTATACTGGGGAGTCGCATATACGGTATTAAGTGACTCTCATCCTTTTAAGAAAACACTTGCATTATCCCAGCATTCAGCATACAGACTAGATTAGGGTATAGTTTACAAGCAGGTTACTTTAAACCCTAACCCTCTTACACCTTATATCTGTCCCATATCATGGTTGACTATCTGGGCACTCTCGCCCTAATCAGCATCCACACAGGAGTATGTAATGAGTCAAACTTGTGCTTGTAATAAAATACATCAAACCCTGCATCCTGACATAGCATATGGGGTTCAAATCCCAGGCAGACAGGTCTTCACAAGACCTATCTCCAACCTTGACATGATAGATCCCCAGTTCCCAATAACCCAGGTAAAGCAAGTCAGACCTCCATCCGTCTGCCCTATTGGATCACGTGTGCCTTGTCACGCCCAATCAAAATTAAAAAAAATCAAAAAATACCATCATCATCATCTTTGCATTTTCACCTGTGTCCACAGTACACTCACATAGAGTCTGTCTTTGTCCAGGTAGATGGTAGGTCCTTTAGGGATTGTTAAGTCAGTTGGTCAGCCGTCACGACGTTGCATTTGACTTCTCAGGCGGCATGTGACAACAACCTTCAGAAATCAATTGAAGTCCTCACTCAGAGTCAACGTCTTGCTTGGGCTCGGTATTACAGAATGGGGTCCGTCTTATACCTATCCATGGTTAAACTAGATCCGCGCCTCATTAATGCTGCTATCTAGTGTCGGAACCCATCATGCATGGTGTTTCGTTTAGGTAAAAATGAGCTGTGTCTAACACTGGAAGAAATCCAACACATTCTGGGCTTAACCATGGACGGCAAAGCCATAGTACCACGCTACATGACAACATACCAGGTAGACCTGTCAAGACTTTTGCATATTAAGCCTGCTATCTTGCAGCATGGTCCTAACGGCTCTTATAATCGGATACTCATAAGATATCTTAAAGATCAGTACAGCTGCAAGTGGAACCCTGACACCATAATAGTAGAACTTCCCGGTCTCAATGCCTTTACACTGATAGTTATGTCTCAGTTGGTATTCTCGAAGTGTCGGACCCTCGCCGACTCAATACTAGTAGGGGTTATTGAAAACATGCGCAGCTCCAAAACAGTTGTACCCGTCATCCTTGTAGAGCTTCTCAGGGCTCTCAACTAGGCAACAGACCGTAGAAAGGGCATCTTCCATGCCAGTGCACCTCTCTTCCACCTATGATTGGTAGGACACTTGTCTACAATCATCCTAGTACCTGCCGATCTCCATGATGTATACAGCTTACCCAAGAAGATTTCTTAGAATTAGGGCTAGATAGTGACTACAGATGTCAGAACTCCTTACTAGCTTCTCCAAACCCTGTCAGAGGAGGAGATCACATAGAAATGCGATTAGCTAGTCTTAAAAATGCTACCTCGCATCATCATAATAGGAAGATGATGCATGATCCTCGCCGGTCTAACCGGGTCAGCAGTCTATGCATCACTCCGTGTCCTTCATCAATTCTGACTCCCTCAGCGTATCCCAGTGATAAACCGATAGGGAAATGATTGTGTCAACTTCACAGTGAACTATGAATGCCTCACTCGTCGTTTCCAGTCAGATTGGCGAAGCTCTAGAAGAGAACAGTGGTCAGACTTTGTGGTTACAGCAGGACTACCTACCGATTTAGTATACCAACTTTGGCTGGAAGACTCTGACATTCTATCCAGTATGCTAGTACCAAGGGAATTGCCCACACTAGTCTTAGCTCTTTCAAAAGGAACTATACCCATAGCTGAAATTATAGTTCCTTGGAGAGACATATTCTTGGAGAGACGACTACTGATCCAGGAGAAGGAGAGAGGGCTATGGAAAGCCCAGCAAACATTCAGGCAGTAGGAAGCGGAGTGGAACTATGAACTTCAAACCATGCAGGGGCACGTTGAGCAGCTCGAGCAGATGGTCCGATCTCTCCAGAAGAGATGCAAGGGCGATGCCAGAGAGACAACCTTCATCAGGGCCCATCTGCACTTCTACCAAGAGCAGCTTAATATTGCAGAGGTTGAAATGGCCTCCTGGATCCGACAGTTCGGATCCCGAATGTTCAATGCTACTGAGACAATTGGCAACATGGAGGTTGGGGTCACATCCCTCCAACAGAAAATCTTGAACCTCAACGGTGTACCCCGGCCACTTGACTTCCTATCCTTGACGGACCTACCTAGGATCGAGTCTCTTTCTTTTTTGAGTCATACAATCTTGTATCTCACTAGTATGCATCAATGAAAAATCATTTTTACCATCTTCTTGGCATCATGCATATTCATATTTAGTCGTTGCATTCTTTTCAGTTGCATGAGCCAACCCATGACTTGCTCTCTAACTCCAATTCTCGCAAAAGCAGCAGCCGTAGACGCAGTTCTAACTAAAGTACCAGTCATGGAAGAAGCATCCAGCACCACCTCTCCTAATAGCCAATCAGAATCAATGGCAGAACCTTTTGATCAGCATCAGAGAACTAGTGAGATCCTGCAGTCTCACGATAAAGACATCACAGCCATGCAAGCCAAGCTCAACAGGGTTATAGAATCCTTGAAGATTCTCATTGGTGTCTGAACCGATGACCCTCCCATCTGAAACCCTACAGGGGAATCCTCTGAATAGACACACCCAGAGCCACATCAGCCTATCCCTATCATCATTCCTAACCCCGAGCCCGTGCCAGGCAGAGGTGAAGCAGAATATGATCAGTTTGATGGGGTAAAGCAGCCCAAGGCCTCTCACGTCAACCTGGACAGGCCATCATCTTCAAACCCTACCCCATCCCTCAGGGACCAGCACGAAGAGATCAAACAGATGAAAGAAGAGATGAGACACATGAAAGGGGCATCTGCTGGCTCCAATCTGTCGTTAGAAGATCTGACTTTCTCATCTGAGGATGCTATTCCCCCAGGTTTTAAAGTGCCAAACTTTGACAAGTACGATGACACAAGCTGTCTAAAGCAACATCTGCAGCTGTATCTGGAGAACATGCTCCAACATAACAAGAACCAACCTCTTCTCATTCAGTATTTGCAGAAGAGTCTAAAGGGAGCAACCCTTACCTGGTGGATGTCAGTGGACGAGCAACGGGTCAAGACTTGGTAAGCCGTCATGGACATCTTTATGGATCAATATTCTTTCAATCAAGAGCTTCGACTTCAGAAAAGCCAATTAGAATAGATGTACCAATGTAACAATGAATCCTTCTTGAAATACGCTACCCGATGGAGGGAGATGGCAGTAGAGATCCCTACTCCGATCCCCAAGGAGAAGTTGGCAAACATGTTCATGGACATTCTGAAATAGCCTTACTCTACTCTGATGGTAACGTTACCAGTGGTAGACTTTGGCACTATCGTTAAGATAAGTGCCCGCATTGAGACGATCATCCAAAATAGAGCTATTCACTCCAGCTTAGGGCTCACTCCCCCCGGAACAACAACACTAGCCAGTAGAAACAGTGGTCTTAGGGACTAAAAAAGGAAAGAAGATGTTCAGATGGTGACTTTCGCAGAACCTATCAAATTGCCGGCTCCAGCTGCTCAGTTTCAGCCAGTATCCGGAAACACTCGGCCTGCTAGACAAACCTAGGGGCAAAACCATCCCCCCAGAAATTTTATCCTTCTTCCATACACTCTCAGCTAGTTATTGGATTTTCTTACCAATCAGGGTCTTCTCACCTTGAGAAGCCCTACTCCTCTCTTACCACCTGACAAACAGAACAAAAACTACAGAGTCGATCATCACCGCGCCTTTCATCAAGGCCTAAGCCATGCTACTGACTACTGCATTGGCCTGAAATACGTCATCCAAGATCTCTTGGATGAGGAAAATATTGAATTGGTCCCCGGGAACACTAGTATCAACCATACACCACTGCCCCCACATAACAATCAAGTGAATTTGATTGAGTGGGAAGAGCCCGAGGTAAGGCAGCCAGGACCTAGTGCACCAATAGTGGATGACAGCATAATCAGGCCTTTTTAGCAGCTTCCTGTCATAATCCAATTCCCTCAGTTAAACATTCAAACAATTCAGTCTCCAGTACAGATCCCTGTCCTTGAACTAGCCAAAGAGCAAATCTTCTATACCATCCATTGCCCTGCAAATTGGCCCACAACCCCAGCTCAAGCCTCCACCTCTTCTGGCCCCATCAGGATCCCCTACATCCCGTCTCTACCTTTTAACCTTGATCCTGTACCCGCTACTCACTCTCTCATCCATAAGAGTGAATGCATAGCTAACCTTACCTGATCTGGCCGGGTGTACTAACCCCCAGTGGCTAAGCCGGCAAAAGAAAATGAAACAAATAAAGAGAAAGGAAGAGTGTCAGACCCTGAGAAAAAAGTAGTAGACTCTGTAATCCTACTGAAAATACTGGAGAAAGCAGAAAAGTTCAATATCATACAGCAGTTGAACAAAAATCCAGCATAGATCTCCATTATGGGTCTTCTCCTGACTTCCGAGCATCATCAAAAATAGCTACTCTGGGTATATAGCAACACCCATGTGACACCAAGCATAACGCCCTAGAAACTAGGGCATATGGTAGGGCAAGTGCTTGAATCAAGGATCATGTTCTTTATAGAGGAAGAAATACCGGACAATGATAAAGATCATATTCGAGCTCTATACATTGAAGTACAGTGCATGGATAGGACTTTATCGTCGGTACTAATCGACAACGGCTCCGGTCTGAACGTCTGCACTTTATCCACACTGCAAAGCCTGGATCTGGACCTTGGTCAAGTGAAGAAGAGACCCATGACTATCAGGGCTTTTAACAACTCCACCAGGCAAAATTTGGATGACATTGACTTGACCATCGGGGTCGGACCTGCTCAGTTTACAACCAATTTCCCAGTCGTGAATGTACCATCCTCGTTCATTTTACTCCTAGGGAGGCTGTGGATCCACGCGGCTGGAGCCATTCCCTCATTTCTCCATCAAAGAATCAAGTTCATTCAGGATGACCACTTAGTCGTGATCCCTTCAGAGGAGATGGCAAGTTCCCTCGGGGATATCTAGGAGCTGGGGCAAGGCACCGCCTTCATGACATACCAGTTTGAGCAGGTCAATTCTATCGCCCAGATAAAAGAGTAAAGCAAACAGGCAGTACTGCCATTTGTCATGATGATGGCTAGAATGAACTACCAACCAGGGTTAAACCTGGGAGTCAGAAACCAAGGAATGAAGAAGAGATATGTACCTCCTTACTACATATAGCCATTCAGATTGAGAATCAAGCCCAAGTTTGATGACTATCTCTTCAAGCTCACAAAGAAGAGTACCCGATCGGCGAAACCAGAACCCGACCCCACATCTCTGTGACCTTCCCAGTTGGAACCTTCAAGGCCTACCCCGATACCCCTCTTGCACTAGCTGCAAAAATCTCAAACCCCCTGTCCAATGCCAAGTCTTCAGGGATTCTAAATCCATAAGTATTTAGCATAACACAGATGTTCGATGAGCTGACTGTCAACGACGCCTCAGAAGCAGAAGATCAAGCGGGAGATCAGGTTTGCACCCTCTCTAATAGAGCCGAGGCATCATCCAGTTACCAACCATTGTTTCATTGGTGGACCGAGGCTCTAACCATCGAGGCCACTCAGGGCCCGGGCAAGCACAGTGCAGGGCAGGTTGGTCCGATCAAGAAGTGACCAAAGCACCGTTCTTCCTTATATATTCTCTTCGCTCCTATTTGAAAATCCGAATGTCGGCCACTATAGGCCTCTTTTTGTCAAGTCAACTTTTTTGTAAACAATAGTCATCTATTTTTATAAATGAAAATCTGATGTTTTGACTTAAAATCATGTTTTGTATAAAACATTTCCATCGGCTAATTACGAAATCACATAGACTCTTCCCCTGGAAGGCCTAGTATCCTAAAGCCACCAAAAATAACAAAAGCATGCTAAACTAAGCCTAATAATTTGTCAAGAAATCACATCTGATAAGGCTACCCCCGAAAACCTCCTTGAACTTTCAGAAGTTGAATATGACTCAGAGTAGGAAGAGTAACTGTAGAGACCCGAATCTTTTTCATGTTTTTAGTGCATTGCATTAAGGGTATTTTAGTCTATAAATTAAGTGGAAATTGGAAATTCTAAAATGCCAGAAATGTTCATTTTCGAGAGACGAATCCAACGCAAGTTGAATCGTCAAAATCCGATGAACGAGTAAAAAGTTATGGCCAAAACAGTAAAGGGAGTCAAAACCTGCAGGAACCGATCGCTCGGTCAGAACCAGCGATCGATCGGTCCAAAACCGATCGATCGGTATCTATCGACTGGTCCAAAATTTTGTATGGGGAAATTTTCCAGAGAGTGTGTTTTTGACCGATCGCCCGGTCATAAACACCGATCGATCGGTAGACAACCGATCGCTCGGTCATTACCACCGATCGCTCGGTCCTTCGTGTTTTTGCTGATTTTTAGTATGGGCTTTTTGGTCTTTTCGTTCTCAGACCTTGGGGCTATAAATAGGGGGTCCTACTCGAAATATTAAAATACTCCACCTAGTTCTAACCTAATTTGGCAAAAAGGGGGAGAAACCCTAGGGTTTTGAGAGAGGGTTTTCTTGGAGAAGGAGGAGATTGATAGGAGATTGTAAGAAAAGTTTGGGAAGCTTCTCCAAATCGTCTCGGGAGCGTTTTGAATCCAAGGGAAGGATTCCTAAGGTCGATATACTATCCTAATCAACTCTATTTTAAGGTTGTATGAATGTTGATGTGCTAAGAATTGTAGAAATAGATAGTTGATGCATTTTCCCTATTTTCTATGAAATAAGCTAATTATGGATGGGAATGTGAATGAAAATATGGATTTGAATGTGGATAGAATGTATGGAGGATGGGAAATGTATGGAGGATGGGATTAATTTGTGGATGTGGATGAATATATGGATTGTATGGATGGAATTATGATTTGATGAATGCATGAAAAAGGTAGAGAAACAATGGGTTCATATTATGTGTACACAAGGTGTTTGTGAAAATGCTTGAAAGGATAAATGCTATTATACTCTTATGAAATGGTGGTAAATTGATTATGAATTGTGTTAAGGATTATGATAAGATATATATGTGATTGTTTGGTAAGTATATCTAATTACTTGCATGGAAATTGGTAGTCGGGAAGGTAAGAACTTAGAGGAAAATCTCTCAGACCGGGAATTCTCTAACTATTTGGTATGGGACATATAGTGGAGTTTCCATGGTGGGAGATCGGAACCTAAGCAATTACCAACTCGAATATTGATTTCGACACTTAAGCACATATGCACGTGTATGTTAAGATAAGAGTCTCACAAGTCACACATATGGACTACAAGCATGAACATGGCATACGTATGACATTCTGAATAAGCATAAGCATGGCATGGTCCGTATCCGCCAAGAACGGCATGTCTCATTACAGTGTGATCTGAATAAGTGCATAAGGCATGGTCCGTATCCGCCAAGAACGGCATGTCTCATCCTGGTATGATCTGAATAAGTGCATAAGCATAAGTGTAAGCATCTCACAAGCACGTGGTCTTATAAGCATAAGCAACTCGTAAGTGTATTGTCTTCCAAGTCTAAGATTCTCACAAGTACACGAGTCAAGGTGATGATGTGATGTATATGCGCACACGTTCTTCCGCACTCTGATTATGTTATTATGCTATTGGATATGTTTCTGACTAAGTGCAGGTATATTATTATTGTTGATTGGATTTTATATACACTGAGTACCTTTGTACTCAGCCGGACTCTTGTCTTGGCAGGTATAGAGCAGGAGTACACGGTGGAGCCGTGGATTGAGGAAACATACATTGAGGAAGGAGGTGAAGGTGAGCCTTCTGAGGAGGGAGCCGGAGCCTTGGGTGGCTACACATCTTAGTTTACATTTCCTTTCATTGACAGAGTTTTGTAATTGACTCTTAGAGGATGTTGCTCAGTAGACTTCTCATTAGTTGTGTATCAGACTTGTTGGTTCATTGTGAGTTGTATATATAGACCTTAGACTTGTGCAGGTTGGATTGGGTTTATATATCGGAATTTTA
The DNA here is from genome assembly GCA_015143295.1 of Tetracentron sinense. Lineage (NCBI taxonomy): Eukaryota > Viridiplantae > Streptophyta > Magnoliopsida > Trochodendrales > Trochodendraceae > Tetracentron > Tetracentron sinense. The sequence goes on from CM026554.1 coordinate 12,356,482, forward strand.
TTACTCTCATTTTGGGAGACTCGTGTAGTAGCCTTGTATGCATGGTTTGTAAGCAGGTTTAAGTAATGTGGCGATTCCAAAGTCCTATTTTAGCCTTGTGGGATTTTGGGGTCGTTACAGAGGTGGTATCAGAGCTCTAGGCATTAGGTTCCCTTGGGCTAAGTTGTCCTCTTAGTAGGAGTCATGTTATGTCACTCCGGGTCTGATACCAGAGGATATCAATCAAAGCACAAGGCATTAGAGCCCTTAAGGCTAAGGTGTTAAGTATAGGGTATAGGAAGATGTCAACCTCAGGGAAGCAACATCAAGTTTAGGATTCTAATTGTTTAGGATTGGGTTATGATTAAGTGTAGATTTATGAATTTTATGTGAGTTTATTCCTAAATAAGTTGTTTTCTTCTTCTCAGGACTGTAAGCATGAGAAGGGGTGGAAGAAACCATAGGAATGGAGGAGGCAGTGTGACAGATGGGGATTCCCCAGATGGTGCTTCCCAAGCCAATGTGAGTCGGGCTATGGAAGCTATTGCTGCAGCCATGGAGAGGCAGGCTGAAATTATGGCTCAGCAAACTGCATTGCTAGCAGCTGGTCAAGCTAGACAGGAGAGGCAGGTTGATGTTCACCCACCTCGTCATAACGGAGTGGAAGCTTTTAGGAGGATGAATCCTCCAGCCTTCTATGGTAGTACGGATCCCTCAGTTGCCGAGTTATGGATCATGCAACTAGAGAAGATTTTCACCGTGCTTGAGGCTACCGATGAGCAGAGGGTGAAATGGGCCTCCTTCGTCATGGAAGGCGAGGCTGAACATTGGTGGAGGGCCGCATCTAGGCAGAGGAATGAAGTGCGAGCGGGACAAGAGTGGACTTGGGGAGAGTTCCTCGACATCTTCTACGAGAGATACTTCCCGGTGTTTGTGAGAGATCAGAAGGAGATTGAATTCTCTACCTTAGAGCAAGGAAGGATGTCAGTGGCCGAGTATGAGGCCAAGTTTGTAGAGCTCTCTAGGTTCGCTCCTCACTTGATTGCTACAGAGAGAATGAAAGCAAAGAGGTTTGAGCGAGGTTTGAAGGATTTTATTCGGGAGAAAGTTTCGATACTTCAGCTCGAGACTTGTAGGGAAGTGTACCAACGTGCTTTGATAGCTGAGAAGAATTCAGAAGAATTGTTGAAGAAGTGGGAGAAGTTGCAAGCAGGTAGGTTTGGTCCTCAGGACAAGAGGCCAAGGGTGTCGGGTCCTATGCCGATTGCTAGGCCTACCCTTTATCAGAGGCCGACTCAGGTAGCCCCACGAGCAGCTCAGGTGGCTCCGCCTACTACTGGCATTCAGCTGTTTGATGTATGCCACCAGTGCGGAAAGAGGCACAGAGTAGGAGAGTGTAGGGCAATTACTGGAGGTTGTTTCCATTGTGGAGAGGTCTCACACCGGATCCGAGATTGCCCACTCCGCATTCAGCAGGGGATTCAGTCGACTCAGCCACAGGGAGTCAGGCCCCCAGGTAGGCAGTCCACACAGCAAAGGCCACCACAGGGTCCTAGACCTCAGCAGCCTCACCAGCCAGCTCAGGGTCGAGTGTTTGCTACCTCGGAGCGGGATGCACAGGCGTCCGACGACGTTGTGCAGGGTACGTTTAATTGTGCTTTAGTCAATTAAAATATTGTTCTGATGCTATGGGTGTGATATTAAATGTTATGTGGTATGATGTAAGATGCATGTATATATTCATGATTTGACAAATTAGCTTTGTGTATTAATTCAGGCTCATTGTTGATAAATGATTTCCTCGCTCATGTTTTGATCGATACTGGTTCCACTCACTCTTTCGTCACACCTAGTTTTGCACGAGAATTTCAGATGGAGCCAAGTCTGTTTGATCGTGAATTGTCTATCACTACTCCTGTCGGTAGTTCAGTCATCACTGATAAGGTCTATCGAAATTGCGACATTCAAGTAGGCCAGAGAGAGATGCCAGCTGATTTGATTGTCCTTGAGTTCCAAGACTTTGACGTCATTTTAGGCATGGATTGGCTTTCCAAATACCATGGGCATGTCGACTGTTTTGGGAAAGTGGTCAACTTTAGACCAATCAGTGAGCCCTCTTTTCGTTTCCAAGGGTTGAAGAAGAAGGACTTAGCTCGTTTCGCGGCATTGAGTCTTACTACCTCGGAAGCACCAGATTTCTCAAGTATTCCAGTTGTAGAGGAATTCATGGATGTCTTTCCTAAAGACTTACCGGGTTTGCCACCGGATAGAGAAGTAGAGTTTGCAATTGAGTTGGCTCCGGGTACGGCACCCATCTCTAAAGCTCCGTATAGGATGGCTCCAGCAGAGTTGAAAGAGCTTAAGGAGCAGATTGACGAATTGCTTGGTCTTGGATTTATCCGCCCAAGTGTATCACCTTGGGGAGCTCCAGTGTTGTTTGTGAAGAAGAAGGATGGTTCGATGAGGATGTGCATCGACTATCGGCAACTGAACAAGGTCACCATCAAGAACAAATATCCTTTACCTAGGATCGATGACTTGTTTGATCAGTTGCAAGGAGCTAAGTATTTCTCCAAGATCGACTTAAGGTTAGGCTACCATCAGCTGAAGATAAAGGCGGAAGACGTGCCTAAGTCTGCTTTCAGGACCAGATATGGGCATTTTGAATTCCTAGTCATGCCGTTCGGTTTGACAAATGCTCCGGCAGCATTCATGGATCTCATGAACAGGATCTTCAAGCCGACTCTGGACCGCTTTGTGATCGTGTTTGTGGATGATATTTTAGTGTACTCCAGGACACAGAAGGAGCATGAGATGCATCTCCGGATCACCCTGAAGATACTCCGTGAGCATAAGCTATATGCTAAGCTTAGCAAGTGCGAGTTTTGGCTAGAAAAAGTAGCATTTCTAGGCCATGTGGTGTCAGAAGAGGGGATTTCAGTTGACCCTGCTAAGATAGAAGCAGTGGAAGGATGGGGAAGGCCTAAGAGTGTTACAGAGGTTCGAAGTTTCTTGGGCCTAGCTGGATATTATCGAAGATTTGTAGAAGGATTTTCCAGTTTGGCAGCTCCGCTTACTCATCTAACTTGAAAGAACGCTAGATTCGAGTGGAATGAGAAATGTGAGAAGAGTTTTCTTGAGTTGAAGAAGCGTCTCACCACCGCTCCGATCTTGACTGTTCCATCGGGTAGTGAAGATTTTGTGGTGTATAGTGATGCCTTACTCGTTGGGTTAGGTTGTGTTCTTATGCAACACGGAAATGTGATTGCCTATGCTTCTCGGCAGTTGAAAGACCACGAGAAGAACTATCCTACCCATGATTTGGAGTTAGCAGCCTTGGTTTTTGCTCTTAAGATCTGGAGACACTACTTGTACGGTGCGCAGTTTGAAGTTTTCACCGACCACAAAAGTTTAAAGTACTTATTCTCACAGAAAGAGCTGAATTTGAGGCAGCGTCGTTGGGTGGAATTCCTCAAGAATTATGATTGTTCTATCCAGTACCACCCGGGGAAAGCGAATGTAGTGGCAGATGCGCTAAGTAGGAGACCTACTGGGTTCTTGGCACACTTGATGGTCCAAGAATGGAAGCTACTAGAAGAGGCGTCTAGCCTTGATGCAGGTTTCGGTGTTGGAGCTTCTGGAGCCTTGTTGGCTAACATTATGGTCAGGCCAACCTTATTGGACAGGATTAAAGACTTGCAGTGGAATGATGGAGAACTGCACGCTGCCATGAATAAGTCACTGAGCAGCGGGTTTGAGGATTTCTCTTGGAGAGATGGTGGAGTTTGTTTCAAGGGTAGACTTTGTGTTCCGGATGATGAGGATTTAAGAAGGGAGATTCTGGATGAAGCACACAAGTCTAAGTACACCGTGCATCCGGGAGGTACTAAGATGTACCAGAACCTTAAGAAGTATTTCTGGTGGAAAGGTATGAAGAAAGATGTGGCTACCTTTGTATCCAAGTGTTTGGTGTGTCAGCAGGTGAAGGCCGAACACAGGAGGCCGGCAGGACTTCTTCAGTCTCTTCCTATTCCCGAGTGGAAGTGGGAAAATATCTCCATGGATTTTGTTGTTGGTTTGCTAAAGACGGCCAAGAACTTTGATGCCATTTGGGTTGTGGTTGACCGATTGACTAAATCAGCTCATTTTCTTCCATGTCGGACTACTTTCAACTCCAATCAATTGGCTAACCTCTATATCAAAGAGATAGTTCGTTTGCATGGAGTGCCTGTTAGCATTGTTTCTGATCGAGATCCGAGATTTACATCCAAGTTCTGGAAGAGTTTTCAGCAGGCCATGGGTTCCCATTTGGATTTTAGTACGGCATTTCATCCGCAGACAGATGGGCAAACTGAAAGAGTGAACCAGATCATAGAGGACATGCTACGAGCTTGCATGTTAGACTTTCAGGGTAGTTGGGTTGATCACTTGCCGTTGGTTGAGTTTGCCTACAACAACAGCTATCAAGCTAGCATTCAGATGGCACCGTTTGAGGCACTTTATGGGAGGAGTTGTCGTTCACCTTTGTGTTGGGACGAAGTTGGTGAGAGGAAGCTTTTGGGTCCCGAGCTCGTTGGTCAGACTGTGGATAGAGTTCAGTTGATCAGGGAGAGGTTGAAAGCAGCTCAGAGTAGACAGAAGAGCTATGCCGATACTCGGAGGAGAGATCTTGAGTTCCAAGTCGGAGATTTTGTATTTGTTAAGATCTCACCTACGAAGGGGGTGATGAGGTTTGGCAAGCGAGGCAAGCTCAGTCCGAGATATGTGGGTCCTTTTGAGATCATCACCCGAGTCGGGGAAGTTGCTTACCGGGTCGCCTTGCCACCTCACATGGAAGGTGTGCATAATGTCTTTCACATCTCTATGTTGAGGAAGTACATAGCGGATCCTTCACATGTCATTCATTTGGAACCGTTGGAAATTCGGGAAGATTTGACTCTAGTGGAGCAACCGGCTCGAATTTTGGACCGGAAAGAGCAAGTTTTGCGTTCTAAGGTCATTCCTCTTGTGCTCTTGCAATGGGAGCATCACTCTAGAGAAGAGGCTACTTGGGAGAGAGAAGCCGAGGTCCGCGAAAAGTACCCGCACTTATTCACCTAAGGTACGTAATTTCGAGGACGAAATTCTTTTAAGGGGGGGAGGATGTAGAGACTCGAATCTTTTTCATGTTTTTAGTGCATTGCATTAAGGGTATTTTAGTCTATAAATTAAGTGGAAATTGGAAATTCTAAAATGCCAGAAATGTTCATTTTCGAGAGACGAATCCAACGCAAGTTGAATCGTCAAAATCCGATAAACGAGTAAAAAGTTATGGCCAAAACAGTATAGGGAGTCAAAACCTGCAGGAACCGATCGCTCGGTCAGAACCAGCGATCGATCGGTCCAAAACCGATCGATCGGTATCTATCGACTGGTCCAAAATTTTGTATGGGGAAATTTTCCAGAGAGTGTGTTTTTGACCGATCGATCGGTAGACAACCGATCGCTCGGTCATTACCACCGATCGCTCGGTCCTTCGTGTTTTTGCTGATTTTTAGTATGGGCTTTTTGGTCTTTTCGTTCTCAGACCTTGGGGCTATAAATAGGGGTTCCTACTCGAAATATTAAAATACTCTACCTAGTTCTAACCTAATTTGGCAAAAAGGGGGAGAAACCCTAGGGTTTTGAGAGAGGGTTTTCTTGGAGAAGGAGGAGATTGATAGGAGATTGTAAGAAAAGTTTGGGAAGCTTCTCCAAATCGTCTCGGGAGCGTTTTGAATCCAAGGGAAGGATTCCTAAGGTCGATATACTATCCTAATCAACTCTATTTTAAGGTTGTATGAATGTTGATGTGCTAAGAATTGTAGAAATAGATAGTTGATGCATTTTCCCTATTTTCTATGAAATAAGCTAATTATGGATGGGAATGTGAATGAAAATATGGATTTGAATGTGGATAGAATGTATGGAGGATGGGAAATGTATGGAGGATGGGATTAATTTGTGGATGTGGATGAATATATGGATTGTATGGATGGAATTATGATTTGATGAATGCATGAAAAAGGTAGAGAAACAATGGGTTCATATTATGTGTACACAAGGTGTTTGTGAAAATGCTTGAAAGGATAAATGCTATTATACTCTTATGAAATGGTGGTAAATTGATTATGAATTGTGTTAAGGATTATGATAAGATATATATGTGATTGTTTGGTAAGTATATCTAATTACTTGCATGGAAATTGGTAGTCGGGAAGGTAAGAACTTAGAGGAAAATCTCTCAGACCGGGAATTCTCTAACTATTTGGTATGGGACATATAGTGGAGTTTCCATGGTGGGAGATCGGAACCTAAGCAATTACCAACTCGAATATTGATTTCGACACTTAAGCACATATGCACGTGTATGTTAAGATAAGAGTCTCACAAGTCACACATATGGACTACAAGCATGAACATGGCATACGTATGACATTCTGAATAAGCATAAGCATGGCATGGTCCGTATCCGCCAAGAACGGCATGTCTCATTACAGTGTGATCTGAATAAGTGCATAAGGCATGGTCCGTATCCGCCAAGAACGGCATGTCTCATCCTGGTATGATCTGAATAAGTTCATAAGCATAAGTGTAAGCATCTCACAAGCACGTGGTCTCATAAGCATAAGCAACTCATAAGTGTATTGTCTTCCAAGTCTAAGATTCTCACAAGTACACGAGTCAAGGTGATGATATGATGTATATGCGCACACGTTCTTCCGCACTCTGATTATGTTATTATGCTATTGGATATGTTTCTGACTAAGTGCAGGTATATTATTATTGTTGATTGGATTTTATATACACTGAGTACCTTTGTACTCAGCCGGACTCTTGTCTTGGCAGGTATAGAGCAGGAGTACACGGTGGAGCCGTGGGTTGAGGAAACATACATTGAGGAAGGAGGTGAAGATGAGTCTTCTGAGGAGGGAGCCGGAGACTTGGGCGGCTACACATCTTAGTTTACATTTCCTTTCATTGACAGAGTTTTGTAATTGACTCTTAGAGGATGTTGCTCAGTAGACTTCTCATTAGTTCTGTATCAGACTTGTTGGTTCATTGTGAGTTGTATATATAGACCTTAGACTTGTGCAGGTTGGATTGGGTTTATATATCGGAATTTTATTACTCTCATTTTGGGAGACTCGTGTAGTAGCCTTGTATGCATGGTTTGTAAGCAGGTTTAAGTAATGTGGCGATTCCAAAGTCCTATTTTAGCCTTGTGGGATTTTGGGGTCGTTACAGTAACCGCCTCAAGAGATCTTGGACCTCCTAGAGCACAATGAAGGGATCCTGCAGTCTAACATCGAGGACACTGAGACCATAAATCTTGGATCTGAAGACAATCTCCAGCTTGTCAAGATTGACACAACTATGAGCTCACAGCAGAGAACAGACATGATCAGCTTCCTGAAGAGTTACAGTGACATCTTCACCTGGTCCTATGCAGACATGCCCGGCCTAGACCCAGCTTCAGTAGTACACAGACTGCCCTTGAATCCCAAGATGAGATCAGCTATGCAGAAACTGAGACGGATGAGACCCGAATAGTCACAGAAGGTCAAAGAAGAGGTAGAGAAGCAGATTAAAAGCAGGCTTCCTGGCAGTAGTAACATATCCTGAATGGTTAGCCAACATTTTGCCGGTACCAAAGATGGATGACAAGGTCCGAATGTGTATTGACTACTGAAACCTGAACAAGGCAAGCCCTAAAGAAAACTTTCCTCTCCCGCACATCGACATCCTTGTCGACAATACAGTAGGGCATTAGACGCTTTCGTTCATGGATAGTTTCTCCGAATACAATCAGATCAGAATGGCAGAAGAAAATATAAAGAAAACCTCCTTCATCATACCTTGGGGCACGTTTTGTTATAAGGTAATACCCTTCGGACTAAAAAATATAGGGGTAACCTGCCAGAGAGCCATGATAGCACCGTTCCATGACATGATCCACAAGATAGCTGAAATCTATGTGGATGACATGATCATCAAATCACCTACCGTCAGGCAGCACCATGAAGACTTGAAAAAGCTATGCGACAGACTCAGAGAGTTTGGCCTAAGACTAAATTCGACCAAATGCATCTTTGAAGTTAGCAAAAGAGGTATCGAGATCGATCCATCCAAAGCCAAAGCTATCATCGAAATGCCAACTCCCCAAACTGAGAAGGAAATCCACGGATTCTTGGGTAGAATTCAGTATATCAATCAATTCATCTCTCAGCTCACTCTGATATGCGAGCCAATCTTCAAGCTTCTCCAGAAGAATGTACCTACAGTCTGGATAGACGAGTGTCAGGAGGAATTTTGTAGGATAAAACAGTATCTTCTCCATCCTCCAGTACTTGTGCCCCTACACTGGGATGGTTGCAGTTGCTCTACATTTCAGTACAAGAAACCTCTATGGGGTGTGTCCTGGCACAACATGTTTAGCACTGGTATGGGCTACTCAGCGTCTGCAGCACTATCTGCTTTCTTACCCGACAATCCTGATCTCCCAGATGGATCCCCTCAAATACCTACTAGAAAAGCCAGCCACTACCAGGCTTATGATGTTATTCGAATTTGACATCACATACATGACTTAGAAGTCAATTAAGAGGTAGACAATTGCAGATCATCTAGCCCACGGTTTAACACAAGACTATGTTTCAGTACACGATCAATTCCCAGACGAAGTCATCTTGTATACAGAGACAGAAGAGCAGGAAAACCTCAGTTGGGAGTTATACTTCAATGGAGCCTCTAATAGCCATGGATATGGGGCAGGAGCAGTCCTGATCTCCCCCAAGGGAGCCCACCCTCCCATCTCAGTCAAACTAAATTTTAAATGTTCAAACAAGGAAGTAGAGTATGAGGAATGCATAGCCGGACTGAAAGAAGCCCTAGGCATCGGGATTGAAGAGATAGACGTCTACGGTGACTCATTTTTAGTAATCTGTCAGGCAAATGAATCTTGGGCCATCCGAGAAGCCAGGCTGGTCCCATACCTAGCTTATCTCAAAGAACTGATCACTCAGTTCAGAAGAATCACCTTCAGTCACAGGTCCAGGAACCACAACAGATTTGCTGATGCACTGGCCACTTTTGCCTCCATGGTACAAATTCCTGAAGGCATCATACTTTGGCTGATCGAGATTCAACAATAGGATCGGTCTGCCTACTGCCTTGAGATTGAAGAAGTATCAGACAACAAGTCTTGGTATGCAGACATTAAGCAATATCTCGAGGGTGGGACCTTCCCACTCGATGCCACCAAAACAAATCGTCGAGCAATCAGAAGACTGGCCATTCAATTTATCTTCTTAGGGGGAATCTTGTACAAGAGATCACCAAACATAATATGGCTCAGATGCCTCGACACTCGTGAAGCAACATAGGTAGTTGAGGAAGTTCACGGAGGAACTTGCGGCCCACACATGAACGAGTTAATGCTCTCCAAGAAGATACTCAGACTGGGGTACTATTGGTCTACAATGGAATCTGACTGTTGCTAGCATATACAGAAATGCCACTAGTGCCAAATCTATACCGACAGGATCAAGGCACCACCAACCAGGCTGCACAATCTCACTGCTCCATAGTCATTTTCGGTTTGGGGCATCGACGTCATCGGACCTATAGCGCTGAAAGCATTAAACGGACATCGATTCATTCTAGTAGCAATCGATTATTTCATAAAATGGGTCAAGGAAGCCTCTTATGCCAACGTCACAACCTCTATGGTTCAGCGCTTTTTAAAAAGGACATCATTTGCCGGTACGGTGTCTCATTTGAGATTGTACCAGATAATGCTCTCAACTTCTGCAACAAGGGGATGACAGATCTCTGCCAGAAGTTCAAAATACAACATCACAATTTCACGCCATACAGGCCACAGATCAATGGTGCAGTCGAAGCCGCCAAAAAGAACATGAAGAAAATCATAGAGAAGATGGCCACCAATTACTCTGCCTGGTATGAGATGCTCCCATATGCACTCATGGCCTACAGAACGTCCATCTGAACCTCAACTAGGGCAATGCTATTCTCCTTGGCTTATGGTATAAAAGCAGTCCTCTCTATCGAAGTAGAAATTCCATCGCTCCGGGTGTTAATGGAAACAGAAATCTCAGAAGCAGAATGGGCACAGGCCCGATATGAGTAACTGAATCTGATAGAAGAACGGTAAATGAAAGCCATCAACCACTCTCAGGTCTACCAGAGGCGCATAGCTAGGGCATTCAACAAAAAATTCAAGCCTCGAAGTATTGAAGTTGGTGACCTAGTTCTCCAGAAAATGTTGCCAAACCGTCCTAACCTGAGGGAAAGTTCACTCCCAACTATGAAGGCCCATACATCGTTCAAGCTAAATTCTTCGGTGGAGCCCTTTGACTCGGATGTATGGATGACGAATACCTCCCAAAGCCCGTCAAGATGGACAAAGTCAAACGATACTATACTTAGGGTCTAGATCTGGTAGGCCCTTTGCACTCGTAGATTCTTCGGGAAATGACAGGAGGCCGGCACACTTCTCATCCCCAGTAATGTAAACCATTTTCAAATCAATGAAATCTACTAATTAGTCCCTTGAGCCTAATAGCCTTTCTTTCACAAAACCTTTTCAGGCACACCCTCTCTTGCCTTCTGCGGCATTTACCTGAGCTACATCATGACCTGATCCTGCAAAGGGTACGTAGGCAACTTGATAATTAGGTGCGGTCACCAAAGGGATCAAGATATCTCCTGAATCATCCCCTCTCCAAAGTCTCACCGCAGAGCCAAACTTTCCCCAAGCAGAGTCAAAACTCTCTCAATTTTCCCAACAGAGTCAACACTTAAGGGTATAAAATTTTCATCAAAGGAAAACCCAAAATAGAAGTTGAAACATTCCTAAAATCAGAGATCCCCCGCAGAAAAAACCTCTCCAGGCTTTCCCCAGTAGAATCCACCTCTATACAGAAATCTTTCGGGGACAACCTCTCCCAAAACGTTCCCCGAGCAAAGACAACCTCTCTCGAAAGCTCCCCAACAGAGTCAATCTCTCCCAAAGTCACCCTCAATCGAGGAAATTTACCCAGTGGAGCCCCAAAATAAAAACTCTCAATCAACTGCAACGGGACAAACCCCCAAGAGAGTACAAATCAACTACAAAAGGAGAAATCCCAGGATGTCCCAAACTTTGGTCTCCTAGCCTACATTTCGTCCCACTCTAAGTCCTCCTAGATCCCTTAGAAACTACGAGGGCAAGCACAGTATCACATCTATATCCCCAGTGGAACACAATCGCCAGTAGAGCACCATCCAGGGCAATGAAGGGAGAAGATCTATTTTCCTAACAATCGTGGGCATGAGTGAAAATCGGCAATGACCTCATTACGTAAAAATCACGCGACCCTAGACCTAATCTTGCGACTAGGGGCAAAAAAATCAATCAACTTCACAGGCATGAGGAAAACCGGCAACAGCCTCATTGGGCAAAAATTATGCCAATCTTATGACTTGGTAAAAAGCTGAAGAGCAGTTTGGCAACAAAATTTGACAGAAATCAGTCTCACCGGATTCCCGACTATCCCTAGTAGAGATTCCACCGAGAATAACTCCCCAACAGACAGTTGATGGCCTCCAGGAGTGTTCCATTCCCCAGCAGATCCCTAATAGAAGTTCAAACTACCTTCTACTGTTCAGTAAACTCTCCCCAGCAAGAGTCCTCAGTCTTCAGCAATTGCGAGACAAGCTTGTCTACCTCCAACCAATATCCTCAGCGGTGACAAAACCTCTTCTGAGTCATACTCCACTCTTCAAGTGAAAAAATTCGGTGAACCTCAAATCTAGGGTTTGCGTTGAGAATTCACAAGTTCGAGGGGATGGTTAGGTTTTCCTAAAATTTTTTCTACCCTTTTTAACAATTAAATTAAGTTATTTAACTTAAGGGAAGATGATAATCAAGTGCAGAAATATAGAGAAACATCCAAACCATAACACAAGGATTTTTATGTGGAAACCCTTCCGGGAAAAACCACAGGACCTAGTCTAGCCACGAGAAATCACTAAAACAAAGTAAACAAGAACTTACAAGACTTGAACTTGACTCTTTCGGACTTCACACTACGATCCTTCAGTTCTTAGTCCTCCACGCCTCGAAAAGTCATCATGTACTCACAAATCCCGTGATCAACTGGAGCCGCTCATACTTCTCTTTGTGTCTCGAAAATATTCCATGACCTTCCGATCGATCCCCGTCAACGACGGTTTCGGATTCCACCGATCAAATCACACATCCACGATCCTTCTCGGATCGATCTCCTTCGTAAAGGCTCTAGAACACTCTGCCCAAGTTTTTCTATCTAGAACGGGTTGATGGTTTGATAAGAATCAATTCCAAGATGGACTCCATCAATGTAAAAGTCCAAGCAAGCAAGAATGATGCATTAGCTTGCATAAACTAAGATGGGAGAAGGACTAACAAAGGGGAGGAGAGACAATATAATTATAGCATCTATGAACTCTAGAGATACCCCAAAGTAATCTCAAAATACTCCCCAAAGTCCCCCTTCACGGACTAGAGGGGTCTTAATAAATAGAGAATCAAAACTAAGTGTTTAGAAGTTGCTAAAACCAAAAAAAGAAAGAAAATCCATATCAGGTCGACCCTGAGGGTGTTTGGGTCGACCCAGACCTTCAAAAAACTCGTATTGCATGATTTCCATATCAGGGTTGACCCAAACATCCACTTGGGTCGACTGCCACTTTTCTTACATTCTGGAAATTTTGCCCATACAAATCTGTCCATATCAGGGTCGACCCTATGCACTGTTTCGATCGACCGAGATATAAAAATCATTTTTAGCTCTTACTTCCTTCACAAAAGTTGTAGCTCTTTTTGACGCGGTTGATTTGATATATTATGGAGCAAAATCTGTGCTACGGTTTGGGAGATATGCCACCTACAAGCAACCTTGGCTTTTTAAAAAATTTCAGAATTTTGAACTTGTTTTGCACTGCATATCTCATCACCTTGGGTCTATATGATTATTCTAGGACACTTACCACCTAAGGTATCATATTATGGTTAATCTAAGTCAATTCCCATCTAAGGTAACATGGTATCTAGGTCACTTACCATCCTATGAGTGAAACGAAGGAAATTGTCAACCAAGTCGATCAACCGAGTCTTCAACGGTCTTCAACTTCACTTGTCGTGGATGCTTGACGGCAATGACTCAAGATACACACCTAGACTCGTTTTGACATTAGAATATGCCAACACAAAAAACATGGACTTTACACTGAGAGAAAAAGAAAAACCGCAAATCCTCTCTAAGCCCTAACAAAGGTAATTTATTGGCAAATCTAAAAGCTACCTAAGCATTCTTCTTATCAAAATCGAAAACTTTAGCAAAAGTCCACAACACTTTTAAGAAACTTTTTTCAAAAAAGAATTTCTGGTACCGAGACATGATCGTACCAACCTGCACTAAACAGCCCCAGCAAAACAAAGCAGAAGAAGCCAACACCGCGCATCCGCGCATAGTCCCAGTCAAAAGAATCATAGGAAAGCAT